>CM071594.1:240174072-240795857 GCA_036435485.1 Saposhnikovia divaricata | reverse complement strand
ATAAGATAAATACAAATTAGTTTCACAAGACTTGAACACACTTAATTTTTTATGACATATTGATTTAAGACTCGACTAGTAAAAATTTAATATTTAAATATTTTTGTTTTATTCAAAAATTACACGAAACACGACACGAAATGTACACGAAATGAAGGTACACGAAACGAAACGAATCCTTAACGGGTCGGTTTTGGATTTGGCATTACGTACACGAAACACGAAAGTACACGACACGAAAGTATACGAAACGAACGAATTGCCAGGTCTAAATAAAACAAGAGCGAAAGTATGTAGGCCTTTAACTTCCTCTTGAGTCTTAAAAGTATCCTTCATCATCTCTAATTTCATGTTCTAGCCGCTAGTCTAGGGTACATATATAACTTATCACAAGCACCTTCTGATTCTCAAGTGAATCTAACTCACAAGATTAACTCTCATATTGCTATGCAGAATTTAAATTTGTAAGCAGTATTAACACATAGCCCTAATTCGACTACTTTCCTATCCTAAACACAAATTAACAAATATGTTAATCTCAAGTTATATTGATGTTTTTGTTAGGTTAGGGGACTTACACAATTCGAGATTCATAATCACCAATACAGAGCACATACATAACCAATCGATTAGTTAACAAGATCCACCAAAGCGCGGTCAAACACTATTCAAGTATTACTTCTACTTCTATCAACAATAAGTAAAAGCAAAACAAGAACACAAACAATATATGACGTGGAAACACCCACGTCCCAACTTGTATTATTAATCTTAACAATATCAATAATACATCAAAACAATAACACCTCAATGGTGTCCCAAACCTGATACTTGAGCCAACAATGCTCAAGTATCTCCCAAATAATACTTAAGACTACATCTCTTAAGCTTTCACCACATCAAACAAATACAATATGATTATGTATATATATAGCCATCCAAAACTTAGCCACCAAGACTTACCATACCTGTTCTACAAGTCTTATTATACTTGTTATACAAGCCTTCCAATTCTTGGCACCTAATTACCCAACTAATGATCAAGACGTATCATATATAATAATTATCTACATATACAATTATTATCTTACCCATATATATATCTTGGACCACCCAAGCCCATAACATCGTATTAGATTGAAACCCAACAGTTTTTGGACTTTTATGGTAAAATCTGATAACAACTATACCTTATCCAATTGGTTGCGCAAATGGTAAAAGCCTCTTGACGTAGCTTCCTCGCCTCCTCCTCTAATGCAACAACTCTTGAATGTAAAGATGTCAGCTCCTATCATATTGAAAAATTGGTAGACATTAGGTATAAAGAGACTCAAAGTAGTAGGGAACATGTAAATTTTGATTTTATAGTAAAATTAGATATGTGCATAGATTCAAAGAAAATTGGAGTAGCTACAAATACTACTTCGTTTTCTGCTGTTGACATTTTGGTATATGTAGAACGTGCCGACTAGATATACTCCAATAATGATGCCAAATAACAATTAAAAGAATATCAAAGTAGGAAATTGAACTTTCTAAAATATTCTTGATTAAAATTGTTATGTAACCAACTCATCTAATGTTAGAGGAAGGCCCAACCGGATCTTTATATTATATTCTAACACTCCCCCTCACTCGAAAGCCCATTTTTTGGGTCGAAGAGTGGATCACGGGCACCCATCTTTTGGAGCATAACTTGCCTTCGTGTCCATATAATATATTGAGTGGGACCTCTGCATGTCTGAACTCTGATACCATGTTAAGTTACCAGTTCTCCTATAACCTCAAGGTTGTTAGGAATTGGGCTTATCAAGATCATATATTTATCTTAACATCCCCTCATTCGAAGGCCCATTATTTGGGTCAAAGAGTGGATCACTAGGTTGTTCGTGCCTTTTTGGCCCTAGTGTCCGGTCGTCGTTCGTTGTCGGTCGTCATACACAATTTTCAATATTTTAAATAAATGAGAATATTAGGGGGTAGGAGGGACTCGAACCTGAGTCCTCCCACATTCAGAGCTCTGATCCAGAGCTCTGATACCATGTTAAGTAACCAACTCATCTAAAATTTTAAAGCGTTAGAGGAAGGTCCAACCGGATCTTTATATTATATTCTAACAAAAATAATATAACTTAATAAGTGTTGGGTCACTGGCCGATTCTCCACACTCGAAGCCTAAAAGCTTAAAAATGCTTATAAATATGTAAAAGAGAAACCAATTGCTTAAAGTGGTCACGTTGTAGGAATCTGTTTTAAAAGCCCTAAGAATATGATATTTTATCTCATTTGTTTTGATGCAAGTAAGTTACGTAATTTGAAGTCTCTTGGATTGAAAATGAGTTAGAGTGTTTGATTCGTTGTTTTTCAATTAAATCATATAGGGAACTCGTATCTGAGTTAGAATCTTCTCTAATCTTCTATCTAGATATATTGCAATTATGCACGATTACAAACATTAAACAGAAACACTACACGTACGTCAACTGTGACTAGTGGTGGCCAAACGAGCGGGCCGTGCGAGTCGGGCCGGGCTTTGCACGGTTCCGGTTCGTAATTGCAGAATTCGTAACCGGCACTCAGGTACATCCTTACTAATTTGTGTCAAAGAAGATGCATCTTCATTAATTTGTTAACTTGACCGCAAGAACTCTAGTTACTTAATGATATGGTATTTCATTACAATCTCTCGTGTTTTTCCATAATATTTAATTCTATTTTATATTTCGGTAGTCAAAAATAAAATAACCATACCCTACCACGTTTCCTAATTTGTTTATTTGATCACTAAAATCATAATTTCTTGATTTTTAACCTTATTGTTGAAACGCTCTTGTTGATTTGTTAAATTGATCAATGAAATCGCAATTAGTGATCTGATGTATTATTACAATCTCATGTTCTTTTCGTAATATTTCATTCTTTTTTCACTATTCAAACATTATAATTATACTCAATCTCGTTTATATTGAGTATCAGTTTTGTTAATTTTTTAAAAAAGCATATAATTTTTTTTATTTTGCATATAATATACGGCATACTATGTATAACGAGACACTTGTAAGATAATGAATATTTTTTATTATGATGGGAAAAGTATGGGAAATTGTTGGTACAAAAGTCTAAAGTATTAGTTAAATTTAGTATATTAAAATGTTTAATAATCGTGTGCCCACACCACATAATACACACACTCTATCTAAAGTTGACAAGTAGTTGATAAAAATGAAGAAGAGTAGGCTAATACATGGCCGTGCGGGCCGGTTCGGGCCGTGCCGGTTCCGCCGGTTTGTACAGTTCAAGGGCCGGGTCGGGCCGGTCTCGGTTTTTGTTTCCTGAACCCGTATTCAGACCGAATAATTAAGCGATTTGTGCGGGTTTAAGCCCGGTTCGTTCGGGCCGAATAATAGCGGTTAATATCCCGTGCCGGTCCCGTGCGGTCCGAGCTGAACCGCACGACTGGCCACCTCTAACCGTGACAAATTGCATGGCTAGTTTGATTGTGCAACAGGTCAGCTCTATGGAAATATAATGAGCCCGTTTGGCTTAGCTTAAAAAAAGTAACTTATGACTTTAAGCCCATAAGTTGATTATAAGTGATAAGTAAATCAGAACTTATAAGTTAGTAAAGTGTTTGGTAAATCAGAAATTATAAGTTTACTGTAGAACAAATATTTTTATATAATTTTCCTAAATTGCGTCGAAATATAGTACATATGGTATGCAAAATGATCGTTGGGAGATGGAGAAAAATATGGTGAAGTTAGATTTGAAAAGAATATCGCCGTTTGACAGCAAAAATCCAATTAAAAACGGAGGGATCAGTGAATAGTAAATAAGATGGAAAAATGTTGGAACTTTCTAACTTCCAACTTATGAGCTTATAAGCTCATAAGTCAGAAAAATAAGTCGGCACCCAAACACTCTGAAATAAGCTGGATCGGACTTAAAGTCCAAAAAAGCTCCTTATGAGCTCCGCCAAACAGGCGCAATGTTAGAGATCACCGGGGTGGAACGCGGAAGATGGGAAGGGGAAACAGCAGTCAAATATTCTCGATAAAATAATAAATTCGATAAATTATTTTTGAGAGTAGGTTCCCTGAAATATATGTATTTTATATGTAAATATGGGATGGACAATTTTGTAAAATCAAGATTTGTTTAAAATTTTATTAATTAGTCCTGCGGGCCCAATAAATATCTCAGGAAAGTTACCTGAAATATATCTCGGATTCCTTTTTCTCATTATTTTTTTATTGATCCCAAAATTATTGTTTTAAAAAGGTTTAATTATATAGCTGCGTGAACATGTATAACTTGGACAGTGAAAATATTCAGTGTAATACAAAAACCATGTAATAACTTGGACAGTGAAATTGGTAGGTAGGCTTAGATAGTTAGACACATTGGCTATATCAATAAGCCACGGAAAACTATGAAGCCCAGGATTGCACAGTCTGCAAAGTATGAACATGTGTTCACACATATACACCACTTTAGCAAAGAAATTGAATTAGAGAAGGCTAGAGATAAAGGCAAAACAAACATGTTTCAACGACATAAGAAAGACAAAGAAGAAGTGTAAAACCCAGTTAACTTTTATTTTATTTTATTATTAGATATTAAATTTTTAAGTCATTTTTATTTATTTAGATAATTATGTTAATTAGTAATTTTTAGAATTCTTTTTGTGCAAGATATTTTGAATAAGGATGATATTTTTACTAGAGGAAAGAAGTGTGAAAAGAATCAAAAGATTTTAGAGAATCGCTATCATTTAATTTAAGATATTTGTGTAAATTAGAATATTTTAATTTACATATTAGTTGGAGAAATTGTACGAAAATTTTAAGATTACCTTAATTAAATTTAGGGTTGTTGTGCTATATAAGATCCCATCAACAACGATTAAAACTCGTACAGGCTCTCACCACAAACAGGTACGATACTTGGCGTGCTAATTAAGTGATTTATATTTATTCATCTCATTTTCATATGCTAGACGTTAACCAGCAATCCATGCCTATCATGACTTTCGTTTAATTAATTTTTGCACTCTTGCATCCTTATATGGTGGTATGTGTAATATTAATTGATTAACAAACCATGCTTATTTCTGTACCATGCTTGTTTGTTTGGATGTACGTATATGGAAGCATGATACTAAATAGTCTTGTTTTTCTTTTTATAGGTTTAACATGCTTTGTTATCTAGATTAATTGTTAAGTATCATGTTTAAATTTGTTAAACTATGTATATTTGTGATTTACATATTTTATTACGAATTATTATGTAATTAAATTAATATTTTTGATTTCTGCTTCTTTTTCTTTAAGGGTGCTAGTTTCTTTTATTTACAAGAGATTATGTATCACATGCTATTGAATTCAGATTATTTACATGGTTAATTTGTTAGTTAATTGTTAAATAATAATTAGTTAATTGTTTGAATGTCAACATGTGAAGTCTGTGCATGTGGTTTGTAAGGTTTATAAGTGTGTGTCAAACTGATTCATTAATAACGGACAAAAGTATATTACTTTAATGATTGAAACATGTTAAAGTTGGAAAAGACCAAGTACCTGCCTGCAATTTTACACTTTGCCCGGACTAGTTGCCGTGAGTATCATATTGGGCTTTAAGGCCCATTTATCTTGCTAATGTCATATGCCTGGTTTAATTTGTAGTCTGTTGTATAGTGTAAGCTTTTAATTTTTCGATTTAAAGTCTCTGTCTGATTGCTATATGATTTAACAAGGGTGTTTGTTTGTGAATGCATGATTGAAATTTGTTTACAGTATAAGATATTAAATATGTTCAGTTATTTAAATTTTAATTAGTTGTTAATTAATGTTATTTAGGATTTGCTCGTGCAATTATTTCAGTATTTAGTATCGACTTCGAGGTAAGTACTTTTTGACTTACTTTTAATTTTCGAAAAGTATATTTTGATTCTGCAACTTTCGACTTTCGTATAAGATATAAGATTTTGATTTGAATTGTATAAGATATAAGGTTTCTGTTTCGAACTTTATAAGATATAAGTATTTGATTTTAGAATCCTCAGTCTCTACGTTTCGAACCCGTTCGTAATTTACGCTATAGTTCCGGAACTAGCCTTAGATACCCTTAGTAGGCGCACAAGTGTACAATTTTAGATACCTATTAAGGGCGCGGAATTATTGAACTTTAGATGCCGGTCACTGGCAAAGTGTGACAAAATGATAAGAATAAGAATAAGATGCCGGTCACTGGCAAAGTGTGGCCGTAGAGCAAGACTGTGGTATTTTCGATTTTCGTTTCGTTTTATTTCTGTTTTCTGCTTCTGTTTCTGTTTTAAATTCGGTATTTTGAAAATATAAAACTTTGGGTTGGATTTATTTTCGCAAAGGTTTTGCAAAGTTATTATTTGATTTTGAAAATTGTTTTATTAAAAATGCCCATTGATTTTTGAAAGTATCTGTTAGTCAATTTGTACTTGCTGAGCTGTATAGCTCATTCGTTTCTAATATTTCAGGTTCTGATTTTGGGAGCTTAATAAGAATAAGGATGTGAACCTTGTGGATTTATTGCTTGCTGATTTGGATGCATTTATTGAAAAGACTTGTCGAATTATTAGTATAAATTTGGATATTTGATTATCTGTTAGATAATTAATGATTGGATTTATGGAGCTGCATCTCCGATTTAATGATTTTGAATTATCGTATTTGACCGCTGCTTTGACTTTATGGAATATTTGGTTTATTTGAATAAAGTTTCGATTTTATTTTAGTTTCGTAAGTAGATTTAATATCTCGAAAATTCCAAATATTACGGTTGGTATCAGAGCAGGTCATCTTTCGGAGTGTATTAGTTTTAGGACTAGTACATTCCCTAGGATGCGATCCTGTAGACTACCTTTAGGTTTAACTTGTGAGTTTGGGCCTTACGATATTGGTGTTATATATGTTATTTGATTATCTCGAAATTTTGTAGATGTCAGGAAACGATTCGTTTAGCAAGAAGGTGTCCTTTAGCGACCCTAGTGAGCATTTTTCGATGGACGAGGCATCGGGTTACAATAGCAATGACTATGTCAACCGACCTCATCCGGAAGAAGCCATTGATGAGTCTATGAAGGAAGATCTGAAAGATAGAGAGATCAGGTTTTTGAAAGAGGAGCTCGAGATCTATAAAGAAAGAATGGCGCTTGACGATGAAAAGATAGAGGATGGGATCGAGACGTTGAGGATTCGAACCGAAACGGTGGAAAAGGTTATCTCCAAAGTCAGTAGAATGCGATTGAGAAAGTGGTGTCGTCCGGGGCAAGAGAAGGCGATGAAGAGCATATTCATGGAGACCAGAAGATGGATCAGAAATACTCGGAAGGACGTGGAGCAGGCATTAGAATGCGATTACGATTGATTTTATTGCAATGTTAAGATTTACGAGAGTGTGAGAGATAGTTTAAAATAAGACCTTAGCTATTATAAGTGTTTAATTATGAGAAACCCTATGATTTGAAATTTTGTTTTGATACTCAGATTTTGTGAGATTAAATTAAGTATTGATGTGATTTAATATTGTGTTTTGTCTCTTTATATATTGTGGTAAGTTTGTTATTTGTGTGTAAGAGAAAATTGTTTTATTATTTTAGAAAAGATGGAGGGAGAAGGTAACAACGGCAACAACAATGGCAATCAGGGCAACGACAATCAGAATGGAAACAACAATGATGATGGTGGAAATGTATTCGACCAGTTAGCTGAGACTCTAGCTACGCTCATGAATCAGCAACCCAGACAGCAGAATGTTGTCTCTCAGTTCAAGCGTTTGAACCCGCCAACTTTCGATGGGGCAACTGATCCGGCCATAGTCGAGATGTGGATACAGAAGATGGAAAAAGCTTTCGAACTTCTTGGCAGCAATGAGGAACAGAAGGTTAGCTTAGCTGTGTATCAACTTCAAGGAAGCGCTTATGATTGGTGGCTCATGGAGAAAAGAAAGAGCGAGACTGCAACCACTGAGGGAGATCCTGAACCATACACATGGGCAAAGTTCAAGAAGGCCTTAGAAGATAAGTACTTTCCGAGAACCATTCGTCTACAAAAGGAAAGAGACTTTATTCGGTTCGAGCAGGGAGGAAAGTTCGTTGTGGAATACGAAGCAGAATTCGCAAAGCTTGCAAAATATGCGCCTACATTAGTTGCTGATGAGACTAGCCGAGCAAGAAGATTGGAAGAGGGACTGCGAAGCGACATTAGGAATTCGGTAGCATCTTTTGAACTTCAGACGTACGAAGCTGTGCTCAACAAGGCTTTGGTGATCGAGAGAGGCCTAGCTGAAGCTGAAAAGGCGACAAGCAACTGGAACAAGAAGCGGTTCGCTCCAACTGGTGGATTTTCGTCTCAAAGGGGACCCTTCAAGAAGCCACACGAGTACGATAATATAGGAGGACAGGGGTGATCGAGAGAAGTGTTTGAGGTGCGGTAAGAATCATCCGGACAAGGACTGCAGATGGAATAGGGGTGCCTGTTTTCACTGCGGAGAAGTAGGACACAAGATTTCGGAGTGCCCACATAACCCACCGCCAAGGAAGGAAGCTGATAAGACGATTGGCATTGGACGTGTGTTTCAGCTCACGGGAAGTCGCACCAACTACTAAGGTATGATTTATTTTCTTCGTGATTTATTTTATTTTATTATTGTGAATTTGGGGACCAAATTCTTTTAAGGAGGGAAGAATGTAAAACCCCGTTAACTTTTATTTTATTTTATTATTAGATATGAGATTTTTAAGTCATTTTTATTTATTTAGATAATTATGTTAATTAGTAATTTTTAGAATTCTTTTTGTGCAAGATATTTTGAATAAGGATGATATTTTTATTAGAGGAAAGAAGTGTGAAAAGAATCAAAAGATTTTAGAGAATCGCTATCATTTAATTTAAGATATTTGTGTAAATTAGAATATTTTAATTTACATATTAGTTGGAGAAATTGTACGAAAATTCTAAGATTACCTTAATTAAATTTAGGGTTGTTGTGCTATATAAGATCCCATCAATAACGATTAAAACTCGTACAGGCTCTCACCACAAACAGGTACGATACCTTGGCGTGCTAATTAAGTGATTTATATTTATTCATCTCATTTTCATATGCTAGACGTTAACCAGCAATCCATGCCTATCATGACTTTCGTTTAATTAATTTTTGCACTCTTGCATCCTTATATGGTGGTATGTGTAATATTAATTGATTAACAAACCATGCTTATGTCTGTACCATGCTTGTTTGTTTGGATGTACGTATATGGAAGAATGATACTAAATAGTCTTGTTTTTCTTTTTATAGGTTTAACATGCTTTGTTATCTAAATTAATTGTTAAGTATCATGTTTAAATTTGTTAAACTATGTATATTTTTTATTTACATATTTTATTACGAATTATTATGTAATTAAATTAATATTTTTGATTTATGCTTCTTTTTGTTTAAGGGTGCTAGTTTCTTTTATTTACAAGAGATTATGTATCACATGCTATTGAATTCAGATTATTTACATGGTTAATTTGTTAGTTAATTGTTAAATAATAATTAGTTAATTGTTTGAATGTCAACATGTGAAGTCTGTGCATGTGGTTTGTAAGGTTTATAAGTGTGTGTCAAACTGATTCATTAATAACGGACAAAAGTATATTACTTTAATGATTGAAACATGTTAAAGTTGGAAAAGACCAAGTACCTGCCTGCAATTTTACACTTTGCCTGGACTAGTTGTCGTGAGTATCATATTGGGCTTTAAGGCCCATTTATCTTGCTAATGTCATATGCCTGGTTTAATTTGTAGTCTGTTGTATAGTGTAAGCTTTTAATTTTTCGATTTAAAGTCTCTGTCTGATTGCTATATGATTTAACAAGGGTGTTTGTTTGTGAATGCATGATTGAAATTTGTTTACAGTATAAGATATTAGATATGTTCAGTTATTTAAATTTTAATTAGTTGTTAATTAATGTTATTTAGGATTTGCTCGTGCAATTATTTCAGTATTTAGTATCGACTTCGAGGTAAGTACTTTTTGACTTACTTTTAATTTTCGAAAAGTATATTTTGATTCTGCAACTTTCGACTTTCGTATAAGATATAATATTTTGTTTTGAATTGTATAAGATATAAGGTTTCTGTTTCGAACTTTATAAGATATAAGTATTTGATTTTAGAATCCTCAGTCTCTACGTTTCGAACCCGTTCGTAATTTACGCTATAGTTCCGGAACTAGCCTTAGATACCCTTAGTAGGCGCACAAGTGTACAATTTTAGATACATATTAAGGGCGCGGAATTATTGAACTTTAGATGCCGGTCACTGGCAAAGTGTGACAAAAGGATAAGAATAAGAATAAGATGCCGGTCACTGGCAAAGTGTGGCCGTAGAGCAAGACTGTGGTATTTTCGATTTTCGTTTCGTTTTATTTTTGTTTTCTGCTTCTGTTTCTGTTTTAAATTCGGTATTTTGAAAATATAAAACTTTGGGTTGGATTTATTTTCGCAAAGGTTTTGCAAAGTTATTATTTGATTTTAAAAATTGTTTTATTAAAAATGCCCATTGATTTTTGAAAGTATCTGTTAGAGAATTTGTACTTGCTGAGCTGTATAGCTCATTCGTTCTGATTTTGGGAGCTTAATAAGAATAAGGATGTGAACCTTGTGGATTTATTGCTTGCTGATTTGGATGCATTTATTGAAAAGACTTGTCGAATTATTATAATAAATTTGGATATTTGATTATCTGTTAGATAATTAATGATTGGATTTATGGAGCTGCGTCTCCGATTTAATGATTTTGAATTATCGTATTTGACCGCTGCTTTGACTTTATGGAATATTTGGTTTATTTGAATAAAGTTTCGATTTTATTTTAGTTTCGTAATTAGATTTAATATCTCGAAAATTCCAAATGTTACAAGAAGAGTTGTAGCACTACAATATGATACATGTACGCATGTCATAACTGGAGGGGACAGAGAGGGGCTCGGCCTTAATTTAACATGAATGAATTGTCATGACGAATAGACAAGAACATGACAAGAACTGAATCAGCACGAGAAATTTTCATATGTTATATAATACATATATGCACGTAAAAGTGCACATGCGCAGGGTCTTGAGGGAGAAAAATGAAAGATACACCAATAATATAAGCACAAAAATACCTCCATGGCGTGTTTGTGGCAACATGCTGATAGAGGAGCAGCTTTGTTTACCAATACTGTATCTGGGGAGGAAATTAAATAAGAACAAATCGAGAAATTGAGGTAAAAGGTAGCAAGAACACACATATGAACCAACGGTGTGCAAGTGTAATAGAATGCACTTTGTATTCAGATAGTTTAGAAGCATCTGTTATAAATTAAATGAGGTAGCATAGTGATCCGATTCCATGTATAGGCACGAACACACGAGCGTGTGGATAAGGGAGGTTTTAAAGCTCAAGTATTTTTATAGGGTTCAGTTAATTAAGGGTTTATTTACCTAAACTTCTAAACTTTATATCTGCATTCAGCAAAATAAATTATAATTGAAACAAAAGTTATATATGCGAATTTATCACAATATAACCCATATCTGAGTTAGAATCTTCTCTTATCTTCTATCTAGACATATTACAATATTTAATCAATTATGCATGATTACAAACATTAAACAAAAACACTACACGTCAACTGTGTGACAAATTGCATGGCCAGTTTGATTGTGCAACAGGTCAGATATATGGAAATGTTAGAGATCACCGGGGTGGAACGCGGAAGATGGGAAGGGGAAACAGCAGTCAAATATATATTCATGGAAAAGTAGGAGTTGCCTGTGTAGTTCGAGATGATCGAGGGGAATTTCTACGTGCCAGAAGTAATAGTTTTCGTGGTAGTACACATGCCCGGGAAGCGGAGGCAATGAGCTTGAAAGAAGCTTTAATATGGGTTCAGAATTGGAGAAATCAGAGATGCATATTCGAAATGGACTCTAAACTGGTGGTGGACGCAATTCATGGAGATCGAGGGAACTCAATTTTTCATGCTATTATAGATGATTGTATCAATTTATTAAAACACTTTAAGTGTTAGTAGTCTTTGAGTATCGATCCGCCAATACTGTAACTCATTTGTTAGCACGAGCTGCGTTTTCCATGTCAGGTCTAATGGAGTGGTACCATACTGCAACCTTATTTAGGAAGCAATTTAATATAAGCAAGTGCATTTTTCCAAAAAAATAATGCAAAAAGAAATATACGATAAAAGAAAAAGAAGTTTGAACAAGGAAAAAAGAAAGTAGATTAGATGAGAAGAATATAGGCTTGTGGGTTTTCGATGGATCAATCAGAAGAATCGCAGCAGCAGCAGCAACAGGAAGAAGTGATCAATGGCACGGGACAAGTGGTGTATAGCTTGCCTCATTACCATGCTGGAGCTGGAGTTGCAACCGGTACTCCTCTGGTGACGACTTTTGTGCCAAATGGTTCTACTTCTCAGCAGCAATATATTACCAGCAACAGGAGCAGCGCCATCAGAGTCAGCTACAGGAATTCTGGGATAATCAAATGCTGGAAATTGGACAGACGACGGACTTTAAGAACCATAGCCTTCCTCTAGCTTGCTCGCATATAAAAGATAATGAAAGCCGATGAAGATGTCAGGATGATTTCATCTGAGGCCCCTGTGGTGTTTGCAAAGGCCTGCGAGATGTTCATCATGGAATTGACTAAGCGTTCTTGGATGCACACTGAGGAGAACAAAAGGAGAAACCTACAGAAGAATGACATTGCTGCTGCCATTTCAAAGCTAGACTGATGTCTATGATTTCCTGGTTGACATCATCCCGAGAGATGAGTTGAGGGAAGAAGGTCCTAGTGTCACCAGGGCTGCAGTTCCGCTGCTGGTCCCACCTGCGGATTCTGCTCCATATTACTATGTTCCCCAGCACCAGGAACCGCATGCTATGGGACAAGGAGGGTTCTATCCTGATCAGCATCCCCACCCACCCCCACCATATATGCCCTGGCAGCATCCCCAACAACATCAAAATCAGGAGGAAAATGGTAACTGAGAATAAAGCTGAGTATCTGTTCTGGTCGCGTCCCTGTAATCATGAAATTCCCTGGTTTTAATAAGTGATCAAGTAGTTGGTAGTTTAAATCTTGCAACTCTAAGATATGCTCAGGACATGTTAAGAACGCAAATTTGATGAATTTACATTGAGTTGCACCTAGTTTCTTTTGTGGTTGTCCTTCCTGCACTTTCTATCAATCATATTTTAAACTAAGGCAAAAGATGTTGTCGATATATGCTTCTTTTAGCTACATGGACTGCAGATGTTTCTATTTGTCACAGGACTGAAATAATAGCTGTAAATATTGTAAAAGTTGCAGCAGCAACATAATCCCAAGGTCCAAACTCTAATCCGCTCTAGGCCTGTAATCTGTCTCAGCCACAGGGAAAAACCTGGTTGTGACTTCTAATGATTCGAAAATTCATTTCACAACGTTAAAATTCCTTCTTTTCACAACGTTATAATTGTGTACTCGGGTACAAAAGTTATTTCAATATTATTATTTCAAAAGATAGAGATACCTTCGACTTACTAGAGAGTAGAGAAGCAATCTTGGACAACTGTTACAAACTTGGAAAAATAAACTGCAATTTCTTTACACCATTTGATGAACATTCAAATGTTTCTCTAAATAAAGACATTACAAAATACAAAATTGCAGGAGGTAATCTCCGAGGGAACAGAGTACGACCCTACCCTATGTATCTGCAGGTTCATGCTGCTTTACAGCTGCATTTATTGATGTCCGCCCTTTCCTCTTCTTTTTCTCTTTTTATTCTTCCCCTTTAATAGTCCTCTGTCTTCGAGCATCCTTAGTTTTTGAGCTTTTCGCTCATTTTCTTTATCCTCAAATCCATCATCCAGCAGCTTCATTGTTGCAACACGTCTGGCCTTGTACACCTACTCATTGAGTTTTGCAATGATTCATAGAATAGGAACATTGTTTGATTAATAAATTAGGAACAATGTTTACAAGGTATAGACAATCAATGAAAGGCACAACAAGGCTTAAGACCCTCTGGTAGCCAAAGCATGAGCATGAGGCGGTAAGGCGAGGTATGTGCCTCTGACAAAGCTAGGGGCATGATTACAGGAAACTTAAATATAAATTGAAATAAAAACTCAGTAAGTAATGAATCAAACATGTTAAACTATTATCTATGATTCAATTAAAAGAGAAAGAATGATTACACATCATTTGAACTGCAAGAAATTGATTATCACTGAAGAAAACGTACAAAGAGATTAGTTTAACAAAATTATTTATAATAAGCTTAAATTGGATTCCTTTCACAATTTCACACAAGTTGTTGCCTCCTAAACTACATCTAGAGGTTGTGTTGCCATTATTGTCCTTCCTAATTAAGTAGAAACCTTAATTAATCCTAATATAGGTGAGAATGTCATCATCATACTGTATAAAACACAGACAATTATCAGAAATTTTCTTCGTATCTGTAGAAAAGCTTGATAGCTGTGACAACAAAGGCAACATGGAACCATGAAACGAGAATAACTGCTTCAAGTCCCACCAAGATAATATAAAGCATGACTAAACAAAATTACCGATTTGAAATATGCTACAACAAACCAATGTGCGTTATGAAAAAGTCTAATAGGAAAAGTTACACAGCTTTTACCTTAGTAATATCAGCAATAACTTCATTTTCTTTGCAGTCAAATTTCTCTAATTTCTTGTTCAGCTCAGCTTCTATCCGCAGAAAAAGATCTACATCATTCTGCAGATATATTATGACTTAGAGTCAAGTTACACCATGTATTGTGTTCCTTTATAAAGTAGAGACACAAACCACAGATTTGCAATCATGTACAATTTTGTAGATATTCTTAAGACCCAAATAGTTAACTCTTTGGTGCACATAACAATTGTAAATAGGATCAAGTTTTTAAAATTGAGCAACTAACCCATTAGCCTTGTTCCCAAATCCAGATTTCCAGTTAAACTCTAAACAGACTCATAAGTTTCAAGGAAAATCAAATTCACTATAAAATCTTACCTGTGTAACGAAGCTCACCGCCAAACCTCCTCTCCCAGCTCTAGCAGTACGTCCAACACGATGAACATAATCCTTTGGATATCTGCAGAACTCATTATTATCGACAATACTATAACTTGCAAGCACTGGTGTAAATTACAAACTCCAAGCAAAAGTATGTTACCTTGGAATATCATAATTGATTACCAGATCCACAGTAGGAATATCTAACCCACGGCTGGCAACATCGGTTGCAAGCAATACAGGAACCTGTCCAGATTTAAATCGATGTAGTGCCGAAAGCCGCAGAGACTGAGATTTAAACGAATGTAATGCTGCTACTTCCAGATCAAGCTCTTCCAGGATGGGTTAAATGGCAGTTAGGTCACTCAACTGACTGAAAACTTTCAGTTGGGTCATCCAACTCAAAAAACTTTCATCCAGGTCACTTAACAAATAAAAACTTTCAATCAGGTCATAAAACATGTTAAATGACCTGATTTTGACGTGTTTAATGACATGATTTTAATGTGTTTAATGACCTGATTGAAAGTTTTTAACGTGCTTAATGACTTGATTGAAAGGTTTTATTTGTTAAGTGACCTGATTGAAAGTTTTTTGAGTTGGATGACTCAACTGAAAGTTTTGAGTCAATTGAGTGACTTAACTGCCATTTAACCCCTTCCAGGATTAAACTAAAAAGATGGCAAGTTCTGCTCTAATAAGCAATCATCAAATAGTAAGAAATATTTTATAATTATTTGCAGCTTGAAAACTGTGAGTGAAGAATTTTGTTAAATATATAACATCTTTGTAGGTTGTAGCTAAAATAATTAATCCCAATCATCAATTTTCTAATGGATTATTGTGGACTGCTATTAATTAATATAACAAATGATAAAGCTACAGGAATAAATACCTGCAGGTTGATACAAAAACTATGGCAGAACGAATTTTCATGTCCTCCATTTTTGACATAATGTGCATCAGATAGACATCCTTCACATTTTTGGGTATAAGTAGATACTCCTGTTTCAGGGATTCTACAGTCTCGAGACCTTCATATGCTTCATAGAAGTAAACCTTATTTTGTGAAAGCTCAAGTAGTGCTTCTAAATCACTTGTCATTGTCGCAGAAAATAATAAAGTTTGCCTATTTTTTGGCAAACACTGGAAGATCACTCTAAGTTCATCTTCATAGCTTGGTTCCAAAACTCTGTCTGCTTCATCCAAAACCAAAAACTGGGGAAAAAATAAAATTACTGATGCAAGTATTATAGACCCGAAAACATTTTTTTTTTTTTTTTTTATCTACCACAAGTCCCTAGCTATATGTGCCGAACCAAATAATTAACTTGTTTGAGATAATAGGAACGATAACACTGTTTATGTGGATGAATATAAGAACAAATAACCAATGAATCACACCAACAAACATAATATACCTTTGTTAAAATTGACTGCAATACACACATAATTAAATATACCTTTGTTTTCGAAAATACAGAAGCAATATCGGGATTGGCAATAATAAGAGCCTTAATCCTGCCAGGAGTAGCAATAACAATGTGAGGCCTCTGCATCAACGCATGAGCCTGCGATAACGAGTCCATTCCCCCAACCACAACAATACACCTCAAATTCAAACACGACCCGAGAGCCCGAAACTGCTCGGCCAGCTGATAAGCCAGCTCTCGGGTCGGAGTAACCACTAACCCGAAAACCCCATACGGATCCTCAGCTAATTTATGCAAAATGGGAAGAGCAAACGCCGCCGTTTTGCCACTACCAGTTTGTGCAATTCCTAAGACGTCATCTCCGGCAATAATACGAGGAATGCAGCTGTGTTGGACTGGAGTTGGGGATTTTAAGCCCAGTTCTTTGCAGGTTTGGAGAGCCCATTCGGATAGGCCCAGTTGGGAAAATGAAGAGGTGAGATTATGGTTTGTGGATGTTTCTTTTAAAATTTGGGGCTTGCTTGTTTGGGTTGGTAGTATAGGTGGAGTTGTTGGGGGCTGTTTGGGTTTTTTTTTGACGGAGAATAAGGGGAAGTCTCTGCTCAGTTGCTCTTCTTCCATGACCGGCAAAAATATATACGTGTGTACAGTGTGAATTTTCCGGTGAAAATAAGGGAGAGAGAGAGAGAGAGAGAGAGAGAGAAAGGGGTATATTTTGGTTTTTACTGAATTAAGAAGAATTGGAGAAAAGAAAGAGAGAAAGAGATGAGAGAGGTTTACGAGAGAGATAGAGTAGAGAGAGAGCTCACGGGAGAGACCGAGAGACAACAAAACAGAGCCGAGAATGAAGATGGTTAGATGGGTGCAGGGAATTGGAGTTAAAGAAAACAAGGGCAAATATGTAATTTCATAATGCTGATTTTTTATTTAAAAGCACTCTAAATTAGCTTTGTAAATTAGAAATAATAAATAGATAATATTTTAGAAAAATCCCAATAAAATTTTTAAAATGAAAAGAATGAAATTAGCTATCTCCCTATATTTTTAGGATAAAAAACGAATTAAATATGATTTTTGTAATTATTAATCTCTAAAATGCTAAACAATTCATAAAAGGGTGAAAAACCAAAATATCCACCATTTAATTTCAGATGCCCAAAATACCTATATTCATATGCATCCGCTCTTTTTACCCACGGGCCACGCATTTTGGACATGCGTATAGGGTATACGCATTCCAAAATTGCGTGGCCTTTGACCACGCATGTTTCCACTACGCGGAGTGTGTATAAGTGAGGCACAGGGTGTGTGGAACAGTACCTGGGATACACATGTTGAGCGTGCATGGCTTGGGATACGCATGTTCAGCATGCGTATATGACACTGTTCATCGTCCCCTTCGAACGCCGCCGGAGGCGATTTTCGACCAAAAATTCGACCACATCTTTCACCCCTTTCCAGAAAATCTTTCATTAGCATATTATATACCAAACTGATCGTCTTGTCCTCCTCTACAAGCCTGTACCACTCATTTTCCATTTGTTTTGCCAGATTTAAAAGCCCCAAATCGAGCTCCTTTTCCGATCGTGTTTTCAGATCTGTTCGTACACGTCCCTGCGGGGCCAAAACTCAACAAATGAATATGACAAGATGTAGATACATGTCTGGGCATCATTTTGATGTCCTCAGATTTTGTGGAGGTGGCCGGAATGTGATGGACGGGGGAGGCGATTTTGAGGCGAATTTTTGGTCGTCTGAGCGTCGGAACTGTTTGTGAAGAAATGACGTCAGCTGACGTCATTGCGCATCTGGGAGATGCGTGACCTGAGATACGCATGTCTGGAATGCGTATCCCAAGCCACGCATGCCTAGCATGCGTACTCCGTGGGCAAAAAGGGCAGCCATCAGCGCTTATCGGTATTTTTGGGAGGTGGATCACAAAAGTGGTGTAGTTTGGGCATTATTTCTTCATAAAATCATTTTAAAATCTAGAGTTAATTGCATATTGCACCCCTGTGGTTTTGGCCAATCGCAATTTTTACCCAAACTTCATATAATTTCAGTTTGCATCCCATAACATGTTTTGGCGGTTCACTTTGCACCCCTTTCACCGAGTTCCGTCAAATAAGTCCGTTAACGTTATTATTGACAAGGGTAAAATCGTCATGTTCAATTAACTTTTATGTTAGTCGTACTTAAGTTTAAAAAAAACGAAGTAAATGTAAGAACCGATCATTTCTCTCTGTAAAACCCTAATTCCCAAATCTACAAACCCATTTAAATCTCTACAATGAGAGGGCGATTAATAACTATGGTTATGGACTATGATGAAGAACTGGATGATGAAAAAGCGAAGCTTGAAGGCGGAGTAAAAGGAGGCAAAGTTATTGACTATGGTCTACCCAATGACAAAGAACTTCCCGACTATGAGGGTAATCGTCTTTCTCATCATAAAATGTTTATATACATATACGAAATTGCAGTTGCATGGTTTTATAAGTGTGTGATTTTTTTGTTGTTTTGTTTTCTGATGATAGCATGCAAGATATTAGAATAAGAGGCATAAAGTGGTTGTTTTCCTTTTATATATGTGGTCCCATATGTTTTTGTTTTTGTATGAATACTGCATGTGGTATGTTGAATTAAATAGTGTGTGTTATTTTTTTGCCTATTTTGAAATGAAACCCTAATCGTATGCAGATTTAAGTGGCTTCTTTACACTTAAACTCCATTTTGGTGGCAAATTCGAAGATCAATGTAGTAAATATGTTGGGGGACAAGTAGCTTATTTTGATATGTGCTCTGCGTTTAAATTTAAGTTAAATGAAATTGATGCTATGCTTGGACAAGTAGGCTGTAGTACTGAGACAATGGATATTTGGTTGTTAAGCAATGAGAGTGAAATGTGTCAACAAAATATCATTCCTGTTGAAACTGAAAGAGATATAGAGATGATCATTTCCTTGGTTGAGTGTAATTACAACTTCATAAGGTTGTACACAACTTCAAACACACCTGCATATGATAATGAGAATTGGGATTTTTCATTTACTCAAATGGAAATAGATGAAAGGATTGAAAGGATTGAAGATATTAGAGTGGAAGTAGATGCCACTATGAATGAGGTGATAGAAGAAGGCACAGAAGATGAGGAAGAAAAGAGTTTTCATGGTGACAGTTCCAACATGGACTCTAGTGAAGGTGAGTGTTTGATACCTAAGAAGAAAGGTAGGAGAGTGCCACCACCTAATCCACCATACAGGGCAAGGAAGAGGGGCATGTACTCAATGCTTAGGGGTTTGTTTAAGAATATAGAGCAAACTCCTGTGGTTATAGATGATGATAATGTGCCCAGTCCAACTGAGAAGAGCCCTAAAGGGAAGAAGAAAACTGAGACAAAGAAGAAAACTGAGATAAGGAAGGGGAAACAAAAGGGGAAAGAAAAGGTGAAGCAGAAGGGGAAAGAAAATATCAAGCAAAAGGTGATAGATAAGGTCAAAGAGAAGAAAGCATGTCCTGGTGAAACATCAAAGATTGATGAGGATGGGGGAGCACCTTGTGACAAAGCTGGGGAAAAACCTTGTGAGACATCTGGGAATGATGATAAGTCAGAAAAATATGCAGATTGCCCTTTTGAAGAAGAGGAAATGGAGACAGTTATAAACCAAGATTCTGACACTTCAGAGAGTGAATTTGACAGTAATGATGAGAGGATGGCAATATCATCCTGTGATGAGCAAGATATAAAGTATCCTGAATTTAATGAATTGACTGACATTGAGGATCCTCAGTTCAGTTTAGGCATGTTATTCAGTAGTGGTAAGGTGTTTAGGGAAGCTGTCAGGAAACATGCTATTGCACACCAGAGAGGGGTTAGATTGAAGAAGAACTTAGGTGACAAAATCAAGTGGATATGCACTGAAGGTTGCCCATGGAAATGCTATGGCATTAGACAACAAAGATCAAGCAATATTCAGATTAAGACTTTGGTTACAAAGCACACTTGTAACCCTACATGGGTTCAAAAACAACTTAACTCCACGTGGATAGCCACAGCCTATGAACATGAAATTAGAATGAATCTAAGTTGGCCATTACAAGCTTTTCATTCTAAGGTTGTTAATGATTTGAAATGCAACATTTCAGATTCAATGATATATAGAGCTATGAGGAAGGCCAAAGACAACATAATTGGAAAGCATGAAGAAGAGTTCAAAAAACTTTATCAGTATGCTAATGAAGTGAAGAAGGTGATGCCATCATCAACCATCAAGTTGATGACAGAGCCAGCAGAGTCAGGTGTCGATGGAAGAAGATTTAAAAGATTATATGTGTGCTTAGGACCTCTGAAAGAGGGTTTTTTTGATGGCTGCAGACCCTTAATTGGGTTAGATGGATGTCATTTGAAAGGTCCATTTGGGGGCATTCTACTTACTGCAGTTGCTACAGATCCAAATGAGGGAAGGTACCCAATAGCTTGGGCCCAGGTAGAACAGGAAAATAATGACAGCTGGGGTTGGTTTCTTGGTTTGTTGAAGGAGGATCTGAGAATTGAAAACACTGGGACTTACCTCATTTGACGGAACTCGGTGAAAGGGGTGCAAAGTGAACCGCCAAAACATGTTATGGGATGCAAACTGAAATTATATGAAGTTTGGGTAAAAATTGCGATTGGCCAAAACCACAGGGGTGCAATATGCAATTAACTCTAAAATCTATAGAGGCTAAAAATAATTCCTCTAATATTTTTAAAAATCATTTAAATATGCAAATATGATAATGTAAAAGATTTCACAATTTTTACTAACTTCGATGATTTTATGATGATGCAAGTTTCACAGCTCAGTTATACTTTATATGTTATTGGAAATAAAATAATTATGAGGGTAACGTTCATACTGTAGTGATTATAACGGTACAAATATTTTTTATGTTACTTGTCATGAATTCTGGTTGTTTTCATTTTCAATACACTAATGCACTTTTCATGAGTTAAACTTTTATTTTGAGTCTGGAATTGATAATTAAGCACAACTCTTTTATTACTACCTTTGCGTAGTTTAAGTAAAATTTGTTAAGAAACATGTTATTAATATTAGTATTAGAAGAATTTTTTCGAGACTTTTTGGTTTAATTGAGAAATTGGAGTAAATTATATATGTGTACATTTGTGTACTAACGAATTTGGGGTTGCTTGTTTGGGTTGGTAATTGGTATAGGTGGAGTTGTGAGGGATGGTTTGGGTGTTTTTTTGATGGAGAATAAGGGGAACCCCTTTTTCTTTTCGTTCGAAAGAACCAAGTTTTTATCGATACTATTAGCTCAACAGAGTACATTTCAACATCAAAATCAGTAGCACTTTTTTGGTCAATTACATTCTGACAAGCAGGAGCCAACAAGGCAGGCCGACACCTTAAGCAACTACGTAATCTTTCTTGTATATGCTTCCTTGATTTTCATTTTAACAACTAATCATATGTACATGTTCATCATCCAGTAATTTTTTTAAAGCTAATTCTACGTAATACAAATGAAATGGTTTAGGTGTAGCAAGCTTCATATGGCATAAAGCATGTTGTGGCTGAAATTCTTATATCCTATTCTCGAGGTAGGCTTCCTCAAGATAGAAACGCAACCATAGACGATACCATACACCAGAAGCAAAGACACAACAAGAAATACCATGTAGTGATTCAATTTGTGTAGCATATACTTCAACATCTATGCAGTGGAGTAGGATAAATGTCCAATGGTTTATGCCGCAACTGGTAACCATGAGGCAAGGACCCATCCTAAAATAAATCAAATGAACTTGTAGATTAATAGCTATGGTTCACCATATACAATTTAAACAACAATTTTAAAAGAGAGATCAAAGGTTCAGAGTGAAATAATCTGATTGAGCACAATAAAAATTCACAAATATGAACTGCCACCAACTTCAACAGGAGAATAAGTGGGAAGTACTATTAATGTTTTTAATGTGTTTGGATATTCATTGTTAATAAAAATTTAAGGTCGTTAGAGGGGTAAACGCTTGCTATTTGCAAAGAATAAAGTCCACATTCAAAAAATTAGAATAATCATTAAGAAAAAAAAGATTATTAACAATGATCAACCTTCAGTTTAACTGTCAAGCAAATGAAGAAAAGAAGTGAAAGGATAAATAATTACCTCTTCCAAATCAATCTGGATAGGCTTTACAAAACCTTCAAACATCACTGGGGAAAATTCTTGGATTCTCTCCCTAATTTCCTGAAATTACAAAAACATGAGAGAAACTTTTGAACCTTGATGTCACTAAAATGTCCAGTTTATAAAGCAAGCCAAGGCTGGCACAAGTTTAGGCATTTTCCAGTTCAGTCCTTACTGTTGAAATAAAAATAATTGTTTGGCAAACACTTCTATCGATGTAGCATTAAAAAAAAAATCAAAGCGCAACACGAAGTTGTGTCTTAGAGTGATATTTGGGGTCATCCTTTCAGGTTATTATATTTGGGGCCATTTAGTTTAAAATTGTGATAGATTGGGTCAACACCCGAATGAAGATAGGTGCAGGAAATTGGAGTTAAAAGATAACAAGGGCAAATATTTGATTAATCTGTAATTTCATAATGCTGATTTTTGATTTAAAACCATTCTAAATTAGCTTTGTAAATTAGAAATAATAAATAGATTATATTTTAGAAAAATCCCAATAACTTTTTTAAAATGCAGAGAATGAAATTAGCAATCTCCCCATATTTTTAAGGATAAAAAATGAATTAAATATGAATTTGTAAGTATTAATCTCTAAAATGCAAAATAATTTATAAAATCATTTTAAAATCTATAGAGGCTAAAAATAATTCTTCTAATATTTTTAAAAATCATTTAAATATGCAAATATGATAATGTAAAAAATTTCACAATTTTTACTAACTCCGATGATTTATGATGATGCAAGTTTCATAATACATTTATACTTTATTCGTTATTGGAAACAAAATAATTATGAGGGTAACGTTCGTACTGTAGTAATTATAACCGTACACATATATTTTATGTTACTTGTCTTGAATTATGATTGTTTTCATTTTTAATACATTAATGCACTTTTCATGAGTTAAACTTTTATTTTGAGCCTGGAAGTGATAATTAAGCACAACTTTTTTATTGCTACCTTTCCGTAGTTGAAGTAATATTTGTTAAGGAACATGTTATTAATATTAGTATTAGGATATTTTATTCGAGACTTTTTGGTTTAGTTGAGAAATTGGAGTAAATTATATATGTTTGGGTGTTTTTTTACGGAGAATAAGGGGAAGCCTCCAGTGAGTTGTTGTTCTTCCATGACGCCAAAAATATATATATGTGTGTGTACAAGTGTGTGAATTTTCCGGTGAAAAGAGAGAGGCTTTATAGAACCCGATAACTAACTTGAATCAGGAGTGACTGTGTGTTTGGGGTTTTATTGATTTAGTGGGCCTTGTACTGGGGACCCAAATGTTGTTTTCTTCTTCGGCCCAAGTAACGTTATTTTTTGATAAAGAAAATGATGATGAAATTTAGAGTTGTGATTTTGTATTTCATTTAGAGAAAGAGAAATTAATAAAAATTCTATTTAAAAAACCATATGATATTTTGATCTCTTTTAGATTGTGTTAATTTATACGAAATATACCCTAATAACTAATTAACTGCTTCGCGACTTCTTGCCTCCGTACATGTCAAGATAAAATAATATGAGTAATTATTAATCAATTATTTCAATTTCCAGGAAGAGTAGTGAAAATGGTTATTTCGTAACCCCATTTTTCTTTTCGTTCGACAGAATCAAGTATTTATCGATACTATTAGCTCAGCAGAGTACATTTCAAAATCAAAATTAGTAGCACTTTCTTGCTCAATTTACATTCTGACAAGCAGCAACCAACAAGGCATGCCGATCCCTCAAGCAACTATGTAATCTTTCTTGTATATGCATTCTTGATTTTCGTTTAACAACTAATCAAATGTAATACAAATGAAATGGTTTAGGTGTAGTAAGCTCCATTTGGCATAAAGCATGTTGTGGCTGAAATGCTTACATCCTATTCTTGAGATAGGCTTCCTCAATATAGCAACGCAACCATAGACGATAACATACACCAGAAGCAAAGACAAAGCAAGAAGTACCATGTAGTGATTCAGTATGTGTAGCATATACTTCAACATTTGTGCAGTGGAGTAGGATAAATGTCCAATGGTTTATACCAACTTCACAATAAACAGCAAATACATGGTAACAATAAAAAAGCATAAACAACATCATACATTCAATAACAAACTAAAACATAACAAAAGAGCAAAAGGTAGATGATACCAATAGAAACTAAACTTTACAATAAACAACAAATATGTGATTACTATAAAAAATCGTAAATTATAAACATCATATATACAATAAGAAACTAAAACATGACAAAGGGGCAAAAGGCAGATGGTACCATACGAAACTAAAGTTCACCATAAACATTAAATATATAAACAACATCATATATATAATAACAAACTATAACACAACAAAGGGGCAAAAGGCATATGATACCAACAAAAAACTAAACTTCACAATAAACAACAAATATTTGATAACAATAAAAAAAAGCTAAAAACTTACAAGCAGGAACACTAAAGTACTTATGAAGGATCTGATCAACATCAATTCCAGCAAGTTTTGCAAAGTGCTTAGTATGCAAAAAAGGAATCATTGCAAAAAATCACCAACTGCCCCATGCACCCAATCAATTTTGTGGTTCTAGTGCTATAACGCCCCCAAATCCGGGGTCAGGGATATGGGTCGCTACCGCGGAAAACCTTAACAACCAAACAATCAACTGCCAATATTAAAACTAAAACATGACATCCGACCCCTAACTACCAAGAATCTTTTCAGTTTATAGACTTGGAAACAAGAAATCCAAAAACACTTATAATAACTTACAACTCTTAGTACAACAATTCTCTTATACAGTCTTATGTTGTTAGTATCACCTTGACATAAGGTATACAACAACCACAATATTCTAATACAACAAATATTATAACTCAGGAATATGAATACCATACCAGTCTAACTAAACATCTGGTAGACAAACTCAAAATACAGAATCACTCTGAGCCGAACATCAACTCGATCCATGACTTGCCCTGCTTCGAGCTAAACTAAGTCAACTGCATCCACTATCTATCTCTGTAAAATAAGATTTAAACAAAAGCAAGAATGAGCGAAAGAGGCGCTCAGCAAGTAATATAATAGAGTATACTAAAATACTACCACAACTCATTCAAAATATATTTTTACTACTCCATACGACTTATAAATGTAATTACTCTTGAAAAAAAATTAACTCAGAAATGCTTATAAATCTCGAAATACTACTCCAATATATCTCAAAAACTTCTCAAAATACTCCTCATATGAAAGAATAAATACATCTCAATAACTTCTCAAAATACTGCTCAAAGATAAATCAATAACTTCTCAAAATACTGCTCAAAGATAAATCAATAACTTCTCAAAATACCATTCGAATATAATTTAATAACTTCTCGGATCAACACCCTCTACTATTAACAGAACCACAAAGGCATCCGCTAACAGTCTAAGGTATCTAAGATTGGACTTCTTCTCGAAACGCCTTCTCAAGTAATGGATGATCAGTCCATTGTCACATCTCATTTTCTATCGATAGAAAGGATGGTCGACGTCTCGAACCACCCAAAAATAACTTCTCAGAAGGATGAGCCGTCTTTCTCGGCCCTTCACCCTTTATATGTAACCTTTTGGGCCGGTGCGTTACTCCGGTCACTTTTGCTTTTAGAAGCAATAATCCACAACTTACTTTATATATATATAGATATATATATATATATATATATAATCCCACTTTTAAATATAAATATTCTGTAGTATGGAAATATTATTAAATATATCTTTATCATCTCTTCTACGAATACAAATGAAGTATCTCGGTAAACGTCTCAACAATATAAACCAACTTATAAAATAAATTGCAAACATCTCGTGTAATAAACAGCTCAACAATAATAGATATGCATGTAAATTGTATGGATAAGATCTGGTATAAACCACTAGAAAGAATATTTGCTTTTTGATAGGTCCATAATTAATCATATTTTTAATACCCATTCTATGTCCGTTTTCGTAATTTTATTAATTAATAAATTGTTTTATTTTGTTTTGTAGGAAAATAAATAAAAACATATTTCAAGCAGGAAAAGGTACAAAAAGGGAAAGGAGGTGGAAAATACTTGAAGTCAAGGAAACTGGAGGGAAAATCGATTACTTATCGGAGAAGAAAAGGAAATTGAAGAAATTATATTCAAGATTGGATTGTAATCAAAAGGACCCAAGCTCATTATTTTTCCCTATATATATGGCCTTCTCCCTTGTAATTTAGACACCTAGAATTTGATAGCTCTTTATTTTCTTGCTTTTTACTTTCGTTGGTAGCTTTTATCCGACATACTCGTCTGAATTATTAATATTTTTTAGTTCTTCTTTTCCTTCTTTCGTGCGTTCACTTGTTTCAAATCTTCTGCTACGACCTTACTATTTGATTACATGCATGCTTCATTAGTTAACTAGATTTATTAATTTATTATATAAATACTTGCCATTCACGTTATTAATATTAGGCTTATTAAGTTTCTGACCATATATAGATTAAAGTTAGTTTTGTTAAAATCGTTGATTCATGTTTACTTGGTATTATTATAATTGTTTCGTTATTTTTATAATCATGAGTAGCTAATTCTCTTGCCCTAGGATGAAGATGAAGTTAAATTAATTCCCCTTGATTTCTTCTCGTTCCTATTAATTGATTCTCATAATTTTTCTTGGTGCTTAATTATTCAATTGACAAAGTGATTTTGATATATTATTGTTACCGGATTTGTTTTTCATAGCCTATGCTTGCTCCTTGAAGTTTTGATAGGTTATTGTTAGATAACAAGTTTCATAGTATATGCTTGTCTCGTTGATTGATATATCTTATTTTTGAAGAAAAGAGGATTGATTTAGGGCGAGTTGATATTATTTGTGATTGATTAACGGATTCGGATTCCTAGGTTTTCCATATTATTTGATAATCTTTGTTAATTAGTTTAATTAGGTTAATTAAAACTCATCTCAAACCTATTTGTCTAGTTCGCCTGATTTAATTATTAGGGTTTTGAAAATTCATAGTCTCTGTGGATCGACCTGTATTTGCTACAATTAACCACTGTGCGCTTGCAGTTATTTTACACATCAAGTTTTTGGCGCCGCTGCCGGGGACTATTGGTAATTTTCACTCCTTGATATTAATTCTTCGGATTAGTTTCTTGTTTTCTTTTGTTTGTTTTTTTTTAGGGAATTGTGAAGCGGAGAAAAGCTTGGACAAGAAGATCGCTAGAAGGCCTCGCTGTCTCTTTTGAAATTTTTAGAAGCGCTTTTCGGTATTCCGTATCACCTCTCTCTATTTTTCTTTCTTTCACATTATTGAAAAAACAAAAAAAAATTAAAAATTCAAAAAACCCAAAAATATTAGTTAGTTAATTGTTTGTTAAACCAATTTGCTGCATCATTCATTCTCTCACACAGGATCACATCATCTAGATTTCTTTATTGTATTTATTGCTGTCCATCTTATATAACTGTGGTGATTGCTGGAGGAAAGAGGTACGTACAATTTAGAATAGAACACGTAGTGTAGTGCATCCATAAGTGTTTATTTTCTTGTTCTTTGTGTGTTGCATCATTCAATCAATCTTAAGGGTGCCACCCAATTACAAGATAAGGTGAGGGATTTCATCACCCTTTCCTTGGCCCACAAATCACTAATTCGTTCATCTTGCATACCCTTTCCTTAATAAAACTAAGTAGACGTTAGCCCCTAGGATCTCACGCTCAATTAGGAAGAGAATCTAGGAGGAACAAATCACTAAGTATTCTTTCGTTTGGTGTCTAGGCAAGCGTGACGCTTACCTGGCTAATTTGGATTGGTGTCTAGAAAGGTGTTTAGCCTCTTGGCAATGCTTGCACCTGCCTGGCCAGTCAGGACGAATGCTTTTTGAGTTGTGACTTTTAGTAGTATCTTATTGTTAGGAGCAAGGTCTAGATTTTTCTTAGGATAATATAGATTTTTCTTTTGATTTTCCATTAATAGTCATGTCTATTCAACCTACAGGTGTTAATTTGATAGATGAGGTTGTTTCGTGGTCGAATCTTGAGAATAGTGAAATTGAGTCTTTTCTTGAGGAAGATGTTATGTTAGAGTATGAGTGTAATAAAGAACTTCATGAGTTGTATAGAAATTTTTCTTCTGATGAGATGTTAGATGAATTGAATGCCATTTGTTTTAAGCATGAAACCCAACTTGAGGATATTTCTTTTGATCCTAGGTCTGTTGTTAAAACTTCCGTTGGTGAGCCACCCACTTTCGTTCATAATCCATCTTTTTCCATTCTTGATCAGTCTTTGATAGTTGATAATGAAACTCATCATGTTCTTTCTAGTGACTTAGTTCATAACCAAGAATTTCAAGTGATCAATCTGCTTAAACAACATAAAGAAGCGTCTAATTGGTTTATGAATGATGTTAGTGGTATGAGTTTCATTCTGGTGCATGATCAAGTTTCTCTAGTGGATAATGAAGTCTTTGTGGGTGTGTTTCACATGTGTGTTGATTGTGTTACGTGTGTTGTTTTTCCTCGATCTGGTATTGGTTAGTATATCTGTTTCGTAATGTATCTCCCATATAGTCAAGTTTAGGTATGGGGGAGTGTGTGTGAGTGTTTCTTTTATATGTGTCTGTGTTTTATGTGTGTGTGAGTGTTATAGGTAATAATGTATCTCCTCATGCCCTTATCAGGTATTCTCGTCCTTTTCCTTTATCATTTTTCTCTCATTTGCATACATTGAGGACAATGCATGATTTAGGTATGGGGGAGGGATTTAGTAGTATTATTTTAAAAAAAAACCCAAAAAAAATTGAAAAATGAAAAAAATACAAAAATAATTCTAGCCTTGTGAAATGATTACTTGTTATAAGTTGGCTTGATGCACCCTTACATGCTATAGTACTCTTGTGTTTCTGAAGCTTTTGATTGAGAAGTGATATGCTAAGTTCTTGTGCACACACATACACTAGCGAGTTGAAACTAGTAGACTTATTGAATGTTGTAAGTAATTAAAAGGACATGAATATGTGCAAGAAGATTTGGTTTCCATGCTTTGAGTACAAGTAGGTGCATTAAAGAGATTTATTTTGCTTGGGATTAATTATGTTTTACCACCAAGTGAGATTTTGAGCCTATATGCATATCTTTTGCATTTTATATTCGTTTGCTTGAGTGTCCACATGTTGTTTGCATTGCTAGCACTTGTTTGAGACCTTTCTTGAAATGCATGACATTATTTGATGATAAGATGATAAAGGCATTTAGGAATAACCAATTTTTATCCAAATTACCACACCCTTTACATATGATCAATTAGTTACCCCTTTGAGCTTAATCCTATTTTTCGGTGACACACCACATTACTTGCCTAGACCTTTTTGTTGTGCAGCCTTACGTATATTTGATCCCATTTGTCAAAGGCTAGTAGTAAGTTGAGGGAGTAATAAGGTGTGTGAGATGGGGTTTACTTTTGTTCATTACTTTTTGGGAAATATTGGGTTTTGTTGCTTACTTGTCAGTCGTTATTCAATAAATTCTTGAAGAAGGATTGTGGTTTCTTATATATTTATATTATCTATCTTAGCTCTCCAGAAAAAAAAGAAAAAGAAAAAAAAGAAAAAAAAAGAGAGAAAAAAAAATTGAAAAAAAATCATATGAGAGCATAATTATGTTTCTGTGTTTTTGAGATCCTTCTTCATTCGACTAGTCAAGCAGTTTGTTGGAAGAAAATTAGAAATCCATGTATGGGGAGGATGTATGTTGTTGTGTATGATTTATTATGGTTCCTACTAGCTTTTGACACTTCACCTTATTTGGCCTTACTTGACATACCTTGTCCTTAGCCCCGTTACAACCCAAATAAAAGACCTTTTGATTATCATCATTAATGTATGTTGTGTTAAAGTTAGATTGATACCAAATGTCAAGCATGCTTATGATTTTGTTGGAATTGAGTGATACACTTACCCTTGTTCTTGAGTGAATATTCTTCTGTGAGTGAAATGTGAGTTATTACTTGTTTCTGCATATGAGATCTCAAGTTTTGACTCTAAGGTGTACTCTTGTGGGCTTAGCATGGTTACCAACTTATTTTTACACTTGACGTGGACTTTTAATGACCTCTGCATATTTCTTTGAGTAGACTATGTGAATACTTGCACCTTACACACCAAGACATTGCAAATTCACTTTGATTTCTTAAGTTGATGTAGCATGAGATGACTTGTATGTGTGGTGTTGCATTGAGAAATCTTTTACAAGAGCTAGATGGATTTTGTGGGTACATTCACTATAGGCCCTCACGAGACCTCACTCGTCCACTAGGGCTGCCTAGGGGTTTAAAGGGCTTGTTGCATATGCCAAATGCAACCGTGATCACCTACGGAAGTGGTATTATATATTTAGGTAGTATTTTATTATATATTTTTCTCGAGGACGAGCAAAAGATAGGTATGGGGGCATTTGATAGGTCCATAATTAATCATATTTTTAATACCCATTCTATGTCCGTTTTCGTAATTTTATTAATTAATAAATTGTTTTATTTTGTTTTGTAGGAAAATAAATAAAAACATATTTCAAGCAGGAAAAGGTACAAAAAGGGAAAGGAGGTGGAAAATACTTGAAGTCAAGGAAACTGGAGGGAAAATCGATTACTTATCGGAGAAGAAAAGGAAATTGAAGAAATTATATTCAAGATTGGATTGTAATCAAAAGGACCCAAGCTCATTATTTTTCCCTATATATATGGCCTTCTCCCTTGTAATTTAGACACCTAGAATTTGATAGCTCTTTATTTTCTTGCTTTTTACTTTCGTTGGTAGCTTTTATCCGACATACTCGTCTGAATTATTAATATTTTTTAGTTCTTCTTTTCCTTCTTTCGTGCGTTCACTTGTTTCAAATCTTCTGCTACGACCTTACTATTTGATTACATGCATGCTTCATTAGTTAACTAGATTTATTAATTTATTATATAAATACTTGCCATTCACGTTATTAATATTAGGCTTATTAAGTTTCTGACCATATATAGATTAAAGTTAGTTTTGTTAAAATCGTTGATTCATGTTTACTTGGTATTATTATAATTGTTTCGTTATTTTTATAATCATGAGTAGCTAATTCTCTTGCCCTAGGATGAAGATGAAGTTAAATTAATTCCCCTTGATTTCTTCTCGTTCCTATTAATTGATTCTCATAATTTTTCTTGGTGCTTAATTATTCAATTGACAAAGTGATTTTGATATATTATTGTTACCGGATTTGTTTTTCATAGCCTATGCTTGCTCCTTGAAGTTTTGATAGGTTATTGTTAGATAACAAGTTTCATAGTATATGCTTGTCTCGTTGATTGATATATCTTATTTTTGAAGAAAAGAGGATTGATTTAGGGCGAGTTGATATTATTTGTGATTGATTAACGGATTCGGATTCCTAGGTTTTCCATATTATTTGATAATCTTTGTTAATTAGTTTAATTAGGTTAATTAAAACTCATCTCAAACCTATTTGTCTAGTTCGCCTGATTTAATTATTAGGGTTTTGAAAATTCATAGTCTCTGTGGATCGACCTGTATTTGCTACAATTAACCACTGTGCGCTTGCAGTTATTTTACACATCACTTTTATGGATTTAAATCTAGTTCGCACATTTCATATATTTCAAAATACGAATACTCTGAACGATAGAGTATGCATAGATAAACTTGCCTCTGGTCCTGAGCATAAAGCAGAAAACCGCGAATAAATCCTTCGCACCTTGACCAAGCAGTTCGATGGAGGTAACTTACCTTTCTTCATACGACGCTCCGATCTTTCCTCTTTGATGCACGTCGTTCCAACTTGATTATACCCTAAAGGTACTGAAATAGTTACGAGTACGTGTCAGTCCTACCTCGTATCTCGAGTAAACACAACTTGGAATTGTCACTAAATCATATAAAGTCAAACTATAGGTGTCCTCCCTATAGTTGACTATTCTATTAATACTTAGTACACAACACATTTAGCACCCCAAAACATGCCTTTAGACCATTAAAGTCAAATAAGTTAAATAAATTTAAATGCAGGAGATTTTCAGAAAATTTCGGCATGACCTATTCGTTTATCGGACTATGGGCACAGCCCCTCAATTACAATACAACCCTGTTTTAGCAAAAATAAGCTGCCTCAACTTGCAGCAACATAAAATAAACACATAAGAAAGTATCCGCCCTGACATGCGGCACATAGCACATAATGATTTATATTACACTACTACTTACGCTACGCCAATGATCGTATTTCTCACGTATTTTAATGATACACGTGACAATCAATCATTGATGTTCGTAAGCCCTAGGGAACAACCCCTAGCACTAACTATTACTTACGCTATATCGATGATCACACCACATAAGTATATGAATTATACCCGTGATAGTTAATCATGGATATTCGTAAGCCCTAGGGATCAGTCGAAAAGAATTACACAAATCTTTAAATATTGACACTTAAAAACTTGTGATCTTCTCGTAACCCCTAGCACAGTTCTAATTATTATAAAATTCTAACATTTAACATGTATCACGTATTCCCATACTTACCATTTAGTCAACTCATATAACTGCACAAATAATACCAACATTACCAATCCACCAATATCCATAATTCGACTTACATAAGTAAAACCGATGTACATGACCAATAACCATTTAACCATATATAATCCAACACAAGTACTTGCTACTAATAACTGAATATTAACCAACAATTTACAAATCAACACCAAGCAGTTGACAATTATATATTCAACGAATACTATGACTCGATTTATAACATTTAGCACATAGCCTTTACAGTTAACATTTAGAATTTGAACCAACAACTAACAATTAGCACTTTCTCCCCTAAAACACTAACTTTATACACTAAGATCATTTAGCACATACACTTACCAATTAGCCCACTTATATTATTGGATTCACAAATTAACTCCACAATTTTAATACTTCAAACTAATACGCTAAACTAATTACCAAAACCAATCACATAACTTACCCACTAATATAAGCAATTTAAACATTTGATCAACCTCGATATATATATTCGGACTCGCACTTAGTCCTCAATAAATATAAATTACTATACCCTTTGAATTAAACATGGAAATTCAGATAATATTCATAATTTACCACATTAATCTAGTTACGAGGTTAAACACATAACTCACAATCATATAACTCCCGACATCCAACAAAATCCCCAAATTTTAACTTCCGAAATCATAACTCTAATTATTAAACAACAATAATAATTACTAGCAACTAACAATTATCATCTTCCGAATTAAATCACCAAAATCAACACAATCATCTCGCACTTAATACCACCAATTATCATTAGCAATTATCGACCCTCTGAATTAAATCTTGGAATTACAACCAATATTCATAATTAACAATACTAAGCTAATTACGAAAATTAGCAAACAATCTCGCAATTTAAAATTAATTAAATTACGACAATTAATTAATTTACTACGATTAACCATCTACGCAATAAATAAAAACCACCACAAATTAAATACGAAATTAAATAGATAAGACACGAGGTTGTACCATTCGGGTTCGGGTTCGGTTCGTACACAACCCATCTCTACCACCATCTCTCTCTTCCTTTCTCTTCTTCCATCTCTCTCTCTCTCTCTCTCTCTCTCTCTCTCTCTCTCTCTCTCTCTCTCTGCGCCAACCGCGGCTCCGCCAGCACCCACCGGCGCCACCGCCGGCCTGCAGCTCCGGCCACCACCGCCGCCGCGCGCGCGGTGGTCTCCCCCTCCCCGCTGCTAGCACAGTCCCGACCCCCATAAACACAAATTCAATAACACTCACACACTTATCAATTACACACACACACACACACATATACATACATATACACACACATATATATATACCCAATCTCTTTCTTCTCCTCTTCCTTCCTCCTTATTTTCTCTTTTATCTCTCCCCGTTTCTATTTCTATCGGGTCTGAGTTTGTGCGGCTGTGAAATGAATAAGAGCTGTGATGTGTGTGTTCAATTAACCTAATGGGCCTAAGCCCAAACCAATTTAAAAGTAATACAATTAAATACTACACAATTTTTTTAAAAAATTTGAAATCCAATAGAAAATTGGTGGAAAATTAAGATTTTCATTTTTAAAACAAAGAGTGTAAAATTATGAGCACTCACATATTTTTAAAATATTTTTAGGGTCAAAATTGAATTAAATACGAATTTTCAAAATTTTGGTCCTTTAAATACAATAAAGCTCTTAAAAATCATTCTAAAATACTTAAACACCGGAAATAATTCTCCAATAAATTTTAAAAACTAATAATATCATAAAGATAATATCACAAAAGATTTCGTGATTTTATCCAACTATAATAATTTAATAAAGATTTTTGAAGATCAATAATACTTGATTTAAATACTTTTAAATCACTAAAATACAAATAATAAAATTGGGGCACACATTGGCACACATAAATCCAAATATACTCATATAAACTCGATACTAAATATCGTTGAACTCCACAACGATACTCTCAAATCCAATTCCATCCTTTAAATACTAATTAACATAATTAAATAATAATAATAATAATTTATTTGAAAAATCGGGTTGTCACAAGTGCAATACACAAGTTGTACATCACCCAAATCCTCAAACCATACATCAAACAAACAAGAAGAAGCAGGGGCGTAGGCAGTGTACAACGAGCGGGTGCAACGACCCCACTGAAATTTTAAATTTATATAGGAAAATTTTTTTTAATTTTTTTTGATAGTGTTAATTTTATTTTTGACCCCACTAAAAAAATAAATTTGTAGTATTATATTTTATTTTGACCCCAGTAATCTTAGAATTGAATTTATAATTATTTATAATTGAGAATTTATAAATTTAAATTATGTTCATGTATAAATTAAATTTTTAAAAGAATAAATATGTATGTTAAAAAAACATTTGTAAAAGGAATTAGTTTAATTATTTTAAAGAGTGTGCAGAGTGCAGTAGTCTTGTAGTTGTACTTGTATGTGGTAATTGGTAAAGTAAAAAAAGACCCTAACCACTCGTAATCTATATCTATCTATCAATTAAAACATTCAAACAATACAATTAGCTTCAATTTTGAGTAATAGGGCAGAAGCTGTGAAAGAGAATAAGTGATATGGACAAGTATTTGATCAAACTTGGTCCTCCTATAGAACCAGCAACTTATCATGCAAGGGGAAATCAGGATACCAAAATGGAATCAAGTTCCAGGAGTGAATATGTTGTACCTGACTTAAATAATCTTCCTGCAGATCCTGGGTGCAGATTAAAAATTACAAGATATCATCCGAATGACAGAGACAAAGTAAGAAAGGCATATCTAAAAAAAGGGCCTTGTCAGCCAGGTGAGCATAATTTTAAGAAATGAAAGATTGGAAATTCGTTGCGTCGTTTTAATCCTGCCTGGTATGAAGATCACAAATATTCAGTGCTTCTTTTAAACGAAGAGATGCACTTCGAGAACGACAAGTTGTTCACATATCTCAAGCATCGGAAAATGGTGAAATTACAAGTGGGCATGGATTGAATCAGGAAATAGCTCTTAAAAGACCAGGAGATACTCGTTGGGGATCGCACTATGGTACACTTATTTCCTTGATTGTTATGTTTGAGTCTGTAGTAGATGTGCTTGATAATATAGTTGTTGATGGCCTAAATCTTAGTCAAAGAGCTGAAGCTTCAACCTTGCTCAAATTTATACAAACTTTTGACTTTATATTCAGCTTGTTTTTCATGAAAACAGTGGTAGGCATTACAAATGAATTATCAGTTTCTTTACAAAGAAAAGATCAGGATATTATTAATGCTATGAGATTAGTGACCTTGTCAAAGCAAAGGCTACAGATTCTGAGGGATGATGGTTGGGATGATTTGTTAGTTGAAATTTGTTCATTTTGTGAGAAGCATAGTATTCACATTTTGAGTATGGATGAAGGTTTTCAAATGAAAGGAAGGTCACGCTGTAAAACTCACCAGGTTACAAATATGCATCATTATAAAGTTGAATTCTTCTATACCACCATAGATCCACAATTGCAGGAGCTTTAATCGTTTCAGTAGAATTGCTACTTTGTGTGGCCTGTTTAAATCCAAATGATTTATTTGCTGCTTATGACAAGGAAAAATTAATCCGTCTTGCTCAATTTTATCCACAAGACTTCTCAATGACCGATCTTGCTTTATTAGGCAATCAACTGGGAACCTATATCCTTGATGTGCGTTCTGCCAAAGAATTTTCATCATTAAATGGAATTGGTTCTCTTGCTGAGAAGTTTGTTCAAACCCAAAGAAGTGTTGTATATCGTTTGATATATTTACTTGTCAAGTTAGCACCGACCTTACCTATTACTACTGCAAGTGTTGAAAGAGCCTTTTCTGCAATGAAAATTGTGAAGAATCGACTAAGGAATCGTATGGGAGATCAATTTTTGAATTATTGTCTTATTACTTATATTGAGAAAGATGTCTTTGATGAGGTAGCTAATGAAGCAGTTTTACAACGATTTCAGAATATGAAAAAGCGTCGAGGACAATTGAGCAAACAATTATATTATGAAGGTACCTTTATATAATTACATTTTAACTTATGTACTTTCATTTTTATTGGCAATTTTTTATGTTGATAAATTTTTGACCCCAGTCATTAGAAATCCTGGCGTAAGCGATCCTTTTCAAACGATCTGTCTCGCACTTCACAAACTGTGTGCCTCACAGTGCTGCACTTCACAAAATATATATAAAAATCAGAATTATATAGTAACATTAAACTATAATTTCTACAAAAACCAACAAAAATATAACAAAAACAAATTATAACAAATATCATCAAAAGCAATAAGCATATGTTATTATTATTATTATTACAACTATTATTACTAGTACTTAAAACCAACACAACTCAAATTTAACATATGAACCTATCAAACATAAAAATCATAATAATGTTATAAAATTAAACTACTACTTTGATAAAAATGTCAATAAAAAATTAGACAGTTATGACAAAATTAGCAAAAGCAATAAGTAAATGTTACTATTATTAGGGAATTGATAAATAAGTTCCATAAATTGATATTTAAGCTCCAACTGATATGTAAATGACACAACTACCCTTGATAAAAACAAAATCAATGAAATTCATTATTTAAAAATTATGGGTAGTAGTGCAATTAAAATATCAAAAGATTAAAGTTGGAGCTTAAATAGTACTTATTTATCAATTCCCTACTACTAGCACTTAAACCAACACAACTAAAACCTAACATATCATACATATAAACATCAAAATCATGTTGTAATATTAAATAAGCTAATTAAAGACACTTATAATAAAATTTCAACACTTACCATCAGGAACATTTAAGTGCTTATAAATGATTTGTGCAACAATAATTCCAACAATCCTCAAGATCCACATACCCGACTTCAAATTTTCTTTTAAAAAACTCAATCGTATGTTGGATTTAGTACCATTAATTATTGTACCTCTTAACTAAAAGAAGATAATTCCAACACATAAAATACATATAAGCACATGTACTTGCATATGGATATCTCTTCCTATATCTCATATTCTCATATATAGCTGATACCCCGTGCTTCGTACGAGCATAGATTGAACACGAGCTGAGATTAAAATATTTATATTAATACATTATTTTTTTGAATAATTAGGCTTATATGTCTTACAAATGAGTATCTGCTCTAACAAATCTTGGGATGAGCAAGAATGGAACCCAGAACATGGGACGATAAGAAATAAGATCTTAGCACTTGAGTTATCTCATCGCACTCTATTAATACACGATTTAATTATGTAGTTATAGAGAATCAAATCCGAGATAAAGCTAAAAAATTAAGGTAAATAAATCTTTATAATTATGTTGTAAGGGAAGACTGATCCCTCCCTCTCATCTCTCCCTTTCCCCGTTTCTTTTCTGTCGTGACTACTTCCACCACCGCCTGCGACTAAACTGCCCCTGCCACCAACTACCATAATTAACCAACCAAAATACATCTTTCTTATTAGAAACAGTTATCGTAGTTTGACTGGTAATTATTGCAACTGTAGGAAGTCTTCTCCACCAATCGTTGTTAAGCGTCACATAAATCATAATGATGGTAACAAATTGCATGTGGGTTTGCGTGTAGAGGTGTGGAAATGTGATGATGTGTATGCGTGTGTGTGTAAACAGTGTGTGCATGTGTGTAACCAGTGTGTGTGATGAGTGTGTGTGTTAATCGAGTGTGTGTAGGTATATCATATATGTGTGTAGGTATATCACATGTGTGTATGTGTATGTATATCGTTGTGTTGTGTATGTTCGAGATTCCTGTGTTGATGTTATGGGATTCTTTATTGTATGGATTCGACTGTTTGCTGGTGGGTTTGTGTGCTTAAACTCGCGTGAATGTGTGGTACGATGTTTACAGTGAAATCAAAACCAAGTCGAGTTTAATTGATTCGTTGATGATAAATTAATTGTTGATTGTTCGTATAATTTCTGTGCGAAGTTTCGTGTTTGGAAGCCCAGTTCGTTGAAGATATGCTGAGTTTGTGTCCTTAGAATTTTAGTTTTATTCTTGTTTGAACTGAGTTTCGTTGGTTTTGTTTTTCTTGTTTTGTTTTTGGTTGATCTTGATTTCTTGTTTGATACTAAGAGTTCGTGTTCAAGTTTGCTGTTGCTGGTTTTCGTTGTTGGTATTATTGGTTTTTTCTATTCTGAGTTGCTGATTGTTTGCTCTTTCTCTTTGCGTGTATAGCCAAGTCAATTAACTGAGTCGACTGAGTGTTTGATGAGTTCACAGTGGTCATTTGATATGAGTTTGTTGTTGGGTTTGTTCGCAGTGCTGAGTTTGAATTGTTGCTGAATTTGAATCCGTTCCTTTTTGCTGTGTTGTTCGAGTTCTTGATTTGAGGTTGCAATTTGCTGTTTGTCTTTTTTTGTTCTTGTTTCATGGCTGTCCAGTTTCACTTTACTGTCTGAGTCATTGTCTGGGTTCGTCGATTGTCTGCGTGTTTCTGAGTTCTTTGGTTTAATTTTCTTGTTTTAGTTTTCTGGTTGGAGTATTTGTTTTCTGTTATGAAACTTGCTGTTTATTTCTAATTGATTCCCTGATTGATGCACTTATGATTAATTGATTTCCTGATTAATTGATTCCGGATTAAATGTTAATTGAATTTTATTTTTTGATTAGTTGACCTCCTAATTAATTGTTTCCTTGATTAAATATTTTTTTGATTAATTGATTCTCTTAGTAAATGATAATCGATTAATTGATTCCTTTATTAATTATAATGCTTTTGAAAAATTATTTGACTATTGTACCATTTTGGGTGTATCGAAATTGTCGGCTTTTGGATCTTACATAAGTGGTTGTTATCTGTGCCTTTTTGTTGGCTTGTTATCGGTCGTCCGTTTGACGAATAATTTTATCGGTCGTCCGTTTTGACGAATATTATCGGTAGTCCGTCTGACGAATTTATAGTTTATATTTTATACATTATCTTTTTAATATACTGTAGTATTTATTTTATTTTTTGGCTGGTTTTTAAATTTATTTTATCTTATTTATAATTTTTGGTTTTCGAAAAGTATTACAATTTATTTAAATTTAGTTTTAGTAAATAGCTCGATGTTATATGTGGGTGTTTAGTAAATGACTGGACGGATCATGAATGAAAAGGAAAAGCTAACCATACTATTAACTGCAGATACATGCAAAGACATGTGTGTGTGAAAGATCTAGCCCATATTATTCATATACCAACCATAACTGGCCAATAAAAGGAAGCAATTTGAATAATATACAATTATACTTAGAAAATCAAGGGAAAGATAAACATATCGGTTGGCTCCAAAACACTTATTGGACAAGAAATTGCCTGATTAAGGAGCAAGAACTGAAACTAAATATTATGACCAGTATTCAGTTTAATATTTACAAGACCATAATTCAATTTCATCTCATAAATCAATACATTTATCATAGTTCAGTCTAATTCAAGAGATTAAAGGTTTCTGTCAACATTGTCTACACCTTTTTCTTCTTCTTATGATTTACTTTGTTTTCATATCATCTCCTTATGACTTACTTTATTATGCAAAACCATTTTTTAACTTAAAACCCTATGAGAAGGTCCAAGACTTATGAATCTACAAGCTTGAAAACTAAATTACTCATAACTTGTGTTAGTGATCTATATAAGTTGAGAGATGCCAAATGATGCATCCATTTTTTAAATTCTACTCAAGATTAAGAAGTATGAGTTGTATTAAAATTTGCAATTAAAGAAGAATCTAACCAAAGGGATCCCCTTTGGTCTAGATTTCTTACGCTTGTTGCCAAATTATATGTTTGTTCATATATTATGTTAATCATATTTATAAAATATTTATTAAATAAATTTTGGGGACTAATTCTTCTCTTGTCTTTTTATTCCTTCTCGTAGGGGCTTTTGGACTGTTGGTTTGATGGAGTAGATTACAGAGACAGATATGGCGCATAAAGATATTTCTTACCTCGTGATTCAGATAAGTATTTTCATTATTTTTGGTTTTTTCCTGGGTGTTCTCTTTTCGGACTTTAAGGTTTTATTGTCTAAATTTCCGGGGACATCTCTGCATGACTTTCGGTTAGATGATAAGCTTTATTGAATGAAAGAAACCCCTTTACGGTATTGTATTTCGGTACAATTCATCATACGAGAATGTATTTCTCTGGAAAAAAAATATGTTGTAAGGAATCGAACCCGATGTGAAGCTAAAAAAAATTAAAGTTAATAAATCTTGTATAATTATGTAGTTGTAAGTAATCAAATCCCGAATTTAGTGATAACCAAATTTGGTATTTTGGTATTTTGGTACTATTGTGTACCATTAAAACATGGTTTTCCACATTAATAAAGAGTATATATGTCTTTCTTATAATTAAAACTAGCTTATAACCCGTACGATGCACGGATTTCTTTCGATATGTAATAAATTTAATTTTATGTTACAATAATTTTTTTAAATAATCATTATTTACAATATTTAATTTTAATTTTAATAATTTAATATAAATTTAATTAATGATATGCATGGTTTAAAACTTATATTATAAAATTTTAAAATAAATATGTCGGTGATGGAATTCGAACTTTGAAAGTAAATTAATTTAATCGTATAACATATTTAATCATTAGATCTAACAGTTCTGGCTTTTTAAATGGAAATCTAACGGTTAGTATTCATAGTGTACGGATTTTTATTATATTTTGTTAGTGATTAGAAGATATTGTGTGATATATTTGCGTATATATTAATTATTGAAAGATTATATTTTAAATTAAAACTTAACATGTTTTAATTAGAAAAGAAAAATATTATTGATTGAAAAATATGATATTTTAGGTGTTTATAAAAAGTAATATCATCCATTAAAAGTAAACATTTTTTAATTAAAAAAAGCAATTGGCTAATTATCATTAATTATATTATTTTATTATTTATTTTAATAAATAGGATGACCGTGCCGAAAACTGAACCGACAAAATTTCAATGCTTGTGCGATGCACGGATTTTTTTTATTATGTTATAAATTTTATTTAATATTACAATTATGTTTTTATATAATCATTGTTTTTAATATTTTTTTAATTTAATTTAATATACCCATGTTAAACAATGTATATAGATTTTTAATATATTTTATTAATAATTAAAAAAAATGGTGTGATATTTTCGGGTATATATTAATGATTGTAAGATTAGTTTTAAATTAAAAAGATAATATGTTTTAATTCGAAAGGAAATACCCATGTTAACGGATTATACTAATGTTTTCTTATTATAAACGACGTATACAGATTTTTAATATATTTTATTAATAACTGAAAAATATGGTATTGTAAGATTAGTTTTAAATAAAAAAGGTAACGTGTTTTAATTCAAAATAAAATATTAATGATTGGAAGATATGATACGATTGATGTTTTTAGGTGTTTATTAAAGGTAATATCTTCAACTAAAAGTAAATGTGAAAAAGGCAATCGACTAATTACCATTAATTATATTATGTTATTATTTATTTTAGGTGTTTTAATATATATTTTTCTTTATAATGAAAGGTAAATAAGTAAATTCACGAAGTACCAAAAAATAGGTACCAAAAAACAGGTATTGTAAGATTAGTTTTAAATCAAAAAAGTAACTTGTTTTAATTCGAAAGGAAATATTAATGTTTGGAAGATATGATACGATTGGTGTTTTTAGGTGTTTATTAAAGGTAATATCTTCAACTAAAAGTAAATGTGAAAAAGGCAATCGACTAATTACCATTAATTATATTATGTTATTATTTATTTTAGGTGTTTTAATATATATTTTTCTTTATAATGAAGGCTAAATAAGTAAATTCATGAACTACCAAAAAACAGGTATCAAAACACAGGTACCAAAACTTTTAATGTTTCGGCTTTTTTATAATTGTATAGATGTGTTCACTCCCAAGTTGTTGATTTTCTCATTAATATGTTTTGATAATAATTTAACCTCATATTTTTTTCTAATTTATTTCCATTTTTAACATCCATGCATCTTTGATTTCAACTTCGGTAGCTTCACTCCACCATCACCTACTTAATATGTATGTGAAGATGGATAAGATAAAATAGGTGTTTGGGGAACTTTTTTCCAGAATAAGTTAACTTATTTTAAGCCAAAGTTAGAGATTCCTAACTTTCCAATTTATTTTTACAACTTATTGAATCTCAAACATACATTAAATACTTGTATATAAAAAAATTATCAAAATATAAAATTTTTACCCGAAAATAAGTCAATAAGTCCATAAAAAAAAGTTTTCCCAAACAGACACAAAATTAGGATCACGCGATGTCGAGAAATGCAATTAAAGGTGAAATTATTTGGTACAAATAAAAAATGTTATTTTTTAGTCCATAAGTATTTTGTTTTACGAATAATAGATTCAATATTTTGCATAGAACACATTTGCTCAATAGACAAAATTAACTTGTTCTTCGATATTTTTTTTTAATTTTGTATTGATTAATGCGAATGATACAAAAGTTCTACAATTAAAAAGGATTCAAAACTATTTTTATTGTACGATAAACACATTATTCATAATTTCAATTATTTCATTTTACATGCAACCAATGATATATTTCGAATTTAGGATTGCTTAATAATCCTAAAACAAGTACAAGTCATGTCAAATTCTTCTCAATTGTGTTTCACTAACTTCTTCTAATATTCTCTCTTAAATGTTCAGTAATTCTCTTTCTTTCCCATTTTTCTTGTCTTTCCTTTGTTTGCATCTTTTCAATGAAAAACTCATATAAAATAATTTTCTATACACTTTCTAGTTTTTTCTATTATTGATTTCTAAATATTACTAATGACAAAAACATAATATTTACAAACAAATAGACCAATATTTCAAATTTTAGTAATTTTAACATAGCATCTAAAATATAAATATATTATTATCCTTTATAATTCTAAAAGAGATTTATAATAAAAAATAGGAAATATTATTTAAAATAACAATTAGCTAAACCAAAAAGTAGAGAGCGAGATGCTGTGCTCCGTCCCGGATCTCCGCACGTTACTGGGAGACACTAGAGAGCGAGATGCTGTGCTCCGTCCCGGATTTCCGCTCGTTACTGGGAGACACGAAGCAGGCAATATCTAAACTTATACTCCCTTTTGCTGAAGCCTTCATCTAGTACTTGATGTAGGGACCAGGTCTTACTGTTTCCCCCCTTATAGGTGAATATTAACCTATCGGTAGCCTGACTGTCCTACTTGCAGCACTCACATCACTTACCTCATCCAAGAAAAGATTGACACTTGAATATTCTTCAATGTTAACAATGTAGAGTTCCGTATCTTTCTTGGCAGCCTCCTTTGCAACTTATGGAACCTCAGCAATTTGAATTGTTTTAGCTGAAGGTGGTTTCCTGGTTCTTGTTCTCCTCCTCTCTGGTGAGATTCTAACCTTTGGAAATACCAAGCTACTAATGTCAAAGTCAAATTTCAAGGGTTCTGGCTTTATGTCTTCAAGAATGAAAGCAAATGGGCTAGGAGTTTGGGTAGGTTGATGTGTGGTTTGTGTTGGAGGTATAGTAGGTTGAGGTTGTGTTAAATCAACTTGTACTTCTAGTTCTGGGCTCAAAGTTTTTTTAGGTTTTGTCGTGACCATACTTTTCCTTTTATTGCACGAAGATTTTGTGTTCATTTTCTTTTTCTTGAATTTGGCCTCTTCTTCTATAGCCTCTTGTTCCATCTATTCTTCCAACTCTCTAACTAATTCTTCAGCCATCTTAGCTTCTTTCTCAATAAGTTCAGCATGTGATTTTTCAATTTGACCAGCTTGTAGTAATCTTGCAGTTTCTTCAGTATTAGCTACTACAAAATTTGGATGACCTGCAGGTACACATATCTCCACTCCATCTCTATAGATAAATGCTAGATTGTCTTTCAGTCCCACATCAATTGCAGCCTTCTATTTTAATTCAGTGAGATGCTTGCTCATTAGTTTGATATCATCTGGTTTTGGCATTGGAAAATCAACTCTCATGGTGTTCTTACCATTCTTCTTCACAGGTGACTTCTTACTTTTGAGCATAGGCTTGAATTCAAATAAGTATGATGGCTCTCCCCTGGCTAGAGATTTGGGAAGCACAAAATCTGGAATTAATACATGCCTGATTGATGTACTTATGAAGGGAATTTGTACTTGAAAAACTTGAGGATTGGCAGCTAGCCTTGCAACAATAGAATCTTCAGGATTCGAAGCTGACTCCCCCTCACTAGATGGTATTACTGAAACTGTTGGAGTTGAAGTTGCTCCTCCCCCTTACTGGTTGTCTCCACTACATTAATCTTCTCCCCTTTTTGTTAGCATCAAGGGTTTGAGTAGTATGTAGTTGTAGTAGTTGTTGAAGGAGGGCAATTTGGTGATTGTGAGTCTCAAGAATTAGTTTTTGATCTGCACTCACATTGCACATTTGAGGCTCCAATCGATCCACTTTTGTAGACAGAGCATCAAGCTTTTTCTCAGTTTCTGCATCCTTTTTCAGCTTTGACTTAAGCTGCTGAATTGTAAGGGGAGGAAGGATGATTTCCAAGTCCTTTTTCTGAGTTTCCAGGGCATCTTTAATTACAGCCTTAAATTCATCTTCAGCCCTTTGATTAAGAAGACATTTATGCAATTTGAGAGTAGCCAGAAAGTTCTCTTGCACTTGCTTTAAAGCAGGTTCAGCATCCTGTAAAGTAGCTACAGTCTTCTTGTACTGTACTACTAGCTCTATATGAGCATCTCTGGAAATGTAGGCGTTTGATAATAACCATTCTGGTAAATCTCCAGATTGCTTTATCTTCACCTTCACTTTCGAATTTAGAATCGTACTGAAATTCGTCACTAGCAGTTGGAGGCATCTTTGTAATGGCATCCTTGGCCCTTTGCATAGATTCAGTTATGTGTGCCTAGCTCATCAGTTGCTCAGCCTCCACATTGCCCTGTTTGGCTAGGTAATCATAGTCAGAGACTGGGTGAGTAATGGTTTCTGCTTCAAGTAAGTTACTATCAAAGACCTGAAGATTTGCCTGTTGATAGGTACTTGAATTGGTGGCATCATTAACCCCATTGACTCACTTGCAATGGCTCCATCCACCCTTATGTCCCCAGTACCTGCTTTTCTCTCATTATCTCTCTCTTTTTGCATTAGGGGCTCCCCCTGGCCCACACCTCTCACACCCTCACCTTCACCTACTAAGGTGGTACTCTCTTTCTCTCCTTTTGCCTAGCAGGAAGAAATTGTCAGCCCCTCACTCACATCCTCTCCTTTTGCCTGCTCACAAAGCAGCCTCTCACTCTCATTGATTTCACTCCCTTCCCTCAATCCTAAGAGTGTTTGTGCTACTGAGGATTCTTCTGCAGAAGTTGCAGTAGGCTCAGAGATAGGAACAAACTGATTTAGAGTAGATGTAGTAGCATAAGATCCTTTATCAATGGATGTAGAGTATCCATTGCTGCTACCAATGGATGATTGCTCTTAGGCATATCCATCGGTGAACAAACACTTGTCAATGGATGAGAAATATCCATCGACGAGGTAGAAGAAATAGCAGTTGATATAGAGACTATGGTTAAATCTATGTAGGTAGATTTTAAAGTAGAGGCACAATTTCAGCCACAGTTTCAGAAAAGGTAGGCTATTAGTCCAACAAATCATCTAAGAGATGATGACCAGCAGGTTCTGAATGGGGCTCCTCCATTAGAGTTAAAGAGGGAGAATCTATTTGTGATGTGGTAATCACGTCCACATTCAAAGAAAGATTTGGTGAGTTTGGAGTTTGTGGTGTGTTTATTGAGAGAGATTGGGGTTGTGATTCCACATTTATTTGAACCACGTCAAGCTGAATTTGAGAAGGTTCAATCACAGTGGATTGAGAAGCGCGTGCTCCCTATGCACCCAAAGCAGTCTTTGGCTTCTTTCTCCTAACAAAGATTTCAAATGGTGAATTTTGGTCAGTAGTGTCCCTTACCCTCTTGTTCAATGTTCCTGGTTGGGAACTCTTTTCAATAACAACACCCTGTTGAGAGAATGTCGCTAGAGGTATGTTTAAATCCATTTCAACACTAAGTCTTTTGGGAGACTGAAGTGTGGCTTGGCTGGGACTCACTCACCTTTCCAACCTTATCCCTAGGGTTTCTTTGATTTTCACCCTTTCCCTCACCACTCACTACCACCTGTTCACTCCCCTCAGTGGGTTTGGTAGTTTTTACAACAAGTGTCTTTTGGGAGACACTCGAGGCTGGTTCCTTTGATTTGGATTTTAATTTCTATTTGGTTGCTTGGGTAGGAGATTGTGGGTTACTGGCTTCAACCTTCATAGCAACATTTGAAAGCAAAGAACCTTGAGACATTGTTACCTCAATAATCGGTAGATACACTAGTTCCACCTCAGAGTTGAGATTCATTTGAATTAAGTCACTTAGGACCCTTTTCTCTTGAACCCAACACGTGTATCGGCTTGTTGGCTACTCTATGGCTATAGGATTCTCAGAGACATGGTTAGCCAACAACATTTAGAATCTAGCAAAATAGATGTTTTTATTCCGTGTTTCTTTCCTTCTTAACTTAGCACCAATTTCATTTAGTACTAAAGAGCCAAAGTTGTACAATTTGTCATTCAAGAGCATGTAGAGCATGTTAAGCAAGGCATTTGTAATAGCATCAAAGTTACTAATCTTACCATAAAACACTTTGATAAAGGCATCACAAAAAGAAACTCCATTCTTTTCTCATGCCTTTTCTAACAATTTTACCTAGGTTATCAGTAACGAGAGCATAACTTATAATGTAAAGCATAACAACTAAATCATCATCAGTAGGCATAGAAGTACAGTTATCCTCAGGCAATTTGAGACAAGCAGTCACAATATCAGAATTAACAACATACTCCTTACCTTTGAGAGAGAAGGTAGTGGTGTTATCTGAAGGGTTGAACTCGGTTGATGTCCAAATTTCTTCCACAACTTCATGATACAGCACTGGAGCTTCAGTCATGGCATAAGCCAATTTGCATTTCTTAATGAACTCCATCATTTTATGATACTGTGCCGGCGATTGTTTCGTATCCACGAAGGCAGCAAAATTATTCTTCTCATAGGTGAACCCGTTTCCAGACTTCATCTTAACAATAGGAGCCATTATATCTGAAGGAAACTGAAATACTAGAAAAGGGGTTTTGTGTTCTTGAGAGAGAGAGAGAAAAGAAGTTTTGCCTTGGAGAATTCAAGAGTAAGATTAAAAAAATAGAGTAATTGAGATGGGTTTTTATACTTACCCTCAAATAATTGAGTAAAATCAGTCATTAAATAAAGAAAATTACTCTATTTATGAATAAAGAAACTGCTCAGATTCGTGGGTAGAAAGGTAAAGGATAACCGTGCCAGTTATATACATACAAAAGATGTATGTATATGATGACGACTGAATCAATGGTTAAAAAGTAAACTCAAAATACCCAACGGATAATAGGATAAACCCTTAAAGTACAAGATATCCGTTGACATGCATTATTTTACTAATACAGTCAAAAGTAACTTGTTATCCGTCGAAGCATAAAATCTAGACATATGTTGAACCATCAACGGCTAAAGATATCCATTGATAGGTAAATTTTGACTTAGACAAAATTCTTACTCTTTTCATAGGAAAAGATCAACATACTCCTGGCTGCTATGTAACTAACAAATATCTAGAATAGCTTAGGAAAAATTCAGCATACCTAGCTCACTTACCAACCTTGTGAATGCTGATTCATCAAGTGGCTTGGTAAAGATATCTGCAAGTTGTTTATCACTTGGAACAAAATGAAGTTCCACTGTACCTTCCATCACATGTTCTCTGATGAAATAATATCTGATGTCTATGTGCTTGGTCCTTGAGTGCTGCACTGGATTCTCAGATATAGGTGTTATCACAGAAAATTGGGATTCTTTCAACTCTCAAACCATAGTCAAGCAGTTGGTTTTTCATCCATAAATATGTGCCCAACAACTTCCAGCTGCAATGTACTCAGCTTATGTAGTACTTTTCCTATCAATTTTGAAACCTGCATAATCTGCATCTGAATAGCCAATTAGATCAAAACCAGAATCTCTAGGGTACCAAATGCCAAGGTTTGGTGTTCCATTGAGATATCTGAAAATCCTCTTGATAGCTACTAAATGAGATTCTCTAGGATCAGCTTGGAATCTAGCACACAAACTTGTAGAAAACATGATATCAGGCCTACTTGCTGTTTATAAAAGTGAGCCAAGCATGCCTCTATAACTTGAAATGTCCACTTTCTTCTCCTTAGTATTCAATTCAAGTTTAGTGGCAGTGGCCATGGGTGTTTTTGCAGAGGCACAATCCAATAGGTTAAATCTTTTCAGAAGATCATAAAAATATTTGGACTGGCTCAGAAAGATACCATCATTAACCTGATTTACTTGTAAACCAAGAAAGTAAGTTAATTCTCCAATCATGCTCATTTCATATTTACTTTGCATAAGTTTGAAAAATCTTTTGCAAAGCTTCTCATCAGTAGAGCCAAATATTATATCTACACAGATTTGAACAAGTATCATAGAGCCATTGACATTCCTATAAAAGAGAGTTTTATCAACAGTACCTCTAGTGAAGTGATTCTCTATGAGGAACTGTGAGAGTGTGTCATACCAGGTTCTTGGTGCTTGCTTCAGGCCATAAAGTGCTTTGAGAAGAAAATAGACATATTCTGGAAAATCTGAATCTTCAAAACCAGGAGGTTGACTAACATATACCTCTTCTTCCAGAATGCCAGTTAAAATGCACTCTTGACATCCATCTGATAGACTTTGAAATTGGCATGGGCTGCATAGGCCAGAAAAATTCTGATTGTTTCTAACCTTGCTACAGGTGCAAAGGTTTCATCAAAATCAATCCCTTCTTCCTGACAATAGCCTTCTGCAACCAATCTAGCTTTATTCCTTGTGACTATGCCATTTTCATCCATCTTGTTCTTGAATACCCATTTAGTGTCAATCATTGATTTTCCTTCAAGTTTGGGTACAAGCTTCCATACTTTATTTCTTTCAAACTTGTTTAGTTCTTCTTTCATAGCTACAACCCAGTCTGGATCTAGAAGAGCTTCCTCAACTCTCTTAGGTTCTTCTTTAGATAAGAAGCTGCTGTATAAGCATTCTTCTTGAGTTGCTCTTCTAGTTTGGACTCTTGCATTTGAATCCCCAATGATGAGTTCAAATGGGTGATCTCTAGTCCATTTCCTCTGTGGTGGCGGGTTTTATATGGATGATGTTTCTTCATTCTCCCTTTGGTGATCATTTTGATTAGTTGTTGAATGATGACTCTGTGATACTCCCCCTGAACAAATGGCTCTTGAGTTTGCAGAGAGTGGAGTTCTAACAGAGTGGTCAATGGATATATCCCTTTGGCTCTCAACAAATGCCTCAAAATGATTCCCACCAGATGGAGCTTCCTCAGCATCAATGAATGGAGTGATCTGTTCTTCAGCAGATGAGTCACCTTGATCATGTAGCCTTCTCACACCAGTTGGCACTGCTTCTTCATCATCCTCATTATCTTCACCCCCGTACCTCATTCTCAAATAAGAGTGCCTCATGGAAACCTTCATATACTAAGCCTTGAATCTTCTTATCATCAAAGACAACATGTATGGATTCCATAACAATGTTAAGTTTTAGATTGTAGACTCTGTATGATTTTCCAGCTGAGTATCCAACAAAGATAGCTTCATCTGCCTTTGTGTCAAATTTTCCTAGGTTTTCACCTTGGTTTCTTAGAACGAAACATTTGCATCCAAAGACATATAAGAAGTTAATTGTTGGCTTCTTTCCTTTGAATAGTTGATAAGGTGTCATGTATTTTGCTTGGTTGACCAAAGAAATATTCTGAGTGAAACAAGCAGTGTTAACAGCTTCAGCCTAGAAATATGTTGGTAACTTTGATTTTTCAAGCATGGTCCTTGCAGCTTCAATGAGAGTTCTATTTTTCCTTTCTACTACACCATTTTGTTGAGGAGTTCTTGGTGCAGAGAATTCTTGAATAATTCCTTATTCTTCACAAACTCTCATCACAAAATTCTTGAACTCAGATCCATGTCACTTCTGATTCTTCTGACTTTAAATAAAGGATTGTTGTTGACTATCTTGATGTGATTGATAATGATTTCACCTGCCTCATCCCTCATATTTAGAGTGTAGAAAGAATGTCCATGTAAATTTTGAGAAATCACCAACAATCACAAGACAATATCTTTTCCTTGAGATAGACAATACATTCATTGGTCCAAATAAATCCATGTACAGTAGTTGTAAGGGTTGATCAATTGATGACACTGACTTGGATTTGAAAGAGCCTTCTTTTGCTTCCCTTTCTGGCATGCATCACACAATCCATCCTTGGTAAAATCCAATTTTGGAATACCTCTAACCAAATCCTTCTTAGCCAACTCATTCATAGTTTTAAAATTTAAGTTTGACAGTTTCTTGTGCCAAAGCCATCCTTCTTCTGCATCTGCCTTGCTGAAAAGGCATGTGGCAGAATTTGCACTTGTTGAATTGAAGTCAGCTATGTACACATTCCCTTTTGTATTTCCTGTCATCACCACCTTGTTGTCACGTTTCTAGAAAACAACTCAAGCTTTAGATGTGAACCACACATTTTGACCTTTATCACACAGTTGACTGATACTAAGCAAGTTATGCTTAAGACCATCAACCAGTGCTACCTTCTCAATGACAACATTTCCTTGTGAAATCAAGCCATATCCTCTAGTATATCCTTTGCTGTTGTATCCAAAGGTAATGCTAGGGCCAGCTCTCTCCTCGAACTCAGTGAGCAGGGTAGAATCTCCAGTCATGTGCCTAGAACAACCGCCATCCAGGTACCAAAGATTCTTTCTATTTCCCTGCATACATCAAAACCAAATCAAGTTGATATTGGTACCGAAGTTTCCTTGGGTCCTGCCTTGTTAGCCTTTTTCCTGCCCTTCAAATCCTTTTCACCCAAAGGTTCAGATTAAGTTAGGTCAATCCTAACTCTAGGTGTAGGCCTTTGAAAGTCAAGATTTGATATTTTCTCATATGCATTATAAATAGCAGAGTTAGGCATAGTCTGTGCAAGCATGTTATTCATCATCCATGGCATCTGAGGCATATTAAAACCATTGTAATATGGATTATTCATGAATGGAATGATAGCATACTGACTAGATGCATGAACAGGTTGGACAAACATATTAGGCATAACATTCACAGTAGTAAAATGCAAAGACTTACTAGGCACAGAAGCATCTTTCACTACTTTGCAGCTAGCAGATAGATGATTAACACTACCACAATTTACACATATTTTCTTAGAAGCATATTAATCAGGTGTGTAATTATTGTGTTTGTTAATACCTACCTTGCCATTTTTATTCTTTTTCCCACCTTTAGTCTTTGTTTCAACTTTTTCTAACTTGTCCTTCAATTGCTTGTGGGACAAGTGACCTATATTACCTTTCTCAACTAATTTTGTTTTGCTACATTCTCCTGTTACAAAGTTTTTACTGACGGGACCGTATTTTTTGTTCAGTTTAACTAGGGTTGCTTTGCTGACAGCCTTGGCTTTCGATGGATAATTTTGATCAGTATCCATCGATCGCTCATTGTTCAACGAAAAATCCTCAATGTCCGTTGACATACTGTCTGAAGCAATTTCACCATAAACCTCTAACTTTACTTCCTTTAGCTTGCAGAAAGAATCGATCCCTTGAACACTATAGATTTCTTCAGTAACAGCCTTAGATCCTTTCCACTTAGCTATCAAGTCCTGTTCTTTCAACAGATTTTCTCTTTTCAGAGCCTCAATTAATTCATTTTTAGCATCCTGGCAATCTCTTCTTACAGTTTTAAATTCAATTAACTGAGTTTCTATTAAAGCATTCCTATCACTTAACTTTTCATTTAGATCTTTAATCCTCCTGTTTTCTTTGTTAAGCGATTCCAAGGAAACATGCATGTTGTGCAACTCAACAGTCATTTCATCAATTGTGCACACACATTCAGCTTTAGAAAGTTCAGTTAAGTTTGTAGAGTATACCTGGTTGCTTGCTGAACTGCCTTCTTCTTCTTCTTATTGGCCATGAGAGCTAGGTTGACAAACTCTTCTTCTTCATCTGTGTCTCCTCCAGCAACCCAGTCATTGTCCTTTGACATGAATGCTGTTTCCTTTTGCTTGAGAAGATCAAAATATTTCTTCTTTTAGTCAATAGTTTCATACTGTTGTTATCACAAAATTACGCAAGCGCACGTAGTCACAAGTAATATAATTTAAGTTCGTTCCGCAGAGATCTGGTTAAGTTTTAATCAGAAAATATGCCTATGCAACAATGTATGGTTTTAATTCACTGCTAAGAAAAATAACAAATTTGGGGTTGATTATCTAAATTAAACTAGGATGCAAATATTAAACTAAGAATTAAAGTAACTAATGAGATTGAAATCAAATTACTAATATGAGAATAAACATGGGATCCTAACTTCATTAAATACTTCCCTTAGATCTGACGCCTTTAATCTCTATATGCAATGGTTTTGATATCTGATCGGATAACACGAAACAAGTATACGCTACCTGTCAGCATACGCATACCAAACTAAACATACATCCACAAAAGAGATAGAAGATGAATAGACACCAATTATGCTTAGACCCTATATGTCTATAGAAGTTGAAAACATAACGGTTGAAGAACAGGTTATCCATTAAGATCACATAGGGTAGTATAAGTATTTTTCATCTTACACCACGAATCATATTGATAAACAATTATGAACCTATGCTAGCATGGCAAGTTCTAAATCTCAAGATCCACTTTCACTTCACAAGAGATTAACAATTTAGATGTTCGCGACGCATCTATCTATTAAGCATAACCATACGAGGATATCAGATATACACCACACACAGATCTTTAAAGCATCAAGATACTAAGTTCCATAAATAAATCCGTTAGAATCCCATGACAACGATTAGCCCATAATTGAACCGTTCATCGTCATAAGATTTGATGAAAACATGATAATTAACAAGATATGAAAGAAAAGAACAATAATATTAATAAAGCGAAGAGTTGAGAAAACAAATCTATGTTTCAACGTATACAAAAGATGAAGTATATCTAGATCCGTGCTTGTCACCGAGCGTTGAATCCTTTTCCACTCTCTCCCTTGCAATTCTAAGTTACAATGAATAACGATATAATTTAAAAGGCTAAGATGTGTTTTTATAGGCCTAAATATCTTGCCCAACAAGAAAATCAACCTACAATACAATTAGAAATAGGTTTGGGTACCAAAAATGTGACGCCCCCAAATCCGAGGTCAGGGATTCAGGTCGTCACGTCACCATCCAACCATATCATACCTGTATTAACTTTACAGCTCAACAATACATCCATCCAGACTTCAATCTTACACACAAACAAGTTAGAGCCTCAAAAACGATAATCAAAAATAACACTAAATATTACAATTCATCTGTACAATCTAGAATCTTGCGCACTTCCATTTATACAACTACACTTGAAGACAAGTCTTACTATTACAGTTGAAAACCTATCAGACTTACTCTGTAGTATTTATCAGGAACTAAATCATCTCAGGGGTAAATCTTCTACTCCTCTTCTGCTGGTGCGGAGTTAACCGATCAAATTCTTCTCTTTCTGAAAAGTTTTTATAAAGCAAGAATGAGCTACATAATGCTCAGCAAGTTCACCATTTTGAAAAATAATAATGTGGTTTATTTTGAAAACATTCCCAACTGCATGGGCATATATCTCAGATTTCAAAACATAATTGGACAATATATATGTCCGAGTTTGAATAAAACATTTATACTCACTAAGGAGCTTTAAGAATAACATATGAACCCTTTATAAGGTTCCCATTTCAACATATCTCAAGTTTTAAAGTATATACATATGAGTATATCATTTTCGGCAAAACACCCTACGGTTAACATACTGTACAGGGAATACATCATTGAAAACCTCTTTCCTTCCATTAGCTTAGAAGGTTTCTCATTCAAAAGCATTTCATTCTTTGAAATAATTGCAAAAGTGCACTAACACGTGCCAATCTTTATAGAAAATCTTGCAGTTCTAGATACTGCACGATGTCAATATTTTTCTTATCAAAAGCCACACTATCGGCAACTTGGCACTTAGGCCCAAGAAGCAGTGTTTGAGAATTTTTCCAAAGTGGAGGATGGGACTTGAAGAAAACATAAAACCTGACAGGGATTGACGATGATCAGTCGCCACATCCAAGTCCAATAATCCGCGGGTCTTCTCTACCGGTAGAAGGATAGAAACTACATCCGTAACTATCCCCGGGTGAAAACACATCCGTAATCACCCTCGATGAAAACTACATCCGTAATCATCCTTCGGCAACACCTGGGCCGGAATAATAATTGATGGACCGCCTGGCTCACGGCTGCTTACACATCCCGGGAATCGTTCGTCAACGGTTCCCACACCTGCCAGAGTCCCTTTTTCTTTTTCTTTTGAAAACTTAATTTTGATTGAAAACTGAGTAATTGAGGTCCGACATCAGTCGACCGATGATTCTTGAAATCACACAAGAAGCAAACCTGACCGGGGGTTTTCGAAAATGTTTTGAGTTCGAAAGAGTTCGAGTTTGAAAGTGCTAAAAGTATCTTGGATTAGCTTTGTCTTTAAAATAATGAACAATAATTAATAAATGATATTTTTTAGATTTAATATTAATAATTAATAAAATAATTATTTAATTGAATAAGCTTTTAATCCAAGATAGGTATTTTGAGTATTTACGAAGATATAAAAATAATTACTTGAGTATACGATACTCCCCGAATGACCCTTCGGGTTTTCGAAATTTAATTACGATATAATAATATACCGCTCCCCGGTCAATAGTATATACAGACCGCTACGACCTCTATTGTTAGAGTCGTTGTCCGAAGAAAACATTTCATTCTAAGTTCAAGGGGTACAAACATATATGTACTTATACATCTCAATTTCATCAATACTTCGATAAACGTAAACATTCGATATGATTGAAAACTACAAACACAACAGTGAAAGTCCTTGTATCTTGTATATGTAAGTTTTGAAAAGTAAACTTGCCTTGGTGAGGTTGGGGTGGTCGAGCGTGCGGAGTGGAATGATCTATACATAAGCAATAACCGTTCGTTAGTACCTTAATCAATATCTCTTTAATTGCGGGGTTTTAGGGGGTACAAAATTAACTTAATGACTTCGTCTTATGACACTCTAGCCCCACTATAGGTTCATGTCACCACTCGATTATGCTCGTCACTTATTCGACTTAATTTGGTTACCATATCCGAATCATATCCATTACCCCTTAAATCACACTCCCTTTACGACTTTTTCCCTTGCGCAAATTTTACTCTAACATTTTTATAAAATTGAAAAATACATATTTTAATCCAATTCTTTTTGGGTAGCCTTCACCACTGCATTTACTAGCTTCTCTAATTTTTCCATGATCCTACATAAATTTTTAGGGGTTTAAACAAGGTTCACAAGGGGACCATTTATTGCAGTCCGGAATCCAGAAAGACATTTCACTTCTCAGACCATAACTCAAAATCTATACATCACCTAGTCATGAACTTTATATTTCTGGAAACTACATTCAAATACCTTTCCAACAATATATATTAGGACCTCAGGGGACAATATTTGGGGGTTCAAAACCCTCTTACAAGATAGTTCAAGTTCCTGGAAAAATCTCAGCATGCTTATATCACTTATCCATTCAAGAATCTTACATACACATCACATCCATCATCTAAGCCACCAAGATCATACTTTAAAACATACATGGAGTTACATACACTAACCACAAGCTTAAAAATCACAACCACAACACTTAAACTCAAGATCTACATCATCCATAACTTATATGTCCAAGATTCACACTAACATCCACGGATCTAACATTAAACACCATAAATAATTCATGGCCAAGAGGGGTTAGAGTTTTATACCTTCTTGATGTTCTTACAATCTCAAACAAGCTTGGTTAACCTTGGGGAAGCCTTACTCTATGCTCACCATCTTCAATCTCACCAAAGAAATCAAGAACATGGAAGTGGGTTTCCTGACTGGAAAAACACGCCCCAAAGATCAGCCAAAACGAAGCCCTTGCACTCGTTTCCTGGTCGAGGCTCCTGAATGAAAGTTGTAGAGAATATTCACAGCTTTCTAACCATATAAAGAACAAAAAATTTCATTGAGTAATGAAGTCTCTAGGCCCGTTTTAGTGAGCTCCTTTCCTGCTGGGCAGAATGGAGTATTTGGTGTTTGTTTTGTTTGGTTAAAGTGATAAAGTGATCAATAATGCTTGATATTTTCACTTGGATGCATCTTATCTTCTTGCCATGTGGTGTCATCTCCTCATTGGTTCATTTGGATTACCTTTATCCATCCATAATTGCAAGCAAGTCCCTTGCTTTATACATATTGTTTCCAAGTCCTTCCTTCCTTTTCTTATTTGCACCAAGGGGCTTACCTTCTTGTATATTTACTAAATCAATATGTTACAACTTATATCTTTCACTTCATTGTAATAGTGTGGCCCAATACCTCAAACAATCGTTGTGTCCAATTTTATTTGTATTTTCTCTTTATCTCAGAAAAAAATTCTCGCGGTTTCTCAATTGTTCTCATTTCCTTTAACTCTAGGATTTAATTCTCAATTCCATTTTCCTCTCATAATATATCCTTCCTTGGACTTCTAATATTTACTATTCTCAATTCATGATTCGCTCGCTTGATCGCTTAATCTCGTTATAAAGTCTCAGCGGTTTCTAGAACGTTTGTTTCACTTCCTCAGTGGTTTTCGTTCCAAATTCTCAAATCACTTATAATAAAATTCCAAAATATTAACTCCTCAATTCCTCAAATTAAATATCTCATTTCTTGATATTACTGATATATAATTCACTGATCGGTCAAATATTACACGAAAATAGAATTTGGAATTTCTGAATTCCGATCGCATTTACATACACTTATTTACTCCGTAGATTACTAGTATACCTTCGGAATATCCACACTACGTCTCGTACATAGGGGGCATGAAAAATTTTCTTAATCCTCAAATCACTATTCGTCCACCAAATCACTATTCATTGATGCACTTCATCATAATAGGAAAAGTTTTAATTCTACCGAAATTTTGGGTTCTTACAAAAAATACAACTAGAATTCGAAATAGGGGCAAAACGGACATTTCATGATTTTTTTAGCGAATTTATGCGCCCCAGCGCGTGGTACGCGCTCCCAGCGCACGTCTCTGTTGTTCTAGGCGATCCAGGCGCGCGTTTATGCGCTCCAGGCGCATGGTCTTCCTGCCGAACTGATTTTTCTTCCGTTTTCTTCGTTTCTGAGACGTTTTCTTCCGTTCTTCTTGCACGAACTTCCCGTCTTCAATTCCTTGAATCATAACCCTCTTGGTAGTTGATATTAAGATGCCTTTCTTCATTCCATATCATAAATCAACTCCAAACAATGGAAAATTCATCTATAATCGACATTCTTGTAAACCTGCACATTTAAGCAAAACACATCAAAAATACCACAAACTTGAGTCCAAGTACACCAATTTAAGCCGATATGGAATGTTCCAAGTGGATGTAAAATCCACTTATCACACCCCCAAACTTAAACCGATGCTTGTCCTCAAGCATAAACAATTACATCTAATTAACTAACTAGTACCACTTTCGTAGGTGATCACGGTTGCATTTGGCATATGCAACAAGCCCTTTAAACCCCTAGGCAGCCCTAGTGGACGAGTAATGTCTCGTGAGGGCCTATAGCGAATGTACCCACAAAATCCATTTAACCTAATGCAATGCAATGCATGAATGCAACTAATATGAAAAGTACAAAGATCCCCTTCAAACTCACCAAAACCAACTAACAAGCAAATATCTCAAAGAATGCGAATAAATCCAAGCAGAGCTCGACTAAGTCCCCGTATACTAACAGTACATGACAGAAACGTGCGTGTGTGCAATACTCATCAGAAATACTCCCAAAACTAGGTCAAAAATCATACATATCCTTCGCCAAGACAATCACAGATTTATAAATAGAATAGACTGTAGACACTTCATAACCTAGGAACACCTCCATCCTTATTCAAGTTAGCCAGGAATTCATGCTTTATTACTACGACACTATATACAATACGCGTGCTTATTTAACCGTGCAATGAATGAGACCCCTAAAGGCTTATACAATAATACCCATGTAGCGAGTGTTAGGTCAGCAATCCCAAACCATAAGGGCTTTAGGTTACTAGGACTAAGTCCCCTCAGACTTAATTACTCGAGTATTAAAGAGCTCACTCTGGTTAATTTTGCATATAAGCAATTAACTTATTGACTTTTTTTTCTGATTTTTTTTATATGCAATCTGGAATGAGACTACTCATTTCCAACCCTAGACTACTCATATAAATATGAGCCGGCTAGTAGCCATTTGACACCTAGCCATTATTGACAATTATTAGCATGAAATCCCTGGTTTCCCCCAAACTTAGACTTTAATGCTCCTACGCCATCAAGGGAATAACGAAAATTCTAAATATAATCAGGTGATTAAATCTCAAAGCATCCAAACAAGCATGACCCTAACCTAGCCCAAAAGCACCCAATGAGTTTGTGTAAAAATTTTGTTCCCGTAACATGCAAGTCAATTCCTAGGAACTATAAATCAGCCCTCTACTCATCATCACCACACTCAATTAAACATCTACCTATCAATCAGAATCAGCGCGTCCTAAGGGATCATGAAATATGCATGCCATGAAAATGCAACTAAAATGAACTCACATGGTTTACGAAAAATAAAAACAAAACAAAATGTCCTACATGAAACGAACGTAGATAATACAAACATACATGCATGAACTACTACTAATATGTAAAGCATGATATCCTATATGAAAACATAATATAACAACAAATACAACTACTAATCCCCCAAATCACCCCCAAACTTAAAATATTCAATGCCCTCATTGAATGGAAGTAAATACGAGGGATAGCAGAAAACATACATACTCATCAGAGTCATCACCCTCCTCGGGTGAATCTGGTGGATACTGAGTCCGTGCTCACCTCCCGAGTTCGAAGTCTCATCCGAAGACGGACGAGTACCAATACTACTTCCCATTAATCGTTGCCTTTTAGGAGCCATAACAATATCATGCAATAATCCACCAACAACAATCTCCAACCAAGAACAATACAAACCCCAAAATTCGAAATTCCACTAAATTAGCAAGAACACAATTCGAACTTAATAACAAAGAGAGTTTAGATCATTACCCACGAATTGTAGAGGTGTACTTGCAACAATTAATCCCCAAGAATTCGAATTAAGCCTCCCACACTCTTGAAATTGATGAAGCTTGAAAATCTTTGATTGTAGAGAGGTGATGTAAGTATTTAGGGGTGTATGTATATATAGGAGATGTAGGTTACGAATTTAGGCTTGGATTAGGAGATGAAATAGGAGTAGGAATTGTTAGGGTTTCGGATTTAGAAGTGAATTAGGAGATAGGAAAAGAGTTTGGGATAAAAGATATGAAGAATTTGAGTTTTAAGCCAAAAATCACGAACTGGGCAGAGGGTTTGCGCGCTGTAGGCGCATACTCGTGCGCTGTAGGTGCATAAAGTTACTGTTCACGAATTTTTTTTTAAAGAAAAGAAAAAATAACAAACTATACAAAAGCACTTGGGTTGCCTCCCAAAAAGCGCTCGTTTAATGTCATTAGCTTGACATTCTTCCGATCATTCACATCGACGCCAAGATGGCGGAAACCTTCTTACGTTCAAACGAACCTCCATAATAATGCTTCAACCTCTGTCCATTCACTTTGAAAGCATGATCCGATGTTGTTTCATAAATTTCAATAGCTCCATGTGGATACACCGTCTTGACAATAAATGGACCCGACCACCTCGACTTGAGTTTACCCGGAAAAAGCTTGAGGCGAGAATTAAATAACAACACTTGTTGACCCGGTACAAAAGCCTTGGGCGTCAACCTCTTATCATGCCACCTCTTGACCTTTTCCTTATACATTTTGTTATTTTCGTAAGCTTTCTCACGAAATTCCTCAAGTTCATTCAATTGAAGCAACCGTTTTGCACCCGCAGCTGTGATATCTAAATTCAATTTCTTCAACGCCCAATATGCCTTATGTTCCAACTCTGCAAGCAAATGACATGCTTTCCCATAAACTAACTGAAACGGAGACATACCTAGAGGAGTTTTGTAGGCAGTTCTGTACGCCCACACAGCTTCATCCAACTTCAATGACCAATCCTTACGAGACGGATTCACCACTTTCTCTAGAATTCTCTTGATCTCTCGGTTAGAAACTTCCGCTTGACCATTAGTTTGAGGGTGATAAGCAGTGGCAACATGATGCGTCACATTATACTTCGCCATCAACGTAGTAAACTGACGATTACAGAAGTGTGTCCCCTCAACACTAATTATAGCACGTGGTGTCCCTAAACTCGTGAAAATTTGCTTATGAAGAAAATTCAGTACCACCTTAGCATCATTGGTCGGCAATGCCTTAACCTCGACCCATTTAGACACGTAGTCCACAGCTAACAAGATGTACTGATTGTTGCATGAAGAAACAAAAGGTCCCATGAAGTCAATTCCCCAAACATTAAAGATCTCCACCTCAAGAAGCATGTTAAGAGGCATCTCGTTCCTTCTAGAAATATTGCCAACCCTTTGACATCGGTCATAACTCATTACAAATCGATGAGCATCCTTAAACAAGGTAGGCCAATAAAAACCTGCTTGAAGCACACGAGCTGCTGTCTTTTCTCCACCATAATGACCACCATAAATAGTTGAGTGGCAATCTCGCAACACACCCTCCGTCTCACTATACGGAATACATCGTCTGATCATCTGATCTGCTCCTTGTCTAAACAGAAACGGTTCATCCCACCGGTACCACTTCACATCATGTAGAAACTTCTTCCTTTGAGCACTCGAAAGATCTGGAGGAATAACATTGTTAACCAAATAGTTCACATAATCTGCAAACCATGGCTCTTCATCTTGCACTCCAAAAAGCTGCTCATCTGGAAAAGATTCATTAATAAGAGATTTGTTATGCGAATCCTTACCGTGGTCCTCTAAGCCTGAGAGATGATCCGCTACTTGATTTTCCGTGCCTTTCCTATCCTTGATTTCCACATCAAATTCTTGCAAAAGAAGCACCCAACGAATCAATCTAGGCTATGAATCCTAATTCGACATGAGATATCAAATAGCAGCATGATCCGTGTACACAATCACCTTAGTACCAAGCAAATAAGATCTAAATTTCTGAAAAGCATAGATAACTGCTAGCAACTCCTTCTCCGTAGTAGTGTAGTTCAGTTGTGCATCATTGAGGGTTTTACTAGCATAGTAAACCACATGAAAAATTTTGTCCTTCCTTTGACCAAGCACAGCTCCAACAGCATAGTCACTAGCATCACACATAAGTTCGAACGGTTCCTCCCAATTAGGTGCGATAGTGACTGGTGTAGTAGTCAACTTCTTCTTCAAGAGCTCAAAAGCTGCAAGGCACTCATCATCAAACTTGAAAGGAACATCCTTCTCCAATAAGTTACACAAAGGTTTAGAGATTTTCGAGAAGTCTTGAATGAATCTCCGATAGAACCCCGCATAACCAAGAAAACTGCGAATTCCTTTAACAGAGATAGGTGGAGGAAGATTTTCGATTGTCTCCACCTTAGCCTTATCCACTTCAAGCCCCTTACCAGATACCTTGTGCCCAAGAATAATTCCTTCTTGCACCATAAAGTGACACTTCTCCCAATTAAGCACCAAGTTAGTCTCCACACAACGTTTCAATACCAAGCCAAGATTATGCAAGCACTCGTCATATGAAGTACCAAAAATTGAGAAGTCATCCATAAAAACCTCCACATTCGTGCCAATCATGTCTGAGAAAATTGCCATCATGCACCTTTGAAAAGTAGTAGGAGCACCACAAAGTCCAAAAGAAACTCGACGAAAAGCAAAAGTGCCAAAAGGACATGTGAATGTGGTCTTCTCTTGATCTTCCGGAGCAATGCAAATCTGATTATAGCCCGAATAACCATCAAGCAAACAATAATACTCGTGTCCCGCCAACCTGTCTAACATCTGATCAATGAATGGAAGAGGAAAATGGTCTTTTCTTGTGGCTTTATTGAGCTTTCGATAGTCCATGCAAACTCTCCACCCCGTGACTGTCCGAGTAGGGATGAGCTCATTCTTTTCATTAGCAATAACTGTCATGCCTCCTTTCTTTGGCACGCATTGAACCGGACTCACCCAAGAACTATCTGAGATAGGATAGATAATACTCGCATCTAACCACTTAAGAATTTCCTTCTTCACCACCTCTTTCATAATAGGATTGAGTCTTCGCTGATGTTCAACAGTAGGCTTAGCTCCTTCCTCTAGCAGAATTTTGTGCATGCAATAAGAAGGGCTGATTCCCTTGATATCTGCTATGGTCCAACCAATTGCTGACTTGAAATCCCTCAAAATTTGCAAGAGCTTTTCTTCCGCACTAGCTGACAAGTTAGAGGCAATAATAACAGGTAATGTAGATGCATAACCAAGAAAAGCATACCTCAAGTGTTCCGGAAGTGGTTTGAGTTCAAGTGTAGGAGCTTCCTCAATAGATGGTTTCAGACGCCCCTCCGAATTTTTAAGTTCTGCTATCCAAGAGATTCAAAAGGCAAATCAAATCTCCTTTTCCAAGGAGCTGAATTTAACTACTGAAGTTGCTCGGCTATTTCCTCATCTTCAAAATCAGAGTCACCAACTAAAACTTTTTCCAAAGAATCTGACTTAAGCAACTGCTTAATTTCCAAACCAAATCCACCTTCAAGCATTCTTCTTCATCTGAGGGAAATTTCATTGTATTAAAGACATTAAAAGTGACATTCTGGTATTGCACCCTCATCGCGAGTTCCCCTTTCTGCACATCGATCAAGGTCCTTCCCGTAGCCAAGAACGGTCTTCCCAAGATTATGGGAATCTTCTTATCTTCCTCAAAATCCAAGATAACAAAATCAGCAGGAAATATGAGTTTATCAACTTTCACCAAAACATCCTCCACTATGCCTCTAGGATATGTAACTGAACGATCAGCCAACTGCAAAGAGATGTTGGTAGGCTTTGGTTTCGGTAGACCAAGTTGCATATAGACTGACAAGGGCATGAGATTGATGCTAGCTCCCAAGTCACACAAACACTTGTTGAAAGAAAGGTTACCAATAGTGCACGGAATGGTGAAACTTCCCGGATCTTTAAGTTTAGGTGGCAACTTCTATTACAGAACGGCACTACACTCTTCCGTTAAGGCAACTGTCTCTAGTTCGTCGAGCTTCAATTTACGAGAGAGAATACCCTTCATGAACTTGGCATAGCTCGGCATCTGTTCAAGAGCTTCCGCAAAAGGAATGTTAATCTGCAACTTCTCGAACACCTCTAAGAACTTAGCACACTTCTTATCCAAATTTTGCTTCTGGAGTCTTCTAGGATATGGAGGTGGAGGATAGATCTAAGTATTCTTTGTAGACTGCTCCGGAGAAGCTTTAACAGGTTCCTTGCTCGTCTCTACTTCACCATCTATCTCATCAGCTACTAAGTTAGATTTCTCAATCTCGGACACTGCAGATTTTTCAACTTGCCGATTCTGCACTTCTTCATCTTCCTTAGCGGCTGATTTAGGATCTGTTGTAACCTTTCCCGAAGTCATAGCCTTCACCTGTTCTTTGCCATCCCTCCTGCCTGGATTAGTCTCGGTATCACTAGGAAGAGTTCCTTGTGGCCTACTAAGCAAAGCACTTGCAAGTTGTCCCATCTGGTTTTCCAAGGTCTTTTGAGAAACTGACAGGCTTTTAATCATCATCCTCAACTCATCCATTTCTGATTTTTCATTAGAAGATTACCCCACATGAGCCTGGGGTTGTTGCTGCTAAAATCCCGGAGGTTGATATGGTGGCCTTGGAGCATATTGCTGTTGATAGCCCTGATTGAATGGCTTCGCTTGCTGTCCCTGAAACTGTTGCTGATAAGGTTATTGAGCACCTTGATTGTTGCTCCAGCTGAAATTGGGATGATTCCTGTTGCTTGGATGATAAGTAGCTGGAACTGGTGCCGCAGGTCTCTGGAAATTACTCACGAACTGTGCTGATTCAGAAGAGATAGCACACTGATTCGTCTCATGTGCGACCGCACATAGCTCAAAAACACTAGCCACCTGCTGAACTCCATAATTTGTAAGAGAATCCACCTTCATAGTCAAAGCCTTCAACTGAGCTGCAATTGCTGAGGCTGTATCCACTTCAAACATCCCTGCTACCTTGCCTTGAGATAATCTCTGAGTTGGATTCTGATATTCATTAGCAACCATCGTCTCAATAAGATCATAAGCTTCATCGTAGCTCTTTGCCCATAGAGCTCCACCTGATGTTGCATCTAGCATAGGTCTAGACTGTGCTCCCAACCCATTGTAGAAACTATTAATAACCATCCAGTCAGGCATACCATGACGTGGACACGTACGAAGCATCTCCTTGTATCGTTCCCAAGCCTCACACAAAGATTCTCCAGATTGCTGCTGAAATTGAGTTAGCTGGTTCCTTATTGCTGCAGTTTTCGCCATAGGGAAGAATTTAGTAAGAAACTTCTGAGCAAGATCCTCCCATGTAGTAATGGAACTAGCTGGTAGAGAGTGTAACCAGCCCTTAGCCTTATCCCTCAGAGAGAATGGGAAAGTCTCAACTTGATAGCATCATCCGACACACCATTGAACTTGAAAGTATCACAGATCTCGATAAAGTCCCGAATATGCATGTTAGGATCCTCCGTAGGAGCACCCCCAAACTGAACCGAATTTTGTAGCATCTGAATAGTGCCCGGCTTGATTTCGAAGTTATTAGCCGTGATGGCCGGCCTGATAATACTAGACTGGATGTCATTGATCTTCGGCTGAGAATACTCCTTCAAAGCCTTAGCTGCTGCTGCATCTACCATCACTACTATAGTTTCAGCTTCCTCGTTCTTATTTTCTAAGTTCTCTACAAGATCGTCTTCCGCCAGTGCTTCCAAATGAGCTTGTAAACGTGTTCGCATACAAACTTAAGTACCTGAAACACCACGAAACAAACAAACTAAGTAAGAAATCCGAGTCAGTGAACGCCAACGACCACTATTGACAAGCACATAAACTAAAAATAAAACACCGATGATCCCCGACAGCGGCGCCAAAAACTTGTTATCACAAAATTACGCAAGCGCACGTAGTCACAAGTAATATAATTTAAGTTCGTTCCGCAGAGATCTGGTTAAGTTTTAATGAGAAAATATGCCTATGCAACAATGTATGGTTTTAATTCACTGCTAAGAAAAATAACAAATTTGGGGTTGATTATATAAATTAAACTAGGATGCAAATATTAAACTAAGAATTAAAGTAACTAATGAGATTGAAATCGAATTAATAATATGAGAATAAACTTGGGATCCTAACTTCATTAAATACTTCCCTTAGATCTGACGCCTTTAATCTCTATATGCAATGGTTTTGATATCTGATCGGATAACACGAAACAAGTATACGCTACCTGTCAGCATACGCATACCAAACTAAACATATATCCACAAAAGAGATAGAAGATGAATAGACACCAATTATGCTTAGACCCTATATGTCTATAGAATTTGAAAACATAACGGTTGAAGAACAGGTTATCCATTAAGATCACATAGGGTAGTATAAGTATTTTCATCACACACCACGAATCATATTGATAAACAATTATGAACCTATGCTAGCATGACAAGTTCTAAATCTCAAGATCCATTTTCACTTCACAAGAGATTAACAATTTAGATGTTTGCGACACATCTATCTATTAAGCATAACCATACGAGGATATCAGATATACACCACACACAGATCTGTAAAGCATCAAGATACTAAGTTCCATAAATAAATCCGTTAGAATCCCATGACAACGATTAGCCCATAATTGAACCGTTCATCGTCATGGGATTTGATGAAAACATGATAATTAACAAGATATGAAAGAAAAGAACAATAATATTAATAAAGCGAAGAGTTGAGAAAACAAATCTATGTTTCAACGTATACAAAAGATGAAGTAGATCTGGATCCGTGCTTGTCACCGAGCGTTGAATCCTTTTCCACTCTCTCCCTTGCAATTCTAAGTTACAATGAATAACAATATAATTTACAAGGCTAAGATGTGTTTTTATAGGCCTAAATATCTTGCCCAACAAGAAAATTAACCTACAAAACAATTAGAAATAGGTTTGGGTACCAAAAATACAACTATAATTCGAAATAGGGGCAAAAAGAACATTTCGGGATTTTTTTCAACAAATTTATGCGCCCCAGCGCGTGGTACGCGCTCCCAGCGCACGTCTCTGCTGTTCTAGGCGCTCCAAGCGCGCGTTTATGCGCTCCAGGCGCATGGTCTTCCTACCGAACTGATTTTTCTTCCGTTTTCTTCGTTTCTGAGCCATTTTCTTCCGTTCTTCTTGGACGAACTTCCCGTCTTCAATTCCTTGAATCATAACCCTCATGGTAGTTGATATTAAGACACCGTTCTTCATTCCATATCATAAATCAACTCCAAACAACGGAAAATTCATCCCTAGTCGACATTCTTGCAAACCTGCACATTTAAGCAAAACACATCAAAAATACCACAAACTTGAGTCCAAGTACACCAATTTAAGCCGATATGGAATGTTCTAAGTGGATATAAAATCCATTTATCAACTGTCTCCTCTCCTTAGACTTTCTGCATTCATTTGCAAAGTGACCAGCAATTCCACAGCTAAAGCATTTTACCTTGGACTTTTCAACCATGTCTTTGTTAGGTTGATAGCTTCTTCAGAATTGCTTTAGTGCTGCAGGGTTTTTCTTGAATCTGAGCTTAGAGAACCTTTTTGACAAAAAAGCTAAGTACTCATCCAAGTCTTCAAACTCATCACCATTAGATGCTTCTAATTGTTCAACCATTTCGCTCTTGCCTTTGCTCAGCTTCCCTACACCTTCACAAGTACCAAAACTAGTACTTGGTGTGTTCTTGACATCCTCCATCTTTTCACCATCTTGACCACTGGGCACACTGGGCACCAAAGCTACAGCTTCACTCTTTTTCTGAGTTTTCTCGATCTCCTCATCTTGTTGCTGTTCAAGCTCATAGGTTTTCAGAATACCATACAGTCTCTCAAGTGTAAAATCTTTGTATTCTTGAGAATTCCTCAATGAGACTATTATAGGTTTCCATTCCTTAGGAAGAGATCTCAAAATTTTGAGATTGGAGTCTTTGACAGAGTAAACTCTTCCATACAACTTTAAACAATTCAATAATTTCTAAAATCTACTAAAGATATCAGTAAGATTTTCACCAGAAGCAAAGTGAAAGTGCTCATATTATTGTATAAGAAGTTGCATCTTGTTTTCTCTAACTTGCTCAGTTCCTTCACAGGTTGTTTGGATAGTATCCCACACTTGCTTAGCAGTGGTGCAGTTAATGACATTATCAAACATATCTTGGTCTATACCATTGAACAGGATGTCAATGGTTTTCTTATCCTTATGTATTTCTTCCAAGTCCTCTTCTGTGAATTCAGCCTGAGTCTTTGGTATTGACCTTCCTGTTGTTGTAGTTCCTGCATCTGCTCTAACTCCAGAGTTGGCTTTCAAAGGAACATGTAGTCCTTTCTCTATGCAATCTACATAACCTTCATCGATGGCTGAAAGATGAAGATGTATCTTTACTTTCCAGTGAAAGTAATTGTCTTTGTCAAGTATTGGAATCTTCACGCTTGTGTCCTTCTTTCCCATGGTGTTTGATCTTTAAACTTCTTGTTTGTTAGAATATTGCTCTGATACCAATTGATAAATCCCAATAACACCACAAGATTGTTGAAGGGGGGTTGAATACAATCTTGATAAACTTTTTCGAATTAATGGAGGATGAATAATTGGATAAAACGGATAACGAAACAAGTAAAATGAAATGTAAAGCAAATACACAACACTTACAAAATTTCAGGTGGGTTTTATGATCCACTTGAGATTTATATTTCGAAGAAATAATCCGTGTAAAAGATTACACAGCTGCGATTACAAAGCTTTGAATAAAAGAAGAAACCTAACTATTTCTCTTGTATTTCTTGTATGTGTTTGCTCTCATATAGCTTATACAACTTTTTTTCTACTCACACATACATAAGCAATGTTGTACTTGGGTTATAAATACCCCAAGACTACAGCTCTACTAACAAAATGAATATTACAAAGTCTAATTTGTTTGTAGGTCTGCTACCACTCCTTTTCTTCATGTGACACAACTTTGTCCGATTGTCTTGGACATATATTACTAGATTTCATCATCCAAAGTGTTTGCTAAGAAAAGGAATGTTTCTTTTTCTTCTTCGTTTTCAAAGATTGGCTTCCACGCCATTTTGAAGTTTACCAACCCATGTGATCTGTCAGCTATGTCCCGTCACTGTCAACTGCTAGTATCGAGACATTATTGATAAACATTTGTTGTAGCTGATTATCCATTGATGAGTTGCATGTTACCCGTTGATAGTACTATCCGTTGATGTAGCTCCTGTATCTGTTGGTGTATCACTTCACTTAAATAGATTTACAAAGCATAGCTTATATACAATTAGCTAACCTATCCTGTTTATCCATTGATAATCAACATGACTTAGGATGTTATCAACTAGTACTACAATCGATAACTGTTTGTGGAAACTTCTTGACATGATACTAACTTATCGATTGATAAGCTTCCTCATCAACGGATATTTATAAGCTGGATATCCATTGATAAGTTACAAAAATGTTAACTTATACAAATATGTTTTTAAAGTGTTTTATGTATATCATCAAGGACAACATAATTCACTACCCTAGAAATCGAATCAGACAACCCATGTTACACAATGGTCGCGAAAAACACCGTTGTCCTAAAATATTTAACAACGGTGAACTGTTAGCTAACGAAAAAGCGTTGTGTCTTTTAGCTGCTGACAATGGTTATTCAACGTTTTTAAAAACGTTGTCTAACTGGTGCCCCTTTGGTCAGATGAGACAATGGTTGTTTACGGAGGTATTGCGTAACGTGTATTAACATAAGTGTGTTTCAATTCATAATAAACGTTGTCAATAATTTGGCGAAGATAATGGCTTTTCATATATGTTGTGGAATTGAAACAACGGTTCTTAAGCACACGTTGTGTTAATACTTCGAGACATTTAAACTTTCCCCTTCTCTCCCCCAAACTTTCCACTTGCCCACATATTCTAAACCTTACTCTTATCCTTCTATCCTTTAATCTCTATCTCTCTGTCTCTCCCTCAATCTCTCTCTCCCTCTCTCTCGTTCTCCCTCTCTCTATGATGTTAATGAGTAAACAAAGACAAAACACCTCCTTCTAATTCTTAGATTTGTTTATCTACTAAATCTCTACTTACACTTGACACATTTCATATCGCGCTGTTATTTATCATCTTCAAGTTTTAATTTTTCACCATTAATTTTAAGCTGAATGTGTTGCTGTTTCTGGGAAACCAAGGAATTCCCGTTAGCCACTGAACTCTCTGCATGCATAAAGGTACAATCTTGATTTGTTTGGTACTCTTTTAAGATGTTTTGTTGGAATTTTTTTATTTTTCTTTTTTTGCATTTTCTTGTTCTAGTTTGTGGGTTTGTTTTTCATGTTTGATATCTGTTTGTCGAGGATTTTTCACTTAATGTTCTCTTGTAATATTTAATGTAAATATGTTGGTGTATTTTGAAACCACCAGGAGTGATGTGTCAAAAGAAGCCTGTGAGACGTGAAGACGACGCTGCTGCAGGGGAGGCTAAGTCGAGACAACATAAGCTCTGAATTTATAACCAAGCCTCCAGGTGCACGCAGTCTCAACTACCTCTCTCACTACTTGGACAGGAGATGGTCCAAGCTTTCGCACATCATCTTCCTTTGGTAAAATGTATGTACTAAACATAACAACATAGTAAATATTGTAGAGGGTGAAAGTTTTATAGTGAACACTTCAGACTGTCTTAGACAATTGCAGTAAAGTTGGGTTATGGAGTCACCTAGCACCATGGACAATGTGTGAATTTTTGTAATTTTTTTGCAAGTCTAGAGAGTTCTTGTTTTTCTAATTGTATGCAAACAATATGTGAGCCCTGTTGCAATCATGACTAGCTCAACAAAAAACAACCATAAACACATTACGTCATTGTGCGAAAAGATGAGATGGTTTGGAAGAGGCCGGTCCAAATTTAAACTTTTTGAATGGGTTTGAGATCGAGTACTGTCAGTTGCAGTTCTTTTTCCCTGATTTTATTATTCTATTGCATGTCTATATACAAGTTTAATTTGTACACTTTCATAATTAAGATATGTTGCCAAATGGCAGCCTCTTGTTCCTGCTATTAGTGCAGAAGATGGTCAGTGACTGGTGGCTGGATCTGTGGGTTCAACTCATACTAAAATGAGGCTACACCAACTGATGTATGCTGATCGTGATTATGATACAGTTTGCATGCTGACGGATATGCAATATGTTGTATTCCATGGCACCATAGTTGCAGAGGGACCATAGGCTTTACAGGTTACCCTCAATGCATTTAATATTTGCTTTAAGATGAGATATGACAGTCATGATCGAATCTCTTAGTATTTAATTTTCTAATCTTTGAATACAAGAATACTACATCCGGCATATTGACGGGTGCCCCATCAATTCCGAAGCAGAGTGGCAACGAGTAATTCATTTCTTGGAGGCAGCTATCAAAAGGTGAACTTCTGAGGTATATAGTTGAGACTAGTATTTCACAAGTAGCCTTTGGGTTGATCTGCATGTGGTCTATTTATGAAATTATGTCATGTTCGTACTTGCAGGGTATAAGTTTAGGACTATGTTGTGAAGACAAAACAGGTCTTCTATCTGATGTAACTCATATATTTAGGAAGAATGGTCTGCCAGTCGCCTGGGCTGAAGTAGCAACCAAAGGGAGAACTCGTATATTTGTACACTTTCATAATTAAGATATGTTGTTAAATGGCAGCCTCTTGTTCCTGCTGTTGGTGCTAAATTGATATTAGTTCACATCTACTATTAGGTATTTAAAATTAGAAGTACTATATGCAGGATAGCAAACTCAGACCATGAGATTGTGAATCAAAAGAAGTTTAATTATTTTTTATATGTGAACTTGTGAAGAAAGAAATAATCTTAACGTAAATGTGCCTAACTCGCGGTTGCGTTTTGTTTACAGGATCGAGTTTACCCAGTGGGACAACTTTGGATTCGAAGAGCAAGTTTGATGATAAAATAGAGGCATCCTCTGCAAAAATGTATTTCTAGTACTATGGTCAATTACTACATCAACAAAATATGTTGCAGGACTATGTAAGAACAAGTGTTATTACCAAGATACAAATTGTTACTCAAGTGTTGTCTGAGTCTATAGCCAGTTCAAAATATCTCCATGAGATGCTCATTCTCCATGTAGTTCAGATCTACAATGTAGTACATATTAGACCTTAGTTTCTGATGGTTGTGTAAGAATGGTGTAACTAATGGATTCTTTTGTTAATGATATATTCATTTTTGTTTATTTTGGTGCATAAATGTAATAAAACAATGCTAGTAGAGCTTCATACAACATCTTTTCATTCACATAACCATTGTTAATTTGTTTTGGCACAACACCAAACCGTTGTTCAAGCCAACTAAAACGAAAATAAGCTAGACACCACTTTTCAGCCATTGTCTGTCAGTCGTTGTCTATTGAACCACCGTCTTTGATACTATCACACACCAGTATCTCAACGTTGTATAGATACTACCAGTACAACGGTTTATAAACAATTGTGTCAAAAATTTTTAACAGGAGAATTCCGTTGTGTCAAGTATCTCATACAAAGGTTTAATTGCCCGTTGTACTGATAGCATCTATACACCGGTGGAATACTGGTGTGTGACAGTACCATATACGACGGCTCAATAGACGGAAAATTTGGCTGACAGACAATGGTTGAAAAGTGGTGTCTGATTCGATTTCTGGCATAGTGATTCCCAACAATATATATGTATAAATTATAATATACATTATTATATTCTATTATATAATAAAAATAAGAGAGATAATATGGGAGTACTATTGTAGGTCATAGATTCGATTCTCACTAACTACGTAATTAATAATAAAACTTGATGTACTTTGAATTTTAAGAGTTTTATTTTTCTAATTTCGAATGAAGTCGGTAGTTTAATAGAAACATAATATCCAATTATATAATAAAAGTAAAAGGGATAATAAAATAGTACTATCGTAGGTCAATAGTTCGACTCTCATCTATAACATCCAAAAGAAAGAGATTTAATTTCAATATTATCGTGGGCTAAGAATTTGACTCTCATTATATTTAAATCATATATTTGTAACTCTAAATATATAAATATAAGCATAAATTAATAATGGTTTAAGATTCAAATTTTATCGTAGCTAGGGCTGCACATGGGTTCCGAAAACCGACTCTCTTTTTAACCGATTAAATCGAACCATCCAAAACCGTGGGTTAAACGGGTTAATTTTTAAAAAAAATGAACTAATTGGGTTAGGTAAGGGTTTAACAAATTTTAACCCTTACCCAACTCAACCCAACCCGTTTACATAAAATGCAGATTTTTTTTTACATATTTTATGCATATTTTGTATATTTTCTGCATATTTTCTACAAAATTCTGCACTCTATAAATTTTCTGCGTTATATAAATTTTCTACAACACTTTCTGGAACATTCTGCAACACTTTCTGGCTTCTTTAACATTCTGCAACACTTTCTGCAACATTCTGCAACCTTTTTTAGCTTCTGCAACATTTTCTGCGAAACATTTTCTGAGAAGTGCAGAATTTTCTGCAATGTACGGAATTTTTTGCAAAGTTCTTTCGATTAGCAAATTTAACCCGACCCAACCCGAACCAAACCGATTTAATTGGGTTGGGTCGGAATTGGGTTACAGAAATTTATTTTAGTTAATGGGTTGATTTTTTATAAAACCGAACTAATTGGGTTGGGTCAGGATTTGACGAAAACCCGACCCAACCCTACCCATGTGCAACCCTAATCGTAGCATATGAAAATTAATAACATAAACACAAATTCACAAATTCGTTTGCAAGGTCACATTCAAAAACAATGAAAACATGAGTAGCCTTCTTTTCAAAAGAATACTTCTGGGATGCTAAAACAGTACTTCTTCGACACAAGTGTGTATTAGATACTTCGTGTAATAAGAAGGTGTAGCCAGTAGCAATTAGCAAATAACTCAAAAACATAAATTCGTTATTAGTTTTATTATAAATGTTCCTTAAAAAATAAAGTATAATACAATATAAATTTTATTATTTTTTTCCTTACAAAATAAAGTATAATATAATATAAATTTTATTATTTTATATCCCTATACATAATTATATTCTTATTATAATCTCAACCGTTGAATCTAATAATTTTAAAAATGGACGATCTAGATTATAACATTTTAAAAAAATTATAATCTAAAAAGGAAATAATTAAAAAAGGTTGTATTAGAATTATTTTTTTAAAAAAATTATAATCTAAAAAGGATATAATTAAAAAAGGTTGTATTATAATTGAATTTTATTTATTTTTTAATAATAGTAAAACAAAGTTCATATTTACTATATGGACTCTATCTCGAGATTTATAAATCAGAATTGGATAATTTTACAGCCCGTGTGAAACTCATAAAATTATCTTTAATTTATTGATGATTTAACAATTAGTATCCAAATGGAAACACTCGGAATCTAAAGATAAAATATAATTATGAATTTTTACATATATCAAATTAAGTGTAGAAGACCTACATTGATAATCCAATTCAATGTAGAAACCCTAATTATATATGATTTAAATCATTAAAATTCACTTTTTTCGTATTTTAATATAAATACACTTTTTAGTTTACATGTTAAAATTTAAAATTTTTGTTATGCTAGATCCAACATTTTTCATCTATTTATTTTAAAATCGAACGGTTCTTATTTACTTTGTCGTACTGAGAACCAGACTATCGACTACCAAAGTTTTTGACAACATCCCTCCTACACTTATTATTAAAACTGTATTTGGTTGCACTAGTACAAACTGGACCTATTGCGTCGCCACCTATAGCGTCGGTTATTGATCTATAGCGTCGCCACTTTACCTACTTCGTCGGTTGTTTGCATTAATCGACGCTTATTGACTTCTGCCAGAAGCTATGGCGTCGGTTGTTTGCATCAACCGACGCTATAGGAATAACCTATATCGTCACTCGTTAAAAGGCGACGATATAGGTATAGCCTAGAGCGTCGCCCAGTAAAAAGCGACGCTATAGGTATACCTATATCGTCGTCCATTTGAGGGGCGACGCTATAGAACAAACCTATAGCGTCGTCATTTTAGCGGGCGACGCTATACGTGTAGCTATAGCGTTGCCCTTTTAAGGGCGACACTATTGGTGTAGCCTATAGCGTCGCCCCTTAAAAGGGCGACGTTATAGGTATACCTGTACCATTTTTAACTAGTTTGTAAAATAAATAAAAAAAATTAAGTAAAAATAGGTAAAATGGCAATTCTTGAAAATAAATTTATACACACCAAAGTAGTAATACTCACTATTTGTGTAATGAATGTTACATTATTTTCACTAATTGTCCATTTTTTTTAATTTTTCCCCATTTATAACTAGTTTGTAACATAAATAAAAAAATTTAACAAAAATAGGAAAAAATGCCAATTTTTGAAACTAAATTCATACACACCAAAGTAGTCATACTCACTATTTGTGTGATGAATGTTACCTTATTTTCAAAAATTTTCCATTTTTTTTATTTTTTCCCATTTTTAACTAGTTTGTAAAATAAAATCAAAAAATTAAATAAAAATAGGAAAAATGACAATTTTTGAAACTAAATTCATACACACCAAAGTAGTCATACTCACTATTTGTGTGATGAATGTTACCTTAATTTCACTAATTTTCCATTTTTTTTATTTTTCCCCATTTTTAACTAGTTTGTAAAATAAATTAAAAAATTAAATAAAAATAGGAAAAATGACAATTTTTGAAAATAAATTCATACATACCAAAGTAGTCATACTCACTATTTGTGTGATGAATGTTACCTTAATTTCACTAATTTTCCAATTTTTTCTGTTTTTCCCCATTTTTAACTAGTTTGTAAAATAAATTAAAAAAATTAAATAAAAATAGGAAAAATGACAATTTTTGAAAATAAATTCATACACATCAAAGTAGTCAAACTCACTTTTTGTGTGATGAATGTTACCTTAATTTCACTAAATTTCCTACGTTTTAAAAATAATATCGAAATTTTTCCTCAATGTTTCGACTTTAATATAATAGTATAGATATCGAGATTTTTCCTCAGCTTTATATATTTATTTTGTAATTTATAAAAATTTTATAAATTTTATATCATATAATTATACTCTATCCGAAAATTAGTGTGAATAATCGACTCAATTACGCAAAAATCGAATAAATAATCGAACAATTGACTAATAATGATTCAAAAAAAGCCAAATTATAAAGCTTAGACTTTTAGTATATATCAAATTCATTGGACTCGCAAAATAGCAACCAACGGCCTCCACCGCCTACTCGTCGTCGTCGTCAGGGCGGCGTTGTTGATATCCTTGGCAAGCTCACCAATCATTCTCCTCCTGGATTGTCTGACGAAGAGTCGTTATCTCTATCCACCATTCATGGTTGGCCTTCCTCCTGTTTCTATTTATGTCAAGGGAGTAAGTGATTTATCACCTCATGTCAAAATTCAACATTTTCGAGCATTCAAGTATAAATCTCTCCAAGTTTCATATCGGGCATCTGGGCGACAAATTTAAGGTCTCATGGTTTCAATCTATTTTGTTGAGTCACATATCAGAGGCGGAGTGATCGAAAAGTGGTGGGGATTGCAAAATCTGATTTTGTTTATCAGAAGTAAAAGGATAATGGTCGGAGTTTTGGATTGCCTCGAATAAATATCGGTTAAGTTTTAATCAATTGCTAGTTCGATTCATCAAATAAAAGGTACTCAAATTTTAAACTCTTAAGTTTCATTATAATAGATGCGTATATGTGTTTATTGGTTGTATTTACGTAAATTGATATATTTACTTCTGTTCTTTTGTTCCGAGTTCAATGTTTTGGTGCTTTCTTGGTAGTATATTTTCTTCTTTATCCATATGGAGACTGGAGAGGTTGATATATTAGTTTGTTATGATTTGAGTTATTTCTTTTAGTTTATCATAATGATAATTGTGTATGAGTCTGATAACTAGAATACAATATGTTTAAAATTGTTTGTGACATTTTTAGTGATCAATATATGTTTGATGTCTTTGTGTGTTCTGAGTCATAATTGAAGATCTATAATTAGTGTGAATTTTCAAATCAATATATGAATTACTTTTTAGGTGGAGTAGATAATAGTTTAACATATTTTTAGTTTTGTAATAAATGCTATGCACAAATTTTGGATCTGATTTAAAAATTAGGAGAGAATTTGTTGCTAACTACGTAAATGCATATTTTGATTCATAGTTGATATTAACTATAAGTGTGAAATATATACTAATATGAATAATTCGATTTATTTGTTAAATGGAGTAGAGTCATTTTCAGCCTTTTTATTAGTTTGTTTGTAATAAAGGTCTGCACTAATCTTGGAAATGATTTGTAAAGTTAGGAGAGGATTTGTAGCTCTTTACATAAATGCATGTTTATTCTTACTTTTATTGGGTACGTTTATTTTAAATATTTTCACCTTGATTAGTCTTATATAATATTAATGTACCATTTCATATGGTTATTGTACTGTCGAGGGTGTGCCACTTATTTTGGATTTTGGACCAATTTGGGGATTTTTCTGGTGTCGTCTATTTGACGAATTGGATCATTGATGATTTTTGTTTTATCATATTTGTTATTGACAATTTTATTTTATAAATATATAATCTTAAATTACAATTTTATTTTATTATTTTTTGTGATCTTGATTTATATGTTTTAACCAAAGACGCCCATTTGGTTAGGAGAGAATCACCTTTTTCAATATTTATATAAGTTTTAATATTTATAATACCATGTTTTTTGGTTTTAAAAATTTTCCTTTATTTCTCATTATTAAGAGGAAATTGTTAAACTAATTTTTGCTAAAAGATAATATAAACTAATTGTCTGTCTAACCAAAGGAATTCCCTTTGGTTGGGACTTTAGTTTACTCTTTGATTTTTAAGATAAACAAATATACAATTAGTTTTTGTTATATCATATTTGTAATTAATAATTATTTATTTTTTAAAAAAGAGTCTTAAAATACAATTTTATTTTATTATAATTTTTAGTTCTTTTTTACATGTCTAACCAAAGGCATCCCTTTGGTTAGGAGTGAGTCACCTTTTTCAAATTCATTTAAGTTTTCATATATTTAATATGTAAAGTGCCATTTGTTGTCACTTGGTTTTTCTTTTATCTAGTAATTTACTTATAATTTATTTTTTAAGTAATTTCAATTAATGATTTATTGACATGATTTATTTGTTGTGATTGCATTGATAATCTTTCAGTTTTTTGGGTGGGAAGAAGCGTAAAGAAAAGATGAAATTACTTTTCCTTGGGCGAGAAAAAGTGTAAAGAAGAGAAGGAAGGAAGCAGAATCTTGGGTGTGTAGTAGAAACAACAAAAAGATCCTGGCATTCTGTTTAGAAATAGTTTTATTGTTGGAGGGTGGGGCACTCTTTTTTTCCCACTCGAGTTTTTTTCCCATTGGTTTTTGCTCTTGTGGGGTTTTTAACGAGGCCTACCTTTGTATGGAGTCTTCTTTTCGGATATAGGGGTGATATTGTCTAAACTTCCGGAGGAATCTCTTTCTCATGGTAATCGTAATTTAGGTTACGATCCATGGATTGGTTAAGCATACCTTTCGGTTAGATGATTAGCTTGTATAGATGAAAGAATGTCTCTTTTTGTATGTCCCTTCCGGATTGTGTATCTTTCTCTTAAATGAAATTTTTTTCATTTTGCAAAAAAAAAAAAAAAAAGCCAAATTATACGTTATTTTATATTATACAATCCTATTCAATTTTTTATTTAAATGATCGATTAATCGAATAATACTAAAATTAAGAATCTACAGAATTATTGGGCCAAATTATTGGGCCAATGGCGGCCTCCAAGAATAAAGCCGGGTTTCAAAATATTGGACAAAACAAGCGGGACTACTAAACTTATTCATTAGCCGCCGATTCGAACTCTCTCTCAACTCTCTCGAAGAACCTTAGCCGCCGCTCCGTGGTTTCTCGTCATCTCGGGTGACTTTCCGTTCAAACTGACCTTTGATTCTTACTCTCCATAGTCGATTACATCTCTTACCATCAAAAGCCCTTTGATTCTAATGCCAGATTTTTCAATTGCTCGAAACCTTAGATTCCGTTCAATCAGTTCCTTGTGGTGAATGATTGTCTGCATAGGTACAGGTTTATGGCTAAGTGGATGTTTTTCTTTGATGTGGATGAGTTTATTTATGTGCCGAAAAATAATAATTTGAAATCGGTTGTCGATTCGCTTTCGGAGTACACTCAGTTTACTATAGAGCAGAGGACAATGTCTAACAAGCTCTGTCTCACAGAAGATGAAGGCAAAGCATACAGGTATTCTTCATCACTGCATTTATTTAAAATTTTAAAGTTGTTTTTTTTTATGCTTATTTGTTTATTATTACTGTGTGATTGTCGTATATATGTATAAGATCGAACCAAACTAAACATATTCAGTGTATGACGCTCACAATACTAAGATCGGTAAATACAAGATTGATCAATTATGAAATTGGCTGGTAAATAGTCACAGATAGATTTGCCGAACTTAGATACTTATAAATTTAGTTTTGTTGTGTCTAAATCTGGATTACTTGTGTCTAAATCTGGATTACTTGTTCCGTATGCTAAGGAAAGATCTCGTTTTGTATGCCCTTGTCAAAAAAGGTGAAAATAAGTCACAACCCAATATTCAAGTTTGTTGCTGAATGTTTTGTATCAAAACAGAAATTTGACTGTAGAGGAGATCAACATCTGTGTGCTGTATACGAGGTGACTCTCTCTACTGGAACTTTCTTGAGTCAGGGCTGTTATAGTGTGTTTGGTACAGATAAGAAATCAATGGGAAGTATATACAACACAGAGTTTCCGAGCGCCTCTTCTACAGTGGACCGAAGAGTTTTTAACAAGTTCACGGCAACATTTATCTCGATCCTGTATCCTCTCTCTCTCTCTCTCTGCTTTTCACATTATTTTCATGTTTTCTGTGTAATTTCGTGATGTTTATGATTTCGCTTTTCGCATTTTGTATATTTTCTTTATAATTTTCTTGTTCTGTTTGTTTCGATTTCGTTTGGTAATTCAACTGAATAAAGTGTCTCTGATCATTACTGTTTGTTTATTTTGAATTTACAAGTTAAGGTTTAAATCTCGTTAACTTGATTGTTTTTTTTTTTCAATTCGGGTTGTTTGTGTTTAAAAATGCATTTATAAGCATCAACGTAAATTCAAAATGGATCCGGATCATGATTTTAGAACGAGAGTTTTGTTTATGTAGATTCGCTATTATTGAAGAAGTACAGATCTAGATGCTACTTGGTTTTGTTTTCCTGCATAATTGGAATGTGTAATGACTATTAAGTAGTTTGTTAATTACACCATAGATGTTGATTAGAGTGGATATCATATGCACTGTCTGCTGTTTTGTTTCGCAAGTTCATATCAGTTGACATTTAGTTTTTTTTTTTTTTTGTATTATGCTCGTAGTGGAAAATACTATTACTGATTCAGTTTTATTTTGTAAAATTATTGGACTGTAATGTATGTTGTTTATTTCTAGTCAAGTTAAGAGTAAAAAAATGGGAGAACAGAGTCATAATATCTTTTTCCTTCTATGTATTACAGCTCGCTATGAAGTTCATCGACACTGAACAGTTTCAAAGGCAAGTTCATTTTTCTTAAAATACATGTCTATTTGCAAGCATGGCTGCTGCATTACACTCTTTTATTTGATCTAATATTATTACTGCATGGTGTGGATTACCTGGACTTCGCAGACTCCGTGAGCTGAAGCAACTAGGTATTGTTGAATTCCGTTAGTTGAGATAATTTTATATTTCTATTATTAACTCTTTTCATTACTTTCATGTAGTAGATTTTGTACCAGTGTAGTTTACTTTGTCATAGTTGACAAAGTACATATTGTAAGTATTTTACTTATCACTGGCAGATAATTATCCGATAAGAGTCTCCTACTTGTATTATTCTTCCTGTATATGCATGTTATCTTGTTTAAGTGCCGTTTATGTTTTGCAGTTCTAGATTGCAATGCTTCAGGATTTAAATATTATTATAGTTAGTTATATACGAAACTCACACCTTTATCCAGCTTTTTATTAGTTCTTCAAGCGTCTTTTGTTAATGAACTTGTTTTATGCTCAAATCTTGAACCAATTTACCTATTTAAGTGTTGCACCAGTCAATTTCTTTTCCTTAATTCTACCTTTTGTTGATTAACATTTTACTTTATATATATATATATATATATATATATATATTATGTGTAAATATTAATCATCTCTTTGCTGTGCTTAGTAGGCTGGAAATTATGTGAAAGATGAAGTCTGGCATGCACTTATCGTTGTAATCAGCAATGCTTCTAATCTTCGTGGTTACAAAGTAAGGTTGCTATACAGAGCAGTCCAAAAGTCAGTTGACCAGGTACATAATATCTTGGAGTTAAATTTACCGGAATTCTACATGCTAGAATAATTAAAAAAAAATTATGTACTTAAAAGATATTTCTCTATGTTAATCAGGAAGTTCTTGTGCGAGTGGCTGTGTGGTGGTTCATAGGAGAAGATGGTGATATGCTGGTGAACAATGTTGGAACACTGGACATAGAGGAACCAATAACTGTGAGTTCTTGTTCATCTACATGAACCAATGTAATTTTCATTATGACAGTGGAAATGTGATCTGAAAGTAAGATGATATACAGTACAAGTTCCTTCGACTAATTACATTGATTGTTGTGAAAGAGGCTATTGGTTTGTGGGAGCAAATACAATACCACCACAGTTGCATGCTTCGTGATTCGATTTTTCTTTCTTTTCGATGATACCTGTGTCTTGTCTTTCTTGTAATTAAAGTCGCAAGTCGTTTGACCTAGCTTATGTGTTTCTTTTCTTCATGAAGATTTCTAGTTATTTTGTAACATATCATAAAAATTTCTAAATCAAGGCTTACCCTGTGCTATTGTATTAATTAGATAAAGATATAGAATCCTTGTTATATTTGGATATTACAATTGGGTGGTGGATTTTATCACCTTTTTAATTTACTGATGCTCTTTCTATTGTTTTTGGCCATTTTCATTGCCAATCTTTAGCATAATAAAAATACTTACAGCTCTGTTGTTTTTCACAGGTAACTAAGTCTGACACCATAGATGTAATAGAGAGAGCCATTAAGCATGATCTAACTACTCGTGCAATGTGTTTTATTGCTTTATTGAAGCTATCCTGTCGTTTCCCATCTTGTTCAGAGTATGTTGGTTTCTTTCTGTTTATGTATGCAAGATTTGTATGATACGAATCACTTGCTTGTGCATTCTTCCTTTAAACACACCTGGATACTTGCTCCTTAAATACAGATTAGGTATCAACTTCATTAATTATTTTAGATGTTATATATCAGGACTTACTTGTGTTTGTCCGTTTTGTGGTTATCAGCAATCAAGCGTAACAAGAATTTGTTTAATACAATTGTAGCATGTTTTTTAGTTTTGACCAGTAATCTAGAAACAAGTTTTTATGCAACTGGAATAAATAATGTCCAATAAAATTTTATTCCATCCAAACTCTGTAACCAAGCTTTCATAGTATGTGATCTTCTGTAAGATTGATCTGGGATTTTCACAAGCAGCCATTTCTAAGCTTCTTCTGGTACGACTTAACATCATCTGGCCACTCAATTGGTGTCATGTCTTGACAACTCCACTAGGTGCTAAGAGTGATGGATGGTGTGCTGGTAGCTGGAGGCAGGGATGGGTAGACGAGAAAAGTGGGAGAGTATAATATGGTCGTCTGTTGGGGGCAGTGATAGGAGTGGCTGAGCTTAGGTCCTAGTATAGGATATTTGTTCTCTGTTTTGCGTGGTCCGCGTTTTACTTTTCTCGCTTGTCATATATTCCATCTGGTCTCCTACTGATTGTTATTTTACTTTTCTCGCTTGTCATATATTCCATCTGGTCTCCTACTGATTGTTATACAATATACCTATTTAACTTTACACTATCAAATCATTGAACAAGTCCCTCGGGAGTTTCATTTTCTTTGTTACCAAGAGGACCTAGTAATTTATATATCAGTGATAACTGAACATTGATTACTCTCTCAGGAGGATACAAGACATCATCATCCAAAACAAAGGAAGCCTTGTGCTTCAACTTCAGCAACGATCTATTGAGTTCAACTCGATTATTCAGAAGCATCAAAATATAAGGTACACTTCACAATACTTATAATCCCAGTTAATCTCTGTAGCGTTCTAAGATATATTTCTTGTTCTTTAGTAATGCTGTCTTGGGCAGTCTATGCTGGTATATTACAAAACTTCTGTTTTAATTATTTTATTAATTATAAATGATGTCTTACTACTATCTTCAGATTTGCTCTCTGCGAAAGGATGCCAGTTCTTGATGAATCAACTTACAGTGTAAGGAGGGCTGGTTCATTACCAGCTACTTCTTTATCTTCACAAGATTCAGCAGTTACTCTTCCAAATGGTGTTGCCAAACCCAACGCCACTCCTCCTATTGATTTACTAGATCTAAGTTCAGATGATGCTCCGGTTCCAGCTTCTTCACAGGGCAATGATTTTCTTCATGATCTTCTTGGTGTTGATTTGTCTTCTGGTCTTTCACAGGCAGGTTAGCTTTGGATTTATATTACCTGCATAACTCTGTTTTGTGTAGTCATGTTTCCTGAACTAGTTTATGTTTTAGAAAATAGAGCTCCTGAATTTGGTTTTTTACTTAAGCCATTAAGTTGATCTACTTTTATTCGAGCACAATATATTTTTAGTGCGCATTATATATATAGATAATATTTATTATTTGAGTCTATTTGCTCAACTGAGGAACATAACAAATAAATGCAACAAGGCTTTTTACATGCAAATATGGAGTAAAAATGAGAAGCATTTACCATCAACAAGTCTAACTGAATCCTAACTATGAGTAGCAACTAAATAATTGACATTTCAAAACCAGTAATAATTATACATATTATTATTCAAATATTAAAAGAAATCTTAGACTAACACTGGGTTTTCATTTCTATTTGCCCTGTAAATATATGACACTCTCGCTCGACTCCACAAACCCCGTATTGACTATAAGTGATGTGTGAGATGGCGTTGCGAAGACTTCTGACATTGTTCATAACCCGAACATTATTTTGGAACGATTGTTCACCACCTAGAATCGTAGTGCCCTTGTCCCATCCATCAATACTCCTACGGTCGTGGGTATTGTGGATGATACGAGGGCATATTTGCTTTTAGAACCGTAGGGTCCTTATTTCATTTAGCGGCCGCCCTTACGACCGGGGGTATTGTGGATGATATAAAGGCTTATATGGTTCTAAAGCTGTAGTGCACTTGTCCCATCCAGCGATACCCCAACGGCCGCGGGTATAGTGGATGGTTCAAGTGCCTATTTGGTTTCGAGCGGTGAAAATTCGTTTCAGAAAAACTATCGGGTTGGGATTTTAGCAGAAACTCTTTGCAACGTCAGTTTACCATTACTTGTTGTCAATAATGGGTATGTGGGAAAGGGTACTAGGGGTTTCATGTATTTATAGGACATGTGGGCTTGAAAAGTAGTGTTAGTCTATGTTATTATTAGTATTCAATAACGAATATATAATAAATTCGAACTAGATGTATGTGTTGAATAATAAACGGAAGAAGTTTATGAAACATGTATGTGATTGTGTGCCTTAGAAGTACAAGTTAGTTATCTTCTTGACGTCCTCTTTTTTCCACATCACAAAGTCAATTTATTTGTGTTAAGATAGATAGATATGATCACAATCTAGTCTTCTTTCATGTTTTGTGAGCAAATGTTATATTCGTGAAAGACCCCTCTGTCCTAAAATATTGACATTCGGTTTCGTGACTCGAGTTTAAGGATGGTAAGTGTCTTTGTTATATAGATGTAAATAACAATAAAACAAGTGGTTAAGTAATATATATAACAATGAAATGAGTGGCGTAGTTTATATTTAAAATGAGAGTAGCTAAATGTTATGCGTAGGTATGCCTTTCAACTTTTATACTAAAGAGGTGAATTGTCTTGCACGGCTCACTAAATTGTTCGAGTGATACATGTAAAAAAGTATTAAACAATGAATACATAGTCTTGGTCGATCTACTACATAAAACCCACTAGCCGACTCAACAACCACTCCTATGATTTTTCTACATGCTTTTGTAACTTCATTTTTCTCGTTAATATCCATACACCTCGCAAACACATACACAGTTTATTATGATTTATATACATATTAGTATTCAAATATTAAAAGAAATCTTAGACTAACACTAGGTTTTCATTTCTACTTGCCCTATAAATATATGACACTCTCGCTTGATTCCACAAAGCCCGACTATATAAGTGATGTGTGAGATGGCGTTGCGAAGACTTCTGACATTGTTCATAACCCGAACATTATTTTGGAACGAATGTTCACCACCTAGAATCGTAGTGCCCTTGTCCCATCCATCAATACTCCTACGGTCGTGGGTATTGTGGATGATACGAGGGCATATTTGCTTTTAGAACCGTAGGGTCCTTATTTCATTCAGCGGCCGCCCTTACGATCGGGGGTATTGTGGATGATATAAAGGCTTATATGGTTCTAAAGCTGTAGTGCACTTGTCCCATCCAGCGATACCCCAACGGCCGCGGGTATAGTGGATGGTTCAAGTGCCTATTTGGTTTCGAGCGGTGAAAATTCGTTTCAGAAAAAATATCGGGTTGGGATTTTAGCAGAAACTCTTTGCAACGTCAGTTTACCATTACTTGTTGTCAATAATGGGTATGTGGAAAAGGGTACTGGGGGTTTCATGTATTTATAGGACATGTGGGCTTGAAAAGTAGTGTTAGTCTAAGTTATTATTAGTATTCAATAACGAATATATAATAAATTCGAACTAGATGTATGTGTTGAATAATAAACGGAAGAAGTTTATGAAACATGTATGTGATTGTGTGCCTTAGAAGTACAAGTTAGTTATCTTCTTGACGTCCTCTTTTTTCCACACCACAAAGTCAATTTATTTGTGTTAAGATAGATATATATGATCACAATCTAGTCTTCTTTCATGTTTTGTGAGCAAATGTTATATTCGTGAAAGACCCCTCTGTCCTAAAATATTGACATTCGGTTCCGTGACTCGAGTTTAAGGATGGTAAGTGTCTTTGTTATATAGATGTACATAACAATGAAACACGTGGTTAAGTCATATATATAATAATGAAATGAGTGGCGTAGTTTATATTTAAAATGAGAGTAGCTAAATGTTATGCGTAGGTATGCCTTTCAACTTTTATACTAAAGAGGTGAATTGTCTTGCACGGCTCACTAAATTGTTCGAGTGATACATGTAAAAAAGTATTAAACAATGAATACATAGTCTTGGTCGATCTACTACATAAAACCCACTAGCCGACTCAACAACCACTCCTATGATTTTTCTACATGCTTTTGTAACTTCATTTTTTTCGTTAATATCCATACACCTCGCAAACACATACACAGTTTATTATGATTTATATACATATTAGTATTCAATTATTAAACGAAATCTTAGACTAACACTAGGTTTTCATTTCTACTTGCCCTGTAAATATATGACACTCTCGCTTGATTCCACAAAGCCCGACTATGTAAGTGATGTGTGAGATGGCGTTGCGAAGACTTCTGACATTGTTCATAACCCGAACATTATTTTGGAACGAATGTTCATCACCTAGAATCGTAGTGCCCTTGTCCCATCCATCAATACTCCTACGGTCGTGGGTATTGTGGATGATACGAGGGCATATTTGCTTTTAGAACCGTAGGGTCCTTATTTCATTCAGCGGCCGCCCTTACGACCGGGGGTATTGTGGATGATATAAAGGCTTATATGGTTCTAAAGCTGTAGTGCATTTGTCCCATCCAGCGATACCCCAACGGCCGCGGGTATAGTGGATGGTTCAAGTGCCTATTTGGTTTCGAGCGGTGAAAATTCGTTTCAGAAAAAATATCGGGTTGGGATTTTAGCAGAAACTCTTTGCAACGTCAGTTTGCCATTACTTGTTGTCAATAATGGGTATGTGGAAAAGGGTACTGGGGGTTTCATGTATTTATAGGACATGTGGGCTTGAAAAGTAGTGTTAGTCTAAGTTATTATTAGTATTCAATAACGAATATATAATAAATTCGAACTAGATGTATGTGTTGAATAATAAACGGAAGAAGTTTATGAAACATGTATGTGATTGTGTGCCTTAGAAGTACAACTTAGTTTTCTTGACGTCCTCTTTTTTCCACATCACAAAGTCAATTTATTTGTGTTAAGATAGATAGATATGATCACAATCTAGTCTTCTTTCATGTTTTGTGAGCAAATGTTATATTCGTGAAAGACCCCTCTGTCCTAAAATATTGACATTCGGTTCCGTGACTCGAGTTTAAGGATGGTAAGTGTCTTTGTTATATAGATGTACATAACAATGAAACAAGTGGTTAAGTCATATATATAATAATGAAATGAGTGGCGTAGTTTATATTTAAAATGGGAGTAGCTAAATGTTATGCGTAGGTATGCCTTTCAACTTTTATACTAAAGAGGTGAATTGTCTTGCACGGCTCACTAAATTGTTCGAGTGATACATGTAAAAAAGTATTAAACAATGAATACATAGTCTTGGTCGATCTACTACATAAAACCCACTAGCCGACTCAACCACCACTCCTATGATTTTTCTACATGCTTTTGTAACTTCATTTTTTTCGTTAATATCCATACACCTCGCAAACACATACACAGTTTATTATGATTTATATACATATTAGTATTCAAATATTAAAAGAAATCTTAGACTAACACTAGGTTTTCATTTCTACTTGCCCTATAAATATATGACACTCTCGCTTGATTCCACAAAGCCCGACTATATAAGTGATGTGTGAGATGGCGTTGCGAAGACTTCTGACATTGTTCATAACCCGAACATTATTTTGGAACGAATGTTCACCACCTAGAATCGTAGTGCCCTTGTCCCATCCTTCAATACTCCTACGGTCGTGGGTATTGTGGATGATACGAGGGCATATTTGCTTTTAGAACCGTAGGGTCCTTATTTCATTCAGCGGCCGCCCTTACGACCGGGGGTATCGTGGATGATATAAAGGCTTATATGGTTCTAAAGCTGTAGTGCATTTGTCCCATCCAGCGATACCCCAACGGCCGCGGGTATAGTGGATGGTTCAAGTGCCTATTTGGTTTCGAGCGGTGAAAATTCGTTTCAGAAAAAATATCGGGTTGGGATTTTAGCAGAAATTCTTTGCAACGTCAGTTTGCCATTACTTGTTGTCAATAATGGGTATGTGGAAAAGGGTAATGGGGGTTTCATGTATTTATAGGACATGTGGGCTTGAAAAGTAGTGTTAGTCTAAGTTATTATTAGTATTCAATAACGAATATATAATAAATTCGAACTAGATGTATGTGTTGAATAATAAACGGAAGAAGTTTATGAAACATGTATGTGATTGTGTGCCTTAGAAGTACAACTTAGTTTTCTTGACGTCCTCTTTTTTCCACATCACAAAGTCAATTTATTTGCGTTAAGATAGATAGATATGATCACAATCTAGTCTTCTTTCATGTTTTGTGAGCAAATGTTATATTCGTGAAAGACCCCTCTGTCCTAAAATATTGACATTCGGTTCCGTGACTCGAGTTTAAGGATGGTAAGTGTCTTTGTTATATAGATGTACATAACAATGAAACAAGTGGTTAAGTCATATATATAACAATGAAATGAGTGGCGTAGTTTATATTTAAAATGAGAGTAGCTAAACGTTACGCGTAGGTTTGCCTTTCAACTTTTATACTAAAGAGGTGAATTGTCTTGCACGGCTCACTAAATTGTTCGAGTGATACATGTAAAAAAGTATTAAACAATGAATACATAGTCTTGGTCGATCTACTACATAAAACCCACTAGCCGATTCAACAACCACTCCTATGATTTTTCTACATGCTTTTGTAACTTCATTTTTTTCGTTAATATCCATACACCTCGCAAACACATACACAGTTTATTATGATTTATATACATATTGGTATTCAAATATTAACAGAAATCTTAGACTAACACTAGGTTTTCATTTCTACTTGCCCTGTAAATATATGACACTCTCGCTTGATTCCACAAAGCCCGAATATATAAGTGATGTGTGAGATGGCGTTGCCAAGACTTCTGACATTGTTCATAACCCGAACATTATTTTGGAACGAATGTTCACACCTAGAATCGTAGTGCCCTTGTCCCATCCATCAATACTCCTACGGTCGTGGGTATTGTGGATGATACGAGGGCATATTTGCTTTTAGAACCGTAGGGTCCTTATTTCATTCAGCGTCCGCCCTTACGACCGGGGGTATTGTGGATGATATAAAGGCTTATATGGTTCTCAAGCTGTAGTGCACTTGTCCCATCCAGCGATACCCCAACGGTCGCGGGTATAGTGGATGGTTCAAGTGCCTATTTGGTTTCGAGCGGTGAAAATTCGTTTCAGAAAAAATATCGGGTTGGGATTTTAGCAGAAACTCTTTGCAACGTCAGTTTACCATTACTTGTTGTCAATAATGGGTATGTGGAAAAGGGTACTGGGGGTTTCATGTATTTATAGGACATGTGGGCTTGAAAAGTAGTGCTTGTCTAAGTTATTATTAGTATTCAATAACGAATATATAATAAATTCGAACTAGATGTATGTGTTGAATAATAAACGGAAGAAGTTTATGAAACATGTATGTGATTGTGTGCCTTAGAAGTACAAGTTAGTTATCTTCTTGACGTCCTCTTTTTTCCACACCACAAAGTCAATTTATTTGTGTTAAGATAGATAGATATGATCACAATCTAGTCTTCTTTCATGTTTTGTAAGCAAATGTTATATTCGTGAAAGACCCCTCTGTCCTAAAATATTGACATTCGGTTCCGTGACTCGAGTTTAAGGATGGTAAGTGTCTTTGTTATATAGATGTACATAACAATGAAACAAGTGGTTAAAGTCATATATATAACAATGAAATGAGTGGCGTAGTTTATATTTAAAATGAGAGTAGCTAAATGTTATGCGTAGGTATGCCTTTCAACTTTTATACTAAAGAGGTGAATTGTCTTGCACGGCTCACTAAATTGTTCGAGTGATACATGTAAAAAAGTATTAAACAATGAATACATAGTCTTGGTCGATCTACTACATAAAACCCACTAGCCGACTCAACAACCACTCCTATGATTTTTCTACATGCTTTTGTAACTTCATTTTTTTCGTTAATATCCATACACCTCGCAAACACATACACAGTTTATTATGATTTATATACATATTAGTATTCAAATATTAAAAGAAATCTTAGACTAACACTAGGTTTTCATTTCTACTTGCCCTGTAAATATATGACACTCTCGCTTGATTCCACATAGCCCGACTATATAAGTGATTTGTGAGATGGCGTTGCGAAGACTTCTGACATTGTTCATAACCCGAACATTATTTTGGAACGAATGTTCACCACCTAGAATCGTAGTGCCCTTGTCCCATCCATCAAAACTCATACGGTCGTGGGTATTGTGGATGATACGAGAGCATATTTGCTTTTAGAACCGTAGGGTCCTTATTTCATTCAGCAGCCGCCCTTACGAACGGGGGTATTGTGGATGATATAAAGGCTTATATGGTTCTAAAGCTGTAGTGCACGTGTACCAACCAGCGATACCCCAACAGCCGAGGGTATAGTGGATGGTTCAAGTGCCTATTTGGTTTCCAGCGGTGAAAATTCGTTTCAGAAAAAATATCGGGTTGGGATTTTAGCAGAAACTCTTTGCAACGTCAGTTTACCATTACTTGTTATCAATAATGGGTATGTGGAAAAGGGTACTGGGGGTTTCATGTATTTATAGGACATGTGGGCTTGAAAAGTAGTGTTAGTCTAAGTTATTATTAGTATTCAATAACGAATATATAATAAATTCGAACTAGAAGTATGTGTTGAATAATAAACGGAAGAAGTTTATGAAACATGTATGTGATTGTGTGCCCTAAAAGTACAAGTTAGTTATCTTCTTAATGTCCTGTTTTTTCCACATCACAAAGTCAATTTATTTGTGTTAAGATAGATAGATATTATCACAATTTGGTCTTCTTTCATGTTTTGTGAGCAAATGTTATATTCGTGAAAGACCCCTCTGTCCTAAAATATTGACATTCGGTTCCGTGACTCAAGTTTAAGGATTGTAAGTGTCTTTGTTATATAGATGAAAATAACAATGAAACAAGTGGTTAAGTCATATATATAACAATGAAATGAGTGGCGTAGTTTATATTTAAAATGAGAGTAGCTAAATGTTATGCGTAGGTATGTCTTTCAACTTTTATACTAAGAGGTGAATTGTCTTGCACGGCTCACTAAATTGTTCGAGTGGTACATGTAAAAAAGTATTAAACAATGAATACATGGTCTTGGTCGATCTACTACATAAAACCCATTAGCCGATTCAACAACCACTCCTATGATTTTTCTACATGCTTTTGTAGCTTCATTTTTTTCGTTAATATCCATACACCTCGCAAACACATACACAGTTTATTATGATTTATATACATATTAGTATTCAAATATTAAAAGAAATCTTAGACTAACACTAGGTTTTCATTTCTACTTGCCCGGTAAATATATGACACTCTCGCTTGATTCCACAAAGCCCGACTATATAAGTGATGTGTGAGATGGCGTTGCCAAGACTTCTGACATTGTTCATAACCCGAACATTATTTTGGAACGAATGTTCACCACCTAGAATCGTAGTGCCCTTGTCCCATCCATCAATACTCCTACGGTCGTGGATATTGTGGATGATACGAGGGCATATTTGCTTTTAGAACCGTTGGGTCCTTATTTCATTCAGCGGCCGACCTTACGACCGGGGGTATTGTGGATGATATAAAGGCTTATATGGTTCTAAAGCTGTAGTGCACGTGTACCATCCAGCGATACCCCAACAGCCGAGGGTATAGTGGATGGTTCAAGTGCCTATTTGGTTTCTAGCGGTGAAAATTCGTTTCAGAAAAAATATCGGGTTGGGATTTTAGCAGAAACTCTTTGCAACGTCAGTTTACCATTACTTGTTATCAATAATGGGTATGTGGAAAAGGGTACTGGGGGTTTCATGTATTTATAGGACATGTGGGCTTGAAAAGTAGTGTTAGTCTAAGTTATTATTAGTATTCAATAACGAGTATATAATAAATTCGAACTAGAAGTATGTGTTGAATAATAAACGGAAGAAGTTTATGAAACATGTATGTGATTGTGTGCCCTAAAAGTACAAGTTAGTTATCTTCTTAATGTCCTCTTTTTTCCACATCACAAAGTCAATTTATTTGTGTTAAGATAGATAGATATTATCACAATTTGGTCTTCTTTCATGTTTTGTGAGCAAATGTTATATTCGTGAAAGACCCCTCTGTCCTAAAATATTGACATTCGGTTCCGTGACTCGAGTTTAAGGATTGTAAGTGTCTTTGTTATATAGATGTAAATAACAATGAAACAAGTGGTTAAGTCATATATATAACAATGAAATGAGTGGCGTAGTTTATATTTAAAATGAGAGTAGCTAAATGTTATGCGTAGGTATGCCTTTCAACTTTTATACTAAAGAGGTGAATTGTCTTGCACGGCTCACTAAATTGTTCGAGTGATACATGTAAAAAAGTATTAAACAATGAATACATAGTCTTGGTCGATCTACTACATAAAACCCACTAGCCGACTCAACAACCACTCCTATGATTTTTCTACATGCTTTTGTAACTTCATTTTTTTCGTTAATATCCATACACCTCGCAAACACATACACAGTTTATTATGATTTATATACATATTAGTATTCAAATATTAAAAGAAATCTTAGACTAACACTAGGTTTTCATTTCTACTTGCCCTGTAAATATATGACACTCTCGCTTGATTCCACAAAGCCCGACTATATAAGTGATGTGTGAGATGGTGTTGCGAAGACTTCTGACATTGTTCATAACCCGAACATTATTTTGGAACGAATGTTCACCACCTAGAATCGTAGTGCCCTTGTCTCATCCATCAAAACTCCTACGGTCGGGGGTATTGTGGATGATACGAGGGCATATTTGCTTTTAGAACCGTAGGGTCCTTATTTCATTCAGCGGCCGCCCTTACGACCGGGGTATTGTACCGTGGTATTGTGGATGATATAAAGGCTTATATGATTTTAAAGCTGTAGTGCACTTGTCCCATCCAGCGATACCCCAACGGCCGCGGGTATAGTGGATGGTTCAAGTGCCTATTTGGTTTCGAGCGGTGAAAATTCGTTTCAGAAAAAATATCGGGTTGGGATTTTAGCAGAAACTCTTTGCAACGTCAGTTTACCATTACTTGTTGTCAATAATGGGTATGTGGAAAAGGGTACTGGGGGTTTCATGTATTTATAGGACATGTGGGCTTGAAAAGTAGTGTTAGTCTAAGTTATTATTAGTATTCAATAACGAATATATAATAAATTCGAACTAGAAGTATGTGTTGAATAATAAACGGAAGAAGTTTATGAAACATGTATGTGATTGTGTGCCCTAAAAGTACAAGTTAGTTATCTTCTTAATGTCCTGTTTTTTCCACATCACAAAGTCAATTTATTTGTGTTAAGATAGATAGATATTATCACAATTTGGTCTTCTTTCATGTTTTGTGAGCAAATGTTATATTCGTGAAAGACCCCTCTGTCCTAAAATATTGACATTCGGTTCCGTGACTCAAGTTTAAGGATTGTAAGTGTCTTTGTTATATAGATGTAAATAACAATGAAACAAGTGGTTAAGTCATATATATAACAATGAAATGAGTGGCGTAGTTTATATTTAAAATGAGAGTAGCTAAATGTTATGCGTAGGTATGCCTTTCAACTTTTATACTAAGAGGTGAATTGTCTTGCACGGCTCACTAAATTGTTCGAGTGGTACATGTAAAAAAGTATTAAACAATGAATACATGGTCTTGGTCGATCTACTACATAAAACCCATTAGCCGATTCAACAACCACTCCTATGATTTTTCTACATGCTTTTGTAGCTTCATTTTTTTCGTTAATATCCATACACCTCGCAAACACATACACAGTTTATTATGATTTATATACATATTAGTATTCAAATAATAAAAGAAATCTTAGACTAACACTAGGTTTTCATTTCTACTTGCCCTGTAAATATATGACACTCTCGCTTGATTCCACAAAGCCCTACTATATAAGTGATGTGTGAGATGGCGTTGCCAAGACTTCTGACATTGTTCATAACCCGAACATTATTTTGGAACGAATGTTCACCACCTAGAATCGTAGTGCCCTTGTCCCATCCATCAATACTCCTACGGTCGTGGATATTGTGGATGATACGAGGGCATATTTGCTTTTAGAACCGTTGGGTCCTTATTTCATTCAGCGGCCGCCCTTACGACCGGGGGTATTGTGGATGATATAAAGGCTTATATGGTTCTAAAGCTGTAGCGCACGTGTACCATCTAGCGATACCCCAACAGCCGAGGGTATAGTGGATGGTTCAAGTGCCTATTTGGTTTCCAGCGGTGAAAATTCGTTTCAGAAAAAATATCGGGTTGGGATTTTAGCAGAAACTCTTTGCAACGTCAGTTTACCATTACTTGTTGTCAATAATGGGTATGTGGAAAAGGGTACTGGGGGTTTCATGTATTTATAGGACATGTGGGCTTGAAAAGTAGTGTTAGTCTAAGTTATTATTAGTATTCAATAACGAATATATAATAAATTCGAACTAGAAGTATGTGTTGAATAATAAACGGAAGAAGTTTATGAAACATGTATGTGATTGTGTGCCCTAAAAGTACAAGTTAGTTATCTTCTTAATGTCCTGTTTTTTCCACATCACAAAGTCAATTTATTTGTGTTAAGATAGATAGATATTATCACAATTTGGTCTTCTTTCATGTTTTGTGAGCAAATGTTATATTCGTGAAAGACCCCTCTGTCCTAAAATATTGACATTCGGTTCCGTGACTCAAGTTTAAGGATTGTAAGTGTCTTTGTTATATAGATGTAAATAACAATGAAACAAGTGGTTAAGTCATATATATAACAATGAAATGAGTGGCGTAGTTTATATTTAAAATGAGAGTAGCTAAATGTTATGCGTAGGTATGCCTTTCAACTTTTATACTAAGAGGTGAATTGTCTTGCACGGCTCACTAAATTGTTCGAGTGGTACATGTAAAAAAGTATTAAACAATGAATACATGGTCTTGGTCGATCTACTACATAAAACCCATTAGCCGATTCAACCACCACTCCTATGATTTTTCTACATGCTTTTGTAGCTTCATTTTTTTCGTTAATATCCATACACCTCGCAAACACATACATAGTTTATTATGATTTATATACATATTAGTATTCAAATATTAAAAGAAATCTTAGACTAACACTAGGTTTTCATTTCTACTTGCCCTGTAAATATATGACACTCTCGCTTGATTCCACAAAGCCCGACTATATAAGTGATGTGTGAGATGGCGTTGCCAAGACTTCTGACATTGTTCATAACCCGAACATTATTTTGGAACGAATGTTCACCACCTAGAATCGTAGTGCCCTTGTCCCATCCATCAATACTCCTACGGTCGTGGATATTGTGGATGATACGAGGGCATATTTGCTTTTAGAACCGTTGGGTCCTTATTTCATTCAGCGGCCGCCCTTACGACCGGGGGTATTGTGGATGATATAAAGGCTTATATGGTTCTAAAGCTGTAGTGCACGTGTACCATCCAGCGATACCCCAACAGCCGAGGGTATAGTGGATGGTTCAAGTGCCTATTTGGTTTCCAGCGGTGAAAATTCGTTTCAGAAAAAATATCGTGTTGGGATTTTAGCAGAAACTCTTTGCAACGTCAGTTTACCATTACTTGTTATCAATAATGGGTATGTGGAAAAGGGTACTGGGGGTTTCATGTATTTATAGGACATGTGGGCTTGAAAAGTAGTGTTAGTCTAAGTTATTATTAGTATTCAATAACGAGTATATAATAAATTCGAACTAGAAGTATGTGTTGAATAATAAACGGAAGAAGGTTATGAAACATGTATGTGATTGTGTGCCCTAAAAGTACAAGTTAGTTATCTTCTTAATGTCCTCTTTTTTCCACATCACAAAGTCAATTTATTTGTGTTAAGATAGATAGATATTATCACAATTTGGTCTTCTTTCATGTTTTGTGAGCAAATGTTATATTCGTGAAAGACCCCTCTGTCCTAAAATATTGACATTCGGTTCCGTGACTCAAGTTTAAGGATTGTAAGTGTCTTTGTTATATAGATGTAAATAACAATGAAACAAGTGGTTAAGTCATATATATAACAATGAAATGAGTGGCGTAGTTTATATTTAAAATGAGAGTAGCTAAATGTTATGCGTAGGTATGCCTTTCAACTTTTATACTAAGAGGTGAATTGTCTTGCACGGCTCACTAAATTGTTCGAGTGGTACATGTAAAAAAGTATTAAACAATGAATACATGGTCTTGGTCGATCTACTACATAAAACCCATTAGCCGATTCAACAACCACTCCTATGATTTTTCTACATGCTTTTGTAGCTTCATTTTTTTCGTTAATATCCATACACCTCGCAAACACATACACAGTTTATTATGATTTATATACATATTAGTATTCAAATATTAAAAGAAATCTTAGACTAACACTCGGTTTTCATTTCTACTTGCCCTGTAAATATATGACACTCTCGCTTGATTCCACAAAGCCCGACTATATAAGTGATGTGTGAGATGGTGTTGCGAAGACTTCTGACATTGTTCATAACCCGAACATTATTTTGGAACGAATGTTCACCACCTAGAATCACAGTGCCTTTATCCCATCCATCAATACTCCTACGGTCGTGGATATTGTGGATGATACGAGGGCATATTTGCTTTTAGAACCGTTGGGTCCTTATTTCATTCAGTGGCCGCCCTTACGACCGGGGGTATTGTGGATGATATAAAGGCTTATATGGTTCTAAAGCTGTAGTGCACGTGTACCATCCAGCGATACCCCAACAGCCGAGGGTATAGTGGATGGTTCAAGTGCCTATTTGGTTTCCAGCGGTGAAAATTCGTTTCAGAAAAAATATCGGTTTGGGATTTTAGCAGAAACTCTTTGCAACGTCAGTTTACCATTACTTGTTATCAATAATGGGTATGTGGAAAAGGGTACTGGGGGTTTCATGTATTTATAGGACATGTGGGCTTGAAAAGTAGTGTTAGTATAAGTTATTATTTGTATTCAATAACGAATATATAATAAATTCGAACTAGATGTATGTGTTGAATAATAAACGGATGAAGTTTATGAAACATGTATGTGATTGTGTGCCTTAGAAGTACAAGTTAGTTATCTTCTTGACGTCCTCTTTTTTCCACATCACAAAGTCAATTTATTTGTGTTAAGATAGATAGATATGATCACAATCTAGTCTTCTTTCATGTTTTGTAAGCAAATGTTATATTCGTGAAAGACCCCTCTGTCCTAAAATATTGACATTCGGTTCCGTGACTCGAGTTTAAGGATGGTAAGTGTCTTTGTTATATAGATGTACATAACAAAGAAACAAGTGTTTAAGTCATATATATAACAATGAAATGAGTGGCGTAGTTTATATTTAAAATGGGAGTAGCTAAATGTTACGCGTAGGTATGCCTTTCAACCTTTATACTAAGAGGTGAATTGTCTTGCACGGCTCACTAAATTGTTCGAGTGATACATGTAAAAAAGTATTAAACAATGAATACATAGTCTTGGTCGATCTACTACATTAAACCCATTAGCTGACTCAACAACCACTCCTATGATTTTTCTACATGCTTTTGTAACTTCATTTTTTTCGTTAATATCCATACACCTCGCAAACACATACACAGTTTATTATGATTTATATACATATTAGTATTCAAATATTAAAAGAAATCTTAGACTAACACTAGGTTTTCATTTCTACTTGCCCTGTAAATATATGACACTCTCGCTTGATTCCACAAAGCCCGACTATATAAGTGATGTGTGAGATGGCGTTGCGAAGACTTCTGACATTGTTCATAACCCGAACATTATTTTGGAACGAATGTTCACCACCTAGTATCGCAGTGCCCTTATCCCATCCATCAATACTCCTACGGTCGTGGATATTGTGGATGATACGAGGGCATATTTGCTTTTAGAACCGTAGGGTCTTTATTTCATCCAGCGGTCGCCCTTACGACCGGGGGTATTGTGGATGATATAAATGCTTATATGGTTCTAAAGCTGTAGTGCACTTGTCCCATCCAGCGATACCCCAAATGCCGCGGGTATAGTGGATGGTTCAAGTGCCTATTTGGTTTCGAGCGGTGAAAATTCGTTTCAGAAAAAATATCGGGTTGGGATTTTAGCAGAAACTCTTTGCAACGTCAGTTTACCATTACTTGTTGTCAATAATGGGTATGTGGAAAAGGGTACTGGGGGTTTCATGTATTTATAGGACATGTGGGCTTGAAAAGTAGTGTTAGTCTAAGTTATTATTAGTATTCAATAACGAATATATAATAAATTCGAACTAGAAGTATGTGTTGAATAATAAACGGAAGAAGTTTATGAAACATGTATGTGATTGTGTGCCCTAAAAGTACAAGTTAGTTATCTTCTTAATGTCCTGTTTTTTCCACATCACAAAGTCAATTTATTTGTGTTAAGATAGATAGATATTATCACAATTTGGTCTTCTTTCATGTTTTGTGAGCAAATGTTATATTCGTGAAAGACCCCTCTGTCCTAAAATATTGACATTCGGTTCCGTGACTCAAGTTTAAGGATTGTAAGTGTCTTTGTTATATAGATGTAAATAACAATGAAACAAGTGGTTAAGTCATATATATAACAATGAAATGAGTGGCGTAGTTTATATTTAAAATGAGAGTAGCTAAATGTTATGCGTAGGTATGCCTTTCAACTTTTATACTAAGAGGTGAATTGTCTTGCACGGCTCACTAAATTGTTCGAGTGGTACATGTAAAAAAGTATTAAACAATGAATACATGGTCTTGGTCGATCTACTACATAAAACCCATTAGCCGATTCAACCACCACTCCTATGATTTTTCTACATGCTTTTGTAGCTTCATTTTTTTCGTTAATATCCATACACCTCGCAAACACATACACAGTTTATTATGATTTATATACATATTAGTATTCAAATATTAAAAGAAATCTTAGACTAACACTAGGTTTTCATTTCTACTTGCCCTGTAAATATATGACACTCTCGCTTGATTCCACAAAGCCCGACTATATAAGTGATGTGTGAGATGGCGTTGCCAAGACTTCTGACATTGTTCATAACCCGAACATTATTTTGGAACGAATGTTCACCACCTAGAATCGTAGTGCCCTTGTCCCATCCATCAATACTCCTACGGTCGTGGATATTGTGGATGATACGAGGGCATATTTGCTTTTAGAACCGTTGGGTCCTTATTTCATTCAGCGGCCGCCCTTACGACCGGGGGTATTGTGGATGATATAAAGGCTTATATGGTTCTAAAGCTGTAGTGCACGTGTACCATCCAGCGATACCCCAACAGCCGAGGGTATAGTGGATGGTTCAAGTGCCTATTTGGTTTCCAGCGGTGAAAATTCGTTTCAGAAAAAATATCGGGTTGGGATTTTAGCAGAAACTCTTTGCAACGTCAGTTTACCATTACTTGTTATCAATAATGGGTATGTGGAAAAGGGTACTGGGGGTTTCATGTATTTATAGGACATGTGGGCTTGAAAAGTAGTGTTAGTCTAAGTTATTATTAGTATTCAATAACGAGTATATAATAAATTCGAACTAGAAGTATGTGTTGAATAATAAACGGAAGAAGGTTATGAAACATGTATGTGATTGTGTGCCCTAAAAGTACAAGTTAGTTATCTTCTTAATGTCCTCTTTTTTCCACATCACAAAGTCAATTTATTTGTGTTAAGATAGATAGATATTATCACAATTTGGTCTTCTTTCATGTTTTGTGAGCAAATGTTATATTCGTGAAAGACCCCTCTGTCCTAAAATATTGACATTCGGTTCCGTGACTCAAGTTTAAGGATTGTAAGTGTCTTTGTTATATAGATGTAAATAACAATGAAACAAGTGGTTAAGTCATATATATAACAATGAAATGAGTGGCGTAGTTTATATTTAAAATGAGAGTAGCTAAATGTTATGCGTAGGTATGCCTTTCAACTTTTATACTAAGAGGTGAATTGTCTTGCACGGCTCACTAAATTGTTCGAGTGGTACATGTAAAAAAGTATTAAACAATGAATACATGGTCTTGGTCGATCTACTACATAAAACCCATTAGCCGATTCAACCACCACTCCTATGATTTTTCTACATGCTTTTGTAGCTTCATTTTTTTCGTTAATATCCATACACCTCGCAAACACATACACAGTTTATTATGATTTATATACATATTAGTATTCAAATATTAAAAGAAATCTTAGACTAACACTAGGTTTTCATTTCTACTTGCCCTGTAAATATATGACACTCTCGCTTGATTCCACAAAGCCCGACTATATAAGTGATGTGTGAGATGGTGTTGCGAAGACTTCTGACATTGTTCATAACCCGAACATTATTTTGGAACGAATGTTCACCACCTAGAATCGCAGTGCCCTTATCCCATCCATCAATACTCCTACGGTCGTGGATATTGTGGATGATACGAGGGCATATTTGCTTTTAGAACCGTTGGGTCCTTATTTCATTCAGTGGCCCCCCTTACGACCGGGGGTATTGTGGATGATATAAAGGCTTATATGGTTCTAAAGCTGTAGTGCACGTGTACCATCCAGCGATACCCCAACAGCCGAGGGTATAGTGGATGGTTCAAGTGCCTATTTGGTTTCCAGCTGTGAAAATTCGTTTCAGAAAAAATATCGGTTTGGGATTTTAGCAGAAACTCTTTGCAACGTCAGTTTACCATTACTTGTTATCAATAATGGGTATGTGGAAAAGGGTACTGGGGGTTTCATGTATTTATAGGACATGTGGGCTTGAAAAGTAGTGTTAGTATAAGTTATTATTTGTATTCAATAACGAATATATAATAAATTCGAACTAGATGTATGTGTTGAATAATAAACGGATGAAGTTTATGAAACATGTATGTGATTGTGTGCCTTAGAAGTACAAGTTAGTTATCTTCTTGACGTCCTCTTTTTTCCACATCACAAAGTCAATTTATTTGTGTTAAGATAGATAGATATGATCACAATCTAGTCTTCTTTCATGTTTTGTAAGCAAATGTTATATTCGTGAAAGACCCCTCTGTCCTAAAATATTGACATTCGGTTCCGTGACTCGAGTTTAAGGATGGTAAGTGTCTTTGTTATATAGATGTACATAACAATGAAACAAGTGTTTAAGTCATATATATAACAATGAAATGAGTGGCGTAGTTTATATTTAAAATGGGAGTAGCTAAATGTTACGCGTAGGTATGCCTTTCAACCTTTATACTAAGAGGTGAATTGTCTTGCACGGTTCACTAAATTGTTCGAGTGATACATGTAAAAAAGTATTAAACAATGAATACATTGTCTTGGTCGATCTACTACATTAAACCCATTAGCTGACTCAACAACCACTCCTATGATTTTTCTACATGCTTTTGTAACTTCATTTTTTTCGTTAATATCCATACACCTCGCAAACACATACACAGTTTATTATGATTTATATACATATTAGTATTCAAATATTAAAAGAAATCTTAGACTAACACTAGGTTTTCATTTCTACTTGCCCTGTAAATATATGACACTCTCGCTTGATTCCACAAAGCCCGACTATATAAGTGATGTGTGAGATGGCGTTGCGAAGACTTCTGACATTGTTCATAACCCGAACATTATTTTGGAACGAATGTTCACCACCTAGAATCGCAGTGCCCTTATCCCATCCATCAATACTCCTACGGTCGTGGATATTGTGGATGATACGAGGGCATATTTGCTTTTAGAACCGTAGGGTCTTTATTTCATCCAGCGGTCGCCCTTACGACCGGGGGTATTGTGGATGATATAAATGCTTATATGGTTCTAAAGCTGTAGTGCACTTGTCCCATCCAGCGATACCCCAAATGCCGCGGGTATAGTGGATGGTTCAAGTGCCTATTTGGTTTCGAGCGGTGAAAATTCGTTTCAGAAAAAATATCGGGTTGGGATTTTAGCAGAAACTCTTTGCAACGTCAGTTTACCATTACTTGTTGTCAATAATGGGTGTGTGGAAAAGGGTACTGGGGGTTTCATGTATTTATAGGACATGTGGGCGTGAAAAGTAGTGTTAGTCTAAGTTATTATTAGTATTCAATATCGAATATATAATAAATTCGAACTAGTTGTATGTGTTTAATAATAAATGGAAGAAGTTCTTTCTCTCTTTATATATATGCAGTTTAGCAAAAAAAAAAAGGAAAAGTTTATGAAACATGTATGTGATTGTGTGCGCTAGAAGTACAAGTTAGTTATCTTCTTGATGTCCTCATTTTTCCACATCACAAAGTCAATTTATTTGTGTTAAGATAGATATTATCACAATCTAGTCTTCTTTCATGTTTTGTGAGCAAATGTTATATTCGTGAAAGACCCCTCTGTCCTGAAATATTGACATTCGATTCCGTGACTCGAGTTTAAGGATGGTAAGTGTCTTTGTTATATAGATGTACATAACAATGAAACAAGTGGTTAAGTCATATATATAACAATGAAATGAGTTGCGTAGTTTATATTTAAAATGAGAGTAGCTAAATGTTACGCGTAGGTATGCCTTTCAACCTTTATACTAAGAGGTGAATTGTCTTCCACGGCTCACTAAATTGTTCGAGTGATACATGTAAAAAAGCATTAAACAATGAATACATAGTCTTGGTCAATCTACTACATAAAACCCATTAGCTGACTCAACAACCACTCCTATGATTTTTCTACATGCTTTTGTAACTTCATTTTTTTCGTTAATATCCATACACCTCGCAAATATATACACAGTTTATTATGATATATATACATATTAGTATTCAAATATTAAAAGAAATCTTAGACTAACACTAGGTTTTCATTTCTACTTGCCCTGCAAATATATGACACTCTCGCTTGATTCCACAAAGCCCGACTATATAAGTGATGTGTGAGATGGCGTTGCCAAGACTTCTGACATTGTTCATAACCCGAACATTATTTTGGAACGAATGTTCACCACCTAGAATCGTAGTGCCCTTGTCCCATCCATCAATACTCCTACGGTCGTGGGTATTGTGGATGATACAAAGGCATATTTGCTTTTAGAACCGTAGGGTCCTTATTTTATTCAGCGGCCGCACTTACGACCGGGGGTATTGTGGATGATATAAAGGCTTATATGGTTCTAAAGCTGTAGTGCACTTGTCCCATCCAGCGATACCCCAACGGCCGCGGGTATAGTGGATGGTTCAAGTGCCTATTTGGTTTCGAGCGGTGAAAATTCGTTTCAGAAAAAATATCGGGTTGGGATTTTAGCAGAAACTTTTTGCAACGTCGGTTTACCATTACTTGTTGTCAATAATGGGTATGTGGAAAAGGGTACTGGGGGTTTCATGTATTTATAGGACATGTGGGCGTGAAAAGTAGTGTTAGTCTAAGTTATTATTAGTATTCAATATCGAATATATAATAAATTCGAACTAGATGTATGTGTTGAATAATAAATGGAAGAAGTTTACGAAACATGTATGTGATTGTGTGCCCTAGAAGTACAAGTTAGTTATCTTCTTGACGTCCTCTTTTTTCCACATCACAAAGTCAATTTATTTGTGTTAATATAGAAATTATCACAATCTATTCTTCTTTCATGTTTTGTGAGGAAATGTTATATTCGTGAAAGACCCCTCTGTCCTAAAATATTGACATTCGGTTCCGTGACTCGAGTTTAAGGATGGTAACTGGTAAGTGTCTTTGTTATATAGATGTACATAACAATGAAACAAGTGGTTAAGTCATATATATAACAATGAAATGAGTGGCGTAGTTTATATTTAAAATGAGAGTAGCTAAATGTTACGCGTAGGTATGCCTTTCAACTTTTATACTAAGAGGTGAATTGTCTTGCACGGCTCACTAAATTGTTCGAGTGATACATGTAAAAAATTATTAAACAATGAATACATAGTCTGGGTCGATCTACTACATAAAACCCATTAGCTGACTCAACAACCATTCCTATGATTTTTCTACATGCTTTTGTAACTTCATTTTTTTCGTTAATATCCATACACCTCGCAAATATATACACAGTTTATTATGATTTATATACATATTATTATTCAAATATTAAAAGAAATCTTAGACTAACACTAGGTTTTCATTTCTACTTGCCCTGTAAATATATGACACTCTCGCTTGATTCCACAAAGCCCGACTATATAAGTGATGTGTGAGATGGCGTTGCCAAGACTTCTGACATTGTTCATAACCCGAACATTATTTTGGAACGAATGTTCATCACCTAGAATCGTAGTGCCCTTGTCCCATCCAACAATACTCCTACAGTCGTGGGTATTGTGGATGATACAAGGGCATATTTGCTTTTAGAACCGTAGGGTCTTTATTTCATCCAGCGGCCGCCCTTACGACCGGGGGTATTGTGGACGATATAAATGCTTATATGGTTCTAAAGTTGTAGTGCACTTGTCCCATCCAGCGATACCCCAACGGACGCGGGTATAGTGGATGGTTCAAGTGCCTATTTGGTTTCGAGCGGTGAAAATTCGTTTCAGAAAAAATATCGGGTTTGGATTTTAGCAGAAACTTTTTGCAACGTCAGTTTACCATTACTTGTTGTCAATAATGGGTATGTGGAAATGGGTATTGGGGGTTTCATGTATTTATAGGACATGTTGGCGTGAAAAGTAGTGTTAGTCTAAGTTATTATTAGTATTCAATATCGAATATATAATAAATTTGAACTAGATGTATGTGTTGAATAATAAATGGAAGAAGTTTATGAAACATGTATCTGATTGTGTGCCCTAGAAGTACAAGTTAGTTATCTTCTTGACGTCCTCTTTTTTCCACTTCACAAAGTCAATTTATTTGTGTTAAGATAGATATTATCACAATCTATTCTTCTTTCATGTTTTGTGAGCAAATGTTATATTCGTGAAAGATCCCTCTGCCTAAAATATTGACATTCGATTCCATGACTCGAGTTTAAGGATGGTAAGTGTCTTTGTTATATAGATGTACATAACAATGAAACAAGTGGTTAAGTCATATATATAACAATGAAATGAGTGGCGTAGTTTATATTTAAAAAGAGAGTAACTAAATGTTACGCGTAGGTATGCCTATCAACTTTTATACTAAGAGGTGAATTGTCTTGCACGGCTCACTAAATTGTTCGAGTGATACATGTAAAAAAGTATTAAACAATGAATACATAGTCTTGGTCGATCTACTACATAAAACCCATTAGCTGACTCAACAACCACTCCTATGATTTTTCTACATGCTTTTGTAACTTCATTTTTTTCGTTAATATCCATACACCTCGCAAATATATACACAGTTTATTATGATTTATATACATATTAGTATTCAAATATTAAAAGAAATCTTAGACTAACACTAGGTTTTCATTTCTACTTGCCCTGTAAATATATGACACTCTCGCTTGATTCCACAAAGCCCGACTATATAAGTGATGTGTGAGATGGCATTGCCAAGACTTCTGACATTGTTCATAACCCGAACATTATTTTGGAACGAATGTTCATCACCTAGAATTGTAGTGCCCTTGTCCCATCCATCAATACTCCTACGGTCGTGGGTATTGTGGATGATACAAGGGCATATTTGCTTTAGAACCGTAGGGTCTTTATTTCATCCTGCGGCCGCCCTTATGACCGGGGGTATTGTGGATGATATAAATGCTTATATGGTTCTAAAGCTGTAGTGCACTTGTCCCATCCAGCGATACCCCAACGGCCGCGGGTATAGTGGATGGTTCAAGTGCCTATTTGGTTTTGAGCGGTGAAAATTCGTTTCAGAAAAAATATCGGGTTGGGATTTTAGCAGAAACTCTTTGCAACGTCAGTTTACCATTACTTGTTGTCAATAATGGGTATGTGGAAAAGGGTACCGGGGGTTTCATGTATTTATAGGATATGTGGGCGTGAAAAGTAGTGTTAGTCTAAGTTATTATTAGTATTCAATATCGAATATATAATAAATTTGAACTAGATGTATGTGTTGAATAATAAATGGAAGAAGTTTATGAAACATGTATGTGATTGTGCGCCCTAGAAGTACAAGTTAGTTATCTTCTTGACGTCCTCTTTTTTCCACATCACAAAGTCAATTTATTTGTGTTAAGATAGATAGATATCATCACAATCTAGTCTTCTTTCATGTTTTGTGAGCAAATGTTATATTCGTGAAAGACCCCTCCGTCCTAAAATATTGACATTTGGTTATGTGACTCGAGTTTAAGGATCGTAAGTGTCTTTGTTATATAGATGTACATAACAATGAATCAAGTGGTTAAGTCATATATATAACAATGAAATGAGTGGCGTTGTTTATATTTAAAACGAGAGTAGCTAAATGTTACCCGTAGGTATGCCATTCTACTTTTATACTAAGAGGTGAAATGTCTTGCAGTGGTCACTAAGTTGTTCAAGTGATACGTGTAAAAAAGTATTAAACAATGAATACATAGTCTTGGTCGATCTACTACATAAAACCCACTAGCCGACTCAACAACCACTCCTATGATTTTTCTACATGCTTTTGTATCTTCATTTTTTTCGTTAATATCCATACACCTCGCAAACATATACATAGTTTATTATGATTTATATACATATTAGTATTCAAATATTAAAAGAAATCTTAGACTAACACTAGGTTTCATTTCTACTTGCCCTGTAAATATATGACACTCTTGCTTGATTCCACAAAGCCCGACTATATAAGTGATGTGTGAGATGGCGTTGCCAAGACTTCTGACATTGTTCATAAATGTTCACCACCTAGAATCGTATGGCCCTTGTCCCATCCATCAATACTCCTACGGTCGTGGGTATTGTGGATGATACAAGGGCATATTTGCTTTTAGAACCGTAGGGTCATTATTTCATCCAGCGGTCGCCCTTACGACCGGGGGTATTGTGTATGATATAAATGCTTATATGGTTCTAAAGTTGTAGTGCACTTGTCCCATCCAGCGATACCCCAACGGCCGCGGGTATAGCGGATGGTTCAAGTGCCTATTTGGTTTCGAGCGGTGAAAATTCGTTTCAGAAAAAATATCGGGTTGGGATTTTAGCAGAAACTCTTTGCAACGTCCGTTTACCATTACTTGTTGTCAATAATGGGTATGTGGAAAAGGGTACCGGGGGTTTCATGTATTTATAGGATATGTGGGCGTGAAAAGTAGTGTTAGTCTAAGTTATTATTAGTATTCAATATCGAATATATAATAAATTCGAACTAGATGTATGTGTTGAATAATAAATGGAAGAAGTTTATGAAACATGTATGTGATTGTGTGCCCTAGAAGTACAAGTTAGTTATCTTCTTGACGTCCTCTTTTTTCCACATCATAAAGTCAATTTATTTGTGTTAAGATAGATAGATATCATCACAATCTAGTCTTCTTTCATGTTTTGTGAGCAAATATTATATTCGTGAAAGACCCCTCTGTCCTAAAATATTGACATTCGGTTCCGTGACTCGAGTTTAAGGATCGTAAGTGTCTTTGTTATATAGATGTACATAACAATGAATCAAGTGGTTAAGTCATATATATAACAATGAAATGAGTGGCGTTGTTTATATTTAAAACGAGAGTAGCTAAATGTTACGCGTAGGTATGCCATTCAACTTTTATACTAAGAGGTGAAATGTCTTGCAGTGGTCACTAAGTTGTTCGAGTGATACATGTAAAAAAGTATTAAACAATGAATACATAGTCTTGGTCGATCTACTACATAAAACCCACTAGCCGACCCAACCACCACTCTTATGATTTTTATACATGCTTTTGTAACTTCATTTTTTTCATTAATATCCATACACCTCGCAAACACATACACAGTTTATTATGATTTATATACATATTAGTATTCAAATATTAAAAGAAATCTTAGACTAACACTAGGTTTTCATTTCTACTTGCCCAAAACAGTAAGTTATCTTAATTAGATTTTAGATGGATAACTAAATGTCTATAACTAATTAATTCTAATACTAAAAAGTGAACATGATTGCAAATATAAGCATCGCTTCACGTCATGGCGCATACTACTTTCAGTAATTTAAATATGGAATGCTGCAACAAAAACCTTTTTACTTTGTATCTTCTTCTACTAGTTTAATGGCTTAAGCTTCTTCTTCATTTCTGTTCCGCATATTTTACTAAATTGACAAAATTATAGGTGAATGTCGTCTAAGTTAGGAAGTCAGATCAGTGTGTAAAACTTCAATCTCAATCTTATATTATCTCTCATTTCTCTCAGATGATCATTGGGGCAACCGTGATGATCAAATTGCTCAATTTGCTGTAGATGCTTTCGATGTTTGGAAATTTATGGAAACTCCCAACCTACCTTGATGTAGTCTTTCTAATTTTACTGTCTACTTTGCTTTTGATTTTCGCTGTAATATATGCAGTATATATATCTTGTCATGTTCTTGTGTATTCGTCATGACAATCAATTCATTCATGTTAAATTAAGGCCGAGCTCTTCTTCTTTGTCTTTCTTATGTCATTGAAACATGTTTGTTTTGCCTTTATCTAGCCTTCTCTAATTCAATTATTTTTCTTTGCTAAAGTGGTGTATATGTGTGAACACATGTTCATACCTTGCAGACTGCAATCCTGGGCTTCATAATTTTTGGTCCTTTCTAGATTAGTACTTGACGGTATGTTTAATTGCATTATATGATAAAATTAAAGTCAGTTTTAGATATCGTAAACTACTTACCCCATTAGTATATCTTTCCATTTACCAAATAAGAATTTTGAATGTAAGTTGCAGATATTGTGAACCACTTAATCACATTGTTTGCATCTGACATTATTATTTTTGTGTGATGGAGCAATATAAATTTATTCTCATCATATATACCTTTTAGTTTAAACAACATTCGGTTCATTGTCATATAAATTTAGGTTTATATCCCCCATCGAAGTTGGAACAGTTTGATAATCAGGTTTTATTCTCATCATATATACCTTTTAGTTTTTTGGTTGATATTCGGTTTATAGCCATATTTACATGAGATTTATTTGGATTTGGGTTTTGTGCATTCTTAGTAATGATTGTGGTGGCATTAGAATTGCAAGGTACTGTATTAAATGTTACGCAAAGCTCGTAAAGGAACGAGAAATAAGGTAGTCATTCTTTTCGCTGAAGAGGTTTCAACCAATGTTCTCATTCTCTACCTGGTTCCACTGACTTGGTATTGATGATAGATTATCTTGTAATTGGTTTTTCTTTTGTTGCTGCAGAACATTGAAAAAGGCTATATGTTGTGTGTGTAACTCTGTGTATGCATTGTTTTAAGTCTTCATCTTCACCATTGAACATCCTCTCATTATTTCTTCTTTCTGTTTTACCTGAAATTCTAATATTGTAATATACCCATGATATGATGGAACCCAGAGATTGTAAAATATGTTTCATGAATTACTGTAATTTATATCAAGTGGGAAGCATACTAATTTGATTTGTTTTGCTTGTATGCGTTCTGATGATATATGAGTATTGAACATTCAGAGAGATTGTATTGCAGGTGCTGCTGCAAACTAGACCGTAAGTGCTATAAGCTCAGTGACACTACATTTTGCATGCTTATAACTAATGACTGTTAGAATCATGTAAATGACTTGTAGTAATTTCTGGGAAATAATTTTGGTCAACTGAAAATCCTGTTGTTCTTTCGAGAGCAAACTTTATTTGTAAATCTCTAAATTCTGTAAGTTTGTTTGGATGATTTTTGAGGATTATTATAAGTTATTTATTGATTTTGCTCATTCTTCCTGAAGCAGGAGTAGGGAAGGTACTGAAAACTCTTGGTTTGAGGAACCTAAGATTTATTAAACTATTACATTGGTTGGAAAAATGTCACATTCCTAAATTCTCTGTAATGATTAGCTATAATTTAAGATTAATATTTTTAGCGAGTAAAAGTTTTTGATAGCTTGAAAAGAAAGTGGAAAGTTTATGTGGAGTCTATGTGACAATTTTAGATAATGAGATAGACTAGCAAATTTGGAGAACAAGAATGGAGAATTCTAAAATTTTGCGTAACGAGTTGCTTCTCTTGGAGCGTGCATTTGTGCTCTCTAAATCTAGTTTGTCACATCATTTTAGACAAGGGGTTACAAGGATTGGAGATGCTCTTAATTAGTTGAGCACTTGAGCCTTCAATCCTGTTAAAGTGTTAACTGCATCACTTAACTATTCAAGTTTGAATCGAAGTGCATCAAACTATGCACATGATGAATCTTTCAAGACCCACTTCAATCTGAAGTCGAGTGATCTCCATACATTCTCGACATCCATAATGCTTACTTGATCAAATTTGGTTTGTACCTTATACACGAAGATATTTAGTAGACCACATATCTCTAAACACATTACTAAGAAAAATGAGAGCTCTTTCAAATTCACATAATGTGGTAACCAAATTGTAGGTGACATACATTAACCCATGCATATAACAACACTAAATATATAAGGATACCCCGAATCCTCAGTCAGCACCAAAACAGATTATCACAAGGCTGGATAAGGGAAATTAGCATCCTAATCAAACAAGGTTATCATTTCTTGATTAGTAAACCTTTTGTCCATATCTTCAGTGCTGTCACATAGAAACCTCTTAAACCCTTATGCTGATGTTGAAGTCTTCTCCTAAATAAATCTGACGCTCCAAGATCTGGAGTATACGTTGCATTGAAATGTTGAACTTGTATTCTGAAAAGTCGAACAATAAGATTAGTTTGTGCAAAAAAAGAAAAAAAAAATTCAACCAACCTCAAGGAAACTAATATTAGTTTATCTGCACCTTGCTTGAAATGGATTAACACATGTTGCTCCAAGGGTTCCCGAAATTCTTCCACAACCCAGTTGCACAAACGTTCTTGGCTCTACAAATGTCTTGATATTCAATTTTCACAACGTATATATGCGCATAAACTAAGCACGAATGACGCAGAAAACAAGATATAGACATATAGGTTCATAGGTTTCCCTGGGTTGGAACTTTGACAAATTTACAAACATGAGTATGTAACCCTGTCTTCACAAGATCCAGGATAGATAAATGTCTGTGCCACTGACTCAACCCGACCCCTGGACTGGACCATAATTTTAAGCACAAATTCATCTCATTAGCTCGAAAAGATGGCAGGAGACGACCTTCAGTCCAAAGATTTTTAATCGCCAGATGAACTGAAGCAAGAGATGTCCCAACTTGCAAAACATCCTGAAGACAACCAAGACCAGATGCTGCGGATACAGCGTATCTATTAGGCTCTGACTATTTGGTCCGGTCTCGGCAAACAGTTTACAGAAGCAACTTCATACCTAGAAGCATCCACTGACCCATACCAAAAACACCATGCATTCTTTTCGAAAATTTATTGTCCATCTCCTGCATATTTGGTTTCATCCCTAATCTTTCCATAATAATCATCCTCGCGTGTTGTTCCTTGCGTTTCCTTTTGCCATTTCCCAGGGGACCATTCCATATATGCGTTCGTCTCTTGAATATCTCTCTTCTTGTTTTGTAATTGTCATTGATCAGTGAAACTTCTTCCCGTGCTCCAAATTGGACCATGCAAGTGGGAGTATATACGCCATGACTCAAGTAAATGCTACTCCCTCCGTCCCAACGATTTGTTATCGTTTACTTTTACACGGAGACCAAGAATTAAGATTAAAATAAGTGAAGTAGTGAGTGTAATAGTGATTTTATTGTTAAAATAAATGAAGTAGTGGGTGTAATAGTGATTTTATTGTTAAAATAAGTGAAGTAGTGGGTGTAATAGTGTAAAGTATTGTTAAAATAAGTGAAGTAGTGAGTGTAATAGTGTTAAAACTTACTATTTTAGGAAACGTAAAAAATTTGTTGGAACGTCCCAAAAAGGAAAGTGTAAACAATTGGTTGGTACAGAGGGAGTATATACATAGGGGTATTCCCCTCTCCTAATGGCCCTCGAAAATTTGTTCCATCTAATTTGCATCCCTAAATATCTATTATGGAGTTCATGTCTACCATCACAAGTTGTTGGATCATAAGTCACTCTAAACTGCAATCCATTTGTAATATGCCTCTTCATTTTATGAAACCTAATAGCTTGGGTCGTCATTCCGGTAAGTAGCACAATGGCCTCACACCATTCATTCTTCTTCTCTGACGTGTACCCGAGGCTCAACGTGCTAACTGCAGAACGCATAAATTCCATTTGTGAAGCTAGGAGTCTCTCGTGCTGCAGGATAAAAGATATAAAAACAAATACATATGACAAAAATATGTGTAGAGGTCGACGTACAATGTCATGTACATATTCTTTTTTATTTAATTATTTATGCACGTGTATACCAGGAGTTCATAGCTAATAGTTTACTTTATGATGTTAGTCTAATAACCTTGCAAACTGTTCTCTGTGGTGTGCAAGAATACCAGGAGTGCGAAAAAATGTAAACCGAAGAGACTGAGAATCAAAATATTTGAAATAGCTTATTTGCTAAATCACTATTTTGGATGCCTAAACAAAGTTTGCGAATATTTATATTTCCTTGTACACGAACGTCAATCATGGTCCCTCCTCCTGTATACCATATACTAACCTATAATTTGTGTGAGTTATCATATATTATATTGTGAATTATTAATTAATATATTAATTATTTGATTTAATATAAAATTTTAATAAGTTTTATTATTAATTTTAAATTTACAAATATTTCATACTTAATTTTATGATTTAAATAAATATCAATAATTTAACGTTATTTTTAAATTTATTGTTAAATATCTTAAGAATTAAATAGATATTTTTTAAAAATTATTTAGTGTAACCTAAAATCGTAGATAAAGAATCGTGGAAAGAAATGTGTGCGGGCGATGATTCTAATCGGGATATAATTGAAAACATTTATAATTCCATAAAACATTTTGTTTTTTGTTTTTAATAAATTATATACTCCCTCCGTCCCATTTATATTGGCCACAATTCCTTTTTACATGTTCCAAAAGTATTTTTCATGTTTTCTTAACCAGTTTATAACCACGGTTCCTTTTCTAATATCTATAATTATATTAATTTTTAAAAAATATATATATGTTATTAATTTACACATCAAATTTTTTGTTAAAGATTTTACACGTTCAATTTAATATTTGTGCTCTATCTTAAATTCTTAAAATTTGATTTGGATAATTTTACAGCCCAAATGAAATTAACAAAATAATCTTTAATTTAGTGATGGTTTAACAATTATTTTCCAATTAAAACGACGAAGAAACAAAAGTGGGAAGAAATTGATGTTTTTTTACTTTAAAAATTTTGTTCGATTTATGAAATCTACTTATATTTCATTTTGATTATTAAAATACCTTCTTATTATTTGAAGATGGTTCTACTAACAACCAAATATAGTTTTAATAATAAGTGTAAGATTAATTTTGTCCAAAAGTTTGGTAATCAGTAGTCTCGTCTTCTTTACGACAAAATAAATAAAAACAGTTAGATTATAAAATAAATAGATGAAAAACGATGGATCTAACATAAATAATATTTTACTTTTTAACGTGTAAACTAAAAAGTGTATATCTATTGAAATATGAAAAAATGTATGTCAATGATTTAAATCATATAATTTGGTTTTCAACATTAAATAGGATTATCGATGTAGGTCTTCTACACTGAATATGATTGATGTAAAAATTCGTATTTATATTTTGTCTTGAGAGTGTTTCCATTTCGATAATAATTGTTAAATCATTACTAAATTAAAGATAATTTTGTGAGCTCCACGTGGGTCATCAAAATAGTAAATATAAACTTTTTTTAATATTAATAAAAAAATAAATAAAATTCAATTGCCTCTTTTTTTAATTGTATCTTTTTCATATTATAATTTTCTTTTTAAAATTCAATTCTAGTACAAACTTTTTTATTTATATCCTTTTTAGATTTGGGAAAAAAAAATTATATTTTAACATGTAAACAAAAAGGTGTATTTATATTGAAATACGAAAAAGTGTATGTCAATGATAAATCATATATAATTAGGTTTTCTATGTTGAATAGGATTATCAATGTAGGTATTCAACACTGAATTAGATTAATATAAAAATTCGTAATTATATTTTCTCTTGAGATTCTGATTGTTTCCATTTGGATAGTAATTGTTAAATCATCACTAAATTAAAGATAATTTTATGAGTTTCACGTGATCTGTAAAATCATCCAAATATGATTTTAAAATCTCGAGATAGAGCTTAAATAGTTGCATGTGGTTGCATTCAGTTGAATGTGGTTGCATTTAGTTGAATATGCCCCTGCGGGGACTTGGAACCCAAAATCAACCCACCTTAAAAAAAAAAAAAAAAGTCGATGAACAGTAAGGTTACTGTTCATCCGATTTTTTTTTAAAAAAAATTGGGTTATAAGAGGAAAGATGGTATTTTTGCAAATAAGATGGTATTTTTGCAAATAACTTTTCCTAACAAAAGTAAAATTGCAAAAATTTACTTTTGAGAGTATATTTATCAATATATATATATATATATATATAAAGGAGGATACGCGGGCGCTTAGGTGGCGCTCTAAGATATTCTCAATCTATTTTTCTAATTTTTTTGGATTTCAGGATTTTAAATACTAACAAATATAAAAATATCTTTTAACATATTAGAAGTAGAATAGGTGTTCGAATTTATAGAGGATAAGAGTTCGAATTTATAGTGAAAACATATAATTAGAAATTATATTAGAAGTAGAATAAGTATTTATAAGGCATGTGATTAAAAGTTATACTTGAAGTAGAACAAGAGTTCGTATTAGAAGTCGAATAGATATTTACAAGGCATATCTATCGCAAAAAAAAAAAATTAATTACATAAAATATCTATCGTACTAGAAATAAATAAGAAAATATCTATCGTACTAGAAGTATAATAGGTGATATAGGAGTTTAAGTTAATGGAGGATAAGAGTTTGAGTTTATAAAGAAGAGCCGAAGATGAGGTGGTGCATCTATGATCGTCTCAATCTATTTTTTTTAATTTTATAGAATTTTAATTATTAATAATTAATAAATAAATAAACATCTTTTAACATATTACAAGTAGAGTAGGTATTCGAATTTATATAATAGAAGAGTTATTGAAAAACTTATAAAGAATGAGAATTCATAACATATCCAAAGTTTATTTTTCTAGAACAAGTCTATTTTTGATCATATTGAAGTTTATAACGACGATGATAATTACAATTGTAGGCCTACAAAAATTCTTACAAATTTGACTTATAGTTATCCTCCAAGAATTATGAAACTGTTTCTATAGAAAGAGATTTCATATCACAAGATGTTATAACATCTACATTCTTCTATTTTATGTTTTATTTTATTGGTATAATGGTATTAGTATTTTAAATTTTCCAATCATATATTCTTCGTTTTGATTGTAATAATTCATCTTTTGTTTTGGCTCTCACAGAAGCATGATAGGAACCAAGTTGGATATCGGCACGGACCGCACCAACAAATCTATACTATTATATAAAAGCCGAAACATTAAAAGTTTGGTTGGTTGGTCGGTCGGTTGGTCGGTACGGTACCTAATCATTTTACTTATTTACCCTCCTACTAACTAATCAATTTTCTTTTTCAGGTTAAACATATTATCTTTTCTATTTTACAGTAACTAAATAATTTCCTTTTCAGGTAAAATACAATATCTTTTATATTTTATCTAACTAAAATTTCTCCATTATTAATCAATTTCCTTTTTCAGGTTAAACATATTACCTTTTCTATTTTTCAATAACCTGAAAATACAATATCTTTTACATTTTATCTAACTAAAATTTCTCATTTTTTAAAAACACTATAAACAATTTTGTTTAATAAAATAACATAATTACCTTATAATTAATATTAACTAATCAATTACCTTTTTCAGCCAAAACACGTTACCTTTTCTATTTTCTCTGACTAAAATCTCTCCTTTTCCAATTATATCTTGGTGGTTACCTTTTTCAGCCAATACACGTTACCTTTTTTCTTTTCTTTTACTAAAACATCTCTTTTTCTAATTATATCACGGGAGTTTCTATTTAATTAAAATAAAATAATAATATTATAATACTCATAATTAAGCAATTACCTTTTTCAACTAAAACCTATCGTCTTTTCTATATTTTCTAACTAAAATCCCTCATTTTATAGAAATATCACAGATAACATTTATATAATTATTATCAAATCATCTAATATAAAAATTTAATCCTCCAGAATTCATGTTTTAAAAAAAATAATTTAAACTAAAAAAAACATTCATATAATATTTAAAAAAATCCGTGCATCGCACGGGTTTTAAGCTAGTCTAATTGTAAGTTTCATTCGGTCCTATTATGGCTACCAGTTAAAAATTTAACACTATCCAATTTTTTATTTATTTTTATTGTTTTAGCAACAGTTGTGGTGGTCAAATTTTATTTATTTTTGTATGTTTTTCTTATGCTACTTATTCTACTTCGATACATCTGATCATTAAGCATCTACAAATCTACTTTCATATATTGCTCTATAAGTTCAATTTTTTTTGTAAAAATCCCTCTAATTTGAATTTCTAATCTTATAACAATTTGATAATTAAAATATTATTAATTAAAATTTTAATATTAAATTTTTTTATGAAAAGTAGACTAGAAGTTCGAACTTATAGAAAAGAAGAGTTTAATACATAACATTAAATTAGAAGTAGAATAGGCCGGTGTTTGTAAGACATATAATTAAAAAAAAAAAATTTGAAACCAAGAGAATAAGATTTTATTAACTTGTAGAGTCAATCAACAAAGTCTCCAACAGGTGGAGGAGAAGAAAAAATATTGGAGCAACCTATTAAACAAGAGCTATTAGCTATCAAATGAGGAGCGTTGTTTGCTTGTCTCCTACCATGAACAATGCAGACATCACCCCTCTCCTGGAGCCATGATTTACACGATTCAATAATGTTACCCATCTCTAGATGGTTTGGATCTGAACTTCTTATAGCAGCCACTGTCAATAACGAGTCTGTCTCGACCTGAAGGTTAACCATCCCAAGAGTATCAATCCAAGATAGAGCCTCCAAAACACCTTTTGCCTCAGCTTCAAATGCTGATACCCTACCTGCAAATTTCATTTTCTTACCCTGGATAAAAGTTCCTGCATTGTCACGAAGAATCATACCAATGGAGTAACTTTGATCATTTAGAGGAACCGCAGCATCAACATTGATTTTGAAGCTACCCAACTCTGGTCTTGTCCACTTGTGCACTTGGTTGGACTTTGTAGAATTGCCAACTCCCTCAGATTGCACTTGTTTCTTAGCACTACACCATTCCGATATCCTTGTTTTTCCCCAGTGTACTACCACCTGAGCTGTCACCACCTTGTTTTCCCAAATCTTTTTATTTCGGAAAAACCATATACCCCATAGGACAGCCACTACCTTCGACAAAATTTCTTTTTTCCCGGTCGTTAGCATGTTAAGCAACCATGAAGCTACAGTTTGATCTCCAGCTACAGACATATCCATCCCCCCTTCTAACCAGCACTCCTTTGCAAATTGACAGTTAAAGAAAATATGTTCAGTTGTCTCTATATTAGAAGCACAGAAAGGACAGATCGTGCATAAATCAACACCTTTACGAGACAGAGCTTCTCGAACTGGAAGATTATTGCGACCTAATCGCCACAGAAACACCCGAGCCTTATGCGGAATCTGCAACTTCCATAATTTACTCCAACCTTGAGATTCTGGGACATTCATCTCCACTCTATTTTGGTTAGACCAGAAACGATATCCATCCTTGGTATTGTAAATGCCATTCTTCGCATCATGCCAGACTATTCTATCTCCCAACCGATTAGAAATTGGGGTACTTAAAATTGCTTCTGCATCCTCTTCATTGAAAATGCCCTTAATATATGGAGCATCCCAAACTCTTGTACCAGGATAGAAGAGGGTGCTTACTTTAGTATCACCAACCCCATGATCATAACCCCTTTCCACCATGAAATGCTCCTTCCTCCTTAACCATCTGTGCTTATAAATATCCACCCTTGTACCATCTCCTATAACCCAACGAAAACCATCACTTAGAGCTTCTTTTGCTTTCCATATACCTGCCCATATGAAGCTCGAACCAGCACCTTGACCAGCCTCCAGAAAGTGACAGTTAGGGAAGTATTTGGCTTTATACAATCTTGCTACCAGGGTGTTGGGCTTTGAAATGAAATTCCAGCAATGTTTACCCAACAGGGCTATATTAAAACCATGAAGGTTCTTAAAATTTTTATTTTAAGTAGAATACGAGAGCGAATTTATATTTCTTGGAAATTTTTTATTTAAAATTTTTTTATACAAGTTAATTATAATTGTATTATGAGAATATATTCATAAATTCAATATTATTTTCATGCCGAAATGTCTTTGTGTCTTTTTTTAGAAAAAAATTGATGTTAGCATTAATGCATTATAGAATGACATTCACACGTGAAACCATAATTTTTCTATTTTGGATTTGTATATATCTAAAATCTAAATCATAGTTCCCCGCTTTATTAGTCTAACAATGTATGATTCATATATATATTTTTTATTCATATAATGATCATAAAACCTTTATTTTAGCATGAATGAATTATTATTACTAGGTTTGTATATGTGCAGTGATACTTCTATTATATTTGAATTCGATCTGCTATAAGTTTTTTCAATTGAATCCTGCAACATAAAAAGTTTTATTTTACAAACCGATGCACTCATGCATCCATTCGATTGATATATATAATTGTTATCTTTATCTCTCTTGATGTGTGTATCATGACTAATCAATATTTTCCTCTATGCATTTAAGTCTAATTTTATTTTTTTTAAAAAGGTAACATTTCACTCTATTTTAAGTTCTAAATTTTAGGTTAAAATATCAATACAATTTAGAGTAACTATAAGATATACTTAGTAATCATAAGATGCATTTTTATTTTTTTAATTCCATAAATTTTAGAAAAATTTGGAGAAAGTAAAAAATGTAATTTATCCTCTTTTTAGGTTTTAGTTTGAAGGAAAAAGTTATTACATAAAAATAAAATAAGTATAAAGAATACATAATGAAGTTGGGAGATCTCAATCGAAAGCGGCTCAGAAGACGGCGCATTAATTAAAAAAAATTGTATTAAAGTTGATGTTGATATGATAAATTTTATTTTATTTTTAAATTTCAATTTTTATTGTTAAAAATTATGAAACAAGTATCCAAAAATATATGTTAAAACTGAAATTTTTATTTTACGAGAGAGCGGCTCAATAGTAAGAATTGTGTTTAACAAAATAGCGATTCATTAGTTTTTATTGATAAAAATTATGAAACAAGTATCCAAAAATATATGTTAAAACTGAAATTTTTATTTTACGAGAGAGCGGCTCAATAGTAAGAATTGTGTTTAACAAAATAGCGATTCATTAGAGAGTACCATATTAACTATTAAAATTTAATATTGATGATAAAATATAAATAAATAATAATTTTAAAAAAAAGTTAGAGCGCCGCCGGCCCGCCGCGAAGCGCAGCTTTATCGACTAGTTTTTTATAAAGGAGAACCCACAGGAATTCTCAAATCGCTCGAATCATATTTATCTATTTTAAATAATTAAAATCAAAATTTCCTTTCTTAAGTCCTATTTTTTAGAAAAGGAAATCAAAACCTTATTTAAATTAGACAAGAAATTTTTAAATTTGAAATAGAAAAGGATTTCGAGCTTCTCTATTTTTCTTTGAGTCCTATTCTTTGAATTTTTTTAATTTTAAATAGAAAAGGTTTTTGAAACATTAACATCTCGAAATAGAAAAGGTTTTTAAATTTGTAGAAAAAAAATTCAAATTTACATATTTGATATAGAAAAAGTTACATATTCTTATATAGAATCTCCTTCTAGAGAGGACCTCCTTATATAGAGAATATGAGAGAACCATATATTTTTTCTGATTCTACAATAGAACCACTTTTTTTTAAATATTTTTAAAAAAAAAAAAATTTGACATCGCCACGTCACTGCTGGCGTGGTACTGCTACGGCACCACTGCTTCCACGTCATCATTGATGACATGGCAGTGACACATGACAGTGACACGTCAGCTACCATGTCATCACTGCTGGCGTGGTAGTGCCATGTCATCAGTGACGTCATCATTGATGACTTGGCACTGCCATGTCAGCATGATGACGTGGCAGCTGACGTCAGCACTGCCACGTCAGCAGTGGTTCTGTTACAGGATCAAAATTTTTTTTATAGAACCAAAAAAAAATTGATCTTTTTTTATAGAACCAAAAATTAAAACTTTGATTCTACTATAGAATTATATAAAATTAATAATTCTCTCATATTCTCTATATAAGGAGAGGTCCTCTCCAGAATAATGGCCTTCTTATATAAATACGACCATTGCATCTAACAAGTCGTCATCGCCGTAACTTATCTCACTAATCACCAGGGCCTGGCCTGGGGAAAGCTGCTGCCAAATTAACCAAATCAACTATTCTCCTCTCTCTCTCTCTCTCTCTCTCGAAGCTGCTGCTGCCAAATTAACCGAATCAACTATTCTCCCCTCTCTCTCTCTCTCTCTCTCTCTCTCTCTCTCTCTCTCTCTCTCTCTCTCTCTCTCTGTTTTACACACAAACATAGATGTCGTTGTTCCGGGGATTATCTCGGATATCGAGGTCAAGTTACAACCAGTGTAGATGGATATTCTCGTTGTCACGTCATCAGCAACATCATCTCACCTCGCATTCTAATCACTTTCTTTCTCCTTTCGATTCCAATCGCAAGGTTCACTTCCTTTGCCTCCTTTTACAAGTCATGTTCATAGGACTACTACTGTATTTTAATTCACCTCTATTATTTTTTTTGATTTTTTTTACTTTATTTTTCTAGTTATTGATTCTATATATGTGTAGATTACATGTTTCCCTTCCTTTTAATCCGACAACTTGTGCTTTGGCTTTGTTGAGTCTCTCACAGGCAATTGATCAAACACTTGGGATACTTTATTGTGTTGTACTCAGTTGGACCCAATTAAGGATCACAAACAAATTTAGTTCTTCGGAGATACTAAACTTAAAGTTGTATTAACCAGGCTATGACTTTGAAAGAATTCATTCAAGAATATGCGCATTTTAAAAGGGCTTTCTTCTGCTATTGGCCATCTGTTAGTGTACATTAAAATGGTACACTTACCATTGTTCCAATGCTTACTTTAGTATCAATGTAACAGTAACTTATGTTGGGAGGGGCCTCGGATTGATGATTTCACAGCGTGGGTAGTTATTTTATTAGTAAAGAATATTGTGCTTTTTTTAGTGTGGACTGTGTTTAGCGTGAACCCTAAAGTAGTTCTCTGTATCATGCATTATTGCTAACCAACATGCAGTCTTATGAAGAAACCTACATGTTTTGTTTATAATAATTGTATGCATAATTGCCATTGTTTCTGTTGATTTGTAGGTTCTGGGTCGCAGAATAATATATTCATGGATTTCGGGTACATTCAACAGTATCGGCCAACAAGTGCAGTATCAGAGCAGCTCCTTGGTTGACTCAACTGTAAAATCTCATCTTCCTGTTTACTCTTCTGCATTTATTGTTGCCAGTATGCCATTTGTTTTTATTCATCCCGGAAATAGTTCTTGACCTGGTATTGGTTCCTAATTACTGTGATTTCCCAGTAGATTTAGCTTCTCTTGTTACAGCAGTGGATAAGTATTAGGACAAACTTGTACCAGTCCTTTTTTAGTTTTTGGTTTTAGTCCATTTATCTTTTATTATTCCCTGCCAACTACACAAGGATGAGATTTGGTGCTTTTCTTGATTATTGATTTTTCGTTTTGCCAGTGGAAGGAAAATATTTATTGACGAGACACCTTTCTCTTTTTCTTCACTCACTGGTTCTCATATAGATGCTGCCTGATTTCTATCCATTGAATGTTGTCATATATTCAGACATGCATATCATTTTGTGCAAGTGCAAGAATTTTACTATTAACTTTTATATCAACTTCACCATTTGTCTGTTTTTTTCCTTCTCTTTATGCATATAAGTTTCAGGCGTAGCTATAATTTCTGTCGATTATCCAACAAATACAACAAAAATCTTCACTGCTTATCAATGAAAAAGCTTAGAATAACAAATATGGCCAAATCTCCTAGAAGAAGAGAGTACTCACCCTTAGCTCTCTGGCTGATCCTACTGTGTAAATTAATTGATGCCCATCTCCTCGTGTGTGTTGGCTAAGTTAATAAGCAGTATAATTCACCTTTAAGCTACAAATTTGAAAACTGAGCCCGTTTGGAGATTAAGTAAAATGTTGTCACTTGTAAGTTGTTAAGTTATAAGAAGAGATTACTGATTAGGTAGTAGGTACCTTTTTGTTATTTTATTTTATGTTGTAATCTGACTTCCAAAAATTAATAGTACCTAATTGTAACTTCTTTAGCTTGATTTTACACAGTCAATTCAACTATCCAAACCGATATTGACCTATAAGTATAAAAAAGTAAATTCATTTATTATTAAAAAAATAGCTTCTATGTTGCAAGCAACTTCTTTTAGGTAAGCCAGACGGGCCTTTAGTGATTTTATCTAATTTTAGAATGACAATCTGTACATCTTATTCTTAGTTGTATATTTGTTTTTCTTTTACTTGCATTGTTGCAATAGCTAATTTTCCATATTCATTTCTATATTCAATACAGGAACAAGTGGACCCATTTTCTATAGTTGCCGATGAACTATCTATTCTTTCTGAGAGGTTGCGTTCAGTGGTAGTAGCTGAGGTACAAGACTATTGTTTATTGTTTCATGTGTTGATTTTATTTTATTTTCACGGCATCTAAGCATCACGCAACATTGTAAAATAATGTAAGTATTGAATGAAAAAAAATGTGCTGTAGCTTCTGAAACTTAACCCTTCTAAGTCATATGTGAATGTGTTTGCGGCATATTTCCCGGGCATTCACTTGTTTGACCAACTTGTAATCATGGAAGGGAGAGTGGAGATATAATAATTGATGTCATTTTAACTTTATTTTCCTACAGGTGCCAATGCTTGCCTCAGCTGCCAAGTATTTCTTCAAACTGGGTGTTGAAGGAAAGAAGTTTCGACCAACGGTATTATTTAGACTTCTCAATCTGTTGTAAATATCGACACTTCGATTCATCTTCGTGGCATGTTTGACCGTCATACTTATACATTGTATATATACCTTAGGTAAGTCCCCTGAGTACGCGCTTGGGGGAATTTTCTCTAAAATAAATATATAAAGAGAAAAATGTCCCTTAGTACGTACTTAGGGGACTTTCCCAAGTAAATAATATAAATTAATAGCATATCTTATTATATGTTCCAGTTATGTCATTACAAAAATTCCCCCATGTATTCCCATTAAGAAACGGTTGTAATCTCACATCATTTAGGTGGGTATGTACTCAGAGCATCAAACCATTTATTTTATATTTCCTTTTTGGTGAATGGAGTGAACACTAGTTTTTTCTAGAGTGCAGCAGTAAATACCGTGAACCCAAAGTTCTAGAAAGTGAAGATAATGTAGGCCATCTGTTTCTTGATTACTCTCATATTAATGAAGTTCTATAGTGGAGTAGGAATGGTGTGACAATAAGTAATTAAGAGGAAGAATAAATAAAAAGTACTCAGTTTCTTAATGGTTCAAGTGTAAGTTATTCTCATCATATTGTACCGGTCTCAGTTTATCGGTTACAGAGTTTATTTTTTAAAATACCATTAGAGCATAAGTCTGAAAAGTCAAAAAAACTCTTTGGCTTAGTATGTTGTCACTTGCGTAGGCATCTTTTTTTCTTCTAAAGCCTACGTGTGTGAGTTGAGTTCAGATATATTGCTTAACATGTAATTAGTGCATGTGATTCAATTTTTATAAAAAAATATAAGACAAACAGGAACACTTTTTTTTTTTTTTTGTCAATATGGTAAAGAATCATTTTCACTTGTGAAAATCTTTGTAACACTACAGTTACAATTAATGGACTTTCTTATACCTTACTTGAACTTGTGGACTTTCGGAGTCCTTATTTTGAACAGTGTTTAGAGCATGACCGCATGACCAATTTTATGGGAAAACTGGAGATAGGTGTCATCTCTTTTTCTCCAAGACTTTAAAACCAATACTGGGTTTTGATGCATGGTTTTACATTATGGCTGATTGACAGAATTAATAGTTATGTAGGTACTTGACAGTTGACACAATTGATAGTTGTTAGTTGTTACACTTGCAGTATGAGCGACTTGATATTCTTTTAAATTGGTTATCATTCAGCTGTGAGGATAGAGCTCTATAACTTATAGGGTTAAGCATAAAACTGATATTGAACAGTGCCATGCATGTTCAGTATAGGTAACCTTGAATTGTTTTGCTTTAGTGTTTCTGCTTATGCATCAAAACATATTTTAGCTTCTTCCTATAAGATAAGTTTAGTAACAAGTGTTTGTTTTATAATGGAAATATTGTAGCACTATAGCAGAATAGGAAATTAATGATGAAGATGGTTCAAATGAATATACATTTTAGAGCATTGTTGTTATTGTGTCTTCCATATTCATATATGGATTGCTTAATGTTTTTAAAACTGATAGTCTGATAAGTTTTTTGCTGGACCATTACTCTTGGCTTGCCCTTCTGCTAGAAACTAAGTAAGTGTATTGTGTGGACTGTGGTCTTCATTTCAACTTTGTTAACCAAAGTCATTTCCTTGCAGGTTTTGTTGCTTATGGCAACAGCTTTGAATTTACCCATATCCGGTCCAGCTCTTGACAAGGGTGTTCATATGTTGTCTACAGAATTACGTACAAGACAGCAGTGTATAGCTGAGATAACAGAAATGATCCATGTGAGTTCTCTATAGATCTATCTTATTACTTTTCTTTTGCGAAGAACTTTGATGATTCCATATAGATGTTTTTTTTGGATTAAAATTATCAAATTAAATGTTTTATCCTTTAATATTTTGTGGAAAAAACTAATTTAGTAAATGGAGTGAGTACTTAATTGAGGCTTTTTCATACAATGCGCAAACATCAATGCCCTTTTTTAGTATTTTCTTTTAATTTGCGGTTCCCTTCCTAATGTTGATATATGATACTTGCTTCGCCATGCTAGTTGTAGTCTATGTTACACTATGTAGTTTTGCCCACCCTCCTTTTTCTTAAATGTGGACACTTTACAAACTAAAAGACCACATATGAAATGTACTCATGATGCAAAAAAAGAAAAATGTGGAAAACGGATAAGAAGATGCCTAATTTTCAAAGTCTCTTACGAAATCATATTTTTTATTTGATTTTTATTGTTAAATTTGTACTATGAATATATCTTTAATTAGATAGCCATATCCGGCACTCGGATGTGTTGTGTCCGGCACACCGTACTCAAGTTCGAGTAACATAGATCATAGTCAGAAGATAGACCCGAGTTTTTAGATTTGCAGCTCAGCTGAAATTTGCTGGAGTGTTAATTTGATGAGCGTTCATACTTCATATCTTTGGTACGATAAAAGCAGTTTGCTGAATGGATCAGCTGCTTCTCTTATTTTTCCATAGTCATTAGCTTAACATTCAATAATCGGATTAAGGGATGGATGTTTTTGACTTTTTTAAATCTTTAATTTAGTTCTAAGTACAGTGTTTTTAGTACGATGTTAGAAGATTGACATACTGTTGTTTTTAAAGAAGCTGAACTGTTTTTTCATCTTAGGTCGCAAGTCTTTTTCACAATGATGTCCTGGATGATGCTGATACGAGACGTGGAATTGGTTCATTAAACCCTGCAAAGAGGAACAAGGTATGAAATATAATTATTTAGAACACTTTGTACCATTTTCATTGCTGTTGCGGCATATGAATTGGCGACGCGCTGTTTTCTGTATTTATTTCAACACTGTTTTCACATTCGGCCCTTCATGTTTGTTTATCCACAATGATGCTTCCAGATAGCAGTATTGGCTGGAGATTTCTTGCTGTCCAGAGCATGTGTTGCACTTGCATCTTTGAAGAACACAGAGGTATGACTTAGACGTACTCTTGCAAGTTCCCATCTGTCACAGTGCTAAAGGAGAATTACTAATCTGATGCTGGAGCATTTAGTTGAGGAAGGATATATATATATATATATATATATATATATATATATATATATATATATATATATATATATATATATATATATATTTAGTAGTTGATTGACGAATTTATATAACCAATGGATCTGAAAAATTAAATGGAGTAGATGATAAAAAAGCTAGTGTAGTCTAGAAAGTCGTAGCAGTCCTGTCTATATTTATTATCGTCTTTATGCTTCTAAAGATGTTTACTTCATCTTTTAATCTGAAAGGACTTTGATATGGAATCTATTGCAAACTTTGGTACTCAAGTAGTGTGTTGAGAGGTTATAATATATGTTTACAAGGTCAATGTCCATATACTATTTTTGGCTGATGCAAATGAATCATTTTTGGGTGCTTTGGATGGTTTCGTTGCTTCTTAGTGGACACTGCTTGAGTGTGTTATATCAGTCTTAGCTCTTAGGCATCCTAAGGTTTGCATGACAATTCTTTCTTAGGATGATTTATATGGAGAATCATGACTTTACTTCCGACTGCCAATGGTTTATCTCAACCACATTGATTGACCATATGTAAACAATCATGACTGTGCTTCCGACTGCCAGTCATGTATCTCAAACACATTAATTAACCATATCACTTTTTCATTTAAAGACGGTGTGTATAATAAGATTGCATATTTTGAACCCCGTAGTTCTACTCTAATATTTTGTTTTTTTTGGAATTGTTCCTTTCAGTTGATACAAAGACCCTTTTTTTTTGTTTTTTTTTAACGTGCCTCCGGTGGGGGTAAAATTGTACAGTCAAATATGCACTCAGTTTGTTTCATCCGTGCATGGAACTGTTTTATGCAGGTTGTGTCACTTCTAGCAACAGTAGTTGAGCATCTAGTTACAGGGGAGACCATGCAAATGACCACTACGTCTGAGCAACGCCTTAGGTATGCTGCTTCATTTATGTTATTGATAAACACATCGTGTTAGATGGCTATGTTATTTAATATAACCTGCAAATTCTTTAGAATTACTCTGCGTGTAACCCTAGTTACACTGCTATCTTGTCAATGCATCCAAAATAGAATAGAATTAATGGCCTTGGAATCGATGATAAGTAAATGATGGGCATATGCAAATACCTTGGTTCTTCCTTGTAGAATTCACTGGAAGTTGACTGTTATGTGCTCATCACTATGGCATGCGTTATCTGACATTAAGCAGCTTCACAATTTGCTTGAAAAAGGAGAGAGTATTTGCATGTGCCAAGTGGCACTTGTCACTATCACTCTTTCAGATTCATACTTCAAAGTTCAAACTATGTAACATAGGATTGGTACTTCAATAAAAAAATTCTGAGAGCACTATCACTCTCCAAGTCTTCAGGATAACCTGTTGCTGTAAAACATAAAATCACTTCTCATCGAATAAACTTCTCTGAAATAGTACCATACTTAAAACAAGAATTTATTCTTTAATACATGAATTCAAACATAGAGGAAAAACTTGAACAACCTGTCCATTGAAAGCCATGTTTTTATTTACTGTTTGGCATGCACTTGGTTATATGCTTATAAACTCCCATGTTGGATTCTTAAACTTATTTTTATAACATGCTGTGTTAAAAACCTTCATTTATAGCAGTGTTGTTAAAATCGCGATTAATCGCGCTTCGCGATTAGGCGCAAGCTGTGCGAGCTGCGTATGAGCGATTTAGTGCGATTATCAAATTGGCTAAAAATTGCGCTCGACTCGCGATTACTCGCAAAAAAGAGCAAAAAGCGCAAAAAATCGCATAAAATCGCTAAAAATCACAAACTGTACAGAAATACAAAAATACCCTTATGTTAAAAAAAACCCTACTTATCTTTATAACCCTTTACAGCCTCACAATTTTCACATCAGATGTCACTTGTCTCTATAAAGTGGTATGTCTTATATTCTTAAAAAGCTTAGCACAAGACGCTTGACAAGAAATATGACCACCTCAAAAGCAAGTGAAAGAGCTTCTTCTTTAAATCTCATAGACAAAAATGATGACGAGGAAGAGAGAGAATTGAGGAAACTGAGATCGAGCTAAACGATTTGGAAGACTTTGACTTACTAAATGTTATCGATTGATAGTTTGATACTTTTGTGTGTTATCCACTGTGTTTAAGACTTTTATTTATTTTTGAAACTATTTCAAGTACTATTCTATTGTTTAATATTAGAACAAACATCCTCAAAAGTATATAAGTATAAATATAGATAATTATGTAAATTTTTTCATTTCTGACTAAAAATCGCGCGATTAATCGCGCTTCGCGAGTCGCGCTTTAAAATTAGAGCTTGCGCTTTTTATTTTTTTTTAAAAATTAGAGCTTGCGCTTTTTATGATTTTGCGTGTTTCACAACACTGATTTATAGTACAGTTGAACCTCGATTAAGTAATAATCGATAAAATAATAACGTCGCTAAATAATTTTTTTCCGGTCCCGACATAATTGAGGCAGTATTTTTACTCTCGATAAAGTATTTTTTTCCTTGGTCCCAAGGCTATTACTTTAAAGAGGTTTAACTGTTATCGTACAATGTTATGGTAGATGGTTCTTTTACTGCACGTGTTATGCTTTTCTAGGTATAATGACATATTTTTTAATGCAGTATGGAGTACTATCTGCAAAAGACATATTACAAGACCGCGTCACTGATTTTTTTTAATGCAGTATGGAGTACTATCTGCAAAAGACATATTACAAGACCGCGTCACTGATTTCAAACAGCTGCAAGGCAATTGCACTTCTTGCAGGGCAGACGGCTGAAGTTTCGGTGTTGGCATTTGATTATGGCAAAAATCTTGTATGCAATCCATTCTTGTTGCAGCTCTCGTGTGTTATGTAGTACTAATTTGTATAACTTCTGTATCGTGTTTGCCAAGTAGAAGTTATTTGAATATATGAAAACTCTCTGCTAAAACATGAGTGACCATCTCTTTACCCAAGGGGTTATAGTCAAGCACTGAATGTTTAGAGCAAGATTAAACAGGGAACTTCTTTTAATAGTTTTCAAAGTATGAATTTATTAAGTATTTATTACAGATGATTTCGTAATCATAATTATACAAAAATGTGTGGCTGCATCAGGCCGTGTTTTGAGTTCCAATCTAGTATTTGAGCATTACATCAATTTGGTACCATACTGCTTTGAAAGTTGACCTATATTGTATTATACATATTGTCCAGTAATATATTCAGTAATCCATCTTGTCTCTTTTTCTTGCACAGGGTCTGGCATTTCAATTAATAGATGACGTTCTTGATTTCACTGGGACATCATCTTCTCTGGGAAAGGGTTCCTTGTCTGATATACGCCATGTAATCGTTCTTTAATTTGTTTTACAGTTTTTTGTTGAGAGTCGTAATGTGTTACAGTTTTACTCTTTATAATCATTCTTGTATATAGTAGTGGATAATTGTGTGGTGGTTTTTTTTTTGTATTGCCACTAGGTCACAGTGTCCTTTTAGAGTCTTGTTTAATAAGTTGTTTTCTTATTAATGAAAGCTGCATATGTGTATGCTTCCATAATAATCTGCTGTAACTATGCAGGGTATTGTGACTGCTCCAATATTGTTCGCTATCGAGGAGTTTCCAGAATTGCGTCCAATCGTTGATCGGGGATTTGACAAACCTGGAGATGTAGATCTTGTAAGTCCTTGGTATTCTCGTAGAAAAAACTATACTTTTAACCATGAAGTTATAATCAATCCAGGCAGACATTGTGAGCTAGGACAGTCTTGTAGTTAGAGGTTGACTATGTACTAGCAAATAGGCAAAATAATGGTCAAGTCTCGCTCTCTCAAGGGGTTGTATCACTTGAAAATATGTATCAAGTGATAATTCATTCTTGAGTTCAAGCGCTGTAAATGTTGAGAAAATTCTCTTTACTATTTTAAGCTTGTGACAAGTACGTGCAACTTCATGTCACGTGGTTGTACATCTTTGACTTCAAGAGCTTTAATATATGGATTGGAAAAAAAAATTCTATTGTGTTTTTTTTAATGTATGTGTGCGCTGTCTTTACTAAATGTAGAGCATTAATTGGAAATTGCAGGCTTTGGATTATCTAGGGAGGAGTCGTGGAATACAGAGGACAAGGGAATTAGCACAAAAGCATGCAAACCTCGCATCAAGTGCAATTGATTCTTTGCCTGACAATGATGACGAGGACGTTCAAATTTCAAGGCGGGCATTGGTAGAATTAATGCAAAGAGTCATTACAAGAAATAAATAAAAAGAAATTGGAAATCAAGTTCATTGTGGCAAATTGTATACGAAGAATTTAGTTTAGCTTTCCTACCAATGATTTTGTAAGGTCATGCGCCAGGATTTTGATAGTATGTAATTGAACTTTGTTCCTTCGGTGATCCATTCTTTTTAATATTCAATAATCAGTTTAGAGAGGAACATACTTTAGTTGTAATTCAAACTTTTTAGTAGAGAATGCTTTGCCAGTCATCTAGCCATCATCAGCTATAAGCTATCGCTTTTGCTGTGTACTTGTAATTATGACCTAGGAAGAACAATGGAGTTGATGTGGAATGAGACGTCATACAATTATTATGATTAACTCGAATTGAAAATTATTACTCTTATTAGTAAACTTGAATTGAAAGTTACTGTATTACCTTTTTATTCTGTTTTACTACTCCCTTTAGTAGAGAAAAATCTAGAGTCCCTCTAAATGAAAGGGAAAATCATCATTTTTCTTGTGCATATATTGTTTCACAAAGTCTGCTCTTACCATTTTTCTAGTAAATTCACTATGGCATTTTTTTAAATAATAAGAAATTGAAAAGAAAGATTCACTTTTTATAGAGAAAAATTATCATTGAAGATGCTCCAAGCATGGAAAAGATGCCTAGTAGAATTGTTTGGTTCCCTCCTCTGCCCTCCCCCGCTTTACTTGTAAATATATCAACCATATGAGTGGCAAACATATTTTGTAACTTTTTCTTGTTCTCTAATTCACTATTTCTTCTTTACCTCATTTGTTTCACATGAACCTATAGACTACTTTTCGCATTCAAGCTTCACAGCTAAAACTTAAAGGACAAGGCACAACAAAATTAATATACAATTTACAAAATATGCCATCCACCTTGATCAAGCTTGGTTGAAGTTCCTGAAGAACTTGCTTTCAACTACAACAGTTAGATGTTAGGAAAGCGAAGCGAGTGGCACCAACCAATCTAGAGCACCGGTTTTCTTCCTCCGAGTTGGAACTTTCTTCATCTGGACCAGAACGTTTTGTTACCCCTGCCGCTAGGGGTGAGCAACGGTTCCGAACCGAACCGAACCGAACCGAACCGGAACTGGTGGAACCGGGAACCGAATTTCAGAAATTTTGAGAACCGAACCGGAACCATTTATGTATAGAACCGAACCGGGAACCAGATCATAAATTACGGTTCGGTTCGGGTCAGAACCGAAAGAACCGTTCAAACAAAAATTTTCATACTAAAATTTGAAATTTGAAAAGAAAATAAACACACTATTTCATCCAAAGTCCAAACAACAAATGTCTACTTTAGCTAAAAGGACCAAAAATAGCATAATTCCAGTTTATACAAAAACTAGCAGTCTACTACTAGAATGCAGTTGCATCATGCATGGTAATTGCTTCACTTGCTTGCTATATATAGTATAAAATATATATTTTTTATTTATGTGTATATATATACGGTTCGGTTCGGTTCTTACGTTTTTTCTTGGAAGAGAACCGGAACCGAACCGGGAACCAAAATTCTATAAAAACTAGAACCGAACCGGAACCAAATTACAAAATTATAGAACCAGAACCAGATTTTTTCCCTGGTTCGGTTCGGTTCCCGGTTCCGAACCGGAAAATGCTCACTCCTACTCCTAGCAGTTCTAAGCTCCTACGAGTTCGGAGTTACCCTACCACCAACTTGGGGTAGTGCAGTTAGTTGAAACACTTCTTTATTATTCAAAAGTACAAACCAATAGTGTTGTCCTCTCGCTGATAAATGAAGGTTGCCATTGACATATATAGCACTATGACTTCCATGCCAACGAATATTGCCCAGATATAGACCTTTTCCGCCATCTTATATTAAAAAATTGACGCGTCCTAAGCTTCTCCACATGCCTGTTCCAAGAAGCACCACCACCAGCTTCTGATTTTTTTTCCAACTGGAAAAGTGTGATACATTATATGGGTCAACAGGGTCAACAGAAAACAGAAAACATTTGCAAGACGTAACAAAAGAGGCACAACAGACAAGGGCAATAAGGACAATATAGACAAGGGCAAATTGGGAATTGCTGAAGAAAAAGGAAAAGGGGAATAAAAGAGAAGGAAGGCGGCGAATTAGGGCATGAAAGAATTGTGTTTTAGAATATAGATTTGGGAGAGACGCTGGCCTCTCGAAGTGCCTAGCAAGTGTTAATTCGTAATATTTATGTTCTTAATTGCAAGTTGTAACCAGACACTATTGAGTATTCTGTTCCTGTTATTAAGTCTTATTGAGCGATATTCTGATTATTCCAATTAGGGTTGTTTCATAAGTAGTAAATCCATCACAAGTGGTATCAGAGCAGTGATCCATGGCACCCACAACTCCGACGGTGAGCCAAAGGGTGGAGGAATTAGAGGATGCAGTCGGGAATATGGAGTCCTTGATTTATACTATGAAGAGTCCTTGATTTATACTATGAAGAGTGACCAAGAGCAGTTTCAAGCGGAGATGAGATCTACTATGACTAATTTGCAATCCGTACACTTGCAAACCGCTGAGAAGAGTGATGGTGTGACCAACAATGGCGAATCGTCGGTACAAGGGGCGACACATACACCACACCGGGCGTCAATGGGAGTGGTGATGGGGAGTCCAGTAGGGGAACGAAATACGTATGTAGGAGGAAATTTTGGGGGGGGGGACAAAACGTACAGGGTCACTGGCGTTACCGAAAGCTAGATATACCCATATTTGATGGCTCTGACCCAGATGGATGGGTTATGAGGGTGGAGAGGTATTTTAATTTTTATAATCTCACAGAGGCGGAGAGGTTAGAGGCTGTGGTGGTAGCCTTAGAAGGGGACGCTTTAAAGTGGTACCAATGGGAAAATAACAGACATCCCATCAGGCGCTGGGTTGATTTAAAGATGTTTGTGTTAAGAAGGTTCAGACAAGCTGGGGGAGGGTCGTTGTATGAACAGTGGCTGGCTACGGAGCAGGTAACCACCGTGTTGGAATATCAACGGAGATTTATAGAGACTGCGGCTCCACTCGCTAGGGTTCCAGAGGAAATCTTATTGGGACAGTTTTTGAATGGGCTCAAGGATGAAATTAAAACGGAGGTAAGGATTCTCAACCCCGTGTGTTTGGATTGTAACGCCCCCAAATCCCTTACAGGAATCTAGGTCGTCACAACTCTTGCGGAATATTCGAACACCTGCTCACAATATAATCTACAACAATACTCTAAAAAAAAAACTCCATCTTTTATTCCACAGGTTATAGTCTTAGAACAAGCACTCAAAATACAAAAGTTATTACAATACAAACTCACCTCCTAGAATCTCTGAAATATTATTACAGAATACAAAACACTCAATAATAAAGCATTAAACAACTTCTTTCCATCTTGTAACCTCCTTCGATATTATAAGGCTAACGGATTGAATTTAATAGCCCTTCTCCTTCCCTTTGCCACGGTTCGCCATGCTAGAGCCGTCTTTAGATGTCGCTGATTAATAATATTTAAATAGCAAGAATGAGCCAAAGAATGCCCAACAAGTATATACAGATATCATATAATACAACAACCACCCACTCAAAATATGTTTTTACTACTCTATAAGAGTTATCCTCTGATATGAGTATAAATGCATTTGAAAAGAGATCAACTCAGAAATCCTTATAAATCTTGAAATACTACTCCAATATATTTCAATAACTTCTCGAAGTACTACTCAAAAATAAATCAATAACTTCTCAGAACTACTCAATTTATTTGAAATAATATAATATAACAACTGCTCACATCAACACCCTAGTTAACAGAACCACAAAGGCATCTATTAACTGATAGGATATCAATGATTGGATTTCTGCTCAGAACGCCTACTCAAGTAATGGATGATCAATCCATTATCACTACTCGTTTTCTATCGATAGAAGGATGAGTCGAAGTTTCGAACACACCCTAAATACTACTCAGTTGGGCCGGTGCGTTACTCCGGTCACTTTTGCCTTCATAAGCAATGAACGGTAAATATCAATAATTTAGTTTTTCTCTCGAATGAGGAGAGGAAATATTATGAAAAACTGTTCTGATTATGGAATCGAAATGAGGTGATCCATATCAGTATACATAACTTACTTTATATATATATATCCCTACTATTAAATATAAACTCGAATGAAGTATCTCAATAAAAGTTCCAACAATGTGGACCAACTCATGAAATAAATTCGAACACCTCGTGATATAATATGTCTGGGTAACAGCTCAGCAATAATATATATGAATGTAATTTGCATGAATAAAAATCTGGTATAAATCACTCGAAAGAATACTTGATTTCGTAAATCGGAAATTTAATCAGCATATTTAAAAATATAAATACCCCGAACAATGGAGTACGAATTAGTAAACTTGCCTGGGCTCTGCGGTACGATACTTCACCTGGCTCCACGTCTCTGATTCTCTATAACCAAATAAAAACTCACTTTATTAGGCCCGACATTTCACCTTTTAAAGCCTAGTTAAGCTATTTTATACTAACCCCAGTTTTTAACCTAAAGTAATATAGTTCAATCTGATTAATTATAATAATTCAATAATAAATATCAGTTCTCTAAAATAATACCGTATTTAATTCTATTTATTCCCAATAATTCTCTCTTTTTATCAACGAATTATAAAATCTATAAATCACGATTAGATAATCACTAATTATCCCTAAACGGTTGCTAACAATTAATTAACCAAATTGTACTTCTAATTATCCTTTCTAAATTCAAATAAATCCCTAATTTATAAAATATAAATCTCACAAATTATATCCCTTTTTATTCCTATTTATTCTCAGTTAATCCTCTTTTTATTAATAAATCAAATCCCTAAATTATGCTAAATAATCACAGAATATTCCTAATTAATAACTCTAAATTAATAAATTAAACCCTCTTTTATTATCCCAATCATAAATCTATAATTTTCGTCCAAAAATCACAAAATAATTCTTTTTAAACAATTAATAATTAATCCATTTTTATTAAACTCTTTTTATTTGTCACAATTTTTAAATAATAAACCAATTATTAAACCAATTTAAAACATTCACCCACTTATTATATTATTGTCTCTTTATTATTAATATTATATATATATATGTACATTTATTTATTCTAATTTATTCCGATTAAACAGTATACACAGTATCAGTTTTCTTTCTTCTTTTTCTTTTCACGACGGCGCGTGGGGCCCACGCGCCACCACCGCCGTCCACGCCCCTCCGCCGGGAATCTCTCCCCCTGTTCTCTCTCTCGTCCATCTCTCCTGAATCTCTCCCATCTCTCTCTCTCTCTCTCTCTCTCTCTCTCTCTCTCTCTCTCTCTCTCTCTCTCTCTCTCTCTCTCTTTCTCTCGCAAATCTCTCCCAATCTCCCATCTCTCTACCTCTCTCAATCTCTCCGCCTGTCTCTCTCTCTTGCCGTCGATTTCCCCCATCGAGTCTCTCTCAATCCCCCTCGTCGTCTCTCCCTATCTCTTTCTCTCCTCTCTCGCTAACTCTATCTCTCCCTCCGCTCCAACCCCTCTCTCTCTCGCCTCACCGTTTTCTTCCAATTTCAACACAACAACCACAACAACACAATCTCTCCGCAAATCTCTCTCTCAATCCCGATATCTCTCTCTCTCTCTCTCCGGCAACTCTCTCCGTCCGCCGCCCCTCTCCTTCTCTCATTCTCCGAGCTCTCATCTCCCTCTCTTTCTCTCTTTTCTCTCTCAAATCTCTCCGTCCCTCGTTGTCTCTCTCTCCGTCATGCCCATCTCTCTCTTTAACACTCCCATGCCGCCGTTACACCACCCAACACCACCAGTTCAACCGAAACAACACCCCTCCACTCTGTTTCTTCTTCTCCCCATTCCCGATTTCCCTTCTCCGACTCACCCCCGAAATCAACAGTCACCCCCCCAATTCAGTACCTCATCAACACCAAACAATGAAATTAATAGCACGAAGAAAAGAAAAAATAATAATAAAAATACCTGTTGATTGCTCGGTCTTGGTGTGTATATATGGGTCGAGTTTGATTTTTGATAGAAAGAGATAGGGGATGAAACCTCTTGCAGGAAACAAATTCATAGGGTGTGTTTATGTTCGTTTCTCTAATTATAAGGCCCAACTTTTCTGTTTTAAACGAATTAAAAAAAATTAAATAAATAAACTAAGTGGAATATTTAGTGGCCATAAAACATAATCACTTTGTTTTTAGTGGGTAATTAATAAATAAAAAAAATTAAATCATGGGGGACAAGATAATATGGCATTTGTAGTGCTCCATAAATATTTTTAGTGGACAATTAATAAAATAAAAAGGGAAGACAAAATCATTGTTGAAATAATTTTAAAATAAAAATAATGATCATGTCTATATTTAATGAAATATTTGGTGAAAAGATATCGCTTTTCTCCTTCTAATTAATTAAAATGAAATTCCAATTCCGTTTAAAATAAATACGACTCAAAATTTTAAAAAAAAAATACTATTTTTCTCAAATTTTGAATAAACACTATTTAATTAAAATAATTAAACATAATACGAATATATAATTTTAGAAAATCTTACAAAACGTACTAAAAAAAAATATAATAAGGCATCGTTTCTTAAATAAATATCGAGTAGAAAAAAAATATTCGAAAAATTCTCGGATATTACATGGATGTGGCGATGGAATTAGCAGTTAGGGTAGAGGAACGTAACAAAGCAGTGGGGTGGAGAAGGAGTTTTGGGGGGGCTTCCAGAACTGGGTATCAGGATTTCTCACAGAAAGGAGGCACAACACGCTCTGTTCAATCTTTTGGGTCACAAACAAGTCCAATTTCTGTCAAAAGTTGGGCTACTGGGGGTGCAGAGTCGCAGGCTTCGGTTAATACCCCCAAGTACACTAACACGGGGAACAGCAAGGGGGAGATTCGTTGGTTAACAGATAAAGAGCTGCAAGAGAAACGCGCCAAGGGCCTGTGCTACCGTTGTGACGACAAATGGAGTATCGGTCACCGGTGTCGCAAAAAAGAGCTGAGTGTTATATTAGTAGAGGAGGAGGATGACGAGGGTAGTGAGGAGGCTGGAAGTGAACCACCACTATCACCGACCGAGGAGATACATTCAGAGGTACCTTTACAATCCGTGGTTTCTTTAAATTCTGTGATTGGGTTAACAGGTCCCAAAACGATGAAGTTGAGGGGTGTTATTGGGAACAGTGAGGTGATAGTGTTAATCGACCCGGGGGCCACCCATAATTTTGTGTCGTTGGAGAAAGTGGCTGCTCTAGGCATTCCGGTGACATAGTGTGGAGGTTTTGGGGTGGCACTGGGCAATGGGGAGTCTATTAAGGGGAGTGGAGTCTGTGAGGGGGTGATATTGCAATTGGATGGGGGCGTGGTGATTGAGGAGGATTTTTTACCTTTGAAATTAGGGACAACTGATGTCATTCTTGGAGTGCAGTGGTTAGAGAAATTAGGGGCAGTGGTGATGAATTGGAAGTCACAAATCATGCAATTCAAGGTGGGCAATAACTTAGTGACTTTGGTGGGGGATCCCTCGTTGGTGAGATCCAAGATATCTCTCAAGGCCATGATGAGAACCATTCGGAAAGGAGGAGCTGGTTTTTTGGTGGAAATAAATCAAGTGGAGAGGGAGGTCGAAGAAAATGCAAAAAAGATTATGACAATGGTGCCAGACTTCTTGCAAACGGTGGTTCAACGGTATCAAGAGGTGTTTGCGGAGCCAGTAGGACTGCCTCTTGTACGTGGCCACGAGCACAAAATCCAACTAAAGGAGGGGGCCAATCCAGTTGGGGTCAGACCTTATAGGTACCCACAGTGTCAAAAAGATGAAATCGAGAAGATGATTCAAGAAATGTTAAGAGCAGGTATAATAAAACCGTCCACAAGTCCTTTCTCAAGCCCAGTGTTATTGGTTCGTAAGAAGGACATGTCATGGCGGTTTTGTGTTGATTATCGAGCCTTGAACCGAGAGACAGTGGTGGACAAGTATCCCATACCGGTGATTGAGAAGTTGTTAGATGAACTACATGGGGCAAATATGTTCTCGAAGTTGGATTTAAAAGCCGGGTACCACCAGATTTTGGTCGACCCCGAGGACACCTACAAAACAGCTTTTCGCACTCACGATGGTCACTATGAGTTCCTAGTAATGCCGTTTGGCTTGATGAATGGGCCAACAACGTTCCAATCATTAATGAATGACGTGTTTAGGCCATTTTTACGAAAGTTTGTGTTGGTGTTCTTTGACGATATTCTCGTCTATAGCAAAAACAAGGAGGAACACAGCAGGCATCTACAACTGGTGTTACGGAAGTTGTCAGAAAATCAGTTGGTAGTGAATTTCAAGAAATGTGAATTTGGGAGGGATAGGGTGGCCTATTTAGGTCATGTCATTTCGGGCCATGGGGTAGAGGCAGATGGAGAGAAAATACGAGCCATTATGGAGTGGGAACTGCCCAAAACCTTGAAACAGCTACGTGGATTTCTGGGACTTACTGGTTATTATCGAAAATATGTCGAAGGGTATGCAAAAATAGCAAATCCTCTCACTGAGCAGCTGCGTAAGGACAACTTTAACTGGACTGAGGCTGCTACCAGGGCTTTCAACGAACTCAAACAAGCGATGGTCAGTCCACCGGTATTGGCGCTACCAGATTTTTCTAGAGAATTCGTAGTGGAGACGGATGCCTCCGGGTTTGGAGTAGGAGCAGTCCTAATGCAACAAAACCGACCAATAGCATTTTTTAGTAAGATGTTGGGGGCAAGGGCACAACAGAAATCGATATACGAGAAGGAGCTCATGGCTATATGCTTCGCGGTGCAGAAATGGAAATATTATTTGCTCGGCCGACATTTCGTGGTACGTACTGATCAACAGGCCCTAAGGTACATTCTGCAACAAAGAGAGGTGGGTAGTGACTATCAGAAGTGGTTGACGAAATTGATGGGGTATTCTTTTGAAGTCCACTGTAAATCAGGTAAGTCCAACTTAGTGGCCGATGCTCTTTCTCGAAAAGTGGTAAGTAACTTGGAGTTAGGATCATTAGTGTCGCAATCAGTGGTGGATTGGGCAGAGTTAACCAAGGAAATACAACACGACACCTTTCTTCAACAAATTGTACAGGAGTTGAAAGCGAAAACAAAGGAACATGTGGGTTTTCAGTTGGTGGACGACAGATTGTTGTACAAAGGTCGTTGGGTAATTCCTCAAAAGTCAAGGTTCAAAAATATGTTGTTACAAGTTTACCACAGCTCGCCAATTGGGTAATTACATTGGATTGTCATTTCACACGTGATAAAGTATTAGAAGGCTTGATTCAATTGACATATTTGCCTACTCGGTCTCAGCTAGCAGATGTGTTTACTAAGGTGGCACCTTCACCTCAGTTCAACTCTTTGCTTTCCAAGTTGGGTTTGTTTCCCACTCCCAACTTGAGGGGGGCTAATGAAACTAGTAGTAGTATAGTTTCCATGTCAGCAGCTCGAGAATGCCAGCTAGTGTCAGATACTAAGTCTATCAACTAGTGCCAGCTACTAGGTGCCATGTCATCAGAGTTTGTTACAAACAGATTAGTTAGTTACATTTTGTTGTATGGTTATAAATACTATTAGAAACAAGTCTAGATGTAAGCTTCTTTTCTCTCTCATTTTTCTGTAACAAAACTATGTGCTTTACTCTGTAAATAAAACACGTTTTGTTCTTGCTTCATTACTTGGAGTTTATCAGAGTGAAAACCAGCACTCAACTTCAGGAATTACAACTTTACGATCAATATGTGTGACCTTATTCAACTTTATGATTCTCTTGTTGCAACTGAAAGAAAGGATGCCAAACTTATCAACTGTATATGATGTTTTTTTTTCAGTTCACACAACTTTGGCATTTTGTTAGGTCCAATATGTTTGTAGAAGGGGGGTTGAATACAAACAGTACTGTTTAATCGAAATTTGTCCGGATAAATTTAATTTATATTCTAACAAATTTGAGCGGAATTAAATGAAATAAAATTCAAATTGAATATAAAATTATATTAACTTGAGGGGTTTGTTACAAATACAAACCACAACATTTTCTACCCATTTTCGGTGAAATTTTGTTCCTGAAAGAGCATGATTTGCTCAGGAAAGCTAACGGTATTCATCACACAACTGTAAGTTTTATAATTTCTGTTGTAAAGATCTTTTGACAATGTTCACGATTTTAGTAGTTTAATCGCCATATGGTGTGAATGTATATGGCAGTATCAGTATGCAAATGGTGCTTTTTGTCAATGTGATGTTTCAACTAATTAAAATATGTTATTGAAGTGAAGAGTGCTTTTTTTTTTTTTGCCACAGTAATTCTATTATTATTATTATTGTATGTTCGGATACATGCGGTAGGGGAGAATCGAAGGCATAGTCCTCATTTACCACACATTTCTTAGTATTAAATCTAACGATTCTTATCAATTTACTAAAATCTAATTGTCCTTATTCTTTTAATGGTTCAACTATGTTGAATCAAACTACAACCAATTATACTCATGTTTGCTTATTATAGTTTAGTATAGATTAGTATAGATAGATTATAAATTAGCGTATCTATTTTTTTTAAAATTATTTTATAATATATTAAAATATTTTTTTCCTTGGCAAAAAAAAATATTTTTTTTTTTGACCTTGTGCCTGCAACATGAAAACAAATGTATGATGCAAGACTTTCTCAAATGCATGCAAATTAAGATATATATAACTGGGAACTTGCTTTTCTTTGTAATACAAGCATGTACTACGGTTTTCTGGATAAAAGTTAGTTGATTCATATGGTTTTATAATTTAACATTGCTTATAGCAAAGTTTTTTAAAAGAGATTGTGTTGTAAAACCAAGCTGCCGATATTGTAATCATGGAAGATGAACTACCTCAATTAGTGTCATAACTCGAAGAAGATAGTAATTTTGAGCACGTTGCTAAGGGTGGGGACAGCTACGTTCTTGGGAACGGAAGGCCAAGTTCTATAGAAGAGACCGAACAACTATAGGAAGCTATTGACATTGTACCTATTAATGTGGATCACTGGATTCTAAAGCTGGAGAAGACAATATGACTGCATGCATGCAAGAGTGGGACGAGTTGATTGTTAGTGAGATCTCCAAGAGATTCTGCCAGTTGTATTGCGAAGCCTAAGTTTGACCACGCTTTTTTCTTACTAATAACAGAGATTGGTAGTAGACAACCAGATGTAAAAACTTCAAGAATACTAGAAAGGCTGGAGGTACCAAGACAAATGAGAAAAAACCTAGCTTTGCCTAAAATCTCAAGTGGTGTCACTACAGAAGAATGTGTGTTAAAAAAACAAGCCTCATTCCATTTGGAGCTGCTCATGCTGCTGACCAGGGTGTAGTAGGAAGCCAGACCAGCCAGCCAATGAAACCAATTTTCAGAAGCTGAAGAGAAAACTAAGATAAGTAAAGGATACCGTAAGTGTTTCCTGCAGACCAGTGTTATTACGGAAGAAGTGGCCCACAAGGTTTCTGTCTCTCACTCTTCATTTTCCTTTTGTGCCTCCTCAAACACTTGTACATTTTGTGTGGCACAAATTGTGATTCTGCATGCTGCGAGTACAAGATCTTATTTGTTGTTCTTGTGTCAAGATGATCTTTTTTACTATGATGAATGGAGTATATGTGTTGAGAGAGGCAATCACCATCTCAGCACTCAAGGTTAAATCTTTCTGAATTGAGGTCTGAGATAGCAAGGAAACTTGGGGGCAGATAGGTCGAAGCGGTACTCTAGTTGCTTAAAGAAAATGCTAGGGTTGAAGTTGAACAAAGTTAAGTTTCATAAGGTTGTTGAAGGATTGTTGGGACAGGAGAATATTACATTGCATAATCAGTTTACTAGTGCAATTCTAAAAATTGTGTATACATTAAAGTTTCCTCCGTTGCTTAATGAAGTAGAAATACTTAAAAGCTACTAGAGCAGTTGGTAATAAAGAGTCTCTGTGCAGCGTGTATCAGAAAAAAGGGACCCATTTTGGTATAAACCAGCCTCAAGTTGTTGCTTTGTCAAATGGGAATGTACTTCCCCTGTCACCTAATAAGGCCACGACCGGAGCTCGAGATTGGAGGGTTGGAGATTGTCGTGGACTCGGTGCTCTTGGTCCAAATGGTAAGACAAATGTTATATCCCAACAGGCACCAAATGCAGACTGTAGAGCTTTTAATGTTAATCTGGAGAATGGGGAGTCAATGCGCCCGGACTCCAGAATCCAGATAGTCAGAAGGCGGGTACATCATCAGGGTTTAGAAAGTGAAGCAGAGTTTTCATGGGATCACCCAGCTTAAATTGCTACAGTTTTACCTGTCAATAGAAGTTCAGTACAAAAGCAAAGACCGAAACGATCGTCTTATTAAATATGTGATGGGAGAGAAGTGTTTACTGTGAGATTTCCCTATCCAGCTATATATCCTCCACTTGGCATTCCATTTTGTGCTGCCAGTACAGGCGGATCTAGCAGGTCATTGCCTAGTGAGTATCAGTAAAGTTGTTAGCTCATCTAAATTGATGGTTTATTGGATACGACAACCCTAAGGGAATGCATGAAGCATATTGCTGCAACGCAGGGTTTAGAAGGGGTGCCACTGGACTGTGCCAACATATTGAATAATGGTTTGGATGCTTACTTGAAGGGCTTAAGGTCTTCTTAGCACTTGTGGGATCAAGATCAGGGCATGAACTAGTTGACCAGAAAGATCGCTAGCCTCTTTTGAATCCTATTAACAACGTTAGTCCTAGTCATCACTTCCAGATGCAAAGTAGCAGCAGGCCACCTAAAGTTTTGCATGAGCGCAGACCCCGGCGCCTGATATCTATGTTATATTTCAAATTTACAATGGAACTGAATCCACATCAGCTTGGTAAAACAATGGAAGGCTTTCACTGATTGTTTCAATTGTCTTCCTGTGGCTGCTCTTATTGATGATAAGACATTGTGCATGCATGGAGGACTTTCTCCTGATCTTGTGAACTTGGATCTGATAAGAAACTTACCACAACCAACTGCTATACCTGATACTGGTTTGTTTTGTGATTTACACTGGTCAGATCCATGTAAGGATGTAAAAGGATGGGGAATGAATGATAGAGGAGTTTCATTCACCTTTGGCCCTGACAAGGTGTCGGAGTTCTTAGCAAAGCATGAGTTGGACCTTGTTTGTCGTGCTCATCAGGTTCAGCCTACATATGTGCGTGGCTTAATTTTATGTTTACTTACAATTCTTCTGACTACTGATGCTTTATACAGGTGGTGGAGGATGGTTATGAATTCTTTGCTGAGAGGCAGCTGGTCACCATATTCTCTGCTCCGAATTACTGTGGAGAATTTGATAATGCTGGTGCAATGATGAGCATAGATGGAAATTTGATGTGCTCTTTTCAAATTTTTAAGCCAGCTGAGAAAAAGAACGGCATAAATGCACTCCGTGTGATTCGAACACGCAAACTAATACCAAATGTTAGGATCCATGCGCTTACCATTGCGCTAAAAACCCCAGGACTGTTAGCTAGGCGCAACTTTATTTCCATAACCATTTAGTCAGTGCCACATTTGATTAAGGGAGATGTTGGACACCCCAACATGTGCATGGGTGCTTGTGGGATACTGGGATGTAATGATATATCACTAGTGCAAAAAAGTGTGCGAAACTGAAGTACAAAGTGAAATGTAAAAATAAGGTACCGAACTCATGTTATAAAGTAGTAAAGTGTTTAAACAAGTGTTCATCCTGCTAATATATACCAAACAAATAAATACTTGCTTGGATGATGTGGTCTAGGATGGGACTTGTATTCTTTCTCTTTGAAGGACTGTCACTTTTTCCGACTTAAGTTCCAGCCTTCCTGGAGTTGCAACTTTTGCTCCATGCATTCTTCTTCGAAGTGTCAAGAAGCAAGTTATTTTTTCAGTTGGTGCCCAAAGAACGACTACACCTGTTCATATAATTGATTTGGTAAGTGCTACTTGTTTTATTTTGATACCAAGAAGAAAGACCTTGTCAGCACTGAAGTTGGTCTATGTTGTGCCTGGCTCAGATCACCGATGAGGCAAAGGGGTCTTTATCTGAGATATTAAATTTGTATTCGTTCATGGCTATGACATATAGTTGGATGTGATACAGTTGGCTTTGTGATATTCCATGCTTGTTTCTTTTGACTTAGCCCCGCTTAAAATTATTACTTATGATTTAAAATTACTTAAAGTGATAAGTGTATATGTTTGGGTAATTTTATATTATGAATTATTAAAAATGTAAACATAAAATCATGAATTATTAAATTTTAAGTCTATCTGTGCGACATACTGTGTTCCAGATATTTTGGAAAGAAAAGAAAAGAAAAGTAATGAGTAATTTCCATGCCTTATTCCGGAATGATTTTTTTGAAAAGAAGAGAAAAGAAATCTGAAGATTAGGAAAGAAATTCTCTTTATATTTGTCTTCAAAATCTTCTTCCCACTTTTGGAAAAATTTGAGAAGAAAAGAAAATTAATCATTTTCCATTCTTTTCTTTTGTCTACCTTTCTCTACCGAGTTTGGAACACAGCAAACTTTATGGAGTACAAGTTGGGTTGGGGCAAGAATGACTGTTTTTTAGGTCTTTCGGGTTTTGATTCCGTAGGTCCAAATCAGAAAGATTGATGATTACAATTATGCTAGACTTCGGGTTGGAAAAAATCAGCAGTACATACTTAGAAATAAGATCAATTTGTTCAAGTAGAAAGACTACAGGTCTACAGCCCAGTAAACACGATTCCACTGGTTTATAGATGACAATCCGCCGGTCCTTACGGTTGGTAAAAAATCGTTTGTCAGCGTATACAACTAAAAATATTTAGACCGAAAAGTAGTTGAAGAGTAAACTCATTTTGTATGTATAAAAATCAGTTACGTTTTTGCATGGTTTCGCCGGTAATTCACTTTGTGCAACATAAATATATTTACCTCCAGTAAATCTTGCATGCCTTCATTTGTACAATCGTATAATATAACTTGTAGATAAACATGAATCTATGATAATCTTTTTCTATTGTAACTCATGCAGTAATATAGAAGATAAACAAAAATATTGTTGAGTTACACACCAGAAAGACACAGTTTACATAATCAGTTTACAGCAATTTGGTTCAGTGCATGGCATGATCATCAGTTTGAAGACATTTAATGGAGTTCTTGATGCTCGATTGGCGCCTCTTCTGGACAAATTAAAGGTTTAGGAGGCATCACCAAAAGTTTAGAGTCCCCTTCAAGCATTTCAATAACTTTGTTCATTGTGGGACGATCACTTGGTTTCATTTGTATACACCACGTTGCTACAATAATCATCTTCTCTACAAACTTCCTTTCATACTTAGTAGCATATTCCATTTCTATTTCATTACCTTTGCTTATTTGATCATAAATCCATGAAGGGTAGTATATTCGGCTAATTTGGTCCACCGTTGCCTTCAAATTTTTCCTTTGCCCTGCCATTTCCATCAACAACATTCCGAAACTATAAACATCAGCCTTATTTGAAACACCTCCAATGTTTTTGTAAAATAGTTCTGGAGCCATGTAACCTAGAGTTCCCCTTGCAGCAGTCATAGTCACAATACTATCATCAGTAGCACGTAATTTCGCAAGGCCAAAATCAGAAATTTTGGGATCGAAATTTTCATCAAGCAGAATGTTATGAGGTTTGATATCAAAATGCAAGATTTGAATGTCACAACCTCGATGTAAATACTCAATACCACGAGCCACTTTACATGAAATGTCATAAATCTTTCTATAATTCAGAGTGCCGGTTTGCCCTTCCTCTTCGGGGAAAATGTATTTTTCAAGTGATCCATTAGGCATAAACTCATAAATTAGAGCACGTCTTCGACTCTCAAAGCAGAATCCCACAAGTTTGACAATGTTAACATGATGGATCCTGCCAATGGTACCAACTTCGTTAATGAAATCGCGGTCGCTAGAATCGGAGTTGGCTAATACTTTAACCGCTACAACAAGGCCGCTTCTAAGTTTTCCTTTATACACGGTACCAAAGCCACCTTTACCCAGTTCATAACTGAATCCACCGGTGATTTTCTTGATCTGTGAGTAAGTGTATCTAATAGGCATGAGATTGTTATCACCTTGCAGATAGTCTTCAATGGTGTTATACGTAGACAAACGTCGTCTCCTTATTTTATGTATCAGAATTACGGATAAAATTGCTAATCCACAAAGAAATCTTGCACCAAGAACGGCCCCTACAAAAAAAAAAAACTTGACATTAGAAAAAGAAGTGATCTTTCTGATTCATTTTCTATAATAATATTAAAATCTTATGCAGAGAAAGTATAGAATCTCACCCGTTATCTCATAAAATACATATGAATTTTCTGCCAGGTAGCAACAAAAAAAAAAGAGTCAAAACAGAGGAAAATGGTTAAACACACACACACACACACACACAATTGAGTACTGTGAATGGAGTAGGGAAACAATTGAATTACTTAACCGCCAGGTAGATGATTAAACATATTAGGTTTATAGTAAAATTATAAATATACACTTTCTTATTTCTTACCACAATTATATGCAAATCTGTGAACGTGCCAGTAGGGCAGTGGTGGGTCTGGCGGCAACTCACAGCGGTAGGAATCAATGTGAGGTGGAAGTTCCACACAATAGGGGCTAGGAGCAGAAGCAGAACAATATGTGCAATGAAAATAATAGAATGGAAGCTCAGTTCCGTAAACAAGCTCGTGACTGTGTTGAGTGTCCAAGAAAGATGTGTGATTAATACCAGGCCACGAGGTTGACACCCAAGTTGAGTCCCTAATCTTACAATTCATCTCCACATCTGATGAATTCATACTTCCGATGACAACATATGAGTAGTCTAATTTTGATGATGAGCAAGAAGGTGCGGGTATGTATCGATCCGACCGATTCACAGCAGCTGGACAGTCTATATAAGTCATTGGCGTATTATATCTATGAAGAGGGGAATTATCGGACCACTCTGAGTAAGGTGATTCAAGTGGGAAATCATAAAGAAAAGTAGTGGAAGAACATAAATAATGATCTTCGGCCAACCGTGAATCAACAATCCGAATAGTATGGTTTTCGTAATCAATAGCCTCCACATAAAACACATGGTACTTTTGAAATGAATCATCTGCAGAGTAAACCTCAGATAAATTTAATAAAGTACGATTATTGTGATTGCAAAAGAGCTCCAAGCTGAAAGTGGGACAATAATGGTAATGGCCTTTGAGATAGAAGGGGCAGCTTATGTTATGGATATTACCGCAAGAAGAAGAAGGATGATCAGATACAAAGGATATGCTGCTGCAAGTTTCTGGTATCAACCACGCTATAGCAGCAATAATTAGTATCCATGGCGGCCACATTTTTTTTTGTGTGGCAAACTGGACAGAATGTACAGTCGTATTATACTACGTAGTTAGCTAGCTCCAGTCATATCTAGTGGAACTTCTTTGCGGGAAACAAGAAGCTTCTACGTGTTTACAATGGCTTTAACTTTTTAGGCTTCATCAATTCTACAAATTACAAATTCTTCATCAATTCTACATATAGCTTCTCGGGTTTGGTATGAACCGAACCCGAGTTCGGGTAAAAAAGAAGTTTGATAAACTTATCTAATATTGTTCAATTCGTTAAGAATTTGTTCATATTCATTAGAAGTTTGTCCAAATTTAGTTCATTTACCATTATAAAATAATAAGTATTACAATGGAGTTCGCCATTTTAGATGGCGATATTCTTATTCGGGTCAACTTTTTTTTCTAGTTCGCCAAAAAACAATTCATTAAACTAACTAGTTTTGTAAAATTACATTTAGACATGCTACAAATGTAAAGTGAATTCACTCCCTTGCTTGCTTTGTGACATACTCCCTCCGTCCCACTGGGATCTTTACGTTCCTGGTGGGCACGGAGGACAAGACTAGTGGATATAAAGTAGATGTAATATTGTTAAAATAAATGAAGTAGTGGATGTAATAGTAATTTTATTGTTAAAATAAGTGAAGTAGTGGGTGTAATAGTGATTTTATTGTTAAAATAAGTGAAGTAGTGGGTGTAATAGTATAAAGTGTTGTTAAAATAAGTAAAGTAGTGGGTATAATAGTATTAAAACTTACTATTTTGAGAATGTAAAGAAATGAATGGGACGATCCAAAATAGTAAGTGTAAAGAATTTATTGGGACGGAGATAATAATTTTCTTGGAAACTTACGCATTGGAAATTGGAATTGGAGTGACTTGACTTGACTTGACTTTGCAGGCAACTTGGACTGAAGTGCTTGATTTGTGGTCTCAATAGTAAGAGCATCTCCGACCTTGATAACGGTTAGGAGCAAACCTAATAGTGATCCAAAGATTCAAATTTGGGGCAGGTTATTCCAAATTTTCCTCCAGCAGTGATCCATCCAAATTTAGATCATTGAATAGTACTGATCCAAATTTGGATCACCACTATTCACTGATCCAAATTTGGATCAGTTAGTTTAATATTAAAATAATGATTTTGTTATTTATATATTTTTAGTTTATTAGATATAAAATTGATTTATTATTTTTTAATTATTTAATTAATAATAGTACATAGTTAATATATATGAATGTGTTTTATTTAACTAAAAACACAATTTTAGTATCATTTTACGTATATTAAAAAATTTATATTTTAGTTTATTTAATTATCAAATATAATATAAATAGGTAATAACGATTAAACATTAAATTTAAGATTATATAGTTTGATATAATATTTATGTAATCTATACTATTATATAAAAGCCGAAACATTAAAAGTTTGGTTGGTTGGTCAGTCGGTCGGTCGGTACGGTACCTGTTGATTTTACTTATTTACCCTTACTCATATAAAATCCATCCTACTAACTAATCAATTTCCTTTTTCAGGTTAAACATATTATCTTTTCTATTTTTCAATAACTAAATAATTTCATTTTCAGGTAAAATACAATATCTTTTATATTTTATCTAACTAAAATTTCTCCATTATTAATCAATTTCCTTTTTCAGGTTAAAGATATTACCTTTTCTATTTTTCAATAGCCTGAAAATACAATATCTTTTACATTTTATCTAACTAAAATTTCACCTTTTAAAAAAATACTACAAACAATTTTGTTTAATAAAATAACATAATTACATTATAATTAATAACATAATTACATTATAATTAATATTAACCATTGTTGTAAAAAGCGGGAATCAGATTTAATCGGTAGAGGCACTGTCCAGGGATTAATCGGGGATTTGGGGATTAATCGGAATGATTAATCGAATAATCGGATTATTAATCAGTTCGGTAACCCATGGAACAAGGATTAATCGGTGATTAATCGTGATTAATCACCGATTTTTAGAACAGAGATATTAACTAATCAATTACCTTTTTCAACCAAAACACGTTACCTTTTCTCTTTTCTCTAACTAAAATCTCTCTTTTTCCAATTATATCACGGGCGGGTTACCTTTTTCAGCCAATACACATTACCTTTTTTCTTTTCTTTTACTAAAACATCTCTTTTTCCAATTATATCACGAAAGTTTCTATTTAATTAAAATAAAATAATAATATTATAATACTCATAATTAACCGATTACCTTTTTCAACTAAAACCTATCATCTTTTCTATATTTTCTAACTAAAATCCCTCTTTTTCTAGAAATATCACAGATAACATTTATATAATTATTATCAAATCATCTAATATAAAAATTTAAACAAACAATTTTGTTTAATAAAATAACATAATTACATTATAATTAATAACATAATTACATTATAATTAATATTAACTAATCAATTACCTTTTTCAACCAAAACACGTTATCCTTTCTCTTTTCTCTAACTAAAATCTCTATTTTTCCAATTATATCATGGGCGGGTTACCTTTTTCAGCCAATACACGTTACCTTTTTTCTTTTCATTTACTAAAACATCTCTTTTTCCAATTATATCACGAAAGTTTCTATTTAATTAAAATAAAATAATAATATTATAATACTCATAATTAACCGATTACCTTTTTCAACTAAAACCTATCATCTTTTCTATATTTTCTAACTAAAATCCCTCTTTTTCTAGAAATATCGCAGATAACATTTATATAATTATTATCAAATCATCTCATATAAAAATTTAAGCCTCTAGAATTCATGTTTTAAAAAAATAATTTAAACTAAAAAAAAAATTCATGTAATATTAAAAAAAATCTATGCATCGCACGGGTTTGAAGCTAGTATAATATGTAAATAGTAATTTGGATCAAAATTTGGATCACGCTGCTGGAGTTGATCTCTAATTTGGATCAAAATTTGGATCAGTTAGTGATCCAAATTTGGATTTTTGGATCACAACTGCTGGAGATGGCCTTAGGTACTCCCTCTGTGCCATATTATTCTTCCCGTTTGAAGTGTCAGTACTGTTCATAACATGAGACAAATTACTAATTTACGTCTAATCTATAAGACCAATTATAGTCTTGTTGTATTCGTATTTATGAGTAGTTTAATACAGTGAAGTTTTTATATTTAATACTAATATGAAATTGAAGATATTAACGATCAAAAGTGTGCGTTGGCAAATGTGTACGACCGAAATGGAAAAAGTTTTTTGGGACAGATGGAGTAAACACTACAACTGGCATTATGAATAGTGGCACTATAGCCAACGCCTTTGAACCTCTCCAACCGTTAGTTACCTTTAGCAATAAATATAGCCGCTAGCATTTGCTTGGCTATATTTGTTGAATGGCTATAGATCTGTAAGGGTTGCCACATCACTTCTCCCGCCTTTTTTTTCTCTCTCCTTGTGTCCCTACTTCTTTCTGTAAAAAAGTGACATGTTATATTGTGGTTAATATTAATATACTAATATATTAAATTTTAATAAAATTTTAATTTAAATTTCTAATAATTTAGGATCAAGTAGTACTAATATTATTATTAACATTTAAATTTTATTAAAAAACATTGTTTGAAATTATAATACATTATTTTCAAAATATAGCCAACCGTTATAGCCAATTCCATTGGAACAGAACACAGCAAATTATAACCAATTATTATTTTATATTATTATAACCAATCATTTTAACCAATCCCATTGGAGATGCTCTAAGTGGAATATATTTAGGATATGGTTAACAGCAATCCTTAAGATTATGTTTAAGAATTAATATAAATGGATAAATGCATTTAATATATAATACATTAATTTTTACACAAAGTTCAATGGAGTAATAATTTAGCAAATCGAAATGTTTTTATTATTAAAAATTAATGTGAAAGTATTGGTGTCCACTATTATTATTCTGAAAATTAAATTAGTGATGCATGGGACATTGGAAAACTAAAAACAATTAAATACCTAAGAATAAATTTTGAAAATATGAGAATATTTAATACTTAACAACCATCCTTGGGACTGTAGTTAACATTTCCATATATTTAAACACATTTCCAAAGCTACATAGGAGTATTTAAAATACAGATTTAATTCTTTTTTTAAAAAAAACTAAATACTGTACTCGGGTTTTTAGACCATCTTCTCTCTAAATAACTACTACCTCCATCCCATTTTATGTAATACTTATTTCTTTTCGGTACGTCTCAACAAGAATAAACTTATAAAACTTTCCAAAAATAATATACTTTTAACAATATAAACTATCTCCTTTATATATGTTGCCTAAATTTAAAGAGTAACAATAGAGCTTTCATCGGTCTTTTCATCAGCTTCAATCTGCTAGTTTAATTTTTTTTTTAAAGTTTATTAGACAAGCTTGTAAATTTTATTATTACACTCACTACTTTTTTACACTATCTCTTTGTATATATGTTGCCTAAATTTAAACAGTAACAATAGAGCTTTCATTGGTCTTTTCATCAGCTTCAATTTGTTAGTTTAATTTTTTTTTTTTTAAGTTTATTAGACAAGCTTGTAAAATTTTATTATTACACTCACTACTTTCTGTTAAGTAACCAACTCATCTAGAACCTTAAGGTGTTAGAGGAAGACCCAACCGATTTTTTATATTATACTAGCATATATCCCGTGCAAAGCACATGTTACTTTTAATTTTCTAAAATTTGTTTATTTTGTAATATAATATTATAAATATTAATTTTCATATATTATTGGAAGAATTCAAAACTTACATCTTTGTATATAATAATTTTTAGTATTAAATATAAAATAATATGTTGTTGGTGGGAATCAAACCTTGGACCTCTTATATAACAACTTTTAGTATTATTATATCTAACGGTCATGATCTATTTGAGTTGATGATCTAACGGTTATGGATGATGGATAACCAAAAATGGGGATAACCAAAAAACGGGTTAACCAACTACAAATTATACCCCATTTTGCTTATTATAATATAGTATAGATTCTAACACTCCCCCTCACTCGAAAGCCCATTTTTGGGTCGAAGAGTGGATCACGGGCGCTCATCTTTGGAGCATAACTTGCCTTCGTATCCGAAGATTATATTGTAACACTCCCCCTCACTCGAAAGCCCATTTTTGGGTCGAAGAGTGGATCACGGACGCTATCTTTGGAGCATAACTTGCCTTCGTGTCCGAAATAAATTATGAGAATATTGGGGGTCGCAGAGAGTCGAACCTAGGACCTCTGCGTACCTGAGCTCTGATACTATGTTAAGTAACCAACTCATCTAGAACCTTAAGGTGTTAGAGGAAGGCCCAACCGGATCTTTATATTATATTCTAACACTTTCTTACACTATCTCAATTCTATTATTAAATAAATACTATTACACCCATTACTTTTCTCCATTGTCTCAAATTTATTATTAAATATTGAAATATTGATAGATCCTGCCACTTTATCCATTTTTCATAAAATTTTACTCTTTTATTTTTATCTTTTCTTAATAAATCAACTATAATTTTCTTAGAGCAAGTCCAACAGATCCCTTATATAACTTCCTAACTCAAATTATAAGGAATAAGGTCTAAAATTGTGCTCCAACAGCCTCTTAACTTTTCCTTAAAAAGTTAAGAGCATCATGTCATCCCTTATCTTTAAGGGGTTTCTTTATATCACTTTCATCAATAAAATATTATGTTTCCTCCCTTTTCCGATTGTTTCCCTCTTTTTTTCCTTGCTTCCCTCCTTTTATTTACTCCCTCCGTCCCAAATTATGTGAATCACTTTGACTTTTACGCAGATTAAGAAAAGTTAATAGAAATAGAGTAAAGTTAGTTGAAAAATGGGTAAAGTTGTGGGACCCATCAATATTTAATTATAAATTTGATATAATAGAGGAAAATAGTGGGTGTAATAGTGTTTATTTAATAAGAAAAGAGCATAAAGTGGAGAAGTAGTGGGTGTAATAGAGAAAAGTAGCGTTAAAAAATATAGTAAGTATATTATGTTCATTCTTTTTGGGACGTCCCAAAAAGGAAAGAGGTTCACATAAAATGGGACGGAGGGAGTATTATTTAATAATAATAAGGATCAATTATAAGGAAGCTTGTTGGAATTGTCATACCTTATAATATTCTAAATCACTAAAAGCCTAATATTTTATAATATTTATAAGAAAAACATAAGGAGGCTGTTGGGCTTGCTCTTAAATAGTTTGCAAGTCAAACCAGCTAACATATTATGGGACGGTGGTAGTAATACTATGTGATAATTTTATTGGAAACTTGCGCATTGGAATCGAAAGAACATTTCAATTTTTGGATGACTTGACTTGATGTGTAGCCTGTAGGCAACGACTTGGACTAAGTGGAATATATTTGGCAAGGCATAGTCTGATACGCTTCATGTCTTGAATAAATTGAAAACCAACTACAGATTAAGGGAGTAAGTAACATTTATACACGCACATCCGAAAGTACAAATATGGGATTCATAAGCTTGGACATGGTGATGCTTCATCATCCTATGTTGAAGTTGCTAGTAGCTGTAATTGTTTGTAGTAATATCATCACTAGCCTTGGTGGTTCAGTAATGCAGAATGATGGGTGCAACGTGACAAGGTGCGGCACAACTGAAATCAGGTTCCCTTTTCATCTGAAACGAGACGAGGAATATCATAACAACACGGATCAGTGTCTCTTCCCACCTGGCTTTCAACTCTCTTGCCTTGCGGCCTTCATTCCGGCCTTTGACACATATGCTTCAGCAAGGACAGGTGTCTTTACTCCAATTATGGAGTTTAAATACCAGGTCAACACCTCTCTTCCCGGAGTTTACCTTTCATTCTCGATTATGGCTATTGTCACTTCTATTGACTACAGATCACAGAAACTCCAATTCTCTGTTCAATCCCAATATATTACACAAAACTACTACTACAACCACTCTCTAAACTACTTGTCTAATTCTCCTTTCAAACATTTTACATTGCCGGACACCCCTTACTTCAATGATTTTACAGTTTACAATTGTTCAAATGTAATTAGCAACACGCATACTGATCAATTTAGTATCATAGATACTCTAAAAGGTAAAAATTATGAACTTTATGCCGTTTATTCTGGCAAGGACATTGTGAAATCCCGCTTAAAATCTTGCACCAAGATATACAATTTTTCTGATGCCACCACCGTTAACGACGAGGGACGACTGAATTGGTCCAAACCCTATTGTGGGGATTGCGAAGCCAAAGGACAGTATTGCAAATTCAAATCTACCAGCACCACTCTCACCCAGTGCTACCCCAAAGGTAACCTTTCGAATTTAACCCTACTAAATATATACTACTTCAATCATCACATAGATATATAGACAGATTTTATAAAGAAAAAGTTACCCAACAGAAAAGAAGATGGAGTTGCAACACTAGCTAACTTTTGCAATATGTTAGTTACAGAAATTATAGTAATACAGAAATTACTTCACTTTTGCAATGTTCACGAAATAATTGATTTTTATTCTTAATTTCACCAAAATTATGTTGGGACTTCCTGTAATATGTTAGTTACAGAAATTATAGTAATACAGAAATTACTTCACTTTTGCAATGTTCACAAAATAATTGATTTTTACTCTTAATTTCACCAAAATTATGTTGGGACTTCCTGTAATATGTTAGTTACAGAAATTACTTCACTTTTGCAATGTTCACGAAATAATTGATTTTTACTCTTAATTTCACCAAAATTATGTTGGGACTTCCTGTAATATGTTAGTTACAGAAATTATAGTAATACAGAAATTACTTCACTTTTGCAATGTTCACGAAATAATTGATTTTTACTCTTAATTTCAGGGCATCTATTTGTTCAAAAAAAAGAAAAAACAGGGCATCTATGGCAGAAACTTCTTCTGGCAGGTGAATTTGACACCCCCTAAACTATATTATTCCACACAATAGTTTCATTAATTAAAACTTTGTCCCTTCTATATGTCATTTTAATTTTTTATACTTATATTAAGTTGCATAAAAAATAATTTCAAATTGTTGTGGAACAAAAAGTAGGGTATATTTATTGCGTATTGAATGCTAGGGTTAAGGGAAGTTTCAAGCTTTAATGGCTGATCGAGTGTTTCGTGACTTAATTCGGATCCTCACAAGATGCGTACGTATCTTGCAAATATCAAGAATCAAGCCAAAAATGTAGTTCTGTTTGTGAAGGAGCAGGTCCTTATATAGGTGATGAAAACCCTAGAATTAGGGTAGAATCAGGATACTTGGTGGACAATTTACTACCTTGGCCCAATTCTAGAGCCTTCCATATGATAAGAAGATAAGTATTAGAGGTATATGCCTTGGAGGCTACTCCTGATATGATTTAGTTTCCTTTTAAAACTCAATCTTGGAGTCTGAAACTGGCTGATTTATTAATTACAAATTTAATTCCATAATTAGAGTTTTGGGCCTTACTACCGGGCTTTTGACTTTGGACCAATCTAGGTTCATTAAATGCAATATTTAATGTATCCCTAGGGCTTACTTTTAGCCCATATCATTTGCCCCCCAACTTCTAGAAAACCTGATCAGGTTTTCATTGAAGTCAAAAGGGTTTAGGTACACTAGTGTTTCACAGATATCGCCTTGAGTGTAAAGTGTGGAGCGACCTACACATTTACAACGATTCACCTTATCATGGCTAAATTTACAGAAAATTAAAAATAACTTTCTCGCATCTTTCTCATACTCACAGGTATTTTATATTGAGTTTACTTTACCAAAAATATCTCAGGCATACAGCCTTAGGGTAATTTTTTGAAAATCAAGAAAAACTCCTGAAAATTTCCTACGACCTGGTTTGAGATCGTGGCGAGGAGTCCAGGTCGTGGAGACTTCGACCTCAATCACGACCTAGATTGAGGTCGTGGAGGGGCATCAAATCATGCAGATCGTGAAGGCTACGACCTCAATCCACGACCTGGATTGAGGTCGTGTATGGTCTTCAAATTAGGCAGGTCGTGATGGCTACGACCTCAATCCACGACCTGGATTGAGGTCGTGTATGGTCTTCAAATTAGGCATGTCGTGATGGCTACGACCTCAATCCACGACCTGGATTGAGGTCGTGTATGGTCTTTAAGACTGGCTGGTCGTGCATGTTCCAACCTCAATCCACGACCTGGATTGAGGTCGTGTAAGGTCTTCAAGACTGGCAGGTCGTGCATCTTTCGACCTCAATCCACGACCTGGATTGAGGTCGTGGAAGGTCTTCAATACTGGCAGGTCGTGAATGTTTCGACCTCAATCCACAACCTGGATTGAGGTCGTGTAAGGTCTTCAAGACTGGCAGGTCGTGCATCTTTCGACCTCAATCCACGACCTGGATTGAGGTCGTGTAAGGTCTTCAAGACTGGCAGGTCGTGTATCTTTCGACCTCAATCCACGACCTGGATTGAGGTCGTGTAAGGTCTTCAAGACTGGCAGGTTGTGAATGTTTCGACCTCAATCCACAATCTGGATTGAGGTCGTGTAAGGTCTTCAAGACTGGCAGGTCGTGAATGTTTCGACCTCAATCCACGACCTGGATTGAGGTCGTGGAAGGTCTTCAAGCTGGGGGTTCTCGATCCTTCTATTTTTTTTTTTTTTTTTTTTCTTTTTCTTTATAGGATTCTCGATCCTTCTAGGGGATTCTCGATCCTTCTAGGTCTTGGGCCTTTGTTTGGGCCATGGCCTTTAACCGGATATAACCGGTTGACCTAGAATTTCAACCGGTTAAATGACCGGCTAGCATCCTTATAAAGGAGTGAGGTGAGAAATCATTTCTCACTTCACTCAAACTTTTCACTAAAATTTCTCTCTAGAGTTCTTATCTTAAGGCGATTTCCAGCAAAGTATCTCCGACAGAATTCTGGTAACTTTGCCATTTTCTGGGTTTTTCTTGAAGACTACGGTTGAAGCCTTCATCCTAAGCGTTTTAATGGCGGACGACAGAGAAGCAAAAAGGCTTGGGAAAATGACTTCTGCATCACGAGGTACCTCTTTCCCTCCTATTCGATCGAAGTATTCTTCCATACTTGATATGATTAATCAACGGGGGGACGAGTATCCATCTGTTTCTTCGTTAGATTCATATAATCACAACTCTAAATTCTGTGATCCTGCTAAAATCAAACAGATTAATAAGATTTATCACATTCCTCCTCCCTTTAAGCTAGTTTCGGCTGAGCTAGGAGACCGTTCATGCAAGTGGAAGCCTAATGCCCTTTGCATCTATAAGGATGCATTGATGGCGGGGCTTCGCTTCCCTTTTCATGAATTCATCCCCAAGTTATTGGCGGACGTCCAGGTGAATCCTTGCCAGGTCGTTCCCAATGCTTGGAGAGCTATTTTATGTTTCATGGTCTTGTGCTTAAAAAATGACTATCCCTTGTCTGTATCCCTTTTTAGAAAAATCTTTCAATTCAAGAATAGTTCGGCCCTTTATCCGGATTGGATTTATATCAGTCAACGCACCACTATTTCTCATATCTTCGATGCTTCCTCAATTCCTGATAACAACCCTAAATGGAAAGAGGAGTTTATGTACCTCGTATGGGAAGGGGGTGATTGGGGCACCCTCTTTCGTAGTTCTTTTGGGAAAGTTCTGGATGGGAGTCCAGACGACATTATACTAGACGATGGGGAGAAAGCGGCGTTCGAAACCCTTACTGCGGACAAAGGGGAAACTCACTTCTTCACTCTCCTTGAGGAATTTTCCCTCAGGTCCGTGGGCCTTTCTACCGTCTCTGAAAAGGGTAAACCTCACATATCCTCCCTTAGACTTTACTTGTTTGTTTATTACGTTCTAACTGCTTCGTTTTGCTCTTGACTTTCAGCTACGAAAGCCATAAACCAGCTCCAGGAGCATATGGCTGGTGAGACTCCTCGCATGAAGAGGAAAAGGGCCAGCAAAGACCCTCGAGGTCAATCAACGGAGCCTACTTTTCTAAGGCCCCACGAGGCGGTTGATGTCGAGGAAGGAACCGGGGCTATCTCCTCCGCCAAGACTTCTGTCTTTAGGCCTGCTTGGGGCATTAGAAAGCAGGATTCTGTCATTGGAAGCACAAAGCATGCCAAAGACTAGTCCTATCATTCCATAACCCCTGCAGACTATCGTGACGTGGTTGTTAGTCGCGATCTAGAGGCGGTCGAGCTACTAGGCTCTCAGGCCCTTGCGACGGTACGTCCAATTTTCTCTTCTCTTTTTTGTTCTATGTCTCTTTTTTCGTTGTATCTTAACCCTTGCCTTGTTGGCTTTTCAGGGCAACACATATTTCCAGGCCGCCATGCATCACGCTAAGTCGTGGAGGGTCCAGGCTGGGACTCATAAGAAGAGCCTTGATCAGGCCAACACTACCATAGCGGGCTTAGAAGAAAAGCTGAAGCTGAAAGAGGAAGAGCTGAAGAAAGCCTACGGAAGCATAGCTGAGCTCCGACAAAGCAGGGAGGATATTATTGATGATTATATGGACTCTCTAGCCTTCCAGGACCTTATGGTCAAGCATGATAAACTTACTTACCCGGCAAACTATTCTGATGGTTGGAAGGGGGCCTTAGAGGCTGTTTTGGAGAGGCACCCGGGGCTTTTTCAGCTTAAGGACTTTCCTTGTCCCGATGCTCCATCTGAGCTGGAGAAGCTGTTAGTGTCTCAAAGGGCTGTTCCTATGGAGGAGGAGGATGAGGAGGACGGTGCTGATAGGACCTTAGATCCGGAACGCTCTCCTTCGCTGGATAAATCTGTCCCTTCTGCTTCCGAGGAGTCGACTACTGCCACGAGTTCCGATAGGGAGTCCCCTGGCACAATTGCTGCTAGGCTTGCTGCCAAGGCTGCCGCTAAGGCACCTTGATTTTGTTCGTTTGCCTTCCGTTTCTATTTATTTGCGTATTACGAACTGTGGTTTTTAAACTTTTGATTTAAAGTTTGTAATGTAACTTATAACCTTCGGGTTTGTTCTTCTATTTATGCATTTGGCTTTTAAACTTTTTCTTAGATATTTTATCTTTTGTATTTTGGCTCTCTTGAGCTAGCAATTTAAGTATGCTTTGATACATGTTAGATATAAAATAGTGAAACAGTAACTAAGATAGGAGAAAAGATCAAATCGTACTAGAAATGGGTCCAGCCCTTACATAATACTCTACTTCCTACTCAGAGTTAAGAAACTCAGAAATGGTCTCGTCGACCTTATTTCTACTTCCATAATAGGTATAAGCTACGTCTTACGCAGGATAATTGAACATAATAAACCTTGAGGTTTGATGCATGCCAAGTGCGGGGCACCTCGTTCCCTTCCAAGGTTTCCAACTTATAGGATCCACGTCCTAGTGTTCCTTTGACTCGATACGGGCCTTCCCAATTTGGGGACAACTTTCCCTTCTGTCCAACTCCGGATGCTTCAATATTTCTGAGTACTAAGTCTCCTTGACGAAAGAACCTTTCTTTCACCCTCAAGTTATAATAGAAAGAAGCCCTCTTCTGGTATTCGACATTCCTTGCATGAGCTTCATCTCTCACTTCATCAATCAAATCGAGGGCCAGCCTCATTCCTTCTTCATTAGTATCGGGATCAAATGCTTCTACTCGTAGAGACGTATGCATGATTTCTACTTGCACAACAGCTTCTGCTCCGTAAGCTAACATGAATGGGGTTTCTCCAGTAGTTACCTTACATGTGGTGCGGTATGCCCAAGGTATGGGTAGTAATTCATCTACCCAAGTATTTCTAGAGCGTTCCACTCTCTTCTTAAGTCCATTAAGGATAATTCGATTAGCAACTTCAGCTTGCCCATTGGCTTGAGGGTGGGCAACCGAGGTGAACCGAAGCTCAATCCCATTCTCATCACAATAGTCTCTGAATTCTTGTTGTTAAATTGTAACCCATTGTCCGTAACAAGGATTCGTGGTATTCCATACCTGCACATGACGTTCTCCCAGAAAAACTGCATGACTTGCTTAGTTGTGATCTTAGCCAAAGGCTTGGCTTCAATCCACTTCGTGAAGTAGTCAATAGCTACAATCAGAAACTTCCTTTGAGCTATGGCCATAGGGAAAGGCCTAAGTATATCCATCCCCCACATAGCGAAAGGAATGGGGGAGCTCACGGATGTTAGCATCTCCGGTGGTTGCCTAACCACAGGTGCATGTTTTTGGCATCGGTCACATTTCTTTACATAATCCCTGGCATCAGCCACCATCTCGGGCCAATAGAAATCGAGTCTAACTATCTTATGGGCTAGAGCCCTGCCCCCCAAGTGCTGTCCACAAATCTCCTCATGGACCTCTTCAATAGCTGACCTGGCTTCCTCAGGCCTTAAACACTTCAGATATGGGATTACAAAGGACTTCTTATAGAGTATCCCCTCGATCAGTGCATACCTTAACGCTCTTACCGAAAGCTTTCGTGCCTCCACGACATCAGTTGGTAGCCAACCGATCTCTAGATGTGCCTTAATGGGATCTATCCAGCATCCCCTGGCTCCGATGGGGGTGACCAACTTGGAATCAATAATAGGGGTCTTCAGAACTTGAAAGTAGACACTTCCTGAATAATTCTCTATCTCGGAGGAGGCAAACTTGGATAAGACATCAGCCTTGATATTTTCCTCCCGGGGAATGTGCTCTATATAGCATTCGTCAAACTGAGTCATTACTGCCTTTACAAGTCTAAGATACCTAATCATGGTTTCATCCTTCGCCTCGAACTCTCCATTGACTTGAGCCACTATCAATCTCGAATCTCCACACACTTTTAAGTTTCTGATCCTTAGCGCTCCTGCCAAGCCAAGTCCAGCTATCAAAGCTTCATATTCCGCCTCATTGTTGGTTGTCGGGAAGTCCAACTTTAGGGCATATTCAATCGTGAATCCTTTGGGGCTTTGCAGGACAAGACCTGCACCACTTGTTTTTGTTTTTGATGCCCCATCAAAATAGAGCATCCAATATTCTTTCTCCTCAGTTACAGCTTCCTTGTCTTCCTTATCACCTTCCTGAGGTATCTCCTGCCCCCCGACTTCTTGGTTGTTAATGGTACATTCAACCACGAAGTCAGCGAGTGCCTGAGCCTTAATTGCCGTTCTTGGCTTGTACTTAATATCAAATTCACCCAACTCAATTGCCCACTTGATGAGCCTACCACTGGCTTTAGGGTTGTGCAAAATATTCCTCAATGGCTGGCTTGTCAGGACCTCGATCTTATGTGCCTGAAAATAGGGTCGTAACTTCCTAGAGGCGGTCACCAATGCTAAGGCAAACTTCTCGATGGTGGAGTAGTTCAACTCTGCTCCGTGTAAAACCTTACTTACATAGTATACGGGTTTTTGAACCTTGTCTTCTTCCTTTACAAGCACAGCGCTCACAGCTTGATCCGAGATTGCCAGGTAGAGATAAAGAGTTTCTCCCATGCTTGGCTTGGCCAACAACGGGGCTTCAGCCATGTACTTCTTCACCTGTTCAAAGGCCTATTGGCTTTCTTCTGTCCATTCAATTTTTTTTACCTTTTTCAATGTTTTAAAGAACGGCAAACACTTGTCCCCGGATTTGGAGATGAATCTCCCCAATGCAGCAATCCTCCCAGTTAGCTTTTGTACGTCCCTTATGGAACGTGGCGGTTCCATGTCTAGGATGGCTTTGATTTTATCAGGGTTTGCCTCAATCCCACGTTTTGAGACCATGAGACCCAAGAACTTTCCTGATCCAACGCCGAAAGCGCATTTGGCCGGATTCAACATCATCTTGTGGTGCCTCAATACTTCGAAGGCCTCGGGTAGGTGCTCGATATGATCTACCTTATGAAGGCTCTTCACTAACATGTCGTCGACGTAGACTTCCATAGTTTTCCCAATGAGATGGGCAAATATCTTGTTTACCAACCTTTGGTAGGTGGCTCCTGCATTCTTCAGTCCAAAGGCCATGACTAGGTAGCAATATACACCAAAATCAGTGAAGAATGACACCTTAGGAATATCGTCTTTGTGCATCTTTATTTGGTTGTAGCCACTGAAACCATCTATGAAACTCAGCATCTCGTGCCCGGCCATGGCATCTATCAGCATATCGATCCTTGGTAAGGGGAAACAGTCCTTTGGGCATGCATCATTCAGGTCCGTAAAGTCTATGCACATTCTCCATTTTCCATTGGCCTTTTTGACCATTACCGGATTGGCCAACCATTCTGGGAACTGGATCTCTTCAATGAATCCTGCTTCTAGGAGTTTGTCAACTTCCTGCTTTATGGCTTCTTGCCTCTCAGGTGCAAAATTTCTCTTCTTTTGTTTCACCGCCTTCCTTCCCGGATCCACGTTTAAGTTATGCGTTATCAGTTGGGGATCTATCCCTGGCATATCAGCTGCTGTCCAGGCGAACACGTCATTGTTGTCTTGCAAGAAGGAGATCAGCTTGCTTTTCAAGGGTCCTTCAATGATGCCCTAATATGAGTAACCTTCTCAGGATCTCCCAACTCCAAAGGTATGGGTACTAAGTTCTCTGCTGGTTTTCCTCTTCGTTCTTCGTCCTCACGGACGTCCATATCCTCAATCGGGAGGACCTGCCCCCCGATTCCATCAGGCCTTAATACGGCCACATAACAACTCCTTGCCATTTTTTGATCTCCTCTCTCTTCTCCCACACCGTTTCTGGTTGGGAATTTGATCTTCAAGTGGTAGGTAGAGGCAACCGCCTTAAACGCATGAAGCCCAGTCCTACCTAGGATAGCATTATAGGTGGAGGTATCCTTGATTACCAAGAAGTTCAACATCTGGGCGGCCTCCCTAGGCTCTTGTCCGAGGGTCATAGGTAGTTGAATTGTCCCTTCAACCTTCGACTCCACTCCGCTAAAACCGTATATGGGCATGTTAGATGGTGTCAACTGAGATTCAGTATACCCCATCTTCAAAAAGGCATCATGGAAAAGGATATCCACTGAAGCCCCATTATCTATCAAAACTCTTTTCACTTGAGAGTTGCCTATCACCGGTGAGATAACTAATGGGTCATCGTGGGGGAACTTCACACCCTCGAGGTCCGAATCATCAAACCCAATTGAGACTTCTGTCTTTGCACGTTTCGGTGCTTCTCCAACAATATGCATTACCTCTCGTGCATATGCCTTTCTAGAATTTGTGCTTGTTCCGGCCGCTGTAGGCCCTCCGAAAATCATATTTATTACTGGCCCCCGGGGCTGCGGATTGCGATTACGATTCTCTTCTTTCCTATCATAATCTCGTCTTGGGTTTCCTCGATCCCCATCTTTGCAAAACTTATTCAGCTTTCCTCTTCTTATCAGAAACTCAATCTCATCTTTCAACTGTCTACAATCGTCGGTATCATGTCCTACGTCTTTGTGAAACCGACAGTACTGATTCTTATTTCTTTTCTCAGGATCAGTCCTTAGTGGCTTCGGCCATCTTACATCCCTATCCTTCTCTATGTCCATCAGGATTTGGCTCCTTGGGGCATTCAGCCTTGCATACTCTGTAAACCTTTGCCCTGGACTCCCCTTTTTAGGAGCCAAGTCTGAATCTTTGCCCATACGTGGGTACTTATCTCTAGCATCATACTCCTGTTCCGACTTCCGTTTCTTAGAATTGTCGCCATTCCCTGCGTTTCCTGTTCCTGACTCTTTCTTCAAACTGTCCTCAGCCTTGATGTACTTGATTGCCCTTTGTTGGAGCTCAGTCATATTTTCGGGGGGATGCTTGACCAATGACATCTTGAAATAAACATTTGAGGTTCCGTTTTGCAGGGCTACCATAGCCACTTTGTTTTCTAAGTCAGTTATTGCGAGGGTTTCCTTGGTAAACCGCTTGAGATAATCCCTCAGGTTTTCATTTTTTCCTTGTATTACAGTCATAAGAGAAGCAGAATCCTTCTCATGAATCCTCTCACCAATGAACTGGGTGATGAAGGCTATGCTCAGCTCCTTAAATGTGGCGATAGAGTTCGGGGGTAGACGGCTGTACCAATGTTGCGCCATGCCTGCTAGGGTTTGGGGAAACGCCCTACACTTCAAAGCGTCACTGACAGGCTGCAGCAGTAGTGCATTAGAGAATGTCCTTACGTTGTTAGCGGGGTCCCCTGTTCCATCATAGGTTTTTATGGTGGGCATCTTAAATTTTCGAGATATATGGGCATTCATCACTTCCTCGGTGAATGGAGGGGTTGGATCATCGGGATCTCCTAGTTGCATCAGATCTTTGGGATCTCCTCTAGGGATATCTGCCCGGGTGGTTTCGTTTCTAGGTCCCCCGGTCCTCCTTTCTCTCCTTGTTGGCCCTTCTAAGTCTATAAAGGGAATCTCTCCCGACCTTGGAGGGGGTGACTCCTCCTTTGTTGTTCCCTTGCCATGTCCTCCTTTAGCTTCTGAATCTTGGCCTCGTGAGCCTTGATTTTCTCCATGGTGGTCAGGGGTGGCCGATCATGAATTCTTCGGGAACGTCCAACTGGCTCCTTGCTAGCACGTCGCCTCCTCGGGGCTTCCTCGCGATCGTCATCCTCGGATGAGGAGTCATCAGAATATGGGCCGGAATAGTCATGGTATTGCTGGTCGGGTCCCAGACCTCTTATGTACGGTGGATCGTATGACTCGTGCACCTGAAGGGCATGACCGCTTGGACCAGCCTAGTAAGGGGGATAATTAGGCAACCCATACAACGGGTTGGTACTTGTGGGGATCACAATAGTTGAGATCTGGGCGTCCGGGAGTACGGAACGTCCTCCGAGAGGGGAAACAACCATCTGTAGGGGATTCGTCCCTTGGTTGGTAGAATCCGTTATCAGGGGTTGGGACTCCCGGATTTGGGCTTCAGACCTTGGAAGCTCAGTCTCCCGATGCAGAATGTCCAGGGGTTAAGATCCCGTTCCTGGGGGTGCCTGTCCTACCGTTGAGGGTTGGGTGGTAGTAGTAGTAGTTTTAGAAAGTGTTGGTGTTCTCCGGGTGGTAAGCATGGTTGATTATCCGTTTCCCACAGACGGCGCCAAATGTTGTGGAACAAAAAGTAGGGTATATTTATTGCGTGTTGAATGCTAGGGATTAAGGGAAGCTTCAAGCTTTAATGGCTGATCGAGTGTTTCGTGACTTAATTCGGGTCCTCACAAGATGCCTACGTATCTTGCAAATATCAAGAATCAAGCCAAAAACGTAGTTCTGTTTGTGAAGGAGCATGTCCTTATATAGGTGATGAAAACCCTAGAATTAGGGTAGAATTAGGATACTTGGTGGACAAGTTACTACCTTGGCCCAATTCTAGAGCCTTCCATATGATAAGAAGATAACTATTAGAGGTATATGCCTTGGAGGCTACTCCTGATATGATTTAGTTTCCTTTTAAAACTCAATATTGGAGTCTGAAACTGGCTGATTTATTAATTACGAATTTAATTCCATAATTAGAGTTTCGGGCCTTACTACCGGGCTTTTGACTTTGGACCAATCTAGGTTCATTAAATGCAATATTTAATGTATCCCAAGGGCTTACTTTTAGCCCATATCATAAATAATATTTTCAAAACTTATTTCTAATAAAAGTTTATGATTTATATTTTTATTCAAAAAAAATATATGAAAATATCTTTTTTATATATCTTAAAATATATGCTAAAAATCAAAGTGACATATATGTAAAATAAGAGGAGTGCTAATAAAAATAAAATAATACTTAAAACATGATAAAACTTAAAACTCACAAATATTACAGTATAAATTACTTTAGAGAAAAATGAACCTATGATTATCTTAGGTAATTCGTATAAAATTAATGATCCTCCCATAAATTCACAAAAAATCATTTTTTTATAAAAATACCCTACACATGATTGCCTATAAAAAAATTCCCTAATCTTAGACAATTTCCTAAGATTATATTAGGTTCACTAATCTCTTTATTTTAGAGAAAAAGGAACTTAAGATTATCTTAGGTAATTAATTAAGTAAGATTTATAGTATAAAATTAATGGGCCTTCTATGTATTCATACAAAATCCTATTTTTACAAAAATATCCTATTCATGATTGCAAAGGAGGGAAATTTTTAGCTAAATTCTATGTGGAATACCATACATAAAAATTATAGAGAATATCTAAAAAAAATAACTCCAACGGTACATTCCCCTTATGTATAATTTTAACCAACCTCACGATATTCATTATATTTGTTGAATCATAAAGACATGTAGTAAAATTACACGTCATCTATTACCATATTAAAATAATATATTCTATTTATAACAATTTAAAATAATATCAAAATGCTATTATTAAATTATAACCAATTATTATAGTCAATTGAACTACAACACCTTATAAATTTAACAAAAAACTTGCAAGTTCAGCAAATATTATTTTAGCCACTCATTTTTAACTTGAAGATGATAATATTATCTTAGTCTTTTTACTTTAATTGGTTACCATCCTCTTCTTGCTAACTAGAAGAGTATTAGTTTAGAGCTAAGTTTAATACAATATCAAATTTGATTGCATTGCGATCAAATTCAAAAATACACAACTTCAAAGAAGTTACATATTTAGGTCTAAATTTGTGAAAATATATATTTGGTTTTAAATTTGCAAACGAAAGATGGACAATTAGGTATATGAATTCTAGTTACATCGTCATTATTATATTTGGATATATGAATCCTAGCCATATCGTTATTATTATAAATGAAATGCAAGTTGATGTACTCTAAATGAAAGGAGCCCGGATTTTCTGTTTTCATCTCCATGTCTCCTGTATTAAAAAGTGCCCTGACTTGTACAGAAAACAAAAAATACAAAAAATTACAAAAAATTAAACAAAAAATTAAATAAACATGAAATTAAATTAAACAAAAAATCCTTGCTTAAATCCTTGCTTAAATGAAAGTTGATAAAATTGAACAAAAAATTAATTAAACATGAAATTATTTTGTTACAAAATGCAATTAACATTATAGTGCAAGTGTTATTTTAACATCCAAAAATACTTTTGATACCACTTTATACTATAGTAATGATTATAACCATTTGAATTCAGCATTGAACTCTAAAGCTTTATGTCTGAAAAACAGGTAACAATTAAAATAGTTAATCTGGTCATGATATGCAGGCACTAACAGAAGCTAATTTTACACTTTGACACTGAGGATGTATCATATGTCTTTTTATTTAAAACTCAATCTATTAACCTCTCATACGTATAGGTAAGATTGGAGGTTCCTTCTTCGTGTTGCTGACTTTTGTAGCAGTGTATTACGCTACCAAGTCATATAAACAGAAGAAAATATTCCAGTTGAAGATCGAAGCGTTTTTGGAAGACTACAAAGCTCTCAAGCCCTCAAGGTACTCTTATGCTGATATTAAAAAGATCAGCAATCAATTTAAAGTCAAATTAGGAGAAGGAGGTTACGGATCAGTGTTCAAGGGGCAACTTTCAAATGATCTTGTTGTTGCGGTTAAGGTCCTTAACGACAACGTCGAGGCCCAAGGAACTGGAGAAGATTTCATTAATGAAGTTAGTACAATCGGCTTAGTCCACCATGTAAATGTGGTTCGTCTGGTTGGTTACTGCGCTGAAGGTAGTACAAGAGCTCTTGTTTATGAGTTTCTACCGAATAATTCACTTGATAAGTATGTGTACTTAAGAAAAAACCAGGAGAAAGGATTCCTTGGATGGGAAAAGATGCAAGATATTGCTCTAGGCATAGCCAAAGGGATCGAGTACCTTCACCAAGGTTGTGCGCACCCAATCCTTCACTTTGATATTAAACCTCACAACATCTTGCTGGACAAGAATTTCAATCCAAAGGTCTCAGATTTTGGTTTGGCAAAATTGTGTACCAAAGGACAAAGTATAGTCTCCATGACTATGGCTAGAGGGACAATAGGTTACATTGCCCCAGAAGTATTTTCTAGGAATTTTGGAAAGGTGTCAGCCAAATCGGATGTTTATAGCTTTGGGATGTTGTTGCTTGAAATTGTTGGAGCAAGGGATCATACTTCATTAGGAACAGATAACACCAGTGAAACATATTTTCCAGAATGGGTTTTTCATCAGCTTGAAAAAGGGAGAGAAACTAGAAGCCAGATAGAGGAAGAAGAAAATAGCGAGATAGCAAAAAAGCTAACTATAGTAGGACTTTGGTGCATAAATTGGCATCCAGCAGAACGGCCTTCCATGAAACATGTGATTCAAATGCTCCAAGAAGAAAATTGTCCACCCATACCTCCTAATCCGTTTAACTCTGCCGGTGCAAGAACTGCATCCAAATTTAGCAACACGCTTGAAGCTATTACCGAATCAGACCGGGAGCTAACAAGGCGCGCCTCTAGTGATGCTGTGCAAATAGAATTCTAAGAAATGACATGTTGTTTATGGTACTGTACTACTGCACCTAATGCTGAATTTAAATATTTCATGCAGCCAATGAATTGGGGATGTTTGGGGGAACTTTTTTCTAGAATAAGTCAACTTATTTTAAGACAAAGTTAGAGATTCCTAACTTTCCAACTTATTTTCCAACTTATTTTTGCAACTTATAGAATCTCAAACATACATTAAATACTTGTATAAAAAAAATTTATCAAAAAATGAAATTTTTACCCGAAAATAAGTCCATAAGGACTTATAATAAGTCGAGCCAAGCAGGCTCAATGTTGTACTGTTTCATCTGATACATATATAACAGTACCCTTTTTTTTGAAATGAAATGAATAATGTGAATTTTATTTATTAGCGCTGACTCATACTTTTAGCCTTTAGCTTTTTGAGTTTTTTTTGTTGGGCCTTCAAAAATGTTAAAAATGTACAGTGCATTAGTCATTGAAGGAGCATTTAAATTTGAAAATGTTAGAAAATTCAAAAAATTGTGCCAAAAAATTTCCAAATGCTTATGTGTCCTTGTTTAGTTGAGAATTTTATGAATTTTATCAATAAAATTATTAGATCCGGCGTGTAAATATTTTTATGATCATAAATTAAAATATGTCATATGTGTCATTTTGGGGAATATTTTTAGGTTCCCTCCCCTCCCTCATGTATATTGTCCTATATTTAAGATGACAGGTTAGGGCTTGAACAGTTCTGAACTACCTCTACAATGAGCTCGGCCTACGGACTACTCCCATTTAGAACTTTAAACTTTTTGGGCTTGAACTGCTCTTATTTTTAGCTTTTAGCTTTGGACTTTCTTTCATTAACCTTGAATTCTTGTATTAACTATGGATTTTATTTCTTTTTTAGCCTTCGACTCAATGGGCTTTCTTTAATTGGGTCTAGAATACTTTTAGAATTGTGAATTTTGTATGTTACTTGTGGACACATATTTTGAATATTCAGGTCATTATGGATATTGTATATGACGTACTTGCATTAAAACACATCAGAATCAAGATTACATAAGATAAATTCCGGAGCATTTAACACCCACTCCGTCATACCTGACATAAAATCGCTCGTGCCAATTCATGAGCAACCATATTCGCAGATCTATGTGCAAACAAGACTAACACTTCATTAAAATGTTTAAGTATATAAATACAATCTGACAAATGTATAATCTGTTACAGAGATTATCAGAGAATAATGATGAAATGAAGAAGAAGAACACAACATTTACTCTCATTAGAATAACAGAATGTTACAATAAAAGATGAATGTAGAAATTAGTGTATTACAGACTCTGAGCACCAACACTGTATTTATACTACTAACAACCTGTAACAAACTTATAACAGACTAAGTCAACTAATGATAAAAGCATATTGACTCTTGTTGACTTTATTGACTATTGTTAGATATAACAGCCCCCCTCAAGTTGGAAGGCTGAAAGTAATCGCAGACTTGCAACTTGGAACTCAGATTGGCTAAGGTTGCAGCTCCAACAGCTTTAGTAAACATGTCAGCAGATTGAGCAGTAGTGGACACATGAGTAGGAATTAAATGCCTTTAGCAAAATTCTCACGCACCAAGTGACAATCAATTTCAATGTGCTTGGTGCGTTCACGATAGACAGGATTAGCAGCAATATAGATAGCAGATTGTGAATCACAGTAAAAAGGAATTGGCAGCTTGGGAGTAATCAAAAAATCTTTAAGCACTGCAAGCAGCCACAAAACCTCACAGCATGTATCAGCCATGGCTCGATATTCAGCCTCAGCTGAAGATCTAGAAATCATGTGCTGTTTCTTACACTTCCAGGAAACAAGAGAGTCACCAAGCAACACACAGTAACCAATCAAAAAATGACGAGTAGTAGGATCACCCCCCAGTCTGAATCACAGAATGCACGAAGATCTAGAGAAGAAGTCGCCGAAATAAACAATCCTTTTCCTGGAGACTATGTGATATATCTCAGAGCCTTAAAAATTGCTTGCATATGATCCACTCTAGGAGAATTCATGAACTGAGATAAGACATGAACAGTATAAGCAAGGTCAGGGCGAGTGATAGTTAAGTAGATTAATCGACCAATCAATTGTCTGTAGGTAGAAGCATCAGATGGAGACAATAATGGCGAAGTATTATCAAGCAAGTGATGATCTTGTTCAAGTGGAATAACAGAAGGCTTTGCTGCAGTCAAGCCAGTATCACGAAGTAAATCCAAAGCATATTTCCTTTGATTTAAGTAAAAACCTTGATCAGAACGAGCTACTTCAATGCAAAGGAAATATTTGATGAGGCCAAGATCCTTGATCTTAAACTGAGTATTCAAATACAACTTCACATCTTTAATAAGAGATTCAGATGAACCAGTGAATAGTATGTCATCAACATACAAAAGAATAGCCAGAAAATGACCATTTGATTTAAGGGTAAACAAACTATTATCACTTTGAGACTATGAAAACCCATACTTTTTAACAGAAGCAGAAAATTTAGCAAACCATCAACGAGGAGCTTGTTTCAGTCCATATAATGACTTTCACAATTTACACACATAATCCTGAGGATTAGCAGGATAAGAAGCTGAAAGAAAAGAGTAACCTGGAGGTAATTTCATATAAACAGTCTCTTGAAGATCGCCATTAAGAAATGCATTGTTGACATCAAGTTGATAGACATTCTATTGTTTGACAGCAGCTATGGTCAAAAACAATCTTACTGTAACCATCTTAGCTACTGGAGCATATGTATCATAATAATCGACTCCCAATGTTTGTGTAAAGCCACGAGCCACAAGCCTAGCTTTATAACATTTCACAGTGCCATCAGAGTGATATTTGACCTTAAACAACCACCTACAATCAACTACATGCTGACTTGCAGGTCTTAAAACCAGATCCCATGTATGATTGTCTTCTAGAGCTATAATTTCATCTTTCATAGCTTGAAACCATTTAGGATGAGGAGCAGCTTGTTGAAAAGTGTAGGGAATAGGAATTTGAGAAACAGCAGTAAGATATGCACGATATGTAGGGGTAAATTTCTGATAAGAGATATGATTTTGTATAGGATAAAGCTGAGTACTCATACCTGTTGCAAGAGAAGGAGAAGAGATATTTGTAGCCACTGCATTGATGGATGGAAGACCTGTGAACTCTCTAAATCGAGCAGGTAATTGTTTTGTCCTAACAGGTCTAGTAATAGGAGCAGAAACAACATGAGTATCATCACTAACAGGAATATGAGGAGAGGTATGAGGTAACTCAGACTCAGATGACACTATAGACTCCTCTGGTAATACTGAATTGACAGGAGTATCAGAATAAGTAGGCTGAGTAACAGGAAATAAAGGTGTCTGATCCACAGGAGATGCTGTAGATGTTGAAGTATGAAATGGAAATACTATCTCAACAAAAGTAATATCTCTAGAGTAGATACATTTCTTTGAAGTAAGATCAAAAACTTTATATCTTTTTTTACCAAAAGGATAACTCAAAAACACCCCCTTAGTTGCTCTAGATTCAAGTTTATCAGAAGCATGAAGATTAGTTGCATAACATAGACAACCAAAGGTCTTAAGATGTGAGTAATTTGGTGGTTATTTATACAACAACTCAAAAGGTGTTTGAAAGTTTAGAGATTTAACAGGCAAAAGGTTGATTATATGAGTAGCAGTTAAAACAAAATCTCCCCAAAAAGAGTTAGGAAGATTAGATTGGAATTTCAAAGCTCGAGCAACATTCAGAATATGTTGATGCTTTCTCTCAACTTGGCCATTTTGTTGAGGGGTAGCTGGACAAGAAGTATGATGCACAATACCAAGAGAGCTAAGATAGGTTTGAACATCAGTATTAGTAAACTCTGTCCCATTATCTGAACGTATGATCTTTACAGATTTTGTAAACTGATTTTGAACATAGGCAATGAAATTTTTGATAAGTGAAGGAACTTGTGTCGTAGAGGTAAACAAAAAAACCAAGTAGCTTTAGAAAAGTCATCTACCACTGTTAAAAAATATCTGTAGTTATGGCCAACTTGCACCATGGACAGAGGTCATCTTCAATCAAATGGCGATATTTCAGCACCGCTTTGGTTGGAAGGGTGAATGAGCAGCACCTCCATAAGAAATTACGGACCTTAGGAGATGTCTTGGACTTCCAGATTATGCCCCAAGCCTTATGGGCTCCAGTGATTTCAGATGATTTCCCATTCGAGTACGCAGATTTTACTTCGTAATTGCCGTGTTTTGACCAAGCCCAGTACATCTTATCTTTTGGTAGGCCGTCGCTGATTGAAGTTGATAAAATCAGTCTGCTGTCTCTGTCGTTAAAGAGGTTACTCACCAGGTCCTCGTTCCAGTTGAGATTGTGTTCATCTATCAAATCTTTGACAAACTCGAATGGACAGTTCTGTGGGGCTTTACTGGTGGGGCAGTGACTTTTCTCATCGACTAGCCAGGGGTCTGTCCAAATCTTGATGTCTCGACCATTTCCCACTCTCCAAGCACTCCCTTCTTTAACCAGGGCTTTCGAGCTCCAGATGCTGCGCCAGGAGAAGCTCGAGAGGGAGCCAAGAGCTGCTTCCAAGATCGTTGAATGGGGATAGTATTTTGCTTTTAGCACTCTTGCCAGGAGCGAGTGTTCATTGTGGAGAAGTCACCATATTTGCTTTCCTAGGAGGGCATCATTGAATACCTTTAAGTCACGGAATCCCATACCCCCAGAAACTTTAGGTTGGGTCAGATCATCCCAGTTCTTCCAGTGGGTCTTCCTTTTGGCGGCACTTGACCCCCACCAGAATCTCGCCATCATAGAGTGAATTTCATTGGTAATGCTTATCGGGAGCTTGTAGATACTCATGATATAGGTTGGGATAGCTTGTAATGCTTCCTTAATAAGGATTTCCTTACCCCCTTTTGAAAGAATTTGCTCCTTGTAACCTCGAACCTTCTTCCATACTCGGTCTTTTAATACCTCAAAAACTGCTCTTTTTGATTTACCAACTATGGTTGGGAGACCAAGATACTTGTTGTGGCCGGACACTATTTTCATGTTTAAAATCGACCCAACCTCCCTCTTTGCTTCGGTGGGAACTCCCTTACTAAATGATACCTCCGACTTAGTGAAATTAATTTTTTGCCCGGAAGCCGCTTCGTATTTGTTGAGTATGTCAACAATGACTGTGCATTCCTGTCGGGTGGCTCTAGTAAAAAGAAGGCTATCGTCTGCAAAGAACAAGTGGGTCACCTCTGGTCCCCTCTTACTTGCCCGGATCCCATGGATCATTTTCCTTTCTGCGGCTGTCTTCAAAAGGCTAGAGAATGCATCCGCAACCATGATGAAAAGGTAGGGAGAAATAGGGTCTCCTTGTCTTAGCCCCCTAAATGGCATGACTATGTCTGAAGGATTTCCGTTAACTATGAAAGAATAGGAGACAGTCGTCACAAAGCTCATTACTGTATCAACCCAAGCCCCTGCAAATCCTAGTTTCACCAGCATCTTCCTCAGAAAATTCCACTCCACACGATCGTAAGCCTTACTCATGTCGAGCTTCATTGCTGCCGAACCTCTTTTTCCTGTCATTCTTTTTTTCATTGTGTGGAACATCTCTAGAGCGATTAAGGCATTGTCTGTGATAAGTCTTTTTGGGACGAACGCGCTCTGGTTCTCTGAAATGATATCTTTTAGAAGCGGTTTAATCCTGTTTGCAACTGATTTAGATGCTATTTTATAGAGTACATTGCAAAGGGATATCGGCCTAAATTCTGATATTTCTGTCGGGCTATTCACCTTGGGGATTAGGGCTACGCAAGTTGTGTTTACATCCTGGACAGAAACTCTACCGGTAACAATGTCATTGACAAACCTCGCAACTTCGTCCCCTACCACCATCCAATATCGCTGGTAGAATATGGCATGAAGGCCGTCTGGTCCAGGCGCTTTACACGGGGCCATTTGAGAGAGAGCGACGAAGATTTCTGCTTTGGAGTAGGGTCTCGCTAGTCTTTGGATGTGCTTTGGTTACTTTGGAACTTCAAAGGTGCAAGTAGATCCGAAAAAGGTGAAATGGAACCGAGGTAAATATTTTGCAACATGTGCTTTTATATCCAAATTGGTACTCCTACGAAAAAAAAACATTTCGATCAGTTCTTATGTACCTAAGATATTGGTCTACCGATCTACGGTCCATGGGTGACCTAGGATTGCTCAAGTGTGGATCGGTGTTTTCTGCCCTTTGGAACATAATGGTCTAGGTTTAGCTAACTCTAATAAGATTATTTAGCAAAAAAAAACTCTAATAAGATTAGAAACTCTTGTATATGAAAGTGTTAAAGTTCCAACCTCACGAAAACTATGAAGCTATATATATGATGCAAGTGTCAAGATTATGAACTCGTGCATACCTTGTTTCCTTGGTTGTTTGTGTCGGGGGACTTTTGTTATTTGTGGTGTTTAATCCCTTTCTAACATTAAAATTAAGATGGACATTTCACCCCTCCCGTTTGACCTCGATCGAATCCTTGCTCGGCGGGGATTCTGGAATGTTTTCCAGTTCAGAGCGGGAAATAAGCGAAGTTTTATAAAAATTTGGGAATCAGGCCGGGTTGGTACAGGGATTAGTATCTCTCTGTCTGGACCCAAAATTCGCGCCGTCTCCCATTCGCTATCCTGCTCACGGTCCCCATATGTAATAATTATTACTCCCTCGTCCCAAAAAGTATGAGTTACTTCTTTTTACACGCATTTCAATGTGCTAGGTTGAAGTACTTATAAATAATTTTTTTAATTTTTTTGTTTTGCCTATATTATAATACAAAACAAAAAAATTGAAAAAAATATTATCTACAAGTTCCTAAACCGAGCGCATTGAAATGTGTGAAAAAGTCATATGGTCATTTTTTTTGGAACGGAGGTCGTATATATTTTTATAAATATATTATGAAATGAATTATTAAAAATAGATCATTTATGTACATTTTTATAAGGTAGAAAATACTTTATTCATTTTATTAATTAGAAATGTCCATATAAGTATACAATAGTCCAATGTGTTGGGAATGGTTTAGCAAATAGTGTAATTGTATATGTTACACGTTTTTGGTATAATCTGTTGGAGATGATTTTAGAACTATTCATATGTATAAATTCTGATAATAAAATGATTTACATTCAATTTTTCGAAGAACTTAGACCATTTGTGCAACTGCGCTGTGGAAGAAGTTTGGGATCCCTTGGAGCAACATGTGTTTGTCCATTGCAGGTTATTACAATGAGGTACAGGTTATCTAGTATTTTTGTTTCTCTAGGTTGATTGGAAGAAGTTTTTGCAAGGTCATTGTTGTTGATACTATTGTGATTGTTCGACTTTTCAGAATGCGTGCTCAACATTTTAATATGAAGGCCGGATATTCTGGAATGTTGCATTTATTCAAGAGAACCCTGCATCACAAGGGTTTAACTGGTTTCTACAAAGCACTTGTCCCAAATTTACTCAACATAGTTCCATCAAGAGGGCTGCCACAGAACTGAAAGCAGCAATTTTAGTGTGGATATGAAAACATGTTTTGCCTGATTATTTTCTAGGCATGGTTTAATGGTTGTAACAATTGACAAATTAAAAGACACCAAATCGGTAACAAATAAGCTTGTCAATTGGTGGAATATTTCATATGCATGTTTTTTTATGAAGAGAATAAAGTACTTGTCCATGGTAATCTTTTATCTTGACATAATTTTGTGGTTGTAAAAGAATCACAATATTATAAGAAGCCAAATCAAGTAAGAGCTTCCTCACCTATGCTTCAGGAAAATAGAAACATGTGTATCTCTACATATGACTTAAAGCAACAGAGAGAAGTTCCAAATAAATATGTAACTTCAGAGCAAGCTCAAGTACACCATTGTAGGATTAGAGAAAGAAATAGAAAGTATGTACTTGATATTCAAATGTTTCACATAATCAGAATAAATCTTGTCCAACAAATATTCAAAATGAGTTGCCTTTGTCGCATTATTAGTTACCACACAAACGAGACCTTGTGCTAGTTTAAAGGTCGAACCGGAAGTCTGGAAATAGATAAAGATACCAATCCAAGTTCGTCAAAGTATGTACACAATTCTCTCTTGACTAATTTTATGCTGCCATTTTCATCCTATAATAGATAAAGATTAAGACTGTTGCTTTTGACCAACACATTTTAGTTAAAGTATTTTAAAGTGAAACATACTCAATCCAGTTGAATACTCGAATGTTTGAACCCGGTAACATGAATTAATAACCAAAATGGAAAAAGCAATCTTTCATCACAAATTGTTATGTTTTAATTTGTGTTGAATCAGGTGGTAATTTCTGAAACACATGAATATCTAGTAACCAGTGTCCAGCTCCTATTCGAGTATAAAAGAATAGCAACACCTTCACACAAATTAAGTAATCATACTCCAGGTAATTTAGCATTATTATTATTATAGCAAAAAGCTAGTCTGATTTTTACGTAGAGTGCAACGCCAAAAGACTTGCTACCAAGGTTTCAGATCGTCCACAGGGTCTGTAGTCCAGTTCAAGATCTTTTCTCCAGGCTTCAAGAAGATGCTTTGTTCATGTGACAGTTTTCGGGCAAGCCCATTTAAAATTTGATGAAAAGCATCCCCAGGTTAAGCAATAAGCAGGTTGTGGAAATAACATAGCTTGCTTCATTGAAGGATCTGCCAGCAGCCTCTGCTTTTTCATTTTTCAATATGACCTCTGGGAAAATAGAGGTGAGCATCTTGTCCAAATTTTGAACATCCTTCTCTGGCAAAATGCAAAACAATGTCATCTGCAATAATGATAAAAATGCAACCGAATATCACAGCTTCAACTATTCTAGGACTTCATGGAGCCCACCCTAGCGGACACATGCAAAATGTTGCTCGTTGCATATCTTCATGTTAAGCAGATGCTCTGAAGTGTGTCAAAAAGTAGATTGTTCTTGAAGTTCTCCCATACTGCTGCCCTTGTACCTCTGTAGGGAGAAACATATTTGACTAATGCATGTCAATTCACAATTGGAATAATTGAAGCTCTCACTCTGAATATTATGAATTTTTCTGAAATATATATTTCTTTTCATTCGTGTATATATACATATGGATGCTTTATATTTTATGATTCTCTACATAATTCAAGTTTCATGTTAGTTCCAGAACCAAATCATTTGATAAACAATCATGACCCTGATATGTGTGTGACTGCATATGTTAAATGCATATTCAGAGATACCGGACATTATTCATACATACTGTACTAATTAGTGTAGTGGTGATCACGAGTATTTCCAGAAAGTTTTACACTCTTAAGTAGCATGGTGAAAGCAACAAAAGATTAGTAATGCCTGTTAAATAATATATGTTGTAGCATAAGATTCTGTTGGGGCCTTCCTTTGACACCTTAAGGTTTTAGATGAGCTGGTTACTTAACATGATATCAAAGCTCGGTTTAGGAGGGGTCTCAGGTTCGAGTCCCTCCACCCCCATTTATTTAATTCATTATTTGTTGTCCGGATTCTTCATGTCTTCATTATCTGTTTGTCGTATGTCAATCGTAGCGAAAGTCGTCTGTTTCGTCTGTCAATCGTAGCGAAACGTATCGTACGATTGAGGGGAGTGTAAATAATATATGTTGTAGCATAAGATTCTGTTAGGCGGGGAGTGTAAGATTCTGTTGGGCAACGTATCGTACGATTGAGGGGGAGTGTTAAATAATATATGTTGTAGCATAATATTCTGTTGGGTCCTTCCTCTGGCACCTTAAGGTTTTAGAGCGACTGGTTACTTAACAATTTTCACAGTGTTGTAAAAAGCCGAAATCAGACTTAATCGTTAGAAGCACCGAACATCGATTAATCACCGAACAGGGATTAATCGGCGATTAATCCCGATTAATCGGCGATTAATCCCGATTAATCACCGCTTTTTAGAACATAGACCTAGCATAATAAACACCTTCTGGGTCGTTTCACCCATCATAAATAAACCTCTAAAACAAACAAAGAATCTAGGTGTGTTTGGAGGGATCAAGTGAGACTGCATTTGAGCATACGATATAATTGTGATGGAGCCATCCTTAAGCACACATGAATACAAGATTTCGTTGTCCAAAAGCTTGAACCAAGGTAGCACGCGTTGCTACAACAATGTAAGATTTCCTATTCCAATTGCTTTCTCTTCCTGCAATAACAATATAGATTGTTTCAGGCCAGTGTGAATGTTGAAAGTTTAAAAAAACAACGAATTTGTGTTTGCATGTGTGCGTGAGAGAGTACTTGATAATGGAAGCATGCTCCCAAGTCATGAGGTGTTAATGAAGAAGTGATCAGCCCCTTCCGTCCTATTCCAGTAAGGCCAATTTGAAGAAATAAGTTGTATTGCACTCCTCATCGTACGAAGTGATTTGAAGGGCAGAGGGAGACCATTTGGTGTCCAGCAAGTAGAGATGCACAAAAAGCCCTTCGGGCCGGGCTTTATCCGGGCTTTAAAAAGCCCGGGCTTTTTAACAACCGGGCCGGGCCGGGCTTTTTCAAAAATCGGGTCGGGCCGGGCCGGGCTTTCTCTAAAATATGAGGCCCGTTTTAGGCCTTCGGGCCGGGCCGGGCCGGGCTTTTTTCGGGCTTTTTTAAAAAAATTATATATATGTAATTTCTATATTTTTACAAATATTTCTCGATGATCCAACCGTACGGATGATAAGATATATCTAATTAAATGATATAACCAAATTTTCAAAAAATAAAAAATTAATTTGGTTGGAGATCTTAATAGAACATTACTATATTGTCCAGTACTCGTAACTAGTGCTTCATCCCAGATTATTGTTTCTATATTTTTAAAAATATTTCTCGACGATCCAACCGTACGGATGATAAGATATATCTAAATAAATGATATAACCAAATTTTCAAAAAATAAAAAATTAATTTGGTTGGAGATCTTAATAGAACATTACTATATTGTCCAGTACTCGTAACTAGTGCTTCATCCCAGATTATTGTTTCTATATTTTTAAAAATATTTCTCGACGATCCAACCGTACGGATGATATGATATATCTAATTAAATGATATAACCAAATTTTCAAAAAATAAAAAATTAATTTGGTTGGAGATCTTAATAGAACATTACTATATTGTCTAGTACTCCTAACTAGTGCTTCATCCCAGATTATTGTTTCTATATTTTTAAAAATAATTCTCGACGATCCAACCGTACGGATGTCAAGATATATCTAATTAAATGATATTCCCAAATTTTCAAAAAATAAAAAATAAATTTGGTTGAAGATTATAAGTTAAATTAATAAAATAAAAATTTTATCCGGGCTTTATACGGGCTTTATCCGGGCCGGGCTTTATCCGGGCTTCGGACCGGGCTTTATCCGGGCTTTATCCGGGCTTTTTAAAAGCCCGGGCTTTATCCGGGCTTTTTAAAAGCCCGGGCTTTTAACCGGGCTTTTCTGGCTTCGGGCCGGGCCGGGCTTCGTGAAAAATAGAGGGCCCATTTTAGGCCTCCGGGCCGGGCCGAACCGGGCCGGGCTTTTTTCGGGCCGGGCTTTTCGGGCTTTTTTTCGGGCCGGGCTTCGGGCTTTAGGCTTTTTGAACATCTCTACCAGCAGGGTTGTAAAAATCGGTAACTCGGGCCGAGTACTCGTTTTGGACCCATAAACCGATCCGAGTAACGACTAATCGGACCAAAAACCGGTTTTTGGTATAACTCGGCCAAGACTCGGGTTGACTCCGAGTAATCGGAGTCAAACTCGGGCTTGACTAAAGAACATTTTCATTTTTTTTTTCTAATTAAAAAGATTTTTTCATTGCTCAAAGGGATAAGAAGACATTAACCACTGCGGTATTAACCATCTTAACTTAAGTTCAGTTTAGTCAAGTCCGGTATCTTAACTACTTTTGATGTAAGCCTCAAACAGGGTCTGCAACTGATGCAGATGTAACCAAAACTCTTGTATCGTTTCTCAGTCTAAGGTTACACTTAGACTTTTATATATAAATATCGGATTATATATATATATATATAAAAAGGTTGTAATAATATTATTAGTAATATTAATATTATTGTTAAGTTTTAAGTTTAACACATGTACACTAAAATTAGAATAAATACATATAAATTATGAGAAAAAAAAGTTAAAAAACAATATCCGATTAGTAGTCCGAGTACTCATTCCGAGTACTCGCCGAGTTTCCGATTACTTATTTTTCTGGACCAAAACCGAGTTGGTCCGATTTCCGATTTTTACGACCTTGGTGTCAAGTCACAATTTTTTGACACAGGAGAATAAAACCAATCAGCTTTCTCAGGACTGACAGTTCAAACAGGCTTGATAAAAGAAATCGATGCATACAAATTTCTGCCGCGAACATGTGTGTCAGGCATCCCGGGTCCTTCTGCAAAATATTTTAATAAAATTTTCTTGGAAGCTCATAAACGGAAACTTTCAGACTTCCCATAGGATCATCTTTCATGACATCACCAGCACTACCTAATTTTGACGAAACCAAGCACAGTCGACCAATATTTATTTGATATTGCACCACAAGTTTTGGATTTAAAATGCTCAATTTTTAAGCAAATATAAGGGAGGAACACAAGAATTACCTAGTTGCATAACAAAGCGTCCACTTCGCAAAAAATTTGGAAAGACAACTTGCTGCATATCGATTCCAGCAAATTTATAGGTCCAACAAACTTCACAAGACAGAAAAGAGGTTCTTTACTGTAACAAATATCAACAAGTATGGTCCTCATAAGATATTAACTACAAGAGGCATGCTATGTGCAATTACAGGTAATTTGCTACTAGAATACAATTCTCACATGAACCCTGCCAAACCACATGACTGATCCGGATGACAAGTGCATGTCCCTCTAAAGGTCATTAGCTAAGCCATATTCACCTTGATTTGCATTTTGTAGAAGGCAGCAGCCCAACGTCCTTACTAGATGCAGAGTCAATTTTTAATAGTAATTCAAGTTATATAACTAATCCAACCCTTCAGACAGAACTAGGAGTACGGAACATTAAACTACCCCGCAGGCAACTGCATGCATATCATCAACCTAGGCTAACTGTCAAATCCTTCGTCAAACCTATAATGATGTGTTCGGTTGCAATACAAAAATTCAGTGTTTAAGAGCTACATCAAAGAAATTATTAAGCTTCTTTAAAGTTAAGGATCGACTTATGCACCAATCACACATACATAGGCTACAAAGTGATGCTATTTAAACTGCTCTTCAACAAAATTAGTTTCCAATTGTGCTGAAACAAATTTGACATTGATTGGGTTAGTAGAGCCTGTAGAGGGAACTAAACGTGAACTAAATTTTGACACCAACTCCACACATATAATTTCAATGTGATTAATTTCAATACTTGGAAACAAGTGGGAGATAGGCCCAACAAAGAAAGCTCAATGAACTAAAGGTTTAAAAGAAAAGTAGAAAAGGCCCAACAAAGAAAGCTCAATGATCTAAAGGTTTAAAAGAAAAGTATTCAAGGCCCAACAAATAAAAGCTCAATAAGCAAAAACGCATAAAGCATGAATCCAGCGCTAATAAATAAAATTCATAGTTCAATGCAGTCCAAACTCCAAACCCAACTGCGTCAGCTTAAAAGTTCGATCCTAATCCTGACGACTAATTTTTCTTTTTAAAAAAAGTTTAGGATTCATCGTGTAAAAGTATTTCTGTTAATTAAAATGATTAGTTAAAATAATATTAAATAATAATTATCTAAAATTTATTGAATCGATAAGTGCCGTATTTGGAAGAGAATTGGATATAATGATTTTACTATATTTCAAAATAATATGTTATTGCTATTTCAAATTATTAATAATAAAAATATATTATTTTTATATGGTAATAACTAATAAGTGATATGAAATATTACTCTAATTTTCTACATTTTTAGATATATTTTAAAAATTTTATTTCTAACAATTTAAATTGAATTTTAGCTAAAAGAAATTTTCCACTAGAAATCCTTAATACTTTATTAATTAAATCTTATGCATAGTAATTCTTTTCATTAAACTAGTAAATACTTAAAAAATATTAGCACTATCAAAATTAAAAAAATACACAAAAAGTAATAATACTCCACATAGACATGCATCGAATGAAGTTGAGAGAAGACCAACCACCACTATCATCACTAGAGTTGGAGGTAAAATAAAAAACGAATAAAATTATATATAATTATATATAAAATTATATATAATTTCTAAATTCCAAAGTTCAAGTCATAGAACATTCACTTAAATTTACTACGTTAATCCGTCATTTTAAAATTCATACCATGCATAAAAAAAATTATACTTTTTTTTAGCATACATGTTTATTCACTACAAAATCACTATCAATATTTGAGGAAGACAGTTATTTCAAGTTTAATTTCAGATACAATATACATATATAAAAATGTAATATGTAGAGTCTCAAATTTAATTTCAGATATTATATTATTATATATTATTTCGTTCTTAATATACTTTAGTATTTTAAAATTGAGTATCCATAATTTGAATTGTAGCTAAATTTAGTAGTGTCTTCAATATTTTTAATATTATTTTTTGGGAGGGTATTTTTAAATTTTGTTGAATGCTCTTTATTTCATAAAATATATTTACTAATTTTCCACTCGCCTTATGTTTATCTGTAATAAAGAGATTTAAACAAAGAATTATTTGGTAGTTGAATAAGTATGTTTTGAATATTATTGATGAGGAAAAGGTTTTTATTTTTTAATGTTACGTTATTAAAAGTTTTTAATATCTAACCAAAGGGATCACCTTTGGTTAGAAGATTGTCACTTCATATTCTTTGAATTATAAAATAATATAATATATATAGTATTGATTATGTATATATATTTAGTATTAATTATAATATAATATATCTTGTATTAATTTATTTTATTGTTTCATCTACTAATTAGTTCTTGGTAGTAAAACAAATATGGAAGTGGATGGGCAAGTTAGGTAGGCTAAGCAAAAAGAAGGAATCATGTGACTGAATTGAAGGAATTTATGATCGTAGCGGAAGCGTAAATCACATTTACTTGCATAAAAACCTAATTAATCATGTATATAGATTTAAAAATTGTATGAACACAAGAAAAATACCTTGATAGCTTTCCTGGGATTGTTATGAATGTGTCTTTGATTTCCAGCCATCACCCCTCAAGTGTGGAGTGCTCTAATGGTATCCACCAAGATCAAATATCATATAGTAGATTAAGAACAATTGAGAAAATAATTAAAATGATTTGGAATGATTTTGATGAACTTCAAAAGCTCTCAATGATCCTCTCAAATCCCCTGGGATGTTTTGTTCTTGTGTGTTTGTTATGTCCTCCAACTCTTGGAAATGTTTGATATTTAAAGAAATAAAGTCTTTACTTTATCTAATTAAATAATCATTTAATAATTAAAACCTTTTTAATTATTAATCCCATTCTGAAAATAATTCTCTCATAAAATTTAATTTCTCAAACTAAATTTTGTAATTAATAATTATTAAGAACTTTTCTTAATTTATTTATAATCTATTAAATCTCATTTAATAAATTATAAATAATTTCTAATTAATTATTTATTCAATAAATAAATAATTCATAGCCATTATTAATTATTCTCATCATCTATAAATATTTAACTTTTTTATGGTGTGACCCTTTAGGTTCAATATTAAGCCGGTAGTACAAATAAATAATAATAAACTATTTATTACTACTTATACGAATTATTAATTAATTCGTTAAATATAATTACATAAGTAATTAATATTTATTCTACATCGTGAGTGATACTTTTGAATATATCGCGACTATCCGGATAATATGAATTCATTGCTTAGAATATATAAAACCTATTCAGCAAATGGTTACCGTACAATCAATTCCTTCTACCCGACAATATCTCGATTAAATACAAGGCATGGATCGCGTGTCAAGCCTATTTAATTTAATCATATAATTTCTTATACATTATGTCTAGTTCATTTGAATTAGAAACTCTTTCTAACTTCAATTACTCTGGCCAGAGATTCCAGAACTAACATAGTAAGAACATCATAGGATATTCACTTTCTTTTACTGAAAGGGGTAGATTCTTTATCGATCGTTAACTATCTTCATATACAAATTCCTATACCCGGAATAGAACTAATGATTGTCCCTTGAGGACTTAGAACTAAACCAAAACATAGTTCATTGTATATAAGATTACTTTAACGGTCTCAAGTCTAAGGACACTTGTACCACCATCAACTTATGAACAACTATTAACACGTGAGTAAACTCCATTAGTCGTTCATTAGATCAAGTCACGTTCAGTGAACTTATTCTCCAATAAGCACCTACATACTAGCTATAGTGTCACCACACGAATGTCTATGAGAACAGACATCCTTCTGAGGAAGCAAGCGTAGTATGTACCGATCTTTACGGATTGACTAACTCCCAATTAGTTATCCTACGATCGGGAACTATTTAAGTTTAGTGTTATCATCTTCTAGATCTCATTATTATAATCTCATTATAATTCTAGAAGCTTTACTCTAAACTATGGAACTTCTTATTTAAACACTTTAAATAGATAAAACCCGTAATAAAAACAACAAGTCTTTTATTAATATAAATAAAATCAAATAAGATTACATGAAAGTATTTCCTAACTTATCATACATGATTGGGTTTAGGACAAAATACTATCAAACTCCCACTTGTACTAAAGCCAATCACTCTGGTATCTTATACCCATCTTATCTCTATGTCGATCAAAGTGAGCCTGAGACAATGCCTTAGTAAATGGGTCCGCTATGTTGTTATGTGTGTCAATTCTTACGATGTTGACATCCCCTCTTTCTATGATCTCTCGAATCAGATGAAAGCGCCGCAACACGTGTTTGGAATTCTTATGGGATCTTGGTTCCTTAGCTTGAACTATAGGATCCTCAATGCTAGGAACTACTCCCAAATCAGAAACAAATTTCCTCATCCAGACAGCTTCCTTTGCAGCTTTACATGCAGCTATATATTCTGCTTCCGCTGTGGAGTCAGCCGTTGTAGGCTGTTTGGAACTCTTCCAACTAATCGCTCCCCCATTTAGAGTAAATACATACCCTGACTGGGATCTGCTACCATCGCCTTCTGATTGAAAACTAGAGTCAGTATAACCCTTAATTTTCAATTCAGATCCACCAAAAACAAGAAAAACATCTTTAGTCCTTCTCAAGTACTTCAATATGTTCTTCACTGCTTTCCAGTGTTCTTCACCTGGGTTAGACTGATATCTGCTCGTCACACTAAGTGAATGAGCAACATCAGCTCTAGTACATAACATCGCATACATGATGGATCCTATTGCCGAGGCATAAGGAATCCTACTCATGCGCACCCTTTCCTCATATGTCTTTGGAGACATCTTCTCGGAAAGAGTAATCCCATGACTAATAGGAATGAGACCTCTTTTCGAGTTCTCCATGCTAAACCGTTTTAGCACTTTATCGATGTATGTACCTTGGGATAGGCCAATCGTTCGATTAGATCTATCTCTATAGATCTTCATCCCTAAAATATAGGATGCCTCTCCCAAGTCCTTCATAGTGAAGTTCTTTGATAGCCAGACCTTGACTGATTGTAACATCGGTATATCATTTCCTATTATAAGTATGTCATCCACATACAATATAAGAAATGTTACCGCGCTCCCACTAACCTTCTTGTAAACACACGGTTCATCTAAGTTTTTGATAAAATCAAACTCTTTGATTGTCTCATCAAAACGGATGTTCCATCTTCGAGAAGCTTGCTTCAAACCATATATGGTTCGCAGCAGTCTACATATTAGATTTTCGTTTCCACTGGAAACAAAACCCTCTGGCTGTGTCATATACACTTCCTCTTCAAGTTTCCCATTGAGGAAGGCCGTCTTTACGTCCATTTGCCAGATCTCGTAATCATAGTAGGCTGCAATCGCAAGCAAAATCCTAATGGATTTGAGCAAGGCTACAGGCGAAAAGGTTTCATCAAAGTCAATTCCTTGTCTTTGTTTGAATCCTTTTGCCACAAGCCTGGCCTTATAGGTCTCCACCTGGCCATCTGCTCCTAACTTTCGTTTGTATATCCATTTGCACCCAATGGGTTTAACTCCTTCAGGTGCCTCAACCAAAGTCCACACTTGGTTTATATACATCGAGTCCATTTCGGATTTCATGGCATCCTGCCATTTCTCTGAGTCATTACAACTCACAGCCTCTTCATAAGTCATAGGGTCCTCATCATCAACAAATGACAAATCATCATCATTTTCAATGACAAGCCCGTAATATCTTTCGATTGGGCGGGACACTCTCTCTGACTTACGTAAAGGTTGTTCTACAGAAGGTTGTTCTTTCTGAACAGGTACTTCTTCTCTAATCGTTGCATTTTGTGGTTCTTGAACTTCATCAAGTTCAATATTTCTCCCACTGTTTCTATCAAGGAGGAACTGTTCCTCTAAGATGTGTGCGTGTCTAGAAACAAATATCCTTTGATCAGAAGGATCATAGAAATAATATCCATGACCTTCTTTAGGATATCCCACAAAACTGCATTTCACGAATCTAGGTTCCAACTTATCATGTTCAACTTTCTTGACATAAGCTGGACACCCCCAAACCTTAACATGTTTAAGACCTGGTTTCTTCCTACTCCACATCTCATGTGGGGTCGTGAGAACCGATTTAGAAGGCACCTTGTTCAGTAAATACGCTGACGTCTCTAAAGCATAACCCCATAGTGATACTGGAAGATCAGTAAAGCTCATCATGGACCTCACCATATCTAATAGAGTACGATTCCTTCTCTCAGATACTCCATTTAATTGTGGAGTATAGGGAGGGGTCCATTGAGAAACTATACCATTTTCTTTAAGATAACCTAAAAACTCTCCGCTTAAGTACTCACCTCCTCGATCTGATCGAAGAACTTTTATACTACGTGCGGTTTGTTTTTCTACTTCATTTCTATATTCCTTGAACTTTTCAAAAGCTTCGGATTTGTATTTCATAAGATATACATATCCTAACCTGGATCGATCATCCGTAAAAGTAATGAAGTATGAAAATCCTCCTCTAGCACTTGTTGACATTGGTCCACACACATCTGTGTGTACCAAGTCTAACAACCCCGCAGCTCTCTCTCCATGTCCAGTAAATGGAGATTTAGTCATTTTACCCATGAGACAAGACTCGCATGTAGGATATGATTCAAAATCAAAATGTTCTAGTAACTTATCCTTATGTAATGTGCGAAGTCTGTTCTCACTAATATGACCTAGTCTGCAGTGCCATAAATAAGTTGGATTTTTATTATCTCTTTTTCTTTTATTATTAGGTTGTTCAATTTGAAATAAATTATGTTCTAAGTCACATATATACAAACCATTATGTAATGTACCGTATCCATAAGTAATATTATTTCTCTTAATTAAACATTTATTATTCTCAACAATAAATGTAAAACCATCCAAATCAAGTACAGGAATAGAAACAATATTTCTTAAAATTGATGGTACATAATAACATTTATTCAACACGATAGTTTTGCCTGTAGGCATATGCAAAGGAAATGATCCTACAGCTGCAGCAGCAACTCTTGCTCCATTGCCCATCAATAGAATCACTTCATCTTCCCTCAAAGATCTACTTTGCTTTAGTCCCTGCAACGAATTTCAAATATGAGACCCACAAGCAGTATCCAATACCCAAGTAGAAATCTGACTTAAAGACATATTTAGTTCAATCATGAACATACCTGTATCAGAAGCAGTAATCTCATTGCCCTTCTTATTCTTTTACTCTGCAAGGTAAACCTTGCAGTTCCTCTTCCAGTGTCCCACCTTGTTACAGTGGAAGCAAACTGCTTTGCTTTTTGGGTCAGCCTTTGGTGGAACAGGCTTATTCTCACCCTTTTTCTTATTCTTCGGCTTCCAATTCCTCTTCCTCTTAGTAGAGGTACTGGCACCGATCATAAGAACAGAACCCCTTTTGGAGGGAAAATTCGCCTCAGCAGTTTTCAGCATGTTGTGGAGCTCAACTAAGCTGACATCCAGCTTGTTCATGTGAAAGTTCATAACGAACTGCGAGAACGAATCCGGGAGTGACTGCAAGACTAAATCTTGGCATAACTCCCCATCCATGACAAAACCTAACTGCCCTAGATGCTCAATCAGATTGATCATCTTAAGCACATGGTCATTCACAGACGACCCTTCAGCCATTCTACATTGGAATAGCTCTTTCGATATATCATATCGAGCGGTTCTCCCTTGTACATCATAAAGCTCCTGTAGATGTATCAGAATGGTAGGAGCATCCATTTTCTCATGTTGCTTCTGTAACTCGGGTGTCATGGATGCTAGCATGACACATTGAGCAACATTAGCAGCATCTAACCAATCATTATACACTTCTCGTTCCTGGAAAAGTGCATCATCAGAAGGAGGTACAGGTAAAGGCGAGTCAAGCACATAATCCTTCTTCTCAGCCCTGAGAACGATTCTCAGGTTTCGAAGCCAATCAGCATAGTTGGGACCAGTCAATTTGTTCGCATCAAGTATGCTACGGAGTGATAGAGTAGAAGACATGATCTATAAATCTGAAATTTGTGAACACATAACAACATTAGTAGATATCCAATTTTATTATAACACCTTATGAATCGGGTCTTTATTCATAGGTGGCTCCCACAGTTTTATTAAAATTATACAACCCTCAAATGTATAACTTAAGCATTCTCAATGCATGTGAGAATAGGGATCCTACTTTCCATTATATAACCTCGGCTGTAGCACGAAACGCTATGTAATGTTCCATAGGCAGATAACTCTTTATCAATTACATCTCATGTTATTCCCTAATTCCATTTAGCCTCTTGAATCATTGAATCACGGCTGTAGCACGTCTAAATTCAATATTCTAAGTCAAGTGAGACCCAACATCTTGTTAAATTAATAAGATCTCAATAGCCCACGGCTGTAGCACGTAACGACAATTGGATTCTAATTAATTATACGCATCTCATGTAATAGACAAGTAATTCCTATTTTTGAAAACGAAGCCCTCGGCTGTAGCACGAAACGACAAAGCTCAAAACTAAGAATCACTTTCTACCATGTTGGAAGGCTATGACCGACACAAGCCCGTTGTGACATTGGCAATTTTATTACTTGATATTAAATAACGAGGGATTTTATATATTTTTAGGTTACGAAACGTTTTCGTTAAAACCTAAAGTCAAACATGCATTTTATATACGATATATAAAACTATATATATATATTATCTCATGGCATTCCTATGCACACATATATATAGGCAAACATGTTATATCATGTTAAACATTGTTAAACATCTATACGAAACAATATTAGTATTTTAAAGCATTTTAACACAATTAAAACGGGCTTTAAAACACTTCCGGAAGCTATAACCATTTTAAAATTAATTTTTAAAATTTATTTGACCACTCCATTAGATCCGTCTCGAAAAAACGAATCCAACGATATATTATACGCCTCAAACGGAGTTATGGATCAACGAGAAAAATCAAAATACGAATCAGGGCAATTGCTGTCATCTACAGACCCTGTAACGCATCACCAGAATGCGTTACAAGCCAAAAACAGCATATTTCTTGTGTAGCGCATTCAACAGACGCGTTACACATATCGATGACGTCATGCTGACGTCAGCATCCGACCCGACCCGATATCCGACCCGACCGACCTCGTCTGACCCGACCCGACGCGTGAGCTGCACGCGCGGCGCGTAAGCTACACGCGCGGCGCGTAAGCTGCACGCGCGGCGCGTGAGCCGCCAGCGCGTGAAGCCCACGCGCGGATCACAGTCGCGCGCAGTGATATTTGTTTTTTAGTGTGTCGGCAGTATTATATATATATATTATAATTACCCACCAGCCTACCTGTTAACAATCCACCAGCCCATTAACTTTTGGGCCCCCATTATATAATTACCAATCTTGATATTTTATAAATAATCTATATATTTATAAAACAGGTTATTATTTATTAATTTCTAAACTCTTTAAAAATCAATAATAAATAATCTATCCATGGGAAAATTATGAAACTTTTTCTGGAACTTCTACAACACTTGTAGAAAATACATCAGTGATCAAAATTATTTTAAAAAATAATTTATTAATTAATTCGTAATTAATTTGATTATAGCCTCCAAGAATTTCAAAAATTCATAACTAATTCATACAAGCTTGAAAAATTCCGAAATTTTTTCTGGGATCTATATACATGCAACCTATGCTCTGATACCATTGAAGGAATTTATGACCGTAGCGGAAGCGTAAATCACATTTACTTGCATAAAAACCTAATTAATCATAAATATAGATTTAAAAATTGTATGAACACAAGAAAAATACCTTGATAGCTTTCGTGGGATTGTTATGAATGTGTCTTTGATTTCCAGCAATCACCCCTCAAGTGTGTAGTGCTCTAATGGTATCCACCAAGATCAAATATCATATAGTAGATTAAGAACAATTGAGAAAATAATTAAAATGATTTGGAATGATTTTGATGAACTTCAAAAGCTCTCAATGAGCCTCTCAAATCCCCTGGGATGTTTTGTTCTTGTGTGTTTGTTATGTCCTCCAACTCTTGGAAATGTTTGATATTTAAAGAAATAAAGTCTTTACTTTATCTAATTAAATAATCATTTAATAATTAAAACCTTTTTAATTATTAATCCCATTCTGAAAATAATTCTCTCATAAAATTTAATTTCTCAAACTAAATTTTGTAATTAATAATTATTAAGAACTTTTCTTAATTTATTTATAATCTATTAAATCTCATTTAATAAATTATAAATAATTGCTAATTAATTATTTATTCAATAAATAAATAATTCATAGCCATTATTAATTATTCTCATCATCTATAAATATTTAACCTTTTTATGGTGTGACCCTTTAGGTTCAATATTAAGCCGGTAGTACAAATAAATAATAATAAACTATTTATTACTACTTATACGAATTATTAATTAATTCGTTAAATATAATTACATAAGTAATTAATATTTATTCTACATCGTGAGTGATACTTTTGAATATATCGCGACTATCCGGATAATATGAATTCATTGCTTAGAATATATAAAACCTATTCAGCAAATGGTTACCGTACAATCAATTCCTTCTACCCGACAATATCCCGATTAAATACAAGGCATGGATCGCGTGTCAAGCCTATTTAATTTAATCATATAATTTCTTATACATTATGTCTAGTTCATTTGAATTAGAAACTCTTTCTAACTTCAATTACTCTGGCCAGAGATTCCAGAACTAACATAGTAAGAACATCATAGGATATTCACTTTCTTTTACTGAAAGGGGTAGATTCTTTATCGATCGTTAACTATCTTCATATACAAAATCCTATACCCGGAATAGAACTAATGATTGTCCCTTGAGGACTTAGAACTAAACCAAAACATAGTTCATTGTATATAAGATTACTTTAACGGTCTCAAGTCTAAGGACACTTGTACCACCATCAACTTATGAACAACTATTAACACGTGAGTAAACTCCATTAGTCGTTCATTAGATCAAGTCACGTTCAGTGAACTTATTCTCTAATAAGCACCCACATACTAGCTATAGTGTCACCACACGAATGTCTATGAGAACAGACATCCTTCCGAGGAAGCAAGCATAGTATGTACCGATCTTTACGGATTGGCTAACTCCCAATTAGTTATCCTACGATCGGGAACTATTTAAGTTTAGTGTTATCATCTTCTAGATCTCATTATTATAATCTCATTATAATTCTAGAAGCTTTACTCTAAACTATGGAACTTCTTATTTAAACACTTTAAATAGATAAAGCCCGTAATAAAAACAACAAGTCTTTTATTAATATAAATAAAATCAAATAAGATTACATGAAAGTATTTCCTAACTTATCATACATGATTGGGTTTAGGACAAAATACTATCATGAATTTGAAAAGGAAGGTGAATCAAATTGGAGGGAATGGAATAGAATTTGAATAAGAATATAGTTAAATGTTTAAAAATTTCATTCCTTACATCATTCCATTCCTAACCACCTAAGCTAAAGTTTAAACACACCAATTTGAAAAGGAATGATCCATTCTCCCTCCAACCTATTTTCTTCCCAAATCCTATCATACAAAATTTGCACCCACTCATTTTTTTTAATCTTACCTCTCATGTTTATTATATTCCTTTAATTTCTATTCATTCCATTCCATTCCATTCTCCCCAACCAAACACAACCTAAGGGAACATCAGAATAAAACAGAAGACAAGGTTCATGACAACAAGAAGTTCTTATTCAGTTGTTATTTAGTGTTTATGTAATACTAAGAATTCATGATCTTAGTAGGACATTATTTTTTCCCCTTCAAATTTTTTTCATAGAATTTTGCTTCCTCGGGAATATCTTTCCAATGGATCGTTTGATCCATGAATTGGTTCAACATAACTTTCGGTTAGATGATAAGTTTTTATTATCATTGTAATGTATTGTCTAATTTTTTATATGAATGAAACAATTTATCATTTTGAAAAAAAGAAGATATTGAATTTTGATATATATTGCCTAATTTGAATTTCTATTTAATTTAAAATTTTAAAACAATAAAATATAATTAAAAAATTTATAAGCACTTAGGCCGCTAGGCTAGTCTACATACAACTAAAGCTACTTGGATAGGCTTGGCAAAAAAAAAAAAAAAGCTACTTGGATAGGCACACCACAAGTAACCCGATAACGAGTGGATATGGATTTAGCGTGATCCATCTCAATATATTATATTTATTATACATTTTATATATTTATGTAATACTAGCTTATAACTCGTACATCGTACGGATCTTTTTTATAAGTAATAAATTTTATTCTATAATAACATAGAATAAATTTGTATATTATATTTGTTTTTTATTTGAAAATATTCTCAAAATTCTAAAATAACATAGAATAAAATTTATTACTACAATGACATAAAGAGAAAAAGGACTCTAAGATTGATCTCAGGGAACTTTTCCTAAGATATTTAAAAATATACTCTAAATTTGATTGGACCCGCAGAGCTAATTAAAAAATATATGATTTTACAAAAATATCACTCCCATAAAAATCCTGATTTATATATAAAATTACATATATCTCAGAGAATTTACCTGAGATACATCTCCGGCCCCCTAATCTCTAACATAAATAGTTAATCTACTAATCCATTCTTCTTACAAAGTTAGACATTGATATGATTTCCGTTTATTATTTGCACATCAAAATGCATGAATTTTAATTAATTTTTTTTCTAAATGACCTATACATATTTTTTCTAATAATCAATCATCCAAATTACTAATTATATTATTAAATTAAATTATTTATCATAGTTAAATTTAATTACATCAAAGATTGATAAGATATTTTAACTTTTTTTTAAATATAAATTAAAAATATAGATCCAGTATCTAAATTACATCGAAGATTGATAATACATTTTAACATTTTTTAAAATTAAAATAAAAAATATAGATTAAGTATCTAAATTATTTTAATAATAATATTGTATAATAATTTATTTCACTAAAGTGTATGTAATACGAGTATAATGCTTGTTGTAATAAAAACTCAATTTACGTCGGTTGCAAAATCAATATTTTATTTGTTTAATTTTTATTTCACAATTAGTATAATTAATTTTCAAATAAATCCAATTTACGCTGCAGGAGTCTATTAAAACGCGGGCAAATTAGGATTTGGGGATTTCAATTGTATAAGCTGTGTGCACATCGAATTATATAGATACAAGTTCATGTATGTATATGTTTGATACGACGAGCTAGGGTTTTAATGGCGGTGATGGAGCTAATTCAAGCTTCCTCTACTCCGTGGATCCCTGAAGATGACCTCTTATTGAAGAATTCAATTGATGTAAGTTCATGAAATTGTAATTAATTGTTTAATTTTGTTTTTTAATGAATTTTTTTGATTTATAATTGCAATTGATTGTGTATATCTGTTAGTTATGATTTGTTTTTGTGATTTGTTTGATTAATTGATTGTTATTAGTTAGGGTTTTTGTTGTTTTAAGCGAAGTTGTTGGGGAATTTTGTGTAATTGAGCTGTGATTCGATATCGGAATTTATGTATTTCTATAAGTGGTGGACATGATTGTGTTTGTTTAGTAGAGTGTTTGCTTTTGAAACACTTGAGTGTTAGTGTTGAAGTGTTGGACTATGGTTTTGTTGTATTTGTGGCTACTGAAAATATTGTAATTAAGTGATTTTGATTGGATTATTAATTTATGATTGAGGTGTAATTGATTATGTATCTCTGTTAATTACGATTTGTTATTGTGTTTCGTTTGATTTGTTTGATTCTTGTTATGTTAGGGTTTTGGTTTTTTTAAGATTAGTTATTGGGGAATTTTGTCTAATTCAGTTGTGATTCGATATCGGATTTTACGCGTTTCTTAAATGCGAGATGATTTTGTATAATTGAGATGATTTGTTATTCAAGTAATGAAGTATTAGTGTTGAAATGGCGGACTAGGGTTTTATTGTATTGGCGGCTATGGAATGTATAGGTTGTATATGGAAGAGGAATTAGTTAGAGATAATGATGAATTATCCGATTTGGATGAGCAAATAATGATTGGGAATGACGTGGCCATAGATATTACTCGGACATTCATTTGTGTTTTATATGAGATTTGTTTATGTAATTGAGGTCCTCGAGGACCTCAATTATGCCAAGCCACGTCATTGTTTTGGGAATATTACAATCTGCACGTCTGTCATTATTTTTGGCAGTTTTTTTAAAAAAAATTATGAAGAGATAGCCCAAACTGTTAGTCCCCTGCAGTGAGATATAGTAATGCATTATGAAGAGATAGACCAAACTGTTAGTCCCCTGCAGTGAGATACAGTAATGCATACTTTTGAACTTTAACTCTGTACAGTATATGAAGTAATTAAATGTTATTGTGTATAATATGGGTAATGTACAATTGTACATACCATATTCAGATACCTTTAAAGTATGATGCTGAATCGCCATATCTTATATTTCTATGTTGGTAGCTGCTTGCATTACTGAATTTTACTTACGTTCCACGGCACCAACATCCAAGTTGGTATTAAAGTTCTATCCCATTCTTGCTGCAAAATGTGGGTGATATGCTAAAGGTTTTGTGTATGGTATCAAGAAACTTGTATTTATTATGTAGATATGTATGTATGTGTAAATGTGTACACGCGTAAAAAGGAAAAGAAAATGGAGTCAGGAGGGTTGCGCATGGCGCCCGATCCTCCCCTCACTGTACAACATATATGTACATATAATTGGACACAAATATCATGAAGCCTAGTTTATGTGCATTACCAAATGGAGTACACTAAAGTGGGTTAAAAAAATTCTGCATCTTTTTTACTACAATGATGATTTAGCCTGATAGAACAGTTTAAAACTTTACGTCATAAGCCCGTCCTATAGCAAACAGGATTTACAGTTAAATCAGTGAATTGTCCTTGAGGGAAGAAAATTGAGGTGGTCATAATCTCTCTCTCCCTCTCTTAAATCTCCAGTGCGATGTGCCGGCATTTTGGGTTTGGTTTTAGGCAGGTTTTGACCTAGTTGACTAGCAGGCCTTTGTGATAATCATGTGTAATGTACAATTAATATATAAATTTACGACTCATGTAGAATAAAAATAAGATTCACCGAATAACAGGAACATGCACTGGTTTGGGATAGTTTTTTTTTTTTTTTTGCTAATGTTAAAGTTTCATAACAAAAAAGAGACAAAGGGTACACATCTAGGGGCATACCCGCGAGAGAAAAAAGAACAAAGCATGCCAAAAATCCTACTACAAAAGCAGCAGACCCAGGAAACAAGCTTCAGGCAAAGCAACTAAAACTAACTAATTAAAAAAGCCTAAGGCTCAAAGAACTATTTTTTGCAACAGCTTTTTTAAAGGCAGGACAAGAATGAAGCTTTCCACAAATCATGCCTTTGATATCCTGCAGTAAAGCATGACTAGACAGCCTCCGCGCTTGTTGATCATGCATGTGAGAATTTCGCTCGCGCCAAACCACATAGACCAGGACAGAGTATGCAAGGTAGGTGCAATGTTTTTTGATTCTAGTAGCATTACCCACACAGACATTCCCCTCTAGCAACTCAGTCCAGTTATTTGTAACAGGCCACCCCACGTCTGCAATCAAAGTGGAAGTATAAGGGCAGTCCATGAAAAGATGCTGGGCTGTTTCTGGAGAACTTCGACAAAGGCTGCAAAGGGCAGAGGGAATAAACATGCCAAATCGAAGCATACGATCTCTGGTGGGCAACCTATTTTTCAAAGCCAGCCAAAGGGTGATCGAGCATCTAGGGATAGAGAAGGTGTGCCAAATAGCATCAATCCATGGAGGGGCACTATTGGAGTCCGAATAGATTTAAAAATCGTTGAGCAGTTGACCCATTTCGCCTGCATATTGTCCCAAGTAATAGCATCACGATCAAAAATTCGAATATTGCTAAGTAACCTTCTGACCTCAGTGGCATCTTCCTGGTCGGAGACTAAGAAGCTCCAGCCTTCATTGTTCATGGCCGAACCATCGCGTTCTCTTTGGATCAACTAATTTTAGTGTAATAACGTTGTGTAATCCCCTAGTGTACCCTACAGGATCCTTCCGATTTAATAGCGAACCTATCGATTAAATTAATTATTTTGGCTTTCTCGAGACTCTTCAAACAAAGTTCCTGTTCTAATTTATAAAGTTAAATATTACTCTTAGTGGTATTTATTTTAGTTGAATATATATTGCAGGCTGGTGCTTCTCTTGAAGCACTTGCTAAAGGAGCCGTGCAATTTTCTCGTTCGTATACCTTCGCCAACTGCGGGACCGGTTGCATTTGCTTCTTTATGATCCTGATGTTTCAGCTCAAGCTTCTGGCAGGATGATGGAGCTTGAACTCTCTGGTCCCAATTCTTCATCAAAGTTCAGTAAGCCAGATAATGCTAAGAGTTCGGCAGTGACTGCAAAGAGGAAAATGGTAAGCATTCGTAAACAATATAATGCCATGAGGAAGAGACTTCGGAGTGAGCTTTTTAATTCCAGTGATATAGGCTTTCTTGGACCTAATATACATGATAGCAATGGGGCTTTCTTGGACCTAATATACATGCAAGCAATGGGCGTGCGGCTGATTTTCACGAGCATGTCACTCTTGACAATGGACCTGTGGATACCAATCGTTTGCATCGTGATTCTATCTCTAACTTTGAACTTCAGGATTCAGACTTTGAAATCCTCAATCAGACATTTCCGCAAGAAGCAGATGATATTGGTACTGCTACCGTTGTTGATGATCCTGGAAATGTATATCCAACTCGGTGTCAGAATCTAATTGATGATAATCATTCGATTGCAAATACGAGGGAAGATAACTTATATAGCTTGTAAACATTTGCCCTCTAATAGGAGATGATCGGAGACGTTCGTTTGAATCGAATGTTGAACATATAACTGTTTCGTACATGTTGGCTAACGATTCAGTGGACTTAAAAAAAAAACACTGACTTTGATACTCAAGTCCCTTTGCTGGAGCTTCCAAATAATAAGTATTTTGAAGCTGATAATTTTTATATGAAAAGATCGCTAGCCTTCATTCAACGAATGAAACCCTCAGACGGGTTCTGGATTTGCTGTGAAGCATATTAGTTCCCCCGATTCTGATGGCAGTGTTTCATTACGTACAATGGGATTTTCATCTTCAATGCCTAGCCTCCCTGTTTGGAAAACAATGGAAGATATATCAGTACCTGCTATGCCATTCCATATGCACAATGGAGAGATAAGTCCAGGGTTGAATGGGTATTTGCACTTCCCTGAACTAACGCACAAAGGGGGAAGAGTTCATCAGGGTTTGATATTGTACAATCAGGTCCCCTGCTGAGTGAGAGTAACAATGTCGAGTCATACTGAAGCAACAATGGCAATAGGTACCTATAAAATATTAACAATCAGATTAGCAAGTGGATGCATTAGCCGGCTAGTAAATTATTTGTGAGATACTTGAAGAGAAAATCTACCTAATTCTTAATGGAAAAGTCTGAACATTCATAGCTTCACAATTCGTTATCTATGCCTACTGCGTACTAGTATATATTTTGGTTTCCATTTTGCCGGTTGCAAGGAACTGAAATATACTTCATCAATTATATTGCACTGCTGATTGCTGATTCTCCGTGCCGATTGTTGTTGACCATGCAGAAACAGTTACAAGGAGTCCGGACTCCTATGAGACTGATAATAAACCTGATTCCTATAAAAATTACTCAAGACAATTAATCTAATTGATCCATCACCGAAATTTATAGGCAAAAAATATAGTTATATGTCATACTATTACTCAACTAATTACAGCAGCAGATGTAATTATCTATGTTTCCTTTGTTTTAATTACAGTTAGCTCACAGCTTGGAAGAAAATATCAAATGTGTTTCCACAATTACTCATTTTTTCCAATATTTACTCTCAACACTACATCTACTATCCAATTTTACAATTTCTTGATTCAAGAGATTCCCAACTGGACATTACATAGCTCCAGCCTAAGACAGCAAACACGTAATAATCGGCTGTCCGCGACTTGTAGTTGATCCTCTCTAAATCTGTGACATCAAACAATTTATGTCATAATTCTCATAGAATCCACCACAATGGTTAAGATGTTCACTTATGTCATAAATCATATGAAACATGCCAAATGCACTTGAACTAAAACCCAAAATCAGTCTCATTACATTAATCAAGTGAAGCATTATGTGAAGTTGAAATCAAAACTTGTTTCGCAATATAAAATGATATTTCCACACTAGTAAAACAGAGGCTCTTTTTCCTAATGTTTTATGCAGAGGCAGTGAATACCTCAAGGCGCTCGTAAGCTTTCTGCACAGCAACAAACTTTTCCCTCCCTTCAGGATTTTTGTCTGGATGATATTTCATGGCAAGTTTTCTGTACTGTCTTTTAAGCTTTTCTTCATCAATGTGCTTTGATATGTTTGGAATATCATCAGCCATCTCCCCAGAGAGGACTTTCTACCGGCATCATCTCGATCTGGTTACATTACATCTTCTAAGGAGATCTCTAATAATTTTCAAGCTTCCTCTTCAGAAAGGTCCATAGGTCTCCTGGTTAACTCTTCCCGCCACATTACAAGCAGCGACTGTAAGAACTCCACATGCTCAACAATAGGCCAATTAGGAAATCGGATCTCATCACATAAGTTCCGCAGGTAGTATCGGTGACACCATGTTCATCTCTTAGCTCTGGATATGTTACTGGTGTGCATAGGTGCATAGTCGTACAAAGAGTGACAATGCTGGGAAAGTTTCTGAGCATAGTCACCATGCAAGATGCTGCAAAACCTGAGAAAGGATGCCTGCATTACTAGATGATATTGAAAAGAACCAAAAGTTGGCATAGTATATTAGTATATAACTTAAGAAAGTTGCATTAAAGCACATTATTTAACTTGAAATTCAGTTAATTAATTGGAAATATTTATATAGTAACTTCACCAGTTTTGGTCAAAGCCAAGATGACAGGATAAAGGAGGATTGCGGTAGGTTCCGACAACAAGCATGAAATTATGTCACTTCTTGTGCACGCACCATATTACATATAAGTGTGGTTCATGACTTCATGGAAGCCTGCCCCAATTTTTCAGAGAAAAGGTTGAGCAGATGACGATAATGGCCCTTATACAATTGTAGTTTGAAGATGTATTTGTTGCACCGAGAAATTAAAGATAAAATGATGTGGTCATGTATGAATGTTTTTTAAAATGATTCTGGTGGAAGTATCGTATATGAAATGTGTTTTTTTTGTGATTTATTTATCTAAATGCATATCCTGAGACTCGGAGTTAACTGATATATGTACATTTTTTGGTTTAACCTTGTGTGCTGCTTGCATCTTAGTGTTGCACACTAGCAATAATACCTGTTATTTCTAGATAAATGGAATGAGTTTCGTACCTGATCATGAGGCGGTACTTGGACACCATAATGGAAGAAGCCAACCTAAGAGCAGCAAATATGAGTGGTCGCGTGGACATGAAACATGGGAGCTGTTGAAAGGTGCCTCTTTATCCAGAGATATTTAAAACAAGTTTGATGTATGCGTCTGTCTGAGCGAAAGGGTCTAATTTCACGTTTGAATTAGCTATGTAGATAATGGTTTTTTCATTCTTGGAAGCACCATGGTTCTTGTTTTGGACCCATTGTATTTAAAGAAGAATAGGTCTGGATCATTAGATTCGCTATTGCCAATACAACTAGCTAGTTTATGGATTAATTAAACATGAAAATGGTTCATTTCATATTTATCGGTCGTTAATCGTCACAAGTTTATAATACCTACCAAAAAAGATTGAGCTTATAATACACAAGATTATAATGTTTTATTGTACTACTAATTGGCTAGTTGCAATTGCATGGTATAACAATTATTTTGTGTTTGATTGTAGGAATAACTAGGAAAGAACGTTTCAATATCAAATGTTGAAAACACTAATAAAAAAGTTGAAGTTTAAAATTTTTTTAGTGTCGTATATAGCTAAATTATTTTTTAGATGATGTGATTTTTGTTGATTCATGCTCGAGCAAAATTAAATGAATAGAGAAAATTTAATTACTAAAAGTGATAACTATAGAAAGGTCGTAAGATAATGTCCATGTTAACACATATAATGTAAGTAGTCGGGAAAAATTAGCAAAATTTTGTATTGCACTTGATACTCTGCCAAGAAAATTTGTGACAGTCATCCACACTTACCGAAATTTTCTATGAATGAATTTAGGAGAAATAAGTGGGTTCTAAAAATCATCGAATCGGTCAAGTATTCATTTATTGGGTATAATCCAATTCGAGTTATACTAATTTGGATTAAAATCCGATTTTTATATAACTAAATTAATATAGGTCAAACTCGAAGTACTCAAATTAAATCCAATTTTGAATTATTATATTTTTTATTGATAATTTTGGTGGTGTTGTAAAATGCATGTGCTTGACGATCATAAATTATTTTTAGTTGTATATACTGATAAAGATTATTAAGTAAGTGGTATTAATATTTGAAATTATCAAATATTACTAAATATAATTTTAGTATTTTATTAGATTATTAATATATAATGAAAAATATATAATTTCAAATATTGGTTAAATAAATTATTACATGTGAATTTGATATGTAGAATATAATTATAAAAATAATATTCGATCTGTTGTGTGAATACTCCTTCCAAGTATTCTCCAAATTTTGATTACTTAATTTTCGGAACAATATAGTAATAATTATGAAGTTTTTCGAGTTGACGAGGAGGAGTTCGAGTTGGCAAACTATCCCGAGGAAATGAAGAGAAAGCGAGATGGGTCTTTGAACATGCTACAATATTGTATTTTTGTGAAGAATTTAAATTGTAATAAATTATGAAGTGTATGTACTTTTTATGAAATTGTATAATTGTAACTGCGCTTACCGGTGCAAATTTCAGAAGACCCATGACATTAAAGTGTAATGTTGGCTCCTGATTATTTCCAACTTAATGAGGAAAATATATGATGTATTGTTGTGTGTTAAATACAGAGGACAGAGAAATCCCCTGCATTGATGACATTTTCTTGCTGATTCATCCATCAACATCTTTTGCTCCTGCACGGAAATCATGTGCAAAAGATCTTACTGACCCTGCATCATCTGCTGATAAAAAAGACTATGAATATATTCAACATGATACAAGGCATCTGTAACTTCAGTAGGGAAAGCAACAGCCATTCCTCAGGCAAAATCATATAAATTCTGGATTATGCATCAGAAACAACTGCTATTCCAAACAACTGACTAAATATCAACCATCACCTGTGCAATGTGTGGGATGCAATGTGAGCTTGACAAGATCCTTCTGACTCTTGGCGTTGGAGTAACTATCTCTCCAGCATCATCTGTATCTGAATGTGCGGATACCATGCTGTGTAATATGGACAGTGCGGATTCCCCTACCTATAGTAAAAGACCAACCACTAGCATCAAATCCCAACCCTTTACAGATAAAAAAATTAAGATACAAAACCCGGGCACATAAAAAGGTGACGAACAACCACAGTAATCTCACAAGAAACCTGTTGCACAAGAACCACAGTACCTGAACAGGAGTGAGAACAGGGACCCGCATAGCTAATGCCCACCGAAGTTCACGAATGTCCCGTAATCAATCTCTTCCACTCAGGCATTCGGCATTCTAGAAGCCCAACACCTAGTTGTCCAGTCTATTTCTTTCCTGGACCAGAACCTTCTAATGGCATCTTTTCCACAGGCCCAACTTGCGCACCATCCTTATCCAGGAACATCCATTCCTTCAGAGGTTCCATGAAAGCAGAGGAGGCTATCAGATTAGACTGCAATGGGATAGCAGTTCTTGTATCACAATATGAAGCCTTTATGGCTAAACCAGGCGAAGAACTTACACATGTTTGAGAGGTTCAGTAATCTAATAGCCGAGTTACAAATTCATGGAAAGTTCTATGATAGAAAGGAGATTAACATCAAATTTCTGCTCACTCTCCCTGAGCATCTTGAGCACAAAGTCACAGCCATAAGAGAGGGAAGAAACTTGAGCGATGTCTCCCTTGAAACTCTCTGTGGTGTGCTCAAATCATATGAACTCGAGCTTTTTCAAAAGAAAGCTATTCAAACTGGAACCAAAGGAAAGTTAGCAAACATGTCAGGAGCCCTTGTAGCTCATGAACCACAAGTAGCTTGTCCAAGTGAACCATCACAAAGTTCACAGCCAACACAGATGCCTCCCTTGAAGATAGAAGAGGTGTTGGATGACGAGGAGAAGGTGGTTCTGCAGCTGAAAGATGTTGAAGATGAAGGCTTCTACACAGTAGAAGATATTGAAAGCATGGATAATCCAACCATGGCTTATATGGCTAAGAGATTCAAGAATATTAAGTTCAGAAGGGACAAGTCATACAAGCCACGGGGTCAATCATCTAATTTCAACAAGGGAAGTTTTTCAAAAGCCACTGGTGGTGCCACAAGAGGAGGATACAAGACCGGGATGGTGGATAGGTCAAAGTTCAGATGTTACAACTGCAACGAGCTAGGTCATTTTGCTACTGAGTGCAGAAGACCAAGACAGAATCAAGGAAGAGGATCTGGAAATCAGTTTAAGAGGAATCAAGGAAGAGCCTATGTGGCTGAAGGAAAATGTTGGGATGATTCTTAAGATGAAGAAGAAGAGGAGTTTGTGAACTTAGCCCTCATGGCCAAATCTGATGAAGAAGCTTCAAGTTCATCTAATCAGGTACCATCTCTCGTTTTACTTGATATGTCTAAAACTGAGTATAAGCATACCATTGAAGATTTAATTGCTGAGATGTTTAACATTCATGTTAGTTTATCTGCTGCTCACGAAGAAATCACTAAGTTAACTAAACAGAATGAAACTCTCAAATCTGAAAATGAAATGTTACTGCTTAGAACCAGCCCCTAGATTCATTAGCTCAAGAGAATGCTAGATTGAAAAATGATATTGTCTGTTCTAAGGAAATAGAAGAATTTCTCAGGAATCAAATTACAGAAAATGAGTTTAAACTCAAGGCATTTAGAAACTCTTCTAAGTTAGTCCAGGAATATCATGATAGTCACACTGAGAATCAGAAGGTAGGAATAGGTTTCGAGTATGGTAGAAGGCATGGAAAGGCAATTGCTCTTGATGATAGTGATGCTGTCAAATCTCATATTCTCAAAAGAGTTATCAAACCGATTTTCAAAAATCTTCAAGCTGATTTTGATGAAACCTCCTTGTTCATCAAACAAGAGCTACTTGATGAAGATGAGTGCATTGATAGCACACTGAGCAAAGGAAAAGATACTATCAAGTCTCCCGTGACAGAAACTCTACCAAGCCATCAGACAGAATGTTCTAAAGTAGCTGACAACAAGGATGAGACAGAAACTTCAAAAGATACTGTCAAGAGAGAACCCAAGACAGCAACTTTCAAACCTGCTGTCAAGATAGAGGCAAAGAAAGGCACTGTTAAAGGTAGCTCGACAGCAACTTCAGAACATACTGTCAAGGCAAATGTCTACAAGCCTAAGAATAGGAATGGCAAGTTAGGGATTGATAAGAAGAATGGATATAGTCATGTTAAGGATGCCTCCAGGAAGCTTTGCAATAATTATGGATCGTCTCAACATTTAACATTTGTTTGTAAGAAACCCAAACAGGATAAGATTAATGCGTCCAATGTTAGTGGTAACTTACATAGAACCCCCATTATGCAAAGAAATATGGATGTCTGTAATAACATTGACTGTATGCCATGCAAAATTATCGTTATGAGTACTTGTTTCAATCTACCTATTCTGTCTACTGAAAGATGCTCCTACTTAGAAACTGCTAAGACTTCTCTGCCTGCCTATGTTGGTAAAAAGGATGCTTCCACTAAGAGAAAACCAAGTCTAACTCTAGAACCAAGTGGACAGCAAAAGAAGTCAGACAGGAGGATTATGTTAGGAATATGTTGTACTTGATGATAACTTCACAATCAATCAAATTGTATAAGGTTTTGTAGCTGTCAACGGATGAGGATTTATAACTCTATCCGTTGACAGGTAGCTCATTAACGGATGAGGTTTTGCAGCATACTGAAGTATCTCTATGTTATCAGTTGATAGTGTTTTTATCCATAGTCATGTTGACCATCAACGGATAGGCAGAATAGGGTAGCCAATTGTAAATAAGCTATGCTATGTAATTCTGTCTAAGTGAAAGTGTATCAACAGATGAAGACAAAACACTATCAACGGATACAACTCAAATCCACTCTATCAACGGATACAGCTCACGTCTCAATATCAACGGATACAGCTCAATACATCATCAACGGATGTCAGTGTACAATATCAACGGATAACCATTGACACTGTCTTCTATGATTAGCTGGGGATTAGTAGTTGATAAGGACATGTTTGACTGACAGATCACATGGGTTGATAGTAGATACAAAAAGCAGTATGGCAGCCATACTTTGGAAACACAGAAGAAAGAAGCATTCCATTTACACTATGAATACAAGAAAGGTGCAGGAGACATGTCTAATCACAAGGACAACCTTTCGGCTACATGTGTATTTGGAGTGTAGTAGCAAGTCAACTAGAATTAGATTAATATTATCTTATTCCAGTAGTACTTGTAAAACTTGGGATTTATAACCAAGTGTAGCCACTCTTTGTAGACTAAGAAAACAGATACATTTTGCTTAGGGTTTCTATTGAATATTCTTAGAAAGCAAAGAGTTGTAAAAACAGAAGCTGTGTATTTTTGTATCACAGAGTTTTCTTCGAATAAAAGCTTCAGGTGGTGCATTTAACCACCTGATTTTTATGTGTTTGTGCATTAATCTTTTTACAAGCAATTATCTAAGTATAGATTTCTGGAGTTCTTATCAGAAATTTATAAATATCAAGAATTGTATTCAACCCCCCTTCTACAATTATACAAGTGTGTAATCTTGGAATAACAATTGGTATCAGAGCAAGCTTCTAACATATTTGAAGTTTAAAGATCAACACACTTCCAACATGTCTAAGAAGGATTATGGAGTAAAGATTCCAGTTCTTGATAGAGAAAATTACTTTCACTTGAAAGTAAAAATGCGTCTACATCTCTCGTCTATTGATGAGGGCTTTGTGGATTGCATTGACAAGGGTCCTCACGTTCCAATGAAGACTGCAACAAGAGTTGGCCTGGCTGAAGGTGTGCCTGACACTCTCATTCCCAAACCTGTTTCTGAGTGGAGTCTTGAAGATATTACAGAAGTCCACAAAGACAAAAAGACCATGAATATTCTGTTCAATGGTCTAGAAACAGACATGGTTGACAATGTTATTAACTGTACTACCGCCAAGGAAGTATGGGACACTGTTCAAACCCTTTGTGAAGGAACAGAACAGGTAAGGGAAAACAAGATGCAACTACTAATCCAACAGTATGAACATTTTCACTTTAAGAGTGGAGAAACATTGAATGATACATTTAGTAGATTTCAAAAGCTACTAAATGGTTTGAAACTGTATGGAAGAATCTATCTAGTTAAAGATTCTAATCTCAAATTTCTGAGATCACTGCCCAAGGAATGGAAGCCAATGACTGTTTCTCTAAGAAACACTCAAGAGTATAAGACATTTACTCTTGAAAGGCTCTATGGAACTTTAAAGACCTATGAGCTGGAAATGGAGCAGGATGAAGAGATTGAGAAGTCTCAAAAGAAAAGTGGGTCAGTTGCACTTGTTGCCAACTTGGAGCAAAAGGATGAAAGGACAGAAACTGCTAGTTCTACACCAAACAGGGAGGTTTGTAAAGGTAGAGCAGAATCAAGCAGGAGCAAGGAAAAGGTGTCTGAGGAATTGAATGTCCTTCAGCAGGATGAATTGGATGAGATAGATGAGCACTTAGCTTTTCTATCTAGGAGATTCTCTAAGCTGAAATTCAAGAGAAACTCTGGGGTGGCCAAGCCATTTAACAAGGATTTCTCCACAAGCAACTATGTGGATAAATCCAAAATTAAATGCTACAATTGTGGAATTGCTGGTCACATGATAAGTGAATGCAGGAAACCTAGATCTGAGAACAAGGGAAAGTCAACTGAGGCTGTTGACTATAAGAAGAAATATTTTGATCTTCTCAGGCAGAAAGGAAAGGCATTCTTGACCCAAGAGTATGACTGGGCTGTTGATGACAATCATTCTGATGATGATGTTGAGTTAGTCAACCTTGCTTTAATGGCTGATTCTGGAGAGCAGGAAGCAAGTTCAGCTAGCAATCAGGTATTTTCTACTAATCTCTCTGAGCTCACCAAAGAGGAATGCAATAGTGTTATAGATGAAATGTCTACTGAACTATATCACTTAAGTGTTACTCTTAAATCACTTACTAAAGAGAACAATAGGATTAAAGAGTCTAATCTGTTTTTAAGTGATAGAAATGCTGCTCTAGAAACTCAATTTCTAGAATTTGAGAAAATGAGAGTTGATTGCAATAATGCTAAAAGTGAACTTGAAGCTGTGTTAAAAGAGAACTGATTTTAAAAGACCAGCTTGAAAAGGAACAAAGGATAATTGCTAAATTTCAAAGTTGTAGGAATATTTCTCAAAACATAATAGAAGTTCAGGGAATAGAATCGTTTGTGAAGGATACCTGGACTCAAAAGAAAAAGGAGCTAGAACATGGCCTTGAGGATCTAGAGACTAATTGTGAATCAACGGATGAGAGGTATCCGTCGACTAACAAAAAGTTTGTTAGTAAGAAGGAACTCAGGAAACTGGATATCAAGTATGGTCCAGTCAACAAGAATTTTGTTAGTGGTGAGTGCAGCAAAACCAAATCCAGTTGGAAGGCTAAGGAAGGTGATTTACACAACAAAAAGGCTGTTGGTAAATCAGATAATGAAAATGTAGAAATTGAGGATAAAAAGAAAAAGAACTGAAATGGTAAGATAGGCATCAACAAGAAAAACAATTACTCTCCTGACAAGTTTGCTCCTAGGAAAACTTGTAGTAATTCTAATAGTGTCAATCATCTATCTTCTAATTGCAAGATTGTCAACAAGGCTCCTGTTCATGTACCTCAACCAATGCCATGTATGCCTGCAATGCCTGTTATGCCTGGTTTGTATCAAAATGCTAGTTTTTCAAATCCATATGTGAACATGTCATATGTGTCTAATCCTTACTTTCAATCTATGAATGTGCCACAAATGTCATGGAACATAACTAACATGAATAATATGTATGCCAACTTTCCACACATGCATGCATCAAATATTCATGCAAATGAGCATTTGTCAAACCCCATCACTCAAGCATCTACACCTAAGTTGAAGAATGCTAAGAGTACAAAGTCAAAGGCTAACAAGAAAGGACCCAAGGAAGCTTGGGTACCAAAATCAACTTGATTTGTTTTTGAAATGTGTGCAGGGAAACAGAAGGAATCTATGGTACCTAGATAGTGGATGCTCTAGGCACATGACAGGAGATTCAACCCTGCTCACAGAGTTCAAGGAAGGAGCTGGCCCTAGAATTACCTTTGGAGATGACAGCAAAGGATATACTAAGGGATATGGCCTGATTTCAAAAGACAATGTCATCATTGAAGAAGTGGCTTTAGTTGAAGGTTTGAAGCACAATTTGCTGAGTGTTAGTCAGATTTGTGACAAAGACTATGAAGTAAAGTTCAAAAAAGAAGCCTGTGTTGTTTCTGCCAAGGAAGACAACAATGTGGTATTGACAAGCTTTAGAAAAGGAAATGTTTACATAGCTGACTTCAATTCAGCATGCTCAGAATCCATTACTTGTCTCTTCAGCAAAGCAAGTAAGGATGAGAGTTGGCTATGGCATAAGAAGCTGTCACATTTGAATTTTAAAGTTATGAATGATTTGGTAAGAAAGGGTCTTGCTAGAGGAATTCCTCAATTGGAGTTTGTCAGAGATGGACTGTGTGATGCCTGCCAATTAGGGAAACAAAAGAAATCATCCTTCAAAAGCAAGACAGAGTCATCCATTGTTAAGCCTCTTCAATTGCTGCATATGGACTTATTTGGTCCAGTAAATGTCATGTCTATTTCAAAGAAGAAATACTGTCTGGTGATTGTAGATGATTTTTCTAAGTTCACATGGACCTTCTTCCTGCACTCCAAGGATTGTGCAAGTGAAATCATCATCAATCACCTCAGAATACTAAACAATGGTTCTGAAGACAGAGTACAAAGAATCAGGAGTGACAATGGTACTGAATTCAAGAATTCCACAATGAAGATTTTCTGTGAAGAGAATGGAATTGTCCATGAGTTTTCTGCTGCCAGAACACCTCAGCAAAATGGGGTTGTTGAAAGGAAAAACAGAACTCTCATTGAAGCAGCTAGAACAATGTTAAGTGAATCAAGGTTACAAACATATTTCTGGGCTGAAGCTGTCAACATTGCATGCTTTACTCAGAATATTTCCTTGGTCAATCAAGCTAGAGGAATGACTCCTTATCAGTTATTAACCAACAAGAAACCAACTTTAGCTTTCCTACATGTCTTTGGATGTAAGTGTTTTGTGCTAAGGAATCATGGAGATAACTTGGGCAAATTTGAAGTAAAGGCAGATGAAGCTATTTTCGTTGGATATGCAGCAGGGAAAGCCTACAAGGTCTACAATCTAAGAACCAACATTGTTATGGAATCTGTACATGTTGTGTTTGATGATCAAAATATTCTAGGCCTAAATGATGAAGGTTCCCATGAAAAGTTGGAATTTGAGAATGAAGGTGAAGGAAGAATGTACTATGATGATGATGAGGAAAATGAAGATCATGACCACAGAGATCCACCTAGAGCTGTTATACCAACTAGAAGTGATGCTTACACTGAAAATGAAGCATCCGTTGACAGTCATTCTGCAACATCCGTTGACAGTCATTCTGCAACATCCGTTGACACTATTAGAGATGCATCCGTTGACAGAGATTCTCAAGCATCCGTCGACAGGCAAAATGATGCATCCATTGACAGTCAACTTCATAATTCAGCAAGGACAACAAACTCAGGGGGAGTTTCTCAAGGTCAAAATTCAATGCTAAATCAACATGATCATGCTCATGGAAATGAAGCAACCTCATCAAGATCAAACCTTTCACCTGCAAGAAAATGGACTAGAGATCATCCATTTGAGTTAATCATTGGTGAATCAAATTCAAGAGTCCAAACTAGAAGGGCCATTCAAGTAGAATGTCTATACAGTAGCTTCCTGTCTCAAGAGGAACCTAAGAAAGTGGAAGATGCCCTTCTAGATCCAGATTGGGTGTTAGCAATGCAAGAAGAGTTAAACCAATTTGAAAGAAATAAAGTATGGAAACTTGTGCCCAAACCTGATGATAGAAGTGTCATAGGTACTAAATGGGTTCTCAAGAATAAGACAGATGAAAATGGCTTAATTGTGAGGAATAAAGCTAGATTAGTGGCAAAGGGCTACTCTCAAGAAGAAGGAATAGATTTTGATGAAACTTTTGCTCCAGTGGCAAGACTTGAGGCAATAAGAATCTTTCTAGCCTATGCAGCACATGCCAATTTCAAAGTCTATCAGATGGATGTCAAAAGTGCCTTTCTAAATGGGGAACTGGAAGAAGAGGTCTATGTCCATCAACCTCCTGGCTTTGAGGATCCAGAATTTCCAGGATATGTATATCTTCTCATGAAAGCACTTTATGGTCTGAAGCAAGCACCAAGAGCCTGGTATGACACTTTATCTCAATTTCTTTTGGAGAACCACTTCACTAGAGGTACAGTAGATAAAACCTTATTTCATAGGAATATTAATGGCTCTTCAATACTTGTTCAAATCTATGTAGATGATATTATTTTTGGGTCTACAGATGAGAAGCTTTGCAAAAAGTTTGCCAAACTTACGCAAAGTAGGTATGAAATGAGCATGATGGGTGAATTAACTTACTTTCTTGGCCTACAAGTAAAGCAAGTTAATGAGGGCATTTTCATAAGTCAAACAAAATATATTTATGATCTCTTAAAGAAATTTGACTTAATGGATTGTACATCTGCTAAAACACCTATGGCCACTGCAACTAAGCTTGAGTTGAATACTAAGGAAAAGTCTGTGGACATCTCAAGCTATAGAGGCATGGTAGGTTCACTTCTATACCTAACAGCTAGTAGACCTGATATAATGTTTTCTACTTGTCTTTGTGCTAGATTTCAAGCTGACCCTAGAGAGTCTCACTTAATAGCTATTAAAAGAATCTTCAGGTATCTCAAGGGAACACCAAACCTTGGCATTTGGTACCCAAGAGAATCTGGTTTTGATCTAACTGGCTATTCAGATGCAGATTATGCAGGTTGCAGAGTTGATAGGAAAAGTACTACAGGTTCCTGTCAATTTCTAGGAAACAGGCTTGTTTCATGGTTCAGTAAGAAACAAAACTCAGTCTCCACTTCTACAGCTGAAGCTGAGTACATTGCTGCTGGAAGCTGTTGTGCATAGATTCTATGGATGAGAAACCAACTCATTGACTATGGTCTAAAAGTTGAGAAGATTCCAATTTTCTGTGACAATACAAGTGCTATTGCCATCACAGGGAATCCAGTGCAACATTCGAGAACCAAGCACATTGACATCAAATACCACTTCATTAGAGAACATGTGATGAATGGTACAGTAGAAATGCACTTTGTGCCAAGTGAAATGCAGCTTACAGATATCTTCACCAAGCCTCTTGATGAATCCACATTCACAAGATTGGTAGGTGAGCTAGGTATGCTTAACTTGTCATAATTCCTAGTGATATTTGATTTCACTGCATTGAAGCTAGAAATGTGTTTTGATTTACTTGAAAGTTAAAACTTTCAGAAAAATTTTCTGCAGAAATTTTGTCTAAGGCAAAATTAGCTTATCAACGGATATCCTTTTATCCGTTGATAGTATAAACACATTACTAGATTTTCGCACGTCAACGGATAACAGGCTATCCACGTCATCAACGGATAAACTGTATCTCAACCGTTCATTCTATATCCGTTGATATACATTTTTTTATATATAGCCGTTGGTAACCGTGTATATCTAATCATGGTTGTACTTATTTTCTTTTCATTTATTATCTGACAGTTACTTTTGACCAATGGAGTAATTACTTTTAATTATTTCATTTTTAACTCTTGAAAAATATAAAAGACTGACTTGTACTCTCACATCTCACTTTTACTCATTTTCAAGCATATCAAAAGTTAACTGCATCTTCTTCTCTAAAACTCTCTGTAACCAAAGTTCAAACACTTCAATGGCGCCCATTGTTAAGATGATGTCCTCCACTGGGTTTACCTATGAGAAGAACAATTTCGCGGCCTTTGTTGACACAGTGAATGCTCTAGAAGCTTACCACACTTTGATGAGTTTCGTGAAGAAATGCAAACTGTCATATGCTATGACTGCCACCACCCCCTTAATCCACGAGGTAATTGAAGAAATGTGGACATCTGCTGAGTACAATGGCACAGACGGTACAATTGCTTTTTCTTTAAAGGGTAAAAACTATGTAGTTAATTCTGATGTAATAACTGCTTGTTTAAAATTGCCTGAGAATAACTGTCTGAAAGTACCCATTGATGCTGAAATTGTTGCCATGCTTAATTCTATTAATTATGCCCTTAGTACTGAAAACTTAGGGAAAATTGTTAGGAAAGGAATGGTTAAAGAATGGAGCTATTTCTGTGATGCCTTCATTAAAACTTTTTCAGGCAAAATTAGTAATTTTGATGCTGTTACCCAGTCCATGCTAACTATGATGTGTATGCTCTTAAATGATAAATTCTATAATTTTGGCACACTAGTTATGTATGAGATAGTTGTAAAGTTAGGTAAAAAGGAAACTAGGAGCAAGAATATCTACTTTGCTAGATTTTTAATGCTCTTAGCACTGCATGTATCTGAGAATGAGCTATCCATTGCTAACCCGGATAGCAAGTTCCAATGTTTTGTTCAGGAGAAGAGAGTCTTAAGTGACCTAATTCGAATGAACCTCAATGCAGGAGTACAATTGGTATATCTACCAATTGTTCAGGTAACTATTTCTAACTCTGAAACCCCTATCTCCAACCCCCAAATTTCTTTGCCTTCTAGTGTCACAATGGAGTCTGTAGTTGTGACCAAACAGGCTCCTACCAAAGTGACCGAATCCAGAGTTCCAAAATCACATTCTAGTAAGCAAACCTCAAGTGTCTCTCAAAAGACACTTGTTGTAAAATCTACCAAAACTCTTGAGGGGAGTGTGAAGGTGGTAGTGAGTGGTGAGGGACAGGGTGAACATCAAAGAAGCCCTAAGGATAAGGAAGGAGAGATGAGTGCAACCACCATTTCAGTCTCTCAAAAGATTGCAAATGTAACTACAAGCCAAATTCTAGTTACACTCTCTCAACAGAGTGTGACTACTGAATCAAGTTCCCCACAAGGAACACTGCACAAGAGGGTTAGAGACACAGATAGCCCACTCTAAAAAACCTATGGAAGAAGAGTGAAATCTAAAACCACAGGGGAATCACAGGGTGCACACACAGTACAGGAAACTGTACCTTCTCAAATTCAATTTGATGTGACTTCAATAAATGTGGAGTCACAGCCCCTTGATCTTAATCTTCAAATCGATACACATTACAATCCACCATCACCAACTCCATCTCTGGATGTGGATATGATATCTACATCAATTCCTGATTCTCCATCTTTAAGATTCTTGGAGAAGCCCCACTCTGCAACTGGTGGTCATCATCTCTTAGATGATTTGTTGGACCATCAATCTTCCCTTCCAGAATTCTCAACACAGACTGTGGCCTCGAACTTAAAATCAATCTCCACAGATTGAGTGTTGGTTTTCTCTTCAACGGATAAAATTATTCCTTCCTCAACGAATATCCTTCATCCATTGACAAGTGTTTCTCCATCAACGGATGCGCCTCTGTCTAGCCATCCGTTGACAGCTATAACTACTCCATCAACGGATATTCCTTATCCGTTGATAACTCACTCTACCACTGCTATATCTGACATTCCTGTGTCAAGTGTGGAGGAGTTCTCAGTAGTTGAAACACTTTTAGGATTGAGGGAAGGGAGTGAGAGGCTGCCTTGTGAGCAGGCAAAAGGAGAGCTAAATAATGAGAGGCTGGCCATTTCTTCCGGTCAGGCAAAAGGAGAGACTGAGAGTTCCACCTTAGTAGGTGAAGGTGAGGGTGTGAGAGGTGTGAGCCAAGGGGAGCCCTTGATGCAAGAAAAGAGAGATGAGAGGAGAGAAGGGACTACAGGAGAAATAAGGATGGAAGAAGCAGCCATTGCTAGTGAGTCGATGGAGGTTGAGGATGCAACCAAGGAAATGGAATTTCAAAGAGAATATCAGTCCATGATTGACTCCATTTCTTTGGATGCTAAAACCTTTACTCACCCTGTTCCTGCCTATCAAATTCTGGCACAACAGGGCAATGTGGAAGCAGAGGAGGCAATGCACCTAGTGCACACCTCACAGTCTCTACTTAGAGCTAAGGAATCTTTAGAAGCTCTGCCAACCACTGCTGAGAGTGAAGAATTTGAAGATTCTGAAGATGAAGACAGCCAGAGCCCTGAAGATGAAGGTGATAGCAGTATTCATGATTGGAAATTTGCTAACAACTACACCTATCATCAACTTGATGTGGAAATCATAAGGCAATATAAATCTGCCCTGGCTGAGCACCAAGAAGCAGATCCACAGAGAAAGGTTGTTCTTCAACAGGCAATTGACTCCCTTAAGTTACAAAAGATGCAAATGGTGATTCAGAGATCCAACTTAGAGGAGGTCAAACAAGAAATCAAGGATGTGAAGATCTCTGTGGATTCCAAGTTAGTGCAACTAACTCCTACAGCCACTCAGAGGGTGTTGCAACAAAGGTTCATCAAAGAAGACAACCTGGCTAAGTCTGTGCAACTACTCAACTCAAGAGTGGAAAAGATGGAATCCCAGATGGAGCAATTTCTTCACCATCAAAAACTGCAAACCCAACTGCTAGAAAAGTTAGTTGCAGCCCCAACTTCTAGTCAAACCCTTGATGCTAACAAAAAGGGGGAGAAAGTGGAAGAGGCTGTGGCAACTACAAGTCAAATCTTAATTTCTGAAAGAAGGGAAGCAGCAAGTGAGGGGGAGCAGCAGCCTACCATAGTGGTCAATCCACAGGACTTCATTGTCGAAGCTTCCCCCAGCAAATCCAAACCTCTACAAGTAGCTCTATCTAAAGAGTTTGATTTCTCAAACTTGACAGAAGAGGAAAAGCTAGCCAAGATTGAAGACCTGCAAAGGATGAAAGAGGAGAACAATGAAAGAATAATGAGGACAGAAAGATTGATCAATGCATCTATTGTATCAAATCTGTTCTCTAGCCAAACCTCAGCTCCAACAATATCTACCACAATTCTGAAGGTGCTCACTCCAGCAATTGTGTCTCCTACATTCTATGATGCTGAGCCTTCTCATGTTAAAGAATTTGAACCCTACATCAAAGCAAGACCCTACTCACCACCAAAAGCAAATGGGAAGAACAAGTTACAACTGGACTTTCCATTTCCCAAGGATGATGAAGAGAAGCTGATGGGTAAGCAAATTAAGGAATTCAAGGAGAAGACTAACAGTTGTGTAAGAGAATGGATGGCTGTAATCATAAGGAATGGAAAAGTTCTACACATATCCAACAGCCATCCTAGATTTGTTGAAGCCAAGAGAGAAGAGACTTCAAGGCTGCTAAGAGAATCTCAACCAAGCACTAAATTGCAAAATGAAAACTCAGATGAGAAGCAAGCCAGGCTGGCTCAAGAGTTAATGGATGAGGTAGAGGATGAAATGAGGGAACCTGAGGAAGTCCCTAAATCCAAAAGGAAAGGGAAATCAGTCCCCAAATCCAAATCTAAGAGAACGAAATCAAAGGCAAGGAGGCCTGTCTCTCCGAAAATTGAAAACAAGGAGATAGTTGGCTCATCACAACCTATTTCTGTAAAAGTATTCAACCCAGCTGTGAATTTCCATGGTGATCCTATAGTACCTAAAGAGGAACCAATGAATCTTGACTCCATTGAGGTTCCTTCATTCTTGCTGAAGCCTCAACAGAAGCCTATACAGAAGAAAAGGATACCAAGGAAGCAACCTTCAAAGGAACCAATTCAAGTTGCTAGGGTACCTGCTATTGTCAGGCAGCCAATCTTGGAAAACAAGGATGATTTTATCTATCAGGCAGATATTGAAGAATACTCTGGCATGAATCTTTATCTGGATGAATTGTCAGAAGTAAGAGGAATTGACAAATATAAACATCTGCCTGAGAGGTTGGTCTTTGTATACAAGGGAGGAAAGGAAAGGACATGGCCACTACAAAGGGTTCTTGGAGAAAATTATCTGACCTTAACCAAAGTGTTCTCTGCAATCAAGAGATACACAGGGTTCTCCAAGATAGCAAAAGGGGAGATACTGGACAGAATAGAACAGATAAGGAGGGAATGGAACTCACCATCAAGTCTACCAAGGAAGATGAAGATCCCATACAATGGACAGAAAATCCACCTTCAACCCTTCTGGATAATGGAGTTCAGGGATGAAGATGGTAACAGGAGATTCTTCAGGTTAGAAGACCAACTATCAAAGGCTAGTTCTCAATACCTGAGATGGTTACAACAAAAGCTAAATCCAAAGGTTGATGAAGAAGATGCCTTCTATAGGCAACTCCAAATTCAGATTGAGTCCAACTCTGCCAAAGAAGGAAAATCAAGGGTGATGCCAACAAGAGAAAAGAAACAGTCTTAATCTACTCAGTCTAGAGGAGCACTTCTCTGTAAATTTCTCAAACTTTCAGTTTTTAATTTTTGTAGCTTAATACAATTTTTGCATTGTTCTATATATATCTTTAGGAATGTTTTGTTATCATCAAGGTCCTGAATTTATGCTTTATTGCCATCAAGTATAAATTGGGGGAGATTGTTAGGAATATGTTGTACTTAATGATAACTTCACAATCAATCAAATTGTATAAGGTTTTGTAGCTGTCAACGGATGAGGATTTATAACTCTATCCGTTGACAGGTAGCTCATCAACGGATGAGATTTTGTAGCATACTGCAGTATCTCTATGTTATCAGTTGATAGTGTTTTTATCCATAGTCATGTTGACCATCAACGGATAGGCAGAATAGGGTAGCCAATTGTAAATAAGCTATGCTATGTAATTCTGTCTAAGTGAAAGTGTATCAACAGATGAAGACAAAACACTATCAACGGATACAACTCAAATCCACTCTATCAACGGATACAGCTCAAGTCTCAATATCAACGGATACAGCTCAATACATCATCAACGGATGTCAGTGTACAATATCAATGGATAATCATTGACACTGTCTTCTATGATTAGCTGGGGATTAGCAGTTGATAAGGACATGTTTGACTGACAGATCACATGGGTTGATAGTAGATACAAAAAGCAGTATGGCAGCCATACTTTGGAAACACAGAAGAAAGAAGCATTCCGTTTACACTATGAATACAATAAAGGTGTAGGAGACATGTCTAATCACAAGGACAACCTTTCGGCTACATGTGTATTTGGAGTGTAGTAGCAAGTCAACTAGAATTAGATTAATATTATCTTATTCCAGTAGTACTTGTAAAACTTGGGATTTATAACCAAGTGTAGCCACTCTTTGTAGACTAAGAAAACAGATACATTTTGCTTAGGGTTTCTATTGAATATTCTTAGAAAGCAAAGAGTTGTAAAAACAGAAGCTGTGTACTTTTGTATCACAGAGTTTTCTTCGAATAAAAGCTTCAGGTGCTGCATTTAACCACTTGATTTTTATGTGTTTGTGCATTAATCTTTTTACAAGCAATTATCTAAGTATAGATTTCTGGAGTTCTTATCAGAAATTTATAAATATCAAGAATTGTATTCAACCCCCCCTTCTACAATTATACAAGTGTGTAATCTGGGAATAACAGATTCTAGTGTTGATTTAAATGTGAAGCAGAATGATATGAACAATGATGCTGTAACCGTAGGACCCAACAGAGTTTGGGTACCAGATGCAAATTAAAATCATCTGTTTTGCAGGGCAAGAAGCAGAAGCAGGTCATGTGGATCATCGACAGTGGATGCTCCAGGCACATGACTGGTGATATAGCCCTGCTATCACATTTTGTGGAGAAATCCGTCTCAGTCATAACTTTTGGAGACAACAGCAAAGGTTACATTGTGGGATATGGCTGTTTGAAAATTGGAAATGTTGTCATTGAAGATATTGCTCTTGTTGATGGATTGAAGCACAACCTTCTCAGTGTCAGCCAGTTCAGTGACAGGGGATTTAAGGTTGATTTTGATATGATGGTGTGCAATATCTATCACAAGAAGAATGGAAGCCTCTCTTTGAAAGGAGTCAGGAAAGGAAGCTTGTTTGTTGCAGACTTAAATTCTATCAAGAAAGACAAGGCTTATTGTTTTTACAGTAAAGCATCAGTTGGTGAAAGCATGCTTTGGCACAAGAAGCTCTCACATCTCAATTTCAAGAACATGAACATCCTGATGAAGAAAGATTTGGTGAGAGGACTACCTCAACAGGAATTCTGTCAAGAAGGACTATGTGAGGATTGTCAAATGGGTAAATTGAAAAGATCTGTGCACAAGTCAAAGCAAATGAATACCAACACTGTACCATTCAAATTAATTCATATGGATTTGTTTGGTCCAGTAAATGTTCAATCTCTTGAAAGAAAGAGATATGCCCTGGTAATGGTGGATGACTACTCAAGGTACACTTGGGTGAAGTTTTTAGAGACAAAGGACGAAGCTGCTCAAGAAATCATTGATCACATAAGAGTTCTTGAAAGAACCCCCAATGCTCAAGTTCAACATCTGAGAAGTGACAATGGTACTGAGTTCAGAAATGCCACATTAGGAAACTTCTGCAAGGAAGAAGGCATTATCCAACAATTCTCCACTGCCAGGACACCACAACAAAATGGAGTTGTAGAAAGGAAGAACAGAACTCTCATTGAAGTTGCGAGAACTATGTTGAATAATTCTAAATTACCAACATATTTCTGGGCAGAAGCTATTAACACAGCTTGCTACACACAGAACAGAACCTTGATCAACAAGACTCATGGAAACACTCCTTACTATCTGTTAACAGGAAAGAAACCTACTGTCAAATACTTTCATGTATTTGGGAGTAAGTGTTTCATGATGATTGACAACCATGAAAGGAAAGGAAAGTTTGATGCTAAAGATTATGAAGGCATTTTTATGGGATATGGATTGGAAAGGACTGTTTACAGAGTCTATGTCATTGATCACAAAATCATTGAAGAAAGTGTGAATGTCACATTTGATGAAACCAAGTTCCCAGGATTACAAGAGGATAGTCAAATAGAGCCTCTTAGATTTGAGAATCAAGGGTATTTGGAAGAAGAAGAAATTGTTGTTGATGAACCTTCTTGTACTCAGGACATTGAGTTTGAAAGAAATGTTGTCAACACCAATGATGCTACTCAGACTCCAACTCAATCTCAAACTATAACAGCTAATCATCAGAATGAGAATGATTCTAGAGATGTTGAAGAACATGAAGGAGAAAACATCGATGGTGGAGAATCAACTCCTCAAAGAGGATATGATCAAGCAGATCAAGAAAGAAGCTTGCCTAGAACCACTAAGTGGAACAGAGATCACACTAGCAATCTAATCATTGGTGATCCCACTACTGGTATAAGGACAAGGAGAAATGTTTTTGCTGACAGCATGTTCTCATGTTTTCTATCTCAAACTGAGCCAAAGTCAATTGATGAAGCATTGTTGGATTCAGATTGGGTGATAGCCATGCAAGAAGAGCTCAACCAATTTGAGAGAAACAATGTTTGGAAGCTGGTCCCTAGACCTAAAGGGAAGTCAGTAGTTGACACAAAGTGGGTTTTTAGAAACAAGTTGGATGAAAGTGGAAATGTGACCAGCAACAAGGCAAGGCTAGTAGCTAAAGGCTACTGTCAACAAGAATGGATTGATTATGATGAAACATTTGCACCTGTTGCCAGACTTGAAGCTATTCGGATATTTCTAGCCTATGCTGCATACTGTAACTTCAAGGTGTTCCAAATGGATGTCAAAAGTGCCTTTCTTAATGGAGAACTAGAAGAGGAAGTGTATGTTGAACAGCCACCTAGTTTTGAGGATGTTGAGTTGTACAACTTTGTCTACAAGCTGTTCAAAGCACTCTATGGATTGAAGCAAGCCCCCAGAGCTTGGTATGAAACTCTTTCTACTTTTCTCATTGAGAATCAATTTACAAGAGATGTGATGGATAAGACACTGTTATACAAGCACCATGGCAAGGACATCATTCTGGTTCAGATTTATGTTGATGACATAATCTTTGGTTCTATAAACGAAAAGCTGTGTGAAAAGTTTTCATCTCTTATGAAGAGCAAATATGAGATGAGCATGATGGGAGAACTGTCATTTTTCCTTGGTCTACAAATTCATCAAAAGGATGATGGCATCTTCATAAGCCAATCGAAATATGTCAAATAACTTCTCAAAAAGTTCAACATGGAAGATGCATCACCTGCCATGACACCTATCTCTACTGCATCCAAACTAGACTTGGATCCTAAAGGAAAGAAAGTGGATTCTAGTACCTATAGAGGCATGGTGGGATCGTTGCTATACCTAACTGCTAGCAGATCAGACATTATGTTTGCTACATGTCTCTGTACAAGGTTTCAAGCTGATCCAAAAGAATCACACTTAGTAGCAACCAAGAGAATCTTTAGATATCTCAAAGGCACCCCAAACCTAGGCCTTTGGTATCCTAAAGATACTGGATTTGACTTGATTGGGTATTCGGATTCAGACTATGCTGGATGTAAGATTGACAGAAAAAGCACAACAGGTAGCTGTCAATTTCTTGGTGGAAGATTGGTGTCATGGTTCAGCAAGAAGCAACATTCTGTATCTACTTCAATTGCAGAAGCTGAATATATCGCAGCTGGAAGTTGCTGTGCTCAAATTCTTTGGATGAAAAATCAGCTGATGGATTATGGTTTAGAGTTGTCCAATTTTCCTATCTATTGTGATAACACAAGTGCCATAGCCATCTCAGACAATCCGGTTCAACACTCCAGGACAAAGCACATTGATATCACGCATCATTTCCTAAGAGAGCATGTTGAAAAGGGAACTGTGAAGCTGATTTATGTTCCAACAGAAAAGCAACTTGCAGACATTTTTACGAAGCCACTAGATGGAGCAACCTACAACAGGTTGGTAAGTGAATTGGGAATGCTAAATCTGGTATGTTAACTTACTAGTTTTTACATTTTCTTTGTGGTTAAACTGTAGCTTGTGACCGTAGCTTTCAATGTTACTGTCATGAGAAGTTATTGTCTTATGTGCTACTTGTTTATTTGACAGCATGTTTGCTATGACTATGCTAAATTCAAATCACATGCTTGTTTTAATTTATGCAATGAGTAGTCACGTGACATTAACTTATTTTGTACGCGTGCTAGTGATGAGTTTTCGTATCATTTGAAATGACCCCGGGTATTTGTCAGTCTTTTTAACTTAAAGTTCTATTACTTTACTAAAAAGAAGAGTTTGGGAAACTGAAACGTCACCTAGGGTCCTATAAAATGTGCATGAGACTAAATATCATTTCACACTCAATCACTCACGCCTTAAGAAAGAATAAAAGGATCTCTATAATGGAGAAAAAGGATGTCATCTCTCAGAAGCCAAAAGTCTGGTGTGAACCAGGTCACGAAGAGGAAATAGAGGAGCTCTTCAAGGTAATGGATGGAGTGCTGGAAAAAGAATTGGCAGAGAAAGAGAAAGCTGCCAAGGACAAGGTCGAGAAGGATCTTGAGGACTGGTTGGAAATGCTAGTCTTCGTTGAGGTTCTTCTTCAGGCAGAAGGGCTGACTGATGAAACAGTTCATGTGGAACTGTATGAACTTGCTTCTGATGATGAAGAGGGTGTATATCATTTTTAATGTTTAATAAAAAGAAACTTTTCATCTTTTGCATTGTTCATACTTTTTCTGCTAGATTCCCCTACCTTGGTTATCTGCTGGGTAATGCATGTGTCTGTTTACTTGTCTGTGTGTATGGATGTTTGTGGATGTGTGCTAAACTAACAAATACGTGCTTAAATCGATTAAAATGCTAATTGGTAATTTTCGCTTAAGCAATAGGCAAAGTCGATTAAAATTCATGACTTAAATTATTTCCGCTTAAGTTGCTGTCAATAAGTGAAGATGCTGTCATGATTTGCCTTGACAGCAAGTTTTCTTAGATGACACAATGGAAAAAGTCTCTGTCATGAAATTTAAAGGAAATTGTATAAATTGCTTAATGATGATAGTATGTTTTTGCGACGATGTTACTATCAAGCAGAACCTGCTGTCATCCTCTCAAATTACTAATGAATTTGTTACAGCGCACAGGTTACTGTCGAGATTAGTGGACCGAATTAATTGGGATTTTACCTCCACGATTTACAGGAACTAAAAAGTAACTACCCACGACACCACGTGACTGATTAATGGGCTAAGACAGTGCTACTTTCCCTTTCTCAGTAAGACATTTGCTATTTTCATGTAAGCAACTGTCAAACAGACACATTCAACTCTAAACAGAACCTCTCTCTCTCTCAAAATCAAAATCTCTCTCCAAAGCACAAAGCATGAAAATGGCACCCAAATAATCCTCTTCTCAAACAAACTTTGCTGGTATTCTCACTGCTGGAGATGCCGGTGAAGGCTTTAAAGGACTCGTATCCTTTATCAACAAGTCCAATCTTGGTCATGCTATAACATCTACAACATCTCATCTTTAAAAGACCAATTCTATGTGGGACTCAAGTTATTTCAACTAACTAACCCACATAACCCATTTCAAGCAAGCAACTTCAACTCAATTTATTTTTGGATTCCACTAAGAAAATGTCTTAGATCCAAACATGAAAGTTTAAGTCCTCATAACATGGAACAACCTTCACTTGTTAGTTTCCGGAAATTACATCAAGAACATATTATAAATATGCCTAAAACTTTCCATTTTCTAACAATCCCCCACGAATCCATACAGAAATGCATATCGATTCTCATCATGACTTGTTTTTTAGAGTAGGTACCCTTCCGGGTTTGAACCCTCCTAAGTCCTCTACTTCGATGGCTACCAGATTCAGATGGAATGTTTCACCTTGAATCTTTATCCGTTTGGTGTAACCACACTCCATAGACGACGACAAGTCAAAGGCTATGGCGCTAATCTACGGCTTTGAGACGTTAATGGTCCTGTCTCGATCCTGTTCGTCGAATGTTTCAACGAATAACCCTTTCCTCTAATTGCGACCACACAATTACATTCGCTTAGCTGGGCATCTCTAGAGATGTACTGCTAGCATCTCGTCATATGACTTGACCCCATTCAGAGTTCAAATTAACTCTTGCTATTCTGGCAGTTACAGTACCTTATAGGTTTACAAGGGATAGACTCCAGATACGTGAGTATCAATCTATATAGTTAAAGGTACAACCAATTCACCATTACAACTTGTTATTACCACATTGAATACACTTTCGAGGGATCTCCTCTCATGTGTATTGGGTTCCCGCTGTAGATGAATCATTATGGGCTATCAGTCCCATCCCCAACCTAGACTTAAGGACTACAGCATGCTCAAGTCCCTTAGTCAAAGGATCAGCTAGGTTATCTTGAGTTCCAACAAACTCAACAGCAATAATCCTTTCAGACATTAGACCCCTTATAGACTTTAGTCTAACTTGGATATGTCTCTTTGTTTTCACATTATACTTCTTGCTGTTAATCTTGTCGATAGTTGTATGGCTATCACAATGAATAGCAAAAGCAGGTAGTGGACGACTTACTACATGTAACATTGTCATCAGTCCATGTAACCATTCAGCCTCAGTCCCCGTGGCATCTAATGCACACAACTCAGCCTCAAAAGTAGACCGAGTTATTATAGTTTGTCTAGAAGACTTCCAGGACACTGCTCCACCTGCTAGGGTAAACAGATATCCAGTCACTCCATTGGAACCAGACTTTTAGCTATCCAACTTGCATCATTATATCCCTCTAGCACTCCAGGAAACCTCCTGTAATGCAGGCCAAGATATATGGTGCATTTCAGATATCTAAGTACTCTATCAAGAGCATCCCAATGAGTCTTGTTTGGACAGCTTGTATATCTTGCTAACTTAGACACTGAATATGAAATATCTAGTCTAGTACCATTAGCAAGATACTGCAAACTCCCAATAATCTGAGAATACCTTAACTGAGACACATGAACTCCTGAACTATTCTTGACAATGGCAACTTTAGGATCATACGGAGTACTAGCGATTCTACAATTTGAATAACAAAACTTTTCAAGTATAGATTTCTCTATATAATGAGATTGTGATAGGGTTATTCCATCAGTTGACTGAGTCAACTTGATACTAAAAATCACACTAGCCTCTCCCAAATCCTTCATATCAAAGTGCCTTTTCAAGAACCTTTTAGTCTCGTTAATAATCTCAATATTAGTTCCAAACAATAAAATATCATCTACATATAGGCACACAATAATACATTCATTTCCTTTAACCATGTAATAGACACACTTGTCACTTTCATTAACTACAAATTCTGATTCTAAAACAGTTTCATCAAACTTTTATGCCAGTCTCTAGGAGCTTGTTTTAAGCCATATATAGACTTGATTAACTTACATACTTTCCTTTCATTACCAGAGGCAACAAATTCTTCAGGCTGATCCATATAAATCTCTTCTTCAAGTTCACCATGAATAAAAGCTGTCTTTACATCCATTTGATGGATGATAAGACCATGTACAGAAGCCAATGCTACAAGCATTCGAATTGTTGTCATTCTAGCAACTGGAGAGTATGTGTCAAAGTAATCAATGCCTTCCTTTTGCTTAAAGCCCTTAGCTACTAGCCTAGCCTTATACTTTTCTATTGAGCCATCAGGATTCATCTTCCTTTTGAATACCCATTTACATCCTATAGTAGAACACCCAGGAGGTAGATCAACCAACTCCCATGTTCCGTTAGAAACAATAGAGTCAATTTCACTTTTTACAACACCTTTCCAGTACCTTGATTCAGAAGAATCCATGGCCTGTCTGAAAGTTAAAGGTTCATCCTCGATATTGTAAGTGGTAAAATCACTTCCAAAATCCTTGACAACCTTTGCACATTTACTCCTTCTAGGTTCCCGCTCTTCATCAGGATTAGAGCTACTATCAGGAACTGCCCCCACATTAGTCATCCTTTCCACATGATCAGGAATGGACCTCGATGTGTGAGTGGAATTATCATCAGGAATACCCTGAGGTATACCAGTCTTCATAGGGAACACATCCTCAAAGAATGTTGCATCACGAAATTCAACTATAGTGTTAGCCACTATTCCACTCTATGTCATATTTTAACACTAAAAATCTCATAGCCGTAGTGGTTTCAATATAGCCCAGAAAGATGCAATCAACAATTTTCAGCCCTAGTTTCTTTCTCTTGTGTTCAGGGACAAGCACCATTGCAAGGCACCCCCACACACGAAGATATTTAAGACTAGTCCTTTTCGTTGTCCATAATTCAAAAGGTGTCTTGTCCATATGTTTCAGAGGAACTCTATTCAGAATATGGCAAGCCGTATTCAGAGCTTCTCCCCATATGTACTTAGGCAACCCTGAATTAATCAACATACTATTGATCATATATTTAAAAGTTCTGTTCTTTCATTCCGCCACCCCATTAGATGCAGGTGTGTATGGTGGAGTTACCTCATGAACTATACCATTGCTCTTACAAAATTCATTAAACGAAGTACCCGTATACTCACCACCTCTATCAGATCTCAAACGTTTAAGTACTTTACCAGTTTGTGTTTCAGATTCAGTTTTGAACATAATAAATTTTTCTAGTGCTTCATCTTTATGTTTAAGCAAATAAACATAACAATATCTACTACAATCATCTATAAAGGTAATGAAATATCTATTATGTTCTTTAGTCAAAACACCACCAAATTCACATATGTCCGTGTGCACTAAATCTAACACATCCGAATCCCTAACCACATTATGAAATGGTTTCCTAGTTTGTTTAGCTGTCACACATACTTGACATTTAGATTTCTTATCAATGGCATATTTTGGAATCAACTCTAAGTTCATCATATTCTTTAGAGCACCAAAATTCAAGTGACCAAGACGCAAGTTCCACATCGTCACCGTCATTCCATGAGTCCGTTGTCAGTTTCAGAAGCAATAGCCTCACAAACAACCATGTTAACCGTAGGCCCATTAGTGGTACCAAGCACAGTGTTAGCTTGTGCTCCCACACCAGATTTCTTGGCTTTCTTTTCAGGACAGTCCATGCTCCAATGACCAACCTGTCCATAAGACCAACATGGTTTGTTTGTCTTTGGTTTTTTAGCCTTGTTCTTGTCCTTATTAGACTTAGTGTTTTCCTTCTTAGTGACAATCTTTCTTTTCTGTCCAACAGTCACTACATTTACCTTCGAACTCCCAGCATGTTCAGTAGGCATCACATGTCCATGCTTGGACTTGTGTTGCTCCTGCACAGAGATGTCCAACATCAGGTTTGTCCAAGTGATCTCTCCTTTCTGTCTTTTCAGGGAGAGTGCAAACTCTTCCCAATACTTAGGGAGATTTTTAATCACAAACATGACCTGAAACTTTTCAGGAAGGTCCATACCATACTCCTTCAAAGCATGAACCAACATCTCAAACTCATGCACCTGCTCAGTCATGGATTTAGTATCCGCCAGTTTGAAGTCAAAGAACCTAGCCACAGAATACTTTTCCAGACCTTGTGAGTCAGTATTATGTGTCTGATCAAGCTTCTCCCATAAGAGCTTAGCAGTGTAGGAGTCATATGAATAAACATCAAATAGAGTGTTCACTAAAGTTGCCAGAATTGCAGCCCTAGCCACCCCATCATTCTCCTCCCACATAGCATAAGCCTTAACAGTCTCAGCTTTTTCCTTAACCACAACTGGTTTCTCATACTGCACTACCGGCCATAGACCCTTTACCGTTAACCACAGTTTCATCTTTTTCTGCCAACGAGAAAAACCAACACCCCCACCGAATTTATCAGGCATTCCTGACAAATCGATAGGCTATGGCAAACGGTACGTGGTCCAATCAATGGTGGGTACAATAACACCAAACCCAGAGCTAGTCTGAACAATAGGAGTTTCAGTTTCGTTAACCATCTTGTTAATTAACAATATATAACACAATTATTCTTTTCAAGATTGTTGGGTATATTACACTATAACAACAATGAGGCAGTGATATATATTAAAACAAGAACAGGCATACAACCAATTAACAAAACAAATCACGAAGGCAAAACAAAGTATAATCAGTAACTGTAATTAACAAGAGTAACAAGAATGACTTATCTCCCACAGCAGCTATAGCAAGTACTGATAAGAGAGAAGAACAGCTGAGTCACCAAGCCCTTCGAGAAGACTTGGCTGTTCTTGAAGAGAATATTGCCCCACTTACGTTGTGATTGGGTTGCAGCAATATCGCTTCCAGGATAAAACAGCAACAGATCAAAGGGTTCACAAATACACCAGTGATCAACAGCGACCAGCACCTCAGTTCGTCTGAGAATTATGTATCTAACTGTATGTATTGAGGGAGAACAGAGAATAATCGCAACCAAGGGTTTTTCCTTAACGTATATCTCACTTTCTCAACGTTATATCTTCGATATATATAATACCCAAAAATAAAACGTAAGAGATATGCCTTAAAAGGAAAGTAAATATTCTGATTTAATTTCATTAACTGCATCAGTATTTATTTTTTAGTTACAGCTGCATCAGGATTTAACCATCGTCAGGATCTGAGGTCCATCAGGATTGGTCAACATCAGTATCTGATCCATCAGGATTTTAGTCCGTCAGGATCTGATGCCCTTCAGTATTGGGTTATGTTCAGAGTCTGTCCATCAGGATTTGATGTCTGATCAGCTCAATAATCCAAGTACTGATCCAACAGTAGTAAAGTCTGTCCATCAAGATTTGATGTCTGATCAGCTCAATAATCCAACATATAAAATCTGATGTTTTGTTAAAATAAATCAATATTCCAGGTAATAAAATTTCTCGTCGGACATTCGCCCAAATCACCCTTCGACCCGAGTCGCGTCATGACGAGGCGAGGTAGGCGGCGGCGATGGCACGCGTGTGTGTGCGCGAGACTCACGCTACAACCATGCACACCCACATGCCTTAGTAGTTATACACTACATTTGCACATGGAGCTATATAAAGCCACCAACCTCTCATTACCAATTCTATGTGGGACTCAAGTTATTTTAACTAACCAACCCACATAACCCATTTCAAGCAAGCAACTTCAACTCAATTTATTTATGGATTCCACTAAGAAAATGTCTTAGATCCAAACGTGAAAGTTTAAGTCCTCATAACAAGGAACAACCTTCACTTGTTAGTTTCCGAAAATTACATCAAGAACATATTATAAATATGCCTAAAACTTTCCATTTTCTAACCGTTTGGACAGCTCAATGTAGCAGCCTCGTTTTTTCTAATATATGTTCGGTTTAACTAAAAAAAAAAAAAGATATGCAATGATTGTATTTTCTTGCTTGTTGATTACAAATAAAGTTCTTTACAGGGATTGAAAAATTCTTAAAATACATTGAAATATGTTTTAAAGTACTAGTAAGATTTTGTTTCTTTTTTGTTAGTTGATTTATGATGGTTAATCTGTCCTATGAAATTGAAATTTTAGTTCCGACAATCCAGTCAGATGATACGTTAATGCAATAGCCTGTCGGCAATATAAAAATTGATTACTTGAAAACCAAAGTACATGTTTGTCTCAGTATAAATGAATGCAAGTTTCTAGTAATTTTGAATGCACTTGAGAAAGTCTTGCGTCAGATACTTCCTTATCCAAACTGTAAAATCTCCTTTACCGCGTTCAGTTTTTTATGGAAGCCCTCTCCTGCAGGACAGGATTGCAGTCTGTTGCTTCCATCTGTAAACAGCAAGGGTACGTGAAATCCTTTCCGTCGTGTGACCAAATATAAATTTCAAATTTTAAAAGACCATCTCATCTTTACTTGTAGGTAGTCAAGCATGTGTGTTTTTGCATTAGAATCTGCCTACTCTACACAATTGCATATTGTTCCATAAGGTAACAGAATGAAATTCGCTTTCATATATTAAGTACAGAATCGTACTAGCTGTAGCTTCAGAAATTAGCTTAATTTAATATAAAATTCGCTTTCATATATTAAGTACACAATCGTACAGGCTGTAGCTTCAGAAATTAGCTTAATGTAATAACGTCTATCTACACTTTTCCGATCTTTACCACTCTTTGGGAGGATGTATAAGCCATTTATATTCGCATTGAAATCAGTGAATAGAATCAACAATTAACTGATGGACATCCACGGTAGGCACAACTTCCTTCAATCCTGCCAGCTGCTGCAACCATTGGCGAATATAGAATATATTCAGAGGGTTTTACTAAACATACAAAAAGAAACAAACATTATAAATATCACAAGTAAAGAGATTCGTACAGAGTGTTGACTGATGGACATCTAGGGTACCTTTGATCCTGCCAGCTGCTGCAACCATTGGCGAATTTAGAAGATATTCAGAGGGTGGTCTAAATACTTAAATTGTGCATCTAAATTGCTTTAATTTAATATATACTTATATATGTGTGCACAGTAATATTTATCATATATTGTGTTTTATAAAAATCATAATATTATTAACAGTAACTTTGTATAACTTGTTTCGATAGATTTTTGCAGAACTTTGTTGTAGATTTTAGATGAAATCAGACTTATAACTGCCGCGGGTATTAATAATTACCCTGAGCAGCATCAGTCCTTTGTATGAGGGCAACAATATATAAAGCATTCAAAGGAAGTCTGCTTCAGCGTTTCTATATTAAAATTTAAAGAGCAAACCAAGCACAGTCCAGAGAATGTAGCACAGTACAACGTCCTTGGAAAACTACCAATGCCCGGAGAAATCAGAAAGTGTCATTTTTGATGAAAAGCAAGTAGAGAATAAACTAGACAATTTCAATGACCTCTTATTCCCAGATGAGAGTCCTATTTGTCTTTTTGGGTATACGGTGTATGAATCTGGAAGAGTGGACTCACATTTAAATGGGAAGGAATAAAATCTGTTAACTCTAAGTTTTTCACATACTTCGAGCAATTAGCCCCGACTTGTCAATATCCTCGGACTCTGGACAACTTGATGGAGTTACAACATAAGAAGCCCCAAATTTGCTATCCTTTATGATGTACACAATCATACAGGTAGCTTCAGAAATTAAACTTACTCTATAAATGTATATCTACACTCTTACCATCCATTAGAAGGGAGTTTAAGCCAATCATATTCGCATTATAATCAGAGAAAAAGAATAACAAACGAGACATGTATATATACATGCTCACTAAAGAAACAAAAAGAAAGGGGAAAAAACACCTTGGGTAAGAGGTCCATATAGAGTCTTGAATCTCTTTTGCTGCTGAAGAATTAACTGATGGATATTGAGGGTAGGTAAGACTTCCTCTGATCCTGCCAACCACTGCAAGCAATGGCGGATTTAGAATATATTCAAAGGACGGTTTGAATATTCAAAATACGTCTAAATTGATTTATTTAATAAAAATATGCGCGCATAATAATTATCATATGTTTGTCTTGAGTACATTGTCACGGAAATTTACTGTAGATTATAAGTGAAATCAGACTTAGAAGTGCAGAGAGTATTCATTCCCCTGACAAGGAAGTCTGCTTCACCGTTTCTACATTACAATGTGAAGAGAAAACAAGATCCTGGTCTAGAAAATGTTGCACACTACAAAGTCCTTGGAAAATTATCATTGCACAGAGAAAGCAGAAAGTGTGATCAATAATAGATTTAAATGAAAAGCAAGTAGAGAATAAAATATACAATTTTAAAGACCTCTTCCCAGATGACTCTTATTTGAAAGTGAGTGAGAAACTAATAACTCAAGTTTTTCACGTACATTGAGCACAAGTAAATACGACATATAATATCTTCGTTTGCACATTCTTAATAAAGCCCCATTTTAAAACTAATGTTTTACCAAGTATAACAAGAAAAACCAACTATTCAAAAATGGAAATGATTTTGCTGCAAGATATTGACATGTGAGGCAGTAAATCACACTTATACTGGAAAACCCTAAAGTAATGATAGTATAAAACAAAATGCACTACAATGCTCGAACACAGCAAAATGTTTACAATTATATGAAAACTTTGCTGATTGCTCAAATTATGAGTAAAGTTCAAGCTTCAAATTCACCTTCACTTAGAGATCCTAAATTAGTTCACTCAATAACCTTGAAATTAACAGGTAGAGAAACTTGCTGGAGCTTCATATAAAGCACCAGAAAGAGGCATAAACAGAAAGATTTGTCAAATATATTCGGGGATTCTAGATCATTGCATGTGCCTGGGCAAGACCTCTTGTTTCTGTTCATGTGTGTGCCATCTAATGGCATGGCACCTGCATGCTTTTATGTCTTTTTATGGTAAAGTAAAAAAGTTATGATGTGTATTGTGTAACTATTGAATTTGAAACTTAGTTCACTCAATAACCTTGAAATAACAGGTAGAGAAACTTGCTGGAGCTTCATATAAAGCACCAGAAAGAGGCATAAACAGAAAGATTTGTCAAATATATTCGGGGATTCTAGATCATTGCATGTGCCTGGGCAAGACCTCTTGTTTCTGTTCATGTGTGTGCCATCTAATGGCATGGCACCTGCATGTTTTTATGTCTTTTTATGGTAAAGTAAAAAAGTTATAATGTGTATTGTGTAACTATTGAATTTGAAACTTATAAGCAAACAATGTTGCAAGCCTAAATAGAATTTCCTGCTTAAAAAAAATATTTTGGTGACAACTTAATTTCTAAATGCAAGCACCAACTGGTGAAAAATATCAACATGCTCCATTTCATTCGACATGTTACAGCATTGCACTTACAGTTTAGAAATCAGCAGTTGATGTCGTCCCATCTAACACACATTTACATATATTTGTATCCAACTCCTCAGAAAGATGGCATGAATTATAGATATCCACAACTAGTAATGTTTTCTAACCATCTCAAAAAACTGTGAGCAATTGTATATTTGTATGTCAAAGCAAATGCCAGGGAGTCACTTAAAGCTGGCACCTAAGTCATTCTTTCATAGCTAATCTCTATAAAAACTACAGTCTTCAGATACATTTATTGTTATCTATTTTCTGCAATGTATACAAACTATTATACTTCAGTTACACAACATTAAGGGAAGGTGGAAGACATGAAACACAAGATACTTGTGATGACAGTGATGTCAAACAATGTCGATCCCTTAAATATTGAGCAGTAGTTAGAAGAAAAATTAAATTTAATATGCAGTATCCAAACTTTTGCCAAACAAAAACTTTACCTGACAGGGTGTGAATCCGTCAATCATGGGACTCTAAGATGAGCACAGGTTGCAACATATCTGCTTCGGAGAGCTTCCAAGATCTCAACTGAAAGTGAATTGAGCTTGTAGTTCTTCCAAGACTGGTAGCGTTGTTTTACCATAATGGGGAACACATTTCCATCTACAAATATGAGATTTCCTAATACGTAAAATAATTAATACAGTTTAGTGTTGTGTGCCATATAAGGAATTTTTTTACATATTATACTACTTGCTCTCTGAATCTAGAACAGGAATTGTCACTGTTTTGTGTTTATGGTATAATTTGCCAGGTTGTCAAATATAAAATCCTGCAAGATTCAGAGAGTCTGACAACTTCTAACAAGACATGTAAAGGTATATTGTTAAGATTTTGAAGCTAGCTGGAGTTTATTACTGACAATCAGAATTTTTTTACATATTATACTACTTGCTCTCAAGCTAGCTGGAGTTTATTACTGACAGTCATATAAAATTTAACCATTGCAAGTCTTCTCGGACATAATCTCTTCCGTATACTGCTTTACGAGATACCTTCCAAGTTCCAACCAATAGTTAGCTTCCAAATCATGTCAAATAATATAATTCTAGATACAGAGTTACAAACCTGGAAGAATGTTCAGAATGAGCACTTCTCAACTTCACTGATTTGCTTATCAAATTTATTGATAGCTTCAGGTAGAACACAAAGATGGCTTAATTTTTGCCAAGCAAAACAAGCTCCACTTAAGACACGCTTATCTGTTGCATCCTACCAAATAATAAACAATGACTATATCATGACTCATAGTGTATATTACAAAGAAGCCAATGACACAGAGAGAGAATGAAAGATACCGGCAACTAATGCCTCACCACAAGTGTCTCACAATAACAAGTTTTAAAAAGTTTTAAAATCATAAAAACTAAATAAGATATCGGCAACCAATGAAAGTTTTTAAAATTTTTAAGATTTCAAAAAGTTTTTTAAAATGAAAAGCATTTAATACACACAATAACTAAATGAAGTTTCACTCCTGTGAGGTAAACCATTGTTAAAAATTTTGCGAGAAGTGGGGTCGAAAAGGAGGTACAACATAGGAAGACGGGAGAGTATAACACCTGTTCGAGCAAGTCAGTTAACATTCTAGAGTAAATGCCAAAAGTCACTTGGAACAAAAAAAAATATTACCAACAAAGAAATAGGACATAAAATTGACCTGCTTCTTTTGCACATCCTTTTTAAAGCAACATTTTAAAAACTAATATGTGCCTAAACTGCATCACCTTCTCTCGAGGAAAACAACAAATACAGCAACAACATATACTTGTCCCAGAATAAATTCACTTCAGCAACAACATATCCTTGTCCAAATTTTCAAACAGGCTAGCTAGAATTGAAATACTACAACCAAAGCTAAGCGATTATCATAAACATGCGATATTCGTAAACATATTCTTAAATCCATTAAAAAATGAAACAATTAACAAATTACAAGTAGCAGCAATTGCATACTTACTCAAATTAACACGCAATACAATCCAATAATCAACAAATTCATCACAATTAATCAAAAAAGAAACACAAAATCAATTAAAACAACATAATTTATCAACAGAATCCACGAGATTAGGATGGAATTTTAAAGTAACATAGCATAGATACAATTTAATAAAACAGAGCACCCTAACCAATAGGGGTAGGCATTCATCAGCTTGTTTTCTCAACACTGAGAACCCTCCATGAGTACTTGTGTAACAGATGCAGAAAGTGTCTTGCAAAAGGAATGCACACGAAAGCGAGGTGGGGGAGGAGGCGCTGGATCCTTCTTGACTGCATTCTCATCTTGCTGTCATTATAAAAGTAAACACCACAAACATCAATCTATGTACTATCTTAAAAACCAGGTCCATATTACAAAAGACCTTGAAGCAATGCTTACATTTGCTTCGGGCATTAAAGTCACTTGCCCAAACACCTCATCCGTGTTCGCCTCAGAATACATATATAGATATATACAAAGATCCATTAGATACAAATATCCATGATTAGTAACTAGAAAGCTAAACCAAACACTACTAACATCATATAACCAGTTGCAAAGAACATTATACAAATACCTAACAATCAACGAACAAAAATAGCTTAACTATACATACACGAGCATAAGAATGCAGACCCTTGAACCAGCCTCATCAATTAGGTCAATTGCTTTGTCAGGAAGAACGCGAACACAGTTACATAAGCCCAATCAGATACAATAACTTAACTGAAGATGAACAATGAGAAACAATACTGAAAGACTTCAACTACGAAATAAGTGGAACAAAAGGTAACTACGAATATGCAAAGCCTTGTCCAAATACAGTATAGGTCAATAACTTACTTAAGCAGGCAAATCTTATGAGAATCAGTTTACATTACCATAGTTAAACTAGAATTTGCATAGACAGCTAGAATTTTGGGAAACTAACTTATTACAATCAACGAAAATACAACTTCGTCGACATTTCAAAGGCCAACTTAGCTTTCTCTTCAATCCCCTTTGGATAATTCGCCATCTCAAAAAATTCATCCTCATCGAATACGCAAAGCCTTGTCCAAATACAGTATAGGTCAATGACTTACTTAAGCAGACAAATCTTATGAGAATCAGTTTACATTTCCATAGTTAAACTAGAATTTGCATAGACAGCTAGAATTTTGGGAAACTAACTTATTACAATCAACGAAAATACAACTTCGTCGACATTTCAAAGGCCAACTTAGCTTTCTCTTCAATCCCCTTTGGATAATTCGCCATCTCAAAAAATTCATCCTCATCGAATCCTGCCTTTGCTGCATCCCAAGCCTCCAACGCAGCTTTTCTCGAACAATAATCAACTCCAAGCAAGTCACCCTCAAAGAAATCTGTTTTCGCCTTTTCCAGCCGCTTCACCTTCTCATGTTGCTCATAGAGCTGAAAAGAATCAAAAAAACAAGTAAACGCCCAAAAAAGTTAAAAATAATGACTCTAAAAAACTAAAACCTCCATCCCAGTAACAAGAATGCAGTTTACAAGCCTGGTTATAGCCCATCCACATCTTATTCCCCAAGAACCATGCTGAAGAAATCTCCTCCCACTCCCGCTTTTTAAACAACGGTTCTAGTGGGAAGGAATCTGCACTCCCCTCCCCAGCCATCTCCTCACCAAGAGTCGGTCTTCCAAGAGACAACGAGTCAATCACCAAAGACTTGGTCCAAGTAGAAACAACCCCTCTAAATAGAATATCATATAGAAATCCAAGACACTGCTCTATATGATCTCTCTTATCAGAATATATATGCCCCAAGCTAGGCTCATTGACAAACTTTTTAATAAAGACAACAGCATTCTTGAAGTCTTTTGCAATAGGACTCAAATATTTGACAGCTGCAAAACCAAAAATACATGTATTACACAAATATCCTAAAACCACATAATGGGAAAAAAACAAAAGAAAACTGACCTTCAGAGGGCTTAATATCAACATGAACAACCTGATTTGAGCATACATCAGCCAACACAGAAATATCACCTTTCATCTCATACGAACTATCATCAAACAAGATCAGCTTCTCATCTACTTTAACACCAACCATGTTAGTGGTTTTAGTACAAAATAGAAGAAACAAATCACCAACAGAATCATACACCACCTTGATGAGAAAAAATTACGATCCATAGAAAATTCATTATCCCTAACAGTTCTACGCAAACCAGACTGCCCAAGGCGATCTACCCGTGGAAATCGGTAGGAAACGAATTTACAGGACTCCTCATATTCAACAATTGAAAGATACTGCAAATCAATACAGGAGACAACTTTAATTGGAACAAGAAGAGTGGGTTTTGTGCCAAAGGATTTTGAGAGCAGGGGTTTGGAGGAGAAAATGGGTTTGGGGGAATGAAAGGTTGAAAGAATTTTGGGCTTCCTGTTCAACTCCAAACCCCTGCTCTCAAAATCCTTTGGCACAAAACCCACTCTTCCTATTCCAATTAAAGTTGTCTCCTGTATTGATTTGCAGTATCTTTCAATTGTTGAATATGAGGAGTCCTGTAAATTCATTTCCTACCGATTTCCACGGGTAGATCGCCTTGGGCAGTCTGGTATGCGTAGAACTGTTAGGGATAATGAATTTTCTATGGATCGTAATTTTTTCTCATCAAGGTGGTGTATGATTCTGTTGGTGATTTGTTTCTTCTATTTTGTACTAAAACCACTAACATGGTTGGTGTTAAAGTAGATGAGAAGCTGATCTTGTTTGATGATAGTTCGTATGAGATGAAAGGTGATATTTCTGTGTTGGTTGATGTATGCTCAAATCAGGTTGTTCATGTTGATATTAAGCCCTCTGAAGGTCAGTTTTCTTTTGTTTTTTTCCCATTATGTGGTTTTAGGATATTTGTGTAATACATGTATTTTTGGTTTTGCAACTGTCAAATATTTGAGTCCTATTGCAAAAGACTTCAAGAATGCTGTTGTCTTTATTAAAAAGTTTGTCAATGAGCCTAGCTTGGGGCATATATATTCTGATAAGAGAGATCATATAGAGCAGTGTCTTGGATTTCTATATGATATTCTATTTAGAGGGGTTGTTTCTACTTGGACCAAGTCTTTGGTGATTGACTCGTTGTCTCTTGGAAGACCGACTCTTGGTGAGGAGATGGCTGGGGAGGGGAGTGCAGATTCCTTCCCACTAGAACCGTTGTTTAAAAAGCGGGAGTGGGAGGAGATTTCTTCAGCATGGTTCTTGGGGAATAAGATGTGGATGGGCTATAAAATAGAAGAAGAAGTTCTTGTAGTCCAGGCTTCTAAACTACAGCCAGAGGCTGTTCTTGTTACTGGGATGGAGGTTTTAGTTTTTTAGAATTTAGAGTCATTATTTTTAACTTTTTTTAAACACTTTTTTGGGTGTTTACTTGTTTTTTTTATTCTTTTCAGCTCTATGAGCAACATGAGAAGGTAAAGCGGCTGGAAAAGGCAAAAACAGATTTCTTTGAGGGTGACTTGCTTGGAGTTGATTATTGTTCGAGAAAAGCTGCGTTGGAGGCTTGGGATGCAGCAAAGGCAGAGGACTACCTACAAAAACATACGAATTAAAACCACATTTCACCACTTGCCCATGAATTTGCTTCCCCAACCCAACAAACCCCTTACTCGACGACAAAATAAGCATTGTCGAAAACGTAATCCTATTTAGGGCTGTAATTCGAGTCGAGCCGGGCGAGTTCGAGCGAGCTTTAAATCGAGCCGAGCTTTTTCTGACGAGTCGAGCCGGGCTCATTTATTAAACGAGCCGAAAATCCCCGCCAAACTCGGCTCGTTTTTTATACGAGTCGGGTCGAGCTACTCGCGAGCCTCTCACGAGTCGAGTCGAGTTCTGTTATACGAGTCGGGTCGAGCTACTCGCGAGCCTCTCACGAGTCGAGTCGCGTTCTGTTATACGAGACGGGTCGAATTTCTGTTATACGAGCCGAGCCTAACGAGCTGTTAAATGAGTCGAGCCTAACGAGCTGTTAAACGAGTCGAGCCTAATAAGCTAAGCCTATTCAAATCCCTAACCCCATCTTTCACCATCACCTTATAAACCTCAACCGCCTTACCAATTCAGAATTCAGAATCGGCATATTATATTAATAATGAGTAATACAGTAATAAAAATTACAACTTACAACAAACAAGCATAATACACAGGGAACACTCACTGCAACGGAATTTATCAAACTAGCAACTGTTTAGATCGGATAAACTAAACAGCTATTCAATTACACATTAAAGCCCTAATTCAGATAATAGCAAAGGTTTGATTTTAACGAGAGTAAAGAAACAACAACACGATGGTGAAATTGAGAGGAATAAGAAAATGGGGGGAGAGAGAATACCTAGTTAAAATTACATACAAATCACAGTAGCTGAAGCTTCAAATCGATCCCAAAATCAAAGCAAAAGGATAAATATAGAGGAAGAGAGAGAGAGATGAGAGAGAGAGAGAGATTATAGAACTTACTTTGATAGTTTCATGTGCCGGAGAGAGTAGCGGAGGTAGAAGAACTGGCTACCGATTGAACCGGTCAGAAACATAAATATTTTTATATTTCTCCTATAAAACCCACATAATTATTATGACAAGAACAAAGTTAATGTGAGCTTCCTCTGTATCACTGTATGTATATGTGTGAGGTGTATGTATAGTGTATGAAGAGATTGCTTGGCAATTTCAATATGCTCTAAATGATTAGCCCATTTTAAGCATTTCTTGAAATTTGAGTTTGTTTTCAAGATCTTGATCATCAGTGATTAGATCAGCGGAAGGGGTTTTAATTATTTTGAGCATTTAATTTTATATTAAATGGAAGCAAGAAGTGGATTGGTGGCTGGATCACACAATGGGAACCAGTTGGTTCGGATTCGCCATGATTCTGATTCTCGGGTGAGTTTTTTTTCTTTTTTTTTTGTCAAGAATATACATTCTCGTATATGAATTGTATCGAAATATAATACCGGCAAAACCGGAGAAAGGGATGTAGTTTCTTTCATTCAATAAAGTTTATCATCTAACCGATGGGCATGCAAAGATGTCCTCGGACATTTAGATAATAAGACTTTAAAGTCCGAAAAGAGACTTCCCAAAGTCTTCTCACCTGAAAAAATAACAAGAAAAATTAATTAAAAAATAATATTTGTAACTAATATTAAAGTAAATAAAATAACAAAATTATTCCTAAATCCTACTGATATTAAAACATTATTTCAATGAAAAAATAAAAGTAAAATCTATTCAACTGTAAAAATAAAATCTAATCAAAGGGAGACCCTTTGATTAGACACAGTAACGCACATCTAGACCTATAATAAGTACACACATACAAACAACTAACTAATAGTTACAACTCAAAATAAGTGGTTTACTATACCCGCCTCCTGGAGTCGATTACAAATATGATAAAATAATAATTATTAATAATGACCCAACTCGTCAAAAGACGACATCAAATAACCCAAACTTGGTCCAAAAAGCCACAATAAATGGCACACCCTTAGAGGTACAACAACTATAAATAATGGTACAATCATATTATTTAAGATATTTCAAACATAAAAACAACCAAAAATAAAACCAATCAATTAGTCCACTTAAAAGTCAAAGCCTCAAAACAAGAATCAATTAGCAATTAATAAAACTGATTTCAAATCCTAATTAATAATGATAATCACATAAAACACTCACTAGTCAACCTAATTATTATCGTTCCATATTTAAATCAAACAAAATTATAGCCTTACAACCAAATTTGTAACTGATAATAATTAATAGCAAAATGTTTGCTCAAACTTTGATACCAATTTTGCACTAATTACTCCACTTAATAATGATTATCCATTTTTCAATGCATAAACACTACACAAAGTTGCATAATAAAAAGGTAATAAAATTACAACATATGTACCACACGAAAGATGAGGAAAAAATAACGAGATATGAAAGCATCGTTTTGTGAAGAAAGCAAGTTGGCAGAGATCACGTGTTTTTTCAGGGAAAAGTACCTCCATTTGTGTAAACAAAAAACAAACATATGATTCATTCAACTATCATATTACGGACATAAATTTCGGGATAAAAGAAATGTGCTGGTGACTAGGTGCCTTATACACTTTTATGTAATTAATAATTTAAACTAAAAATTAGGAAAGCAATTTAAGATAATAATTAAATAGTGCGTAATCAAATCATGTAGCATGTCATGCCCAACTCCTAATCAAATTCTGTTTCACGATCCCTCCTGCATGAAGGTCAGTACTGCAGTCTGTTATCAGGACGAATGGATATGATACAGCAGTGATCAACACAAGAAACATCAATCACTTAAATAGATTCATACTGCTATTTTCAAACAACTGATAATTAAGTAGATTAATTCAACAGTGTCATTCAAAAAACTTACCTTAACCGTGGAGTCTATACACACGGACTTACCATTATATTCACGCCTTAAAGACAAAGTTTAAGTGGAAGAATCTTGACTCGCCGACTTGACCCACTGAGTTGAGTTGAAGCATCATCGAGTTAGGCTTTGAGAATCACCATTTCTTGAGCTTGAACGTCTGAACTCCATGAAATTTCCGAGAAAAGTCGCCGGAGATCTTGAAACGCCGTTGGTGAGATGAACAACAACACGGAGGACAACCTTCATCTCGGATCTTGTTTTGTTTCTTTGAATGTTGAGTATCGTGCCATTATGTGATGTTGCCTTTACCGCCAATCACGATTATGGAATTGGACTTGGAATTGAACAGATTGATCTTCTTCCCTGAAGGCATTCTATTTTTATAGAGTTGTAAGTTACATATGTTTAGTAATGTTTTTTTTAAAATAAATAAATTTAGTAACATATTCTGGGGTGAGTTATTATCCCTCTTTTTGTGTGTTTTTTGGTAGTGTGTGTGTGGAATATGGATTGGTGTTTATATGTATTATGTGAACATGTTTTAGATTTGTCTGCTGAATGAAATTAGAAATATTCTATTTTATTATAAGAAATGAACCCTCTTTAACCCATCAAAAACCGGGTGAAGATCCTCTGTCCCCTTCTCCATGTACCCTTTTGTATCCTCTATATAAAATGGGTGTCCCTGGCGGGGTCCATTGTAAGGAAAATAGAAATAAAAATATTTTATATCCATTTTCCTTATAATGGGCCCTGCCAGAGCACCCATTTTATATAGGGAACAAAAAGGTGACAGAAGATTCCGGTTCTCAAAAACCATTTTCAACCCAATCCCTGCTAAAAAATTATTTACCAAACGTGATTTTTATAATCCAACCCAACCCAATCCAATCCAATCCCCCTTAAACCCCCAACCAAACAGGCCCCAAAATTTACTCCGTATATACAATCAATTGGTTTTCAACTTTAAAAAGGTAGCAGCTTTGTCTAAATTGAAATCATAGTCTATCTACATCCTAGTAGTATAATTCACGATTAGGGGTGATCATTCGGTCGGTTCGGTTTTAAACCGAATCGAATAACAAAAACCGAATAACCGAAATCTGATTTTTACCAAACCGAACCAAACCGATTTATCCGTAGAAACCGAACCGAAAAACCGAAAACCGAACCGAAATATTTTGCCAAAACCGAACCGACCCGATTTAAAAATATATATATATAATATTATTTTTTTTAATTTTAAAATTAATTTTAATAGCAACTATATTAAAATATGTAACAATTAAAACAAAATAAAACACAAACTATCAATTTAAATATTTAAACTTAATTTTGAAATAATTAAATCATGCATATATATAAAATATAAATATATACATATATAATATATATAATTCGGTTATTTCGGTTTGAACCGAAGTTTTAAAAAAAAAACCGAATCAAACCGAAATAAATTTCGGTTTAAACCGAAAAACCGAATAACCGAAATTTTCAGAAAAATACAATCCAAACCGAACCGAAATTTAATATTTCGGTTCGGTTTTTCGGTTTCGGTTCGGTTTTGCTCAGCCCTATTCACGACAAAGCTCGTAACAATTTAAGCCGAATGCGATAAATTTGAATGAAGAAAATTTAAATTAAATTCAAAGCATATTTTTAAGTAGCTTTAATATAATATAAAATAAGAGGTTTGATATGTAGTTAAATCTTAATTATTTTAATTTTATAATCCCAAATGTATCATTCGTCATTAGTGAGCTATTTTTATAGAACCAACTTCGAAGCTTGTTTAAAATTTGGCTAAACAAATCGTAGAGTATAGGGGTGTTCGCGGGTGGGGTTGGTCGGGTTGATGACGTTTTTGCAATCCGACCCAACTAAATTGGTTTGAAAATTTTTAACCCAACCCGTAAAAAATAATTTTATAACCCAACCTTATCCATTATATATCGGTTTGGGTTGAGTTGGTTCGGTTTGAATGGGTTAAATAATTTTGTAAAAAAAAAAAAAAATCAAGTACGCAAAGTAAAGCTCATTTTGAGAACTTAAGTAAAATTAAATTATGTGTAACGTAGGATTTTATTGTTAATATTTAATTTAATTAATGTTATAATTTTAGTAATGTAAATTACATCGTAAATCATATGCATACACACCATATGTAATCATACATCTATAAATAAAATTATGATATATTGTGTAATGCATATCTACATATAATATATAGATTTATATTAAATTATCAAATAAAAATTATATATTAGATCGGGTTGGATTGGATTGGCCGGAAAAATATAAAACCCATACCTAACCCATTTAAATCGATTTGAAAATTTTCTAACCCAATTAAGTATCGGGTTTTTTTATCGGTTTGAAAGGCGAAAAAAGGATCGGGTTGGGTCGGTTTGATGGGTTTGGTGAACCCATGAACACCCCTAGTAGAGTATCGTGTATTAAACGCATCAGTGATTTACTTGATGCATTTTATGAGTAAATAAATTTTGTATAATATAAATTCAAGTTTATAATTGTATATTACAAGTTTTTTATAATGTGATAGTTATGATTTTGATCTATGATTAATCCTTTATGAATTGATTTTTCTTCTTATTCAATTTATTAGTCGTGGATCCGTGATCCTTTAGGACAGAAGGATAGTAACGGTTTTATTCCCAATTCAATTCATTAGTCCACCAATTTGTTTCTTTTTTTTATGCTAAAAACTTCACTTTACTTTTTTTGTTTTAAAGAAATGCAAATTTCATTAAGGCAACATCGTGTAAAAAAGTTTCTAACAACAAATTTGGAAGAGACGTTAACATGCTTGGATAATCCAAATTTACTTCAATTTACTTTTTAAAATCCAAATTTTCAATTTCTCTTTGCTATATTCACTATTTTGACTCTAAAAGCTTCTATAAATAATTCAACTATTAACCTTCAAAAAAATAAATTACATCGTCAACTGGTGCAATGCAAACTTGAGGAACAGACCAAGAGCAACTCCAACCCAACACTAAATCACTATAATAGTGATGGATATAGTGTCAAAACTACTTCAATGCAACACTAAAATAGTGATCCAAGATCACCAAATGAGTTTTGGGTCACCAAATTTGGTGACAGAAATACATTTGGTGACCCTTGGTCACCAAATTTGGTGACATTCAAAATTCTAACAATGCCCCTATATTTGTTAACAAAACAATTTTTTCCATCTATGTCCTACTAAACTTATTTGTTCTTGTAATTTTTAACTTTAAATATTTATCAATTGAAACTTCTTTTCTTCATAGCTCTTGTTAATTCTAAAATATTTTTTTTACTTTAAACTTTCGCACAAAACCTTGAAAAAAATTCTTAATCATGAATTATAAATAACACATCAAATTTAATTATAAAAATAACATCATAATGATAAATAAGAAGTTACAAGATATTAAATTTACCTAACTGCAACTTATAATACATATAGATAAATAAACTCAACTTTTAACCGTAGCTAATCTTCTGAGAAATCATCCAAATCATCCAGGGAGCTTCCAAACTTTTGACTAAATTTATTCCTTTTTAAACTTTTGACTAAATTTTAACAAAATTTGGATATTGATTTTTTTTATAAAGAATTTTAATATTAATAAATTTAATATTGTGCGACTATAACATTACAATTAAAATATAATAGCTATTAATAATGTAAAAATTGAACAAAGTTAGAATATTTTATTTTATTGGTGAAAGATTATTTTTAGTGTCAAGTATAGTGACCATGGGTTGGAATGTATTTTGTGAATGATGTAATTTTGTCACCAAAATGGTGTCTCTAGAATACTACTCCCTCCGTCTCGAAATGTTCTTCTCATTTGGGGAAAAACACGGATTTTAAGAAAAAATGGTTTTTTAAAGAGTTGTAGAGGAATAATGGGTATTGAATATTGTTTTTAATGGTTAGTGGGTGGAATAGTAGGTATTTTATATTATTTAATGAGTAGTGGGTGGAGTAGTGGGTATAGAATATAGTTATTTTATGGCCTAAAATAAAAAGGGGAAGAGTATTTTGAATGTCCCGAAAAGGAAAGTGAGAAGAGTTTTATGAGACAGAGGGAGTATTTTGGTGTCTTGGAGATGGTCTAAGTGTCTAGCCGTCTAGGTATATTGAATATTATTCTCAGCTCTTTGTGCATTCAATATCCTCAGCTCTTTGGTTTGCACAACTTCCCATGATAGTGGTGTGAACTTGGATGAGTGGTTATGGTCTTGTTTCATTTTTCGAGATCCCTGACATTAAAATATTAAATTAAAATTAACAAATTCGTCAATTTTCCCAAGACAACACTCCCAAATTCCCATGTAATTTTATTACACCTCTATAGTTGCGCCGTCATATGAATTTTTCCCAAAATGAATACTGGAGCACTCCTGTAGTCCCTGTTGAAAGTCCAGAATTTTTATCTCATCTTTCTACTACAAACAAGTGAGGACTTTATAATTCGGTAATTGGTCTGCAAAAATATTAAAATGGGTATATTGATCACATTTCGATCCCATTAATTATGTAATACCATGTCACCAAGGATGGATCCCACCTGTCACGTTAGTAGGATGTGTTGGAACCAGATATTTCCGAGTAGGGCCTTCGGTCAACCTGCAAGACAAAAGAATGCGAGGGTGTTGACCATCGATTCACCTCCGGCGTAAGAGTAAGTTTTCTGGTTGTTTAAATGGTAGGGTAAAACGTAAAGAAATTGTGAAAGAGAATACTTGAGTAGTGATAATGAATTGTCCCTTGTTGTTGCTTACTCTCTTCTATTTATAGCCTTCGGATGTGGGTCCTAGGAGATGATGAGGAGAGAACAGCCGTACCCCACATTCTGAGGTGTCACTTGTTGAATGGACCGAAGCATCCAAGGGATCTCTATGTCTTGGATTTGGATCTCTATTTCTTGGATGCTTAGCTCAGGTGTACAGTGATGGGCTTAATATGGCCTATTGGGCCGATGGGCCTCCAACATGTCCCAGGTCTTCGGTAAGAGGTATCCTCGGACCGAACGCCGAAACCAATGGCCCATCTTCGGATTACCTTCTCGGCCGTTATAGATGACGTGAATGACAGCTGTTGATGAAAAGGAGTCGTGTGGGGAGTCGCGCCCATTAATGATGGCAGTTACTCCTGTCTTAAGATCTGTGCTTAAATCGTAGCCGTTGAATTTGTAACGTCCTCTATCTTCAAGGGTCGTGTCTATTAAAACCTCAAAAACCTCCTGGGTCTTTTTTACTTTTCTCCTTTCACATCGGCCTATTGGTAAAAATCTCTTCTCATCCTTTCCTCCAAATTTGACGATTGGGAACGCAGGTTCGAACGATATCGCTGCTCCAACTCCGGTTGCGGTTCATCTTCAAACAAACTATCCCCAGGAACCCGACCTCATCTCCTACTGGACAATAAGTGAGTTCTTCTTCTTTCCTTCGAGAGTTTTGTTGGTATGAAGATTCGTGTTTTTGTTTTGTGCAAATGCATGTGTTTTTATTTTGTGCATGTGTTTTTTATTTTGTGTAAATGCATGTATGTCTGTATGTATATGTAAATGTAATGGGTTTTTTCTGACGATAAGAGGTTTCTGGGGATATGGGTTTGAACTGTTTTGGGAGTTTTACTAGTTTTTGTAGGTTTCTGTTTTTGTTTTTTGGGAATTTCTGGGGGAAGAACATTCCTCGGTGTCCCCGATGCTTAAGAACACCCTTCGGTTCGCGTGAATCTGGGTTTTATTCGGCCGATTGATCCAAGCCCTCTGTACTCGGTTGCTGACCGAATAAGTTTTTTTTTCTCAAATTTTTTTCTTATTTTCCGAGTACATGGCTGACTCCTCTGTTTCCGAACGCAGGAGATGGCTCAATCAGGTGCGGTTCTTCCGTATTCGGCGATGGCGCATTTTGGCGATGAGTCAAAATTTCCAGCAGCCAACCTTCTTTCGGATATGTCCGAAGAAGAAGTCTTACACATGCATAGTAGATATGAATTCCCCGAACAATATGAGGCATACCAGGCCGAGGAAGATGACCTCGTCTACCATACACCTGTTTCCCCTTGTCCTCACGGAAGCTTTAAGATAGGTATTTCCGAACGAGCTTTCCATTGCGGCCTTAGACTCCCTCTACTTCCCATCATTAGGAGGTTCTTGATTCATACGAGGGTAGCTTTAGGTCAGCTGGACCCGAACAGCTTTATTCACTTCAACGCTTTTCAAACAAGATGCATAAAGGCCGAGGTCGAACCTCGATTGGTCCTTTTTCTTCATCATTATGACATAAGGAGGAACCCTAAATCGGCGGGCTTCTACACAATAGCCCGAAGGCCTGGTCGGGCAGATTGGGCTGCCACCAACTCTAGTAATCACAACACGCACACCAAGTGGTTTTTCATTAGTGGCCCGAGGTTAGACAATTACCGAGTGTGGCGAGAGATAGAACCTCGGAACGTACTGGCACCCGATATGTCTGATCAAGATAAGGCTGATTATTACTCAATCAGCCGACCGATGGTCCCGGATAAGATTCCTCTAGCTATGAGCCGAGATAAGGGTTATCTTGACGCTATCCATTGGCGTGGTGGTAGCATATCTTTTCTTTCTTTGGTAAATTTTTGTTTGAAAATGATAACTTGCTGATTTTTTGTTTTGTTGTTGCAGTGTCTTCCAAACAGGATCTGGCTAGGAGGCAGGCCGAGAAAGCGGCCAAGAAGAAGGCCGAAGAGGAAGCCAGATTGCTTCGGTGGGCTGAAGAGGAGGCCAAGAAAAAGGCCGAGGAGCAACGTCTGATTACCGACGGAACCGAGACCGATCAGAATGATCCTAGAACTGTTTCTGAGTCCGGTCATTTAGCTGGTTCTTCGTCTGGTGGCACTGCTGACAATGTGAACAAGAGGATGCGGAATACCGAAGAGGTTATTCAGTCCTATCGTCCTTCTTGGTCGATCATGTCCACGGATAAGTTTGCTGCCCCTGCTCCTGCGGAAGCGAAGCAGGTTTCTGACGACTTCATTCATGCCATGATTCTTCCTGCCGATAGATCTGTTTATGAATCCACTGATCCCGTGTCGGCTTGTGCTGAGCTGTTGGGACACCTTACCATGGTAAGTTCCTTGCTACTTTTGCACTTGTATTTTTTGCACGTTTTTTCATTCGTTTCATGCTTGTTTTCTTGTTCGTTTCAGACTGCTCCTTGGGCTGCGGCCGTTCAGGACAAGGTAAAGGATATGTCCAAGCAGCTAAAGGAAGTAGAATCTCTCCGAAAGCAGAATGCCGAACTCCAGACTCGTGTCGGGAATTTGGAGGTCGAACGCAAATCTTTGGAGCTGGAGAGGGATTCCCAGTCGAGGCTGGCGGCGAGGAGGACCGAGCAAGCCAAGCGGAGTCGGCGGTTGCTGAAGAAATCCGAGAAGAAAATGATCCAGTGCGAGGACAGGAGTTATGCGGCTGGTTTCGATGAGGCAGTGGTTCGGGCTCATGTGAAGGGTTGGGACTACAAGCAGATCCTGGGCATGTTTGAAGATCCCGTTACTCGTCCCCCCGAACCCGATCTACCTCTCGAAGTCAGTTCGGGCTCCGAGCCTGAACTTTCGGATTAAATTTTCTTCTTTTGTTTTTGATCATGTAATGTAAGCCTTCGGGCATAACTTTTATTCGGATTGATGTAAGCCTTCGGGCATAACTCTGATCTTTTGAAATATTTATGTCGCTTGTTTTTCAATTTATATTGTCCTTAGCATAATCTATTTGTCCTTAGCATAATTTTCATATTTATGCGTCTTCGGACAATATTGCATCTTCGGCCGGAGCCTAGCTCTTTATTTTGTCCTTAGCATAATTTTCATTTTTATGCGTCTTCGGACAATTTTGCATCTTCGGCCGGAGCCTAGCTCTTTATTTTGTCCTTAGCATAATTTTCATTTTTATGCGTCTTCGGACAATTTTGCATCTTCGGCCGGAGCCTAGCTCTTTATTTTGTCCTTAGCATAATTTTCATTTTTATGCGTCTTCGGACAATTTTGCATCTTCGGCCGGAGCCTAGCTCTTTATTTTGTCCTTAGCATAATTTTCATTTTTATGCGTCTTCGGACAATTTTGCATCTTCGGCCGGAGCCTAGCTCTTTATTTTGTCCTTAGCATAATTTTCATTTTTATGCGTCTTCGGACAATTTTGCATCTTCGGCCGGAGCCTAGCTCTTTATTTTGTCCTTAGCATAATTTTCATTTTTATGCGTCTTCGGACAATTTTGCATCTTCGGCCGGAGCCTAGCTCTTTATTTTGTCCTTAGCATAATTTTCATTTTTATGCGTCTTCGGACAATTTTGCATCTTCGGCCGGAGCCTAGCTCTTTATTTTGTCCTTAGCATAATTTTCATTTTTATGCGTCTTCGGACAATTTTGCATCTTCGGCCGGAGCCTAGCTCTTTATTCTGTCCTTAGCATAATTTTCATTTTTATGCGTCTTCGGACAATTTTGCATCTTCGGCCGGAGCCTAGCTCTTTATTTCCCCGAGTATTTAAGGGATTTGTAAATAATTAAGGCTTTCTTTGGTTAATGAAAAATATTTCCTCCCTGCCTTAATTATGTCGAAATATCATAAATACTTAAACAAGAGATAAGAACACATGTTTTATTCGGTCTGCCCCAAACATGGGTTCCTTATATTGACTTTATTTACAATAAGATGAAAAGGTCTTACTGGTAAAAACGACGAAGGCGGGATGCATGCCATGTATTTTTGATGGGATTTCCGTCCGAATGAGCTAGCTTGTATGTGCCTGGACGAACTACCTCTATCACCACGTAGGGACCTTCCCAATTCGGCATGAGTTTACCTTGTCTGGTCGGCATCGAAGTGGCTAATTCTCGGAGGACCAGATCTCCCACGTGGAATGATCTTTTCTTTATTCCTGAATCGTAATATTGGGCTGCCTGAAGTTGGTATCTTAAATTTCTCTGATAGGCTGCTTCCCTCTCTTCTTCGAGCAGATCCACATTTGCTCGGAGTCCGAATTCATTTGTTTCCACGTTGAATACCTGCGTCCGATAGGATTCTAGGCCGACCTCAGTTGGCATCAAGGCATCGGTGCCGAAGGCAAGTTTGAAAGGAGTTTCCCCGGTCGATGATCTCGGAGTTGTTCGGTAGGCCCACAGGACATACGACAATTCTTCGGCCCAGAGTCCTTTTGAATCTCCTAGCCTTTTCTTTATCCCGTCGAAAATGATCTTGTTATCTGCTTCGATTGCTCCATTTCCTTGAGGATGGCCTACCGAACTGAATCTTTGCTGAATTCCGAATTCAAATAGGAATTTCCTGAATTTGCTCCCAATGAATTGAGTTCCATTGTCCGATACGCATATCATCGGGATGCCGAACCTTAGAATAATTTGTTCTAGTACAAACTTTTTCGCGGCTTCTTCGGTGATGGCTGAAAGGGGTCTTGCTTCTACCCATTTGGTCATGTAATCAATGGCCACAATGCAATATTTGGCCTGTTTAGTACTAGTTGGCAGAATGCCCACAATATCTACTGCCCACATAGCGAAAGGAATCGGATTGAATACCGAGGTCATTTCTTCGGGTGGTTGCTTCGGAACGTTACTGAATAATTGACATTGCTTGCATTTCTTTGCGTACTCCGAAGCGTCCTCCCTTACCTTTGGCCAATAGAAACCTTGCCTTAAGATTTTGAAGGCAAGTGACCGTCCTGCGAGGTGTTCACCACAGATGCCTTCGTGAATACTTTCTAATGCCATTTTTTGCTCGTCAGGGTCCAGGCATCGGAGCAAGGGCTGACTGGCTGATCTCCTAAATAATTTGCCTTCAATGATGGAGTAACTGGCCGATCGGTATCTGATTTTATGGGCCTGTTTTTTATCAAGGGGAAGGGTGTCCTTTTCTAAGAAAGCTCTAATTGGCGTCATCCAATTAACTCCTTGATGTATTTCCAGGCATCGTTTTTTGTCTATCGATGGTGCCTTGACTTCGGTCAGATAGATAGAACCTGTGAGATACTGAGTTTCCGCCGAAGCCAACCTTGATAGCGCGTCGGCTCGGCTGTTGTTTTCCCTGGCTACTTGGCTTAATTCGAATGATTCGAACATTAGTGAATTTTCGCGTACCTTCGTGGCATAGGCTTTTGTTCGGGGGTCTCTTTGTCCGTATTCTCCCGAAAACTGTTTGACGACTAGCATGGAGTCGCTGAAGACTCTTAGGTGCTTTACCTCCAAACTTTTTGCCAAATCTAGACCTGCTAGTACCGCTTCGTATTCGGCCTCGTTATTGGTTAAGGAGAAGGCGAATCTGATTGCTTGACATATCTCGAAACCTTCGGGACTAGTTAATATGAGGCCTGCGCCACACTTCGATCCTGCTACCGAACCATCTACAAAAAGTTTCCATTTTCCTGGTGAAGGTATTAATTGTTCTTCAGGAGCCAAATCTTTTGGACTAGAGAAAGAGCATTCCGTTATGAAGTCGGCAAGGGTTTGAGCTTTGATTGCTGTTCGGGGAACAAATTCCAGGTCGTATTCTCCTAATTCGACCGACCAAACGACCACTCGGCCCGAAGCTTCTGGTCTTCGCATGATCTTCTTCAGGGGTTGATCGGTTACTACTTGGATTGTTCGGCCTTGGAAGTAGTGCCGTAACTTTCTCGAGGCCATTACTAGCCCGTAGGCGAACTTTTCGGCATTGGGATACCTTGTTTCTGCATCTTTTAGGATGTGAGAGACGTAGAAAACTGGATGTTGGTTCCCTTCATGCTGTTTGATCAGTACTGCCCCGAGTGTTCGGTCGTTCACAGCCAGATATAGCTGAAGAGTTTCATTCGGGCTTGGTCTCATTAAGAGTGGGGTGTTTACCAGGTATTCTTTTAGTTCTTCAAAAGCCTTTTGACAACTCGGTCCCCATTCGAAATTTTTTGTTCCTCGAAGAACCTCAAAAAATGGTAGGGCTTTTTCCGCTGATCGAGAAATGAACCTTATCAAGGCTGCCATTCGTCCGGTCAATTTCTGAATATCCCTGATTGTCCTCGGTGCTTCCATGTCGATGACTGCTTTAATTTTTTCGGGATTCGCCTCAATTCCTCGGGCGCTGACCATATATCCTAAAAATTTTCCACTGTTAACTCCGAACGTGCATTTGTTCGGGTTAATCCTCATGTTGTTTTTCCTTAGGGCTTCGAAGCATTCTTTCAAATCTTCGGCGTGATCTTTAAACAACGATTTGACGATCATGTCATCCACGTAGCATTCCATGTTTCGGCCTATTTGGGCTTTGAAGACTTTGTTGATCATCTTTTGAAACGTCGCCCCTGCGTTCTTTAGTCCGAAGGGCATTTTGATGTAGGCATAAGTGCCATTCGGTGTGATGAATGCTGTTTTAGGAATGTCTTCGGTGTTCATGGCGATCTGATGGTATCTGGAGAACGCATCCAAGAAGCTGAGTATTTGATGGCCTGAAGTGGCGTCTATCAACTGATCGATGTTCGGTAAAGGGTAATGGTCCTTCGGGCAATGCTTGTTTAGCTCGGTGTAATCGACGCACATTCGCCACTTTCCGTTAGACTTTTTGACTACCACCACGTTTGCCAACCAATCGGGGTAACCTATTTCTTCAATGAATTTGGCTTCTAGAAGTTTCTCGACCTCGGCTTCGATGACCTTTTGTCTTTCCACGGCGAAATTTCGCTTCTTCTGCTTCACCGGTTGGGCATCGGGTTTCACGTTGAGGCAGTGTTTGGCGACCGATGGGTCTAAACCTGGCATGTCTTCAGGATTCCAGGCGAATACGTCGTGAAATTCCCGAATGACTTTGATGACTCTTGTTTTTAGTTCGGGATCTAGATCCTTGCCTATCTGGATCATTTTGCCCGATTGGCCTACGTATAGCTCGACCTCTTCGGTCTCCGTTGCTGGCTCGGCAATCGGACTAGATAAATCGACTCCGAATTTCTCTAGCTCAATATTCAGCAATTGATGGTTGTTTCCAGTGTCCTCGTTGATCCTCTTTCTCTTTCCTGCCTCAGCCATCTCTGTGTCCTTGTCTTTCTCTAGGTCCTCCAAAATTATGATCCGTGCGGCTTTCTGGTCTCCTCTCATTTCTCCGACTCCGTTCTCGGTTGGAAACTTTAACTTTAGATGCGGTATGGAGGAGACAGCTTTAAATGAAGATAAAGCTGGCCTCCCGAGGATTCCATTGTATGGGCTGTCAACCCGAACCACGTAGAATTTTGCTTCCTTCGTTACAGTGTACGGTGCTTTTCCTAGTAAGACGGAGAGAGTGATTGTTCCTTCAATTGGTATGGGCTGATTTCCAAAACCGTACAATGGTGCTTCATGGCAGGGTTCCAATTCCTCTCCTCCAAGATTCATCTTGCAGTATGTTCGGTGGTACAAAATGTTTACCGAACTGCCTTCGTCAATCAACACCCTCCAAATCTTATTTTCGCCGATGACTGGGTTTATGACGAGTGGGTCTTCGTGTGGCCATATCACGTCCTCGTAGTCGTCTTCGGTGAAAGATATGGGTAAAGGCTGCTTCGCGGCGTTTGATTGACAGAGGTTGTAGATTTGTCTGGCATACTTCTTTCGGGCGGTTTTACTGCTCCGATCAAGAATCGTGCCTCCGGAAATGGTTTTCACCTCTCCTCGGTATTTTTTCGATATTTCGGCTTCTTTCTTTTCTTTGTTGTCCAGCTTCTCCCTCGTATCTCCGATGAATTGTGCTAGGTCTCCATCCCTGACCATTCTTTCTATCAGATTCTTTAAATGGAAACAATCGTTGGTGTTATGGCCTTTGTCACGATGGTAGTCGCAGAACTTATTTTCGTTTCTTCGGTGTTCGGGAGCTCGCATCTTGGGTGGTCGAGTGAATCCAGGCCTTCCTTTAATCTCATGAAGGATTTTTGAGATTGGAGTGTTGAGCGGTGTAAACACGGCGTTTTCTCTATCTCTTCTTCGTTCGGTTCCCTTATGGGGCCTTGGGTCATTTGGCATGTTTCTGTTATCCCTACGATCTCTTCGGTCGTCCCTTTTGTCGTCTCTCCTATCACTTTTATCATTTTTCTTATCTTTGTATCCGTTGATGGATTCCAACTTCCTTCGGATAGCTTCTCCTCGTAAGTATATATCGTTCAAGGATTTCGGGGGTGCATCGTACAGGGAGGATCGGAGCTTCCTTCCTTTAATGGGATCGAGTCCGGCCGAGAGGAACCCGGCAGCCTTGACTTTGTCCAAGTTTGTTACCGTCCCTGCTTCGTCCTTGAATCGGGCCAGGTATTCGCCCAATTCTTCGTTTGGTCTTTGTCTGCAATGGATCAGGGCCTCCGTATCTTTTTCTCTTCGGCACATGTGGGAGTAGTGCCTTATGAATTTCTTTTTGATTTGTACGTACGAACCAATAGACCTGGGTCTTAACGAGCGATACCACATTGATGCTGATCCTTTTAGATATGTCTTAAACATTTTGCACAGCATGACATCACAGTGTCCCATACCGGTCATGAGCGATTCATATTTCTCGCAATGATCTTCGGGATCCCCTTTTCCGTTAAATTCGTTCATCTTCGGAAATTGTCTCCCTGGCGGAGGTCGGTATTGTTCCACGTCTATGGTCACCACAGGCTCATGGCTCACTTTTCTTTCGCCGAACATCACCTTTTCAAGCCTTCGGATTCGGTCATCCGTGCGAGGACCTTCGTCTTCAGAATCCGAGGAATAATTGTTTTTGGATCTTGCTCTCTTAGATTGCGATTCCGAATTCCAAGATTCCTCTTCGTCGTCTCTAGTTCTCTTCTCTCTTTCATCTTCGGCTTTTGGATTTTCGGCCTCTAGGGCCTCACGAAGCAGTTTTTCCTGTAGCTCGATCTCTTCTCTTTGGAGCTTGAGGGCTTCTAATTTCAATTGGTCAGCTGCCTTTTTCTTAGCTAGTCTTTCGGCTTCTTTATCGTTTATTTCCTTCTGCTTTCCTTTGGTCTTCTGCTGCTCTCTCCATTTCATTAGCATCTCTTGTTGCTCTTCGGGAGTGGGCATGTCTCCTTCCTCATCGAAATTCAATGTTCTTCGGGCAACAGAAGGATTTTCCTGGGACATAGGGGCGACTTTTTGGATGGTAGGGGTGACGGGACTGTCCCCAGCTACGGTGCTGGCGTCTGGTAAGGGCGTGTCTTCAGCTGCCATAATTTTTGATAAACTCGAACACAATTGTCTCTCTACGTTCCCACAGACGGCGCCAAACGCCAAATGTTGGAACCAGATATTTCCGAGTAGGGCCTTCGGTCAACCTGCAAGACAAAAGAATGCGAGGGTGTTGACCCTCGATTCACCTCCGGCGTAAGAGTAAGTTTTCTGGTTGTTTAAATGGTAGGGTAAAACGTAAAGAAATTGTGAAAGAGAATACTTGAGTAGTGATAATGAATTGTCCCTTGTTGTTGCTTACTCTCTTCTATTTATAGCCTTCGGATGTGGGTCCTAGGAGATGATGAGGAGAGAACAGCCGTACCCCACATTCTGAGGTGTCACTTGTTGAATGGACCGAAGCATCCAAGGGATCTCTATGTCTTGGATTCGGATCTCTATTTCTTGGATGCTTAGCTCAGGTGTACAGTGATGGGCTTAATATGGCCTATTGGGCCGATGGGCCTCCAACAGGATGAAACCCACCTACCATGATAGCATGCCAAGTCACCTACCTTCACTACCACGTCAGTTGCCACATTAGCATAGCCCGGTCAGCAGCATGGGGCCCATTATCACATTAACGCACAGTCCGCAAAGCCCAGTAAACATTATAATATAAAATAAAATAATACATAATAGTATAAAGCAATTAAGATAGTATATTTGCAATTAATTTAAGAGTATTTACCAAAATTACTAGGTTTAAAGTTTCTATTTGCAAAAATACCACCTCCTTTAATTAATTGCAATTTTACAAAACTAAGTTTCAAAATTGCAAATATAATAACCCTCCCCCCTCCCCGTTCTTTCCCAGCAGCCGACTTCAACAAATTCAACATTTTTTTTAAGGTGGGGTGATATTTTGGTTGCAACTGAATGCAATCACATTCAACTTTTTTTTAAGGTGGAGTGATTTTAGTGGATTTGGGTTGGAAGGCCCCGTCAGGGACAATATTCAACCAAATGCAACCATATTCAACTTTTTTTTAAGGTGGGTGATTTTAGTGGATTTGGGTTGCAAGGCCTCGCCGGAGGCAATATTCAACCAAATGCAACCAGATTCAACCTTTTTTAAAAAAAATGGTGGGGTGATTTTGGTGATTTTGGATTGCAAGGCCCCGCAGAGACATATTCAACTTAATGCAACTGAAAAACTAAAATTACATTCAGTTGGATGTGGTTGCATTCAGTTGCTGATTTCAAGTTCCATTTTTTAATATATATATATATATATATATATATTTTTGTGTGTGTGTGTGTGTGTCTTTTTGTTCAAATACAAATCAATCCTTAAATACAAACTACAAACTAATACTAATTATTTTTATATTTCATTTATTCTAAGGGCCCGCCAGAGGCCCCTTTACAGAAAAGTCTTATAATTCTACCCTCTATCCATTAAAAAAAAAAACCTGGTGCCACGTCATCAAATTTTTTTTACAAAAAAAAAAAATTTAAAACTTTTTTTTCCCGAGGAATAGATATAGAGGATAGAATTATAAGACTTTTTTGTATTGAGGTACCCCTAGTTTGGTTATTAGATTAGTTTGAAATGTTAGATTAGAGTTTGGTTTTTAGTTAGTTTTGGTTTGTAATAAAGCAGACTTATATATATATGTATAGTTCAAAATAGAGGTCGAAAATTACAACTGAAAAATGGAACTTGAAATCACAAATTTTGTTGCATTTGGTTGCATTCAGTTGAATGTGGTTGCATTCAGTTGAATATGCCACTGCGGGGACTTGCAACCCAAATCCACCAAAATAGCACCCCACCTTAAAAAAAAAAGTTGAATGTGGTTGCATTCAGATGAATGTGGTTACCCCTGCGGGGCCATGCAACCCAAATCCACCAAAATATCATCCCACCTTAAAAAAAAAAGTCGAACTTGGCAGGCTGGGCAGGGGGAATGGGTGCCCTAATTTCTAGTATTTTTGCAATTTAGAAACCTAGTTTAGTAAAATTGCAAATAGTTATTCTTAACAAAAGTAAATGTGCAAAATTTTACTTTTCCCTATTTATTTATGAAAAAAGCCCTTAATTTAAAAAGATAGGATTTTCACAAAACAAACTATGAAACTTAGTACTCCCTCCGTCTTTCAAAACTTTTCTTATTTGACTAAAAACAAAGATTTTAAGATAGTGGGTAAAGAATATAATATTTATGGAGTAGTGAGTATTGAATATTGTTTTTAAGAAGTAGTGGATATTGAATATTACTTTTAAGTGAGTAGTGGGTGGGGTAGTGGGTATTGAATATTATTTTTAAGGAGTAATGGGTGGAATAGTGGGTATTGAATATTATTTTTAAAAAGTACTGGGTGAGGTAGTGAGTATTGAATATTATTTTGGGAAATTCTCGCTGGTACCCTTCTGGAATTGGCTTTTCCAAATGGTGTCATTTCTTGTTTTGGACTTACGACTGACACCCAAAAGTAACTGATTACCATAATTATGTCATTCTGTTAATCAAAACGTTAAAAAACGTTAAAAAACTTATAAAATTAATAATGATCTATAAGTTTTTAATGTATTACTAGTTAAAAAAATTAAATACTAATTTATAATTAGTAATGTACCACTAATTGGAAAATATTAAACATTAATCTGTAATAAATTAACGTATCGTTCATCTAAAATATGTGTTCAGTCATTTTCTGACCTTAAAATAACATATGTCCACATTTAACTTTTTTTAATTTGTGGTTTATATGACATAAGATTGTATTATGGAATAAATGTTGAAATTTGTTAACGTTTTTTAACGTTTTGATTAACATAATGGCATAATTAGGGTAATCAGTTATTTTATGGGTTCCAGTCGCAAGTCCAAAACACGAAATGGCACCATCTAGAAAAGTCAATTTCAAAAGGGTACCAACGAGAATTTATCTATTATTTTTAAGAAGTTGTGGGTGGAATAGTGGGTATTGAATATTGTTATTTATGGCTTAAAATAGAAAGGAGAAAAGTATTTTGAAAGGCCCATTGAATATTATTTTTAAGAAATAGGGGGTGAAGTAGTGAGTATTGAATATTATATTAAGGAGTAGTGGGTGGAATAGTGGGTATTGAATATTGTTATTTATGGCTTAAAATAGAAAAAAGTAAAGTATTTTGAATGAATCAACAGGAAATATTTTAAGAGACGGAGGGAGTATTTTTCATAAATTAGAAAAAAAAGTCAGTATTATGTTATCAATTACTAAATTTATAAAATAATGATTAGAAATGTTTATAATTTTTAAGAACATGTTAAAGTACATGTATTGTAGAAGGTGAGAACTAAAAAGTTAAAAGAACTACCAGAGATAATGTGAGAGTTCAAAACAAAGAAATAAAGTAACTAAAACACACTACCACACTACAAGAAATCCCAGTTTTGCTAACGAAATTTCCCAACGGAAATGTATAATTGTATATTTAAAACTCCTTTCTACCCACCCCTTATCACTTGGCCGCCACCCACCCCAGATCTCTCTCTATCATCCCACTGCTCTCTCTCATTACACACATAACATATACATATAATCTTCTTAAATTTATATCTCTTTCCCTATCCATCCAAAATTAGTGATTTATATATGAATGTCTTCTATAAATCGAGCTCTATTTATACATATATAAATCACTTATTTTTTAGATGAAAATTTTCTAGGTAAGATTTGGAGAAGATGGGTGTGTTGGTTGATTGCAGGCGGAGGGAAGAAGGAGTTGAGCGAGGCTCTTAGGGAGATGGGGAGGACGGCGCGATGGTGTTTTGAGGCAAAAGGGATGGGTGGATGGGTTGAATTGGTGGCTGGTAGTAGTGGGTCGAGGAGAGATGAAGGGAGGTTGAAAAGGACGGGGTACAGGGGAGAAATTGGCTGTGGGATGGTGGTAGAAGAGCATGGAGGTGGTGACCGGCGGTGTACAAGGGACTGAGGTGGGGTGTGCGGTGGAATGTTGAGTGAAAGGGGAGTTGGGGATTTTTTTTTTAAAATTTTATGCTTGGATGATTTGTGTATTTGTTGGGAAATGTAGTAAATTTGATTTATGTATCTGGGTTGTCTTGTATTTGTTTAATTTGTTTTTTGTAAGTTGAATTGGGGTTTATGAAATGAATTTTTGTTTTGTTTGAATCTCATTTATGAATTTGATAATTGTGTAATAGCAACAAAATTAGCAACGAAATACCAACTAAATTTGTTATGGATTACTTTTGTTCCCCAACAAATGATTCGTTGGTAAAGTGTTGCTAGATTGTAGAAGTCTGTTGGCAAAGCGTTGTTATGGTCAAGAGATCTGTTATTAAGTTGTTGATATTCCGTTAGTAAGTTTCGTAACGGACACAAAATCCGTTGGTAAGTACTTCCCAACGATGTTTGCTCCAACGATCGTATTCTGTTAGCATTCCGTTGGGAAACCATTTTACCAACGGGAAATTTCTGTTGGCATGTTGTTGCTAAATATAGTAACAGAATAATCCGTTGTCCCTTCGTTATAACATGGTTGTTTGTAAAACAAGAATTCTGTTATTGTTCTTTTGGTATTCCGTTGGTAAGTTTAGTAACGAAAACAAATCCGTTGGTAACGATTTCCCAACAAGGTTTCCTCCAACAGACAGGTTTGGTGGGCATTCCGTTGGCAAACTGTTTTCCCAACGGATTTGCTTGCTTTACCAACGGAATTTTCTGTTATTAAAACTGAAAATTCTTGTAGTGCCACAACCAGGGGGGGTCGAACTCTGGTGTTCGAACAAAAATAGACAGCCTTCTAAGTTCTACCAGCTGAGCTACCATTACGCATACTTAAAATGTGAATTTTAATTGAGGTGTGTTTTGTTTTTTACTTCATTTAGATCATGAATTTGTTTTGTGCCTTTGAAGTAGATGTTTATGGGAAAGGGGATTCATAGTTCATAGCTTGATTATTACTTTGTTTAATATCTACCATTCGACCCTATTATTGAACTCATAATATTCCATTAACTATTTGGTTTTTCTTATCACCACTCTTCTAAATAGCTCTACATAATTTAGCAAAAAAAAAAAAAAACTCTACATATAATACAAAACCTTTGTAATTATTTTCAAAGCTATTAAACACTTTTTTGCATTATTGGTTGGTTATGCATTACGTCGTAGCTGAGCTTGAAAACTTCAGTTCATACAAAAACCGAAGCACATTGACTGAATTTTTTTTTTTTTCAGTTTGGTTTATAGTTGAACTACATTTCTGTTTGTAATTTTTGGGTATTTCATTTTTTGGTCCGGTGGCTGTTTGCTCACCCCTAAGTTAATTATCGATGATGGTATTGTATACTTTAATTGGGTCGTGTATATAATTTTTTAATGCACAAATAATATTTTTTTAGTCTACTCAAGATTCCCCCTCCAAAATGTCTGGTTTGCCCTTCCCAAACGTGCATCTTTTAGTTTCATTCTTCAATGAAAATATGAAATTAGCTGATAGCATTTGTAGGTGTGATAAATGGTATATATATATATATATATATATATATATATATATGTTGCTGTACTATTGATATGTGGTATATGAATGAATTTTTTAAACTATATTTGTTTCAGTCACCAAAACATGCAAGGTTGTACCCAGAATTATTACAAAGGTGCGGCTGGACTTCCGAGATGATATATCAATATGGTGGCGCCCGCTATTGACTGGTTCCCTGCGACATTTATGTAAAATTTCTATATCAACCTATTATATTAGAAGACCTCTGAATAAGTTACCTTGCGTTTATGTTTTCTCTTTTTTCCGGTTTTTACATTAGATATTCTAGAAGGGACATATTTACTTTATTACTTATCTTGTTGGGATGGTAGGATGTATACAACCTTACATCTGCTTGACGAGACTGTTTCCACGTAACAACCCCCAACATGGTGGAGTTGGATAAGTCGAAACCATGACCAGTTGGTCATGAATTAGGCACCAAAACCTAGGTCAATTCGACAATCTTATCAGATATGTGTAGAATGAAGTTATGAAGTAGGATATGGCTTGCGGGGTCACAAGTTCCCACAAGGTTCTTGGATTTCACTACGGCTATATATAGTAATACTAGTATGTACATCTGTTTGATTTCTTTGGAAAAAGGGGCCCAATTTATTATTAATATTGTGTTATATCCGAAAAAAATATAAATAGAAACTGAGTGAGAGTCCACAATGATGTCATGGAAATCGACTAATAGGATACATGCAATTGGATATTACATTCTAAACTTCTCCCAATACCAGCCAAGCAAACATGACTAGTATATCTGACTCTATGAGTAGAGTTTCTGGAGGGTGGGATGTACACAACCCTTACCTCCATTCCTACATTCCTAATAATGGAGAGGCTGTTAAGAATGTAAACTCCTGGTGCTACTTTATGTAAATTCACATTCATGAAGTCATTGCAATATTTATATGTAAATTTACATTCATGGTTAAGTATAATATTGCAGTCGTTGGTTGTAGGTTGATTTAGTTATTATTCAGAATTTCAGATTATTGTGAATATCTGTCTTCGGTTATAAAATTCATTTTTTTTCAATTGTCAGTTAATCCGTCTACTTCTTGAAGGTACTAGCGGTACTAGTCAGACAGAAGACAAACATGTATCCCGCAAAAGTCTTGCTCAAACCAAAAGGGCACAGGGCTGGTGTTACGATCCCACCATCAAGTATGAAGCACTAAGACAACGTGCTGTCCCCAAACCTGCCTACTATGCAGAGTCCGCCACTGACTGGAATGACTCCTCAGACTCTGAAATCGAAATTGAAACCATAACAGAAGAAGAAGCTCAAGTTCAGAAAGACAAAATCCTTGCTGAAGCGAAAGAGGAACAGCCATTTAAAATCCTTGCTGACACTGAAACTGAAACCGAAACCAAAACTGAAACCATGGCGGAAGAAGCTCATAAAAACAGCATACTTGCCGGAACCAAAGATGAACATCTCTTTCGCTACGAGCCAAGCATCAAGTATGAACCACTTAAACGATACATTGTCCCCAGATTTGCCTTTTTTGACTCCTCTTCCACTGACTGGTCTGATTCCTCTTCCTCAGGAAGACAAAGTCCTTGCAAGAGAAACAACCCTTTTGGGATGACTTGGCTAAGCCCCTGACAGCAGATCTTCAATTTGTGTCTGAAGACATGACTAAGTCTCCCTTAATAAGTCTCCAATATCTTAGCTGTATTAGATCCATCTTTTTTTTTTCTGTTTATAGCTGTCTATCATCTATATTTTCTAAATTTGTTTTACTTTCTCTGTTTGTACTGTCACTATTTCTTTCAATGCCTTTTTCTTAATGTGTTTCTATGTATGCAAAAATTTAGGCATTTATAAGTGTATGTGCGTGTGTGTATATCGGTTGTTCGACTAAGCATCTAACTTTAAAGTCGGTTCAATTATTTTAACTAAAATTTTTCATGAGATGTAACCCCTTTGTTGCAGCCTATACATTGTTCCTATACGAATTGTATGTATTCTAGCATAAACCCTTTATTGCAGTACGCTCAATTTGATTTCTGGAGAAAGTTTGCGAGCCAGTTAAAGGTTTTTGACGGGTTTCATGAAGACTGTTCTGTTACTATTTACTTTGGAAATCTTTTAGAACTTGGCTTACATCGAATGCTTTTTTAACTTGATTATTAATTGGATCTTCTGCATCCCTAAGGGTGTGTTCACTTGGAAAGAATGGAATGAGGTAAGAATGGAACGAAAATTGTAAACAAAATTTATGAAGAAAATGGGATGTTGGGGAAATAATGAACAAATATGAGGGAGAAGAAGTTTTTTATGATGAAGATTGCAAGGAAAATGATGAAGATTGGAAATGGAGCATTCCTTCCAAAACATGTGGGTTAGAATTCTAGTTCAAATTATTTGGAGAGGAATGAAGCAAGGAATGATATTTATAAACACTTTCCCCAATCTCCCCCAAATAATAGTATAAATTTCATTCCATTCTCCCCTCATTCCATTCAATCCAAGTGAACATAGCCTAAGAGTTATATACAAGTACTCCAGTTTCTGCACAACAATATCAACACAAAATGAAAAAAGTTCTTGCAGAAACAAACCAAGAGGTGAATTTCTGCACATGTTTAGCAGAAAATGTTTCGGTGACTTTGAAAGTATGAGAATAGCATTCACTATTCTTCTTTTAAAGTAGTAGATAATAACATGCGGATTTTCAATAGTTATGTGAATTTATTTATTTTAAATTTATTATTCTTTAGATATTTTATTTAAATTCGAAATCGAAACCAAATTCGAAATGAACATATCTAATATGGCCTCATTTTAGATATCTAAACCCGAACTGGACCAAAATATAATAAATTCTCTAATCCACTATTTCTTCTTTACCTCATTTGTTTCAAATGAACCTATAGACTACTTTTCGCATTCAAGCTTCAGAGCTGAAACTTAAAGGACAAGGCACAACAAAATTAATATACAATTTACAAAATAGGCCATCCACCTTGATCAAGCTTGGTTGAAGTTCCTGAAGAACTTGCATTGAACCACAACAGTTAGATGTTAGGAAACCGAAGTTTCTGCATTCAAGCTTCAGAGCTGAAACTTAAAGGACAAGGCACAACAAAATTAATATACAATTTACAAAATAGGCCATCCACCTTGATCAAGCTTGGTTGAAGTTCCTGAAGAACTTTGAACCACAACAGTTAGATGTTAGGAAACCGAAGTTTCTGAATTAAAATCCCTTTCTCTTTCCAACTTGGAACGTCCTCTTGTTGAGTCATGTTGTTCATCATCTGAAGAAGCATCTTCCTTCCTCTTTCTGGAAGATTGACAAGCCACAGGGATCCCCTGATCACCACTTGCTTGATCAATCTTGCCTCTCAATCTCACCTATAAAATAAACAAAACTAGTGACTGGGGAAAAACTGATTCAGATGCAAAACCAGAAAGCAATACAAAAAAAACCAAGATAAAAGGTTATAATTTAAAAAGCAGTACAACTTTAGGATCTGGTGTAATCAATCATGAAATTTAAATCTCTACCAGTGAAACTATCTTTACAACATTGATCTCTCTACCATATTTTTATTACGGCTCCATCAACCTATATCCGAAAGAAAATGTTCACCAACTAATAACATTTAGCAGAGCTTCAATAACGAAGAAAATGGTTATTAATCAATAAACGCACCTGCCATGGCATTTGATCTAACAGAATAAAACTAACATCCATTTGCCATTGACTAGAAATTAATACGTGAATTCAATAACGAAGACTACATGTGATCAAAGATCAATGAACCAAAGCCGGTTTATAAAAAACAAGAGAATTAAGAGCTAAAATGGTCGAACACAGATGTTCCTCTGACATGATGGGAACATCCATGATGGGAACATCAGATGCAAAAATGCCTGATAGTGTGACTTCAAAACTGGCAGAATGCACTCAAGTACTACAAAGATGAAGGTTTTGCCTTTAAATAAGATATATCATGAAGCAGGGTCTTAATATATACATCTTCCTCCTTGGTGACAAACAAATTAACAGTTCAAAAAAACATCTACCGCCTTCCTGGCATATAAAGTACCAGTTCAAAAAACATCTTCCTCCTTGTTGCAAAAGCAACTTGCTGCTAGTTTGTGAATTTCGCATAATTACGTTGAACAAAACTAGCATGGTTATGATTGAATGAATAATTAGTTAAATTCAAAATTTATCAAAATAATTTTATTACAAAATGTCCTAAATTCAAACATTTCATACTCGAGCCCAAATGAGTAGTTCAGATGGAGCTTGTCCAAAATTAAGATCTAATTGAGTTACTTATCAAACCAAAACACTTGTTCGACCTCAAGCTTGAGAACTGGATCGAAAGCCAAACCCATATATTCAATACGGGAAACAAGCTAATATGAGTAGTTTTTAGCTACCGCGTAATAGTAGATATAGGTGGCCAGCCGTGCGGGCCGTGCGTGCCGTGCCGGGCTGGCCACGTGCCGTGCTGAATGAAACCAGGCACGGGCACGCACGCATGGTTTGGACGTGCCGTGCCGTGCCGGTCCTTCGACTGTACAACCCGTGAATGGCACGCGGGTTTGGCGGGTTTGGCGGGCTTTTTTTCTTTTTTTTTTTTATAGAAAATTCGAATTTTTTTAACGAGCTTCTGGCGTGTTTTTGGCGTGCTTTTACAACCCGTGAATTAGGGCTGCACATGGGTAGGGTTGGGTCGGGTTTTCGTCAAACCCCGACCCAACCCAATTAATTCGGTTTTATAAGAAATCAACCCATTAACTGAAAAAAAATTTGTAACCCAACCCCGACCCAACCCAATTAGTTCGGTTTGGTTCGGGTTGGGTTGGGTTAAATTTACTAATCGGAAGAACTTTATAAAAAAATTCTGCACTTCGTAGAACATGTTGCAGAAAATGTTGCTGAAGCTCGAAAGTGTTGCAGAATGTTGCAGAAAGTGTTGCAGAATGTTAAAAAAAGTGTTGCAGAATGTTGCAGAAAGTGTTGCAGAATGTTGCAGAAAGTGTTGCAGAAAATTTATATAGTGCAGAAAATTTAGAGTGCAGAAATTTGTAAAAATATATGCAGAAAATATACAAAATATTTAGAAAATATGCAAAAAAATTCTGCATTTTATGTAAACGGGTTGGGTTGGGTTGGTAAGGGTTAAAATTTGTTAAACCCTTACCCAACCCAATTAATTCGGGTTTTTAAAAAATTAACCCGTTTAACCCACGGTTTTGGACGGTTCGGTTTGATCGGTTAAAAAGAGGATCGGTTTGGGTCGGTTTGGTCGGTTTTTGAAACCCATGTGCAGCCCTACCGTGAATGAACGTGCTTTTAATCATCATGTTTACTTCCTATTTTGTTATTTCTTTACTATTAAATACCATGCTTCTTATTATTACATTTACACTTTTTGACTGTCTCTTTAATTCTTTAATTGTCACGAGTGGACCTTAAATAATTCAAATGGGAATTAGTTTTTAGTGAAATATATGTTGATTACATTAGATTATTATAAATTCAGTAATTTAATATTTAATATTTACTTTTAATATTCTCAAAATATGAAACGTTTCGAATTAAAATGTTTTGAATTTGTAACTTTTTTCATCTAATTTTATTTCATATTAAAATCTTTCGAATTTTTAAGAAAATACAAATAATACAATTATATTGAAATAAAAAGCGGGAAAGAGGACGGTACCTCTATTAAATTTTATTAATTAAAAAATATTTTACAAATGGTGTGAGAGGACTCCTCTCTAAAAAAACGGAACAAACCGCATTTAACATGTTTACAAAATTACAAACAAATAAATTCTAAATTCTAAAATAAATCTAAAAATACAAGATAATACAAATTCTACACACTAGTCTTCTTGTTCGGCCCCCGATTCCGATGAAGTATCCATTATCATCCAAGGGTCGTCTTCCCCGTCCGAATCATCCTCTTTTTTTCCTTGTTGTCTTTTTTCGGCTTGATCCCAATCTTTTTTGCAAACACATATTTTTATTGAATCGGGTGCAAGACTTGATCTCTTCTCGTCTAACACTCTTCTACCCGCACTAAAAGCGGATTCAGATGCAATTGTAGAAGCGGGGACTACTAAAATATCTTTTGCAATTTTTGCTAAAATCGGAAATTGTGACTCATGATTTTTCCACCATGTTAATATATCGAACTGATCATTTAACTCATAATGATACGAAAAAAATTCATGCAACATAGTAAAAGCAGTAGTGGGAGTACTATTACTAACTTCGGACCTCAAAATTTTTGGTTTTTTGTTAGTTAATATCGATGCAATTGTTTTATTAAATCTACTACCAACACTACTACTACTTTTAGGTGGCATGGAAATTGGAGTTTTAGCATTATATATATCAATAAGACGATACAAATAATCTAAACAATTTAGAACATATGATTCCCAATTCTTTGAAACATTTAACGTTTCGTAATAATGTTTTAACAAGACTTCTAAACCATCCTTTCTAACACCCGGATCAAGAAGACATGCAATACCATAAATAAAAGGAAATTCATCTAAATATTCGATCCACTTTTTCTTCATTTCCTCTATAATAAAACTAAAATGAGGATCTTCTTCGTAAGTACCGAAAGTGTTAACAATATTAATACATTCAATAATAACGTGATGTGCATTTGGTTCATAAACATACGAAAAAACCTTAGTAGCATGTGAAAAACAATCAAGTATATCACCTACGGTAGATGCCAATTTCCAATCATTTTCGGTAAGTTGTGAATCTTCATTTTGGTGATTTGGTTCGCTATTATATAATTGCATGAAAATATCCTTATAAATAATTGCATCACTTACTAATTTATGAGTCGAATTCCATCTAGTCGGACAATCAATCCCCCATTTTTTCGCCTTTAATCCTCTTTCTTTACACATTTTCTTGTATTTTCGTTTAACATGACCCGCATAACGTAACCACTTAACTACTTTTCTTATAGGTTCTAATAACGTAGTTAAATGTTTAATTCCAATTTGACAAGATAAATTAATTATGTGAGCACAACATCTAACATGTAAAAATATTCCATTACAAATTAAAGGAATATCACCCCTAATATAATCGATAGCTTTGTTATTAGCGGCGGCATTATCTAACGAAACTGAAAAAACCTTTTGATACAAATTAAATTCTCTAATTGTTTCTAAAATTCTTGTTTTTATGTTAAAACCGGTGTGTGACTCGTCCATAATATCAAAAGCAATAATTCGTTTTTGTATTAAGTAATCATTATCTATCCAATGAACTGTAACACAAATAAAAGGCTCACCTCCACTCGAACTCCAACAATCTCTAGTTAAGGAAACCATACCATCAAATGTAGCAAAATAATTAATTAAATCATTTCGTTGACTAGCATATTGATTTTGTGTGTGACGTTTAAGCGTATTTCTGGGAATTCTTTTAAATGCCGGATTTACCGCGGTTTTCATCATATATTCTAAATTAGGACTCTCACCGTGGGAGAAAGGCAACTCGTCTAATATAGTATATCTAGCAAATTCATTAACCATACGTTCTCGATTATAGTGAAAAGGCATACCTCCTCCGGGCGACGAAGTCATGAAACCACCGATTAATGTTTGTTGTTGTGTTGAAGTTCCTCGTGCCGTTCCACTTTCGTGACTTTCCTTCGTAATATTATGTTTAGAGTGCAAATGTCGATCAAGCGTACCCGTGCCGCTTCCCTTCCGATGCACAAAAGGTTTTTGTTGTCGATTAGCTTGTATACATAATAAACAAAAACATTTGGTTTCGGTGGGATCTTGTTCGGTCGGCGCCGGAACTCTATTAAAATAATTCCAAACATAGGAATTTCTGCTCGCGGAAGAAGAATCACCTAAAACACAAAATAAAAAATGATTAATTTTCAAATAAAACCAATTTATAAACCAAAATTCGAAACAAAAATAAAACCAATTTATAAACCAAAATTTCGACACAAATTATAACCAAAAATAAAAAATAATCTTACCCGCTTTAGATGGTGGCGGCATGGAGGAAGTTGCTTGGCTTGAACCTTGCGAAGATAATGTCCCCATTCCTTCTTCCATTTTCAGCTCGTCGGAAATTGAAACTAAATAAGTAAGCTAGCTCGCCAAAAATAAATATAAGAACAGAGACAGAGAGACAGCAGAGAGATTAAGAATAGAAAGCTGAGACTGAGACTGAGAGAGTGAGGTTTTGGTGTACATAAACTTGGTATTTATAGATTAGAGAGTGAGAGTAGCCGTTGGAAACGGCCGTTGGAGGTAGCCGTTGGCAGCTAGCCGTTGGTGCAGAAGCAGAGCAAAAGCAGGTTTACGTTATATTGATGGCGTGCCGGGACGTGCCGAATGGGCTGTGCGTGCCTTTTCCTGAACGTGCCTGTACGCGCTTTTTACAAATATTGCAATTTGCAAGTTTAATAATATATCTATGTAAGTGACAACACGCCTACCAGTTTGGATTTTGCACTTTTATTTTTGTTTGACCGTCTACTCTATGTTCTTTCCCTTGACTACTCATCCACTGTCACAGCCTCACAGGTCACAGCTCAATAAAATTATAATTTGTAATATTTTAATTGTTGAATGCATTTGTAAATTATATGTGTCGGCATAATTTGGTTAAGATAACTTTGAATGATGGGAAGGAATTATTTTATAGGTAATCAATTATTAAAAATTACATAGTGGAGTCGACATATGTATAGAAAAACGATAAAGGTTGCCCTGAAAGTAGGTCATATGTATATCCCAAAATAAATGTGGCTGTAATTTAGTACACAAATGACTACTAAACAACTATACCGCGTGTCGAACGGGCTGAACGGGCCATGCCGCGTGCCTTTTTATTTCTCACGGCTGTGACGTGCCGAAGGTTCCGGGCTGCGGTTCACACATCTTCGATTCGTGCACGGCTCGTTAACTTTGACGTGTTGAACGGGCTGGCTCGTTATTCGTACTGTAGCGGGCCGAACGGTTTTTCCCACGAATTATTCATGTGTGTACCGAGCCAAACCGCCCGTTTGGCCGGCTCTAATAGTAGATACAGGGTTGAATCACTATATAGGCTGAATATAGACAACTTGGGAGTTCTGTTTTCAAGGTAAAGTAGCATATTTAGGTATAAATATAGAAATTAGCAAGTCCTTATCAGTCTCCAAGCTTAAACTTAGGGTTACACTGTAAAAATAGAATTGTCAACATGTTAGCAACTACACTTTGTCGACAAAAGTCAAAAAGCACTACACAGAATTACACATGCATGCACCAAGGCTTGGATCTGCAGACTCTTTGATCCAACAGGTGAGGGGTATCCGTTTAGGCTACTAAGCCTTGTAGAACCGATGGAATCATTACTCAAAAGTGATTTAGAGAATTTTACAATCTAATTCTATACGTACGCACTCTCCTTATTAAAATCTTTAGATAATTAGTCAAAGACATAATCCTATACACAATTTCTACTCATTTTTGCTGAGAACGAACTGACACTAGTTATTGTATTCACGAACAAAGTAACACAAACAGCTAATTTCCACTCTATCCCTCCTCTTAAGATGCTCAATATTGTTGGGTTGACTTGCTCGTGGATAGACATCTTCACTCCCCCTATGACGTGAAAGGCTGTCAATTTCCACTCTATCCCTCCTCTTAAGATGCTCAATATGGCGTCCTGGATCTTTCAGATGGTACTCTCTGTCAGAACCTTTAAGTTCATCCTTTGCTCTGGAATGGCTAGCCCATGATTTCTCTTCAACAGTCCGTACAGTTTTCATTCCACGCACATCTTCCCTGTCCCTTTTAGATAGAGTCTCTTCATGGGATTGCTAATTAAGCCTTTGCCAGTCATCCCGATCCCTTGGCCTATCTGCTCTGTCCCTTGGGAACCAGATCTCGTCTTTGTGTCTCATTCCTGATTCTAGCTATCTCGTCTTTCTTTCTTTGCTCTATGACATCATCTCCCTTTATCTTTTTCGACGACTAGTATTTTCCCTATGGACATGCAGGAGTTCTTCCTTTCCACCACGGTCCCTTTTAGAGTGGACATCTTCTTTCCTCCGTCTACTGTGCAGATCATCCAAGCTATCAATTCGAGTTTTAACATTATCATCCCTGTCTCTGTCTCGTGATCCCATATCTTTGTCATGATAACCCCTCCAACTCCCATTATCCAACTGCTTCTTGAGTTGATATCATCCCTTTATCTTTTTTTTTTTTCAATATGCAGAAGTTGCTTGTGGCACAAGCAGTAGAGATCGAATAGTTTGGACCCATCCACCCCTGCAATGTAATTTCAATAGGTATTTATCATAATTGTTCAAGAATTTTAAAAGCTGTCATACAGAGCAAGTTGCAACACCAAATTAGCTTACCAGATCCATAGCCAGCATGGCAGAGCCCATATTTGTGGTTGCAAATGGTACACAAAAAGGATTCATCTTTTTGTATGATATCCTTAAAGCTTCTATTGCATCATTAAAGACCTGCTTAAATAAAAAAGTTTAACAATAAGATGAAATAACTATACATACTACATCTGTAAGAATGATGCAACAGGGCCAAGTTTTGCCCCGAGTCAAACCTCTTTGGATGATTTGAGGGCTAGGAGAACCTTGTCTGAGTAAAGTTTAAAACATAAAATCTAAGGAATTGGGCTAATGAGAGACATCAATCGACACCATTTTGTTTTTGTAATTTAGGTTTTGTCTGCCTTTCTTGCTCACCAGATTAAGCATACCAACCCCCAAGAAAATATGACAAGTAGCTAAAATACGTGCTGAAAGAATGATATGGTTTTATTAATGTGAAATTATTCAGCACGGAAGAAACAAACTATACCTTCATTCCACCCATAGCCGAGCCAATCAAAACTCCACATTTACTTTTATCCATTTGATCCAAAATTTCTTCTGTGATGCCACTATCTGCCAATGCATTTTTTCCTGCTGTTAACATGTACAACATGAATTTGTCCATCCTCTTAGACAATTTTGGTGCAACCCATCCATCTGTCGAGAATGACTTGATCTCTCCAGCAATTTTCTTTATTTAATATACTAGTGTCAGAATCTAAATCATTAAGATCTTTGCAAAAAAAGTGTGAGTTTTAAATAAACATACAGTAGGATAGTTGGAACAATCAAAGCCCTCTATCTCACTGATGCCACTGACACCCTCAAGCAGATTGCTAAGGGATGGGTCCAAGCTATATCGTCTTTCTTTCTTTCTTTGCTCTATGATACCATCCCTTTATCTTTTTTTTTTTCTTTATAAAAAAAAACTTGAACGTGTTTTGATTAAATGTCGATTGAGAATATAATAATACTGTATTCAGTAATAAGATTTAGTATTTTTCACGCATATGTTGACTACCGACCGATATGAAACATGTGAACGGTACTTTTAGATTGCTAATTTTAAAAAGTATTTTAATTTTCATATTTTCAATAGTTACGTGAATTAATTTAATTTACAAATATATAATAAATTAATTATGATTCTTTATTATCCTTAAAACTTACAATACATCCTTCCTTTATTAGTCTACCAATCACAACACATTCAAATTTCAGACCAATCATATAATATTAAGAGTTTTCCTTATTTATATTCTCACCCTAATTCATTAACTATGATTAGTTAACACTTCTAATTTAAATACACTAATGACTTTATTTAACATATCCATAAATACATATTTTTAAATCATAAAATATTTACTAAATAATCACAATTTTTAATTTAAAATCAATCACGATATACTATTATAAATTTTAAATTAAATTTTATAATTAATCATTCATTAATCAACCACTCTTTAAATATAAAATCAGCCACAATCATATTATCATACACTGTAAATAGATTTTCATAATTTATGTTGTACAATTAAAAAATTTTAAATAATTATAATCTAACTTAACTAGAATTCTAAAAAATTGGATTTAAAATCAAATTTGAAATAACTTGGATAAAATCTATACCTTCAAAGACACGGTTTTTTTAAAAGCTCAAAAATATATTTATTCAAAATTTGTTAATAAAATTAATTATTTAATAAATATAAACCAACACTACAAAATCGGATTTGAATCATATTTTAAATAACTTGGATAAAATTCATATCTTCAAAAAGGATTGGAGGAAATATATATATATATATATATCTATAAAATATTTTATATTTCCTAAAATATTTTATTAGATCAAATATAATTTATCGGCATTAAATATGTAATTAATACATGTTAATTTATTTGTTTGTGAGTATTAGTATATTATATAAAAAAAACTTGAACGTGTTTTAATTAAATGTCGATATTGAGAATATAATAACACTCTATTCAGTAATAAAATTTAGTACTTTTCACGCATATGTTGACTACTGACCGATATGAAACATGTGAACAGTATTTTTAGATTGCTAATTTCAAAAAGTATTTTAATTTTCATATTTCAATATATAGTTACGTGAATTAATTTAATTTACAAAAATATAATAAATTAATTATGATTCCTTATTATCCTTAAAACTTACAGTACATTTTAATCTAATAATTACGTAATTGTCTTCTCCCGGTAAAATATTATTTTTATACAATTTTTAATATCAAATAATAATTGTATAATTTCAATTACGTATTTTAATATAATTTTATCTGAAGTTCAAATTTTGTATATTCGGTACTAAATGAGCTCGGGGATTTAAACTTGTATATAAGCATGTTTATTGTTGACCGGCATATGTCAATTAATCTAGATTATCTACTTTATTTCTATCTAAATCTTTAATCATCGTCTACTTGTCACAAATCTTTAATAAAGAAATATTATTTACTACTAAGTTATGCATTTTGCTCTCAGGTCTTGTTTATATCGAACTCAGCTAAAAAAAATTGTTTTTGTGTGAATTCGGATTGACTTTTATATTCTGCATATAATATAAGTTCATTTAATTGTTTCGCTCGCACTATAGGGGTGGAAATCGGATAATACGAAGCCGGATATGGCCATATCCGTATCCGGATTCGACAATCAGTAATGGTATCTGAATCCAAATCCGGGTCCGCCAATTGCAGTCTTGGTTGTCCAAAATTATTGCGTGAAGAGGGAATTGAATCCGAGTGCTGCTCCTGTTGCTTTCCTAAATTCCTAATGCCACACTCAAACCACTTAGGCTACCTAGTTGTTGTGTTACAATGCTTAATAATTAATCATAACTTAGTATAAACATGCTTAGATTTGTATTCTTAATAATCAATGATAACTATATTATTATATTATCTTGATAGAATGATAGGCATGCTTATATTTTGTAATTATATATTAAAATACATATTATATATTAAAAATATATAGTATATATAATTCATTTCGGATACAGATATTTTCGGATACGGATGCGCTTATATCCATATCCGCATCTTAAACTCCCGGATTCAGATACGGATAATATCCGGTTGACTACGGATAATATCCGCTTTTTTCCGAATACGAACACAAATATTTCGGACGGATATTGGATTTTCCGAATTTTTTCCCAGCCCTAGCAACTAGCAAGCCTTATCAGATCGATTTATTTATTAGTTATCTAGTTCCCATCCCGTTTGAAGGAGCAATATGCTTTTTCCTCTTTCTATTTATTAGCGGGACATGATTTAAATTTAAAATTTATCATATATTATTTATTACATCTATCTATTATCTATACTATTATATAAATTCCGAAACATTGAAAGTTTTGGTACCTGTTTTTTGGTACTAAGTGAATTTACTTATTTACCCTTAATTATAAAGAAAAATCTATATCATATCTATACTATAAAAACTCCTAAAATAAATAATAACATAATACAATTAGTGATAAGTATTCAGATTACCTTTTTTCACATTTACTTTTAATTGAAGATGTTAACTTTTATAAACACCTAAAAACATATCATATCTTCCAATTATTAATATTTCCTTTCGAATTAAAATACGTTATCTTTTTAATTTAAAACTAATCTTACAATCATTAATATATACCCGAAAATATCACAAGCCGAAACATTAAAAGTTTTGGTACCTATTTTTTGGTACCAATTGTTTGGTACCTGTTTTTTTGTACTTTGTGAATTAACTTATTTACCCTTCATTATAAATAAAAATAAATACACCTAAAATAAATAATAACATAATATAATTAATGGTAAGTAGTCAAGATATTACCTTTTACAAACACCTAAAAATATCAATATTATCATATCTTTCCATCATTAATATTTCTTTTCGAATTAAAACACGTTATAATTAAAGGTAATTAGTCGATTAACATAATAAAATTAATGGTAATTAGTCGATTGCCCTTTTCACAGTAATATAATAAAATTAATGGTAATTAGTCTATTGCCTTTTTCACATTTACTTTTAGTTGAATATATTACCTTTTATAAACACCTAAAAACATCAATCGTATCATATCTTTCGATCATTAATAATTTCTTTCGAATTAAAACACGTTACATTTTTAATTTAAAACAAATCTTATAATCATTAATATATACCCGAAAATATCACACCGTCATTTTCAAAAAAAAAAATATAACACCTAAAATAAATATTAGCATAATATAATTAATGGTAATTAGTCGATTGCCTTTTTCACTTGAAAATATTACCTTTTATAAACACCAAAAAATCAATCGTATCATATTTTTCAATCATTAATATTTCCTTTAGAATAGAAACGCGTTACCTTTTTAATTTAAAATTAATCTTACAATCATTAATATATACCCGAAAATATCACATCATATTTTTTAATTATTAATAAAATATATTAAAAATTTGTATACGTTGTTTATAATAAGGAAACATTAGTATAATCCGTAAACATGAATATATTAAATTATATTAAATTAAAATTAATTATATAATAGATGAAACATTAAAAATATTGGTACCTATTTTTTGGTATATGTTTTTTTAGTATTTCGTGTATTTACTTATTTAACTTTTATTATAAGAAAAATATATACAATATCCATACTATTAAAACACCTAAAACAAATAATAACATAATATAATGAATGCTAATTAGTCAATTGCTTTTTTCACATTTATTTGAAGATATTATCTTTTATGAACACCTAAAATCATCAATCATATCATATATTCCAATCATATCATATCTAACAATAATTAATATATAACCAAAAATATCACATCATATCTTCTAATCACTAACAAAATATAATAGAAATCTGTATACTACGAATAATGACCATTAGATTTTTAGTATAAAATCAGTAGATATAATTTACCAAAATTTTAAGGTTCGAATTATATCAACGACATATTTATTTTAAACTTTTATAATATAAGTTTTAAACCATGCATATCATTAATTAAATTTATATTAAATTATTAATATTAAAATTAAAATGAAATATTGTAAATAATGATTATGTAAAAATATAATTGTAACATAAAATATAATTTGTTACGTATCTAAAAAAATCCGTGCATCGCACGGGTTATAAACTAGTATTATTAATAGCCCAACAAGGGGTTTGGTGAGACAATTTATTCAAAATAAAATTACTAATTTATCCCTCCTATATTATTATGATAAATAAATTGTTCCCAATGAGATTAGAACCATCGACCTTTAGCATGGAGGTGAGAGAGTCTTTACCACTATGCTAGACATAAGTTTTGTATAAATTATAAAACTCATTATTAATATATCGCGAGACAACCACCATATATTATATTAATGATAAAAGATTGATCCTAATAAGAATTGAACATTTAACCTCTAACTTAGAAGGTAGATTCATTACCACTATGCTAGACATCAATTTTGAATATATTATAAAACTCATTTTTAATATATCACGAGACAACCCCTATATATTGTATTAATGATAAAAAAAAATTGTTCCTAATAAGAATTGAATCCTTGACCTCTAACTTAGAAGGGGGATTTCTTACCACTATGCTAGACATTAATTTTGAATATATTATAAAACTCATCATTAATATAATGAGGCAATTTAATTATCATGAAATTACTAAATTACCCCTCCTACATTATATTAATGATAAAAAAAATTGTTCCTAATGAAAATTAAACTCCTTAGAAGTGAAATTTTTCACCACTATGCTAGATATCAGTTTTGAGAATATTTCAAACATTTTATAGTTATGAAGCATTTTTTTATTCTAGTGTGGAGAGAAATTATTTGAATTCAGAAGACAGATACTGTGATTTATGTATTAATTATATCTTACGCATATCACTTAAACCGGGTCAAAAAATATAAGTCGGCTGTGGATGATCAAGGAGTCACTACTAATGTAAATACTTATATGCTCATAACTCAGTTAGGGCCATCAATGAATCCGACATCCAACCCGATCCGATCCGTAGCTAAATTAGTAGGTATCCTTCCAAAAAAAAAAATCGATCTGTTAGTGATCCGATCCGATAAGGATTTGATCTGATAACGAAAGGATATGGATTTTGTATGATCCGATCCGATAACGATCCGATTCAAAAATATTATATTTATTGTATATTTTATATACTTATGTAATATATATATATATAATGTATATAACGTATGTAATATACACATTTATATAAATAACATTATCTTGAAATATAAATTTGGATTTGTCAATGTACATGTCATAATTTTAATTTTTTACTTCGTCAAAAAATTTTAGAAAAACTATTTTATAGATTCGGATCCGGTAACCCGAATCCGAATGGATCATATACGGATCGACCTAGAAAGTATCTGACGCCTAATCCGATCTGAGTTTGAAAAATCTTAACAGATTCGAATAAGGATTTAGGTTGATCCGACCCATTGAACATTCGTTCAAAGAGATTATCACACTGAAATTTACTTATTTTTAATTGTATATACATCATGAATAGACAATATTTTAGATATATTTTGCATACTAAGCATTAACATGTTGTAAGCGCCATTTAATTTAACATAACTACATGTTAAAATGATTTTACTAGCAAGGCTATAAAGCTAGGTATATATCTAATATTGCAAAATACAGTTTTGAGAGAATATTTTATTTCATCTAACTTTACTACAATCAGCAAGCAAATCACAAGTAGCTATGTAGCTAGATCACCCAGCTACGTAGATAAGGGTGATGGTTTTTTATGTCACAATATTAAGATAAAATGTCCCAAATAGCATATTCAGAACATTAAAATACCGGGTAAGTTTTGAGTGAAAAGAAGTATCAGTTCGTGTAAAAGTAAGACATATAATGATACTCGTATTATATAACCCTTGAATAGTACAATATCTGTTTGCTGATATTCACACTTGCTTTTAGTTGTTAAATTTATTTTCTTATCATCAGCATACCTACGGTGGTTGCTGAATCACTTCCACCATCCAGGCTTTTCGCATTAGCTCCCTTCATCTGGTTTCGTTTCCTTTCTAATTTATGAAAATAGCAAGATGCATGCCTATTATTACTTCTAGTGTGCATTCTTTATGTCATCGTGCCTTTATAATGTTAACTGTTTATGCTTTCATGTATAACTTTGCTCGTCTCTTCTTTGTTGATCGAAAGCTGCTTGGCTGCAAGTCGGGGATATAACAGGCACCATCCACCGTGAGACATGCTAAGGTATTCTTTCTCGCATGTTTGGACAACAGTCAACTGAATATTGACTTCATCATAGTATTTCTTAACCCGCCATCTCTTGCAATCACTCTGAAGGTTCTGGAAATAAAACAGTCACCAAGAGTAAGGTGCTGGTACTCTTTTTTGATCCTTTGTTGCTTATACAATTAGATTTTTGTGCACATTATTGTTTTTAAAATAATAACCCAATCTGACCAAATTTTGTCTATTATTCTAATAAGTTCATACTTATTAATGGTTTGGTAAATAATTCTTTAATTGAACATGGCACCAAAGGATAAAAGTCTTTGAACATGGGACCAAAGTCTCCAAGTTAGAGTTGAAAATTGCACATGTGCAAGATTCAGCAAGCTCATTTCTGATGCTTCGTCTAGTGCTTAGGACGTGTTGAATAGGGGAACTGTATCACGAGAAATTGATGTTTACATTTTGACAGGTTTAATCAAATCATGGTTCGTGAACTTCCTTCAGAATGATCGATGAACTTTCCCATAAGAGAAGTAAAATCGTAGAACTTCAGATTAGTTGCGGTCAATCAAGATAGCATAGGGAAATTTCAGATGATTCGAGGGACACTTATGAAAAGTGAGTCCTGAATTGGTAGCAGGTATCTCACTATCTAAAAGGCTTAATAAATGATGCTGTGCAGCATTCCACAAGATACATTCCTGATATTAATCTTCCTGACGACAAAGTTGTTGATCTAATTAATAAGGTAGGAAACAAAACTCTTATCCATTAAAAGAACAAAGTCACCAAAAGATTTTTTAGTAACAATGGGAAGAAATATACCTTTAACCTCTTGGGGTTGTTTTTGCAAAAAGTCTCATTATGTGTTGATATTTTTGTACGGTTGTACTAAAGGCGAAAAACTTAAGTTTTTGAATTTAACCTTTAGGGATGCAGAAGATCACGTTAATAATTAGAGTTAAATAAACATCTGATATATATATAAGCCAAGTTCTAAAAATTTCCAAAGCAAAAAAGAAACACATGAAACCAGAAACCCATCAAAAAGCTTCAACTGTCTTGTAAACTTTATTCCAGAGCGTACATGCTAGAATACATACAACGATAAGTTAACATGTCCATAAATTTGACTGTCTTTACAATAAAAAAAATGTCATGATGTAACAAGAGGCTACATCTCATGAAAAAGTTAAGTTAGAATAATATAACGGATAATGGACAAGATTAGCGCTTTTTTCAATTCCCATGATTGGAATACCCGAGCGCGCAAGGGAAGGCCAAAAATACATATTTATTACGCATTAGCAAACTGGGTAACATGTATTACGCATGTAATACCAAAATCCTAATTTATCCTGATTTTTAAAACCCGAAATGAAAATGTTGAACCCAAAAATTAATTGTTGAACCCCAAAAGTTAATTTGAAAGTTTGATCAGTGATTTTACTAGCAAAAAATGTGAGAATAATAATTTGTAGTCGTGAATTATCATTTTTTTAAGGTATTCAAATCAGTTCCCTGGTTTTGTTGTGAGTATCCCCTAACAAGAGTTTAGTATCTTTATGCAATTTTTCCGCCTCTAATCCTATTGTTTTTCTTTTTGCTTTTATAAATATTAGGAGGCAAATTTTTTTAAGGTGACATAGGACATCAAGCTCATAATTTAATTATCTCATAATTTATATGGGGTTTATAGGGGAAATGGCTTCGGCAAGGATTTTGTCTTTCTGAACTTGAGCTTCTTCTTTTGTCATGGTTTCAATTTCGATTTCAGAGTTTGAGAAGTCACTCCAGTCAGTGGCAGACTCAGCATAGTAGGGAGGTCGGGGAACAGTACATTGTCCAAGTGCTTCATACTTGATGGTGAGATCGTAGCACCATCCCTGTTCCTTTTTGGTTTGACCAAGATTTTTGCGGGGTACGTGTTTGTCTTCTGTCTGACTAGTACATCTAGTACTTGCAAGAAGTAGACAAATTAATTAACTAATAACTAGAAAAAATATAATTTTTTAACCAAAGACAGATATTCACAATAATCTAAATTATTACAAAATCAACCTACAATCAACTTCGCAATATTATACCTTAACCATGAATGTAAATTTACATATAAATATTGCAATGTAGTCACTTAACCATGAATGTGAATTCACATATAGTAGCAACAGGAGTTTACATTCTTAAAACAATGATGGTTATCAAATTTATATTGAATATGGATAGTATTTGCTATATTTCGAATACGAACAAAAATACTCTGAACGGATATTGGATTTTTCAAGTTTTTTTAATAACCCTACATAAAATCTTATATCAACTATGGTTTTTACATGTTTCTTGTTTATTTGGAAGCCAGTTTTTTTAATGAAAACAACCACTCCATTCTAAGGAAAGGAGGTAACTCAGGTAAGGGTTGTTACTTGTGTACATCCCACGTTGCAAGAACTCTACTCTTATACTAGTTATGCTTCCTTGGTTGGTGTTGGGTGAAGTATCGAATTTAATCTCCAATTGCATGTTTCCAATTAGCCAATTTCCATGACATCATTTTGGACTCTCCGTTCTATTTATAAATTTTCATATTTAGCACAATATAATAAATATTTGGCCCCTTTTTTAAGGTTGCGTAATCCTAGATTCCAACGAGATAAGTGGGTATGACCTTTGTAAAATATCTGTTGTAAAAAATGAAAATAACATACACGCAAGATAACTTTTTCAGATTTCATATAATATGATACAATGATATAAAAATTTACATAAATGTCGCAGGGAACCAGCTAGTAGTGGATGCGACCATATTGATATATCATCTCGGAAGTCCAGACGCACCTTTGTAATAATTTTGGGTACAACCTTGCATGCCTCGGTGACTGAAAAAAATTAGTTCAAAATTTCATTCAAATACAACTTATCAAAATTAGGTAGGGTAATATTTATACATCTACCCAATTTAAATCATACTTACAAATGCATATATCAGTTAATTTCATTACAAAAAGGAAACTAGAAAATGCGCACACTTGGTAAGGCCAAACTAGACATTTCGGAGGGGGAATCTTGAATAGACTAAAAAAATATTATTTGTGCATAAATTATATACACGACCAATTAAGTATACATACCTTCAATGATAATTAACCTAGAAGTGAGCAAATGGACAATGAACCAATAAAATAACAACAGTCAATGTGGTCCCGTTTTTGAATGAACTGAATTTTTATGCTCATGTACAATGTAATGCATGATCAACCAATAATGTAAAATTATGATACTTTCAAAGCTTCAAAAATGTATGCACATAATTACAAAGGTTTTGTTTATATGTAGAGCTATTTAGAAGAGTGGTTATTATAAAAACCCAAAGGTTAATGAAATTATATGTCAATGATGATTTCGGATACTTAGAAAAACAAGAGAAGCATATAATAGGGTAGATATTAAACAAAGTAATAATTAACCTATAAAATAGACTAATAATTAACTTATGAACGACAAAGCCCCTTTCGATCAACATCTACTTCAAAGGCACAAAATAATAGTCTAAGGGAAGTGCAAGAAAAATATGGAGGGGTGCTTCCAAGACCACAAGTCTATTGAACAATCTCAAAACAATACCACCACAAAAAGACTAGAGAATATAATCACTAAAATCCATCCCGCCACTTGTTTAACATAGTCCGCCACTAGTTTAATGAAGTCTTAAAAAAAGGTTTGCACTGCCTTATCCCAAGCCCATCTTGCTACAACTTCTTCCTCTTCATTCTCAAATTTTTCTTCAACAAAATACTCCTCCTCGTCATACCCAACTTTGGCCATAGCAACAGCTCTCTTTGAAGGACTCTTACATTCAATTTCGATTCTCGTTTTAAACAACATATCCAGCCCATGTAGCCACTTTTCATCCAAAGCATTCTGAACATTAAACAAACAAGTCAACAAAAACTTGATTATATTTATAAACATAGTGCTAAACAGAAAAAAGAACAATTAAATGCCCAAAAAAGTGTTTTATAAACTACTCAAAAATCTAAAAAAAAAAAATAATAACTATCACAAAAAAAATCAATAGAAAACAAAGAACGAGTCATAGTTTACCTTTGAAGATGCCTTGTCCTTAATAATTGAAACTTCATCCTCAATAACACACTTCAAACCACTATCACAGGTCCACACTTTCTCTCCCACACAGGGGCGGCCCTGACAATGGAGGGGCCCTAGTCGAACTTGAACTTTGGGGCCCTTATATTATTTTTTTTAAAAATAAGTTATATGTTTACCGTTGAAAAATAATATTATACTAGCAAACAAACCATTATGTAAACAAATTTCATTATTTTATTTAAATATAATGCGTCTTGCATTTTTCGATTCAAAAGTATCATCAAATTTGCATAATCAAGTTTTTGTACCATATCACTTCCTATAGATAACATAGCTAAACCATCAAGTTTTTCTAGAGACATATTTGAACGAAGGTTGGACATAATCAACTTCAACTATAAAAAACTTCGTTCTACAGAAGCTAACAGTAACATGTTTTGTTAGAAAAAATCCTATAAGCAATCCAAGCATTTTGATTACTTCCATGTCTTTTACGTATGTCAACACATCTATTGCTCTCTTAGTATCTTCTCGCAAATTTTGATGCAACATACACAAGTTTTGATACAAATTATTACTATTCAAATCTGAAATCTCACCATAAGTTTTTAAGTTTGCAAGATTAATATATCTATACATACATACATACATACATACATACATACATATATATATATATATATATATATATATATATATATATATATATATAGAAAATTTGTATACATATACATCTATCTATAGAAAATTTGGGGGCCCTTGGATTTTTGGGGCCCTAGGCACAGTACTTGTCCGCCTATAGCCAGGACCACCCCTGCTCCCACATGCTAGGTAGTAGACATTCTCTCCCACTCATAATAAGGGATTAAACTTTGTAATGACAACCCACCCACGGATCCCTCAGCCAAATAATCCTTTACCACAAGCTTTGTCCGAGAAAACACAGCACCTTTAACCACAAAGGTATAAAGAAACACCAAGCACTTATTATAATAACACAATTTGTGCTCATCTAAAGTTGACGATTCGCAAGTATCCAAAAGCTCCACAACACTTTTGACAGCAGCAATAAAATGCTCTTCACATGGAAAGATAAGTGGGGCATCTAAATGACAAAAAATACAATAATAACACAAATTATATTTAATCCATAGGCAGAACATATATCAATTAAACATTACTTTAACATAAACAAAGCAGGCAGGTATAAGGATCAAAAAATTAAAATACTAGTACAAATTCTAAATGCACATCACAAACAATTCAAAAAACAATAACATGTAAGACAAACAATTTTTTAAAAATTGGAAACTTACCATCAGGAAACTTGGGCTTAAATTCAACAAAGTACACTTGCTCAACTTCAGCAACCTTGCAAAGGTTATTTTTTTTTAGAAAGTAACTCAATATCAAAAATAACCAAACTGACCTTGCGTTTAATCCCGACTAATCTAGTAGTTTCCATGGACACGAGCTAACTGAAATAACCAACTTGATCAAATCCAACTTCATCAAACAGAAAGGAGCGACTAAAATGAAACTCACTTGCCCTCAAAGTCCTCCTCACTCCTTTTCCAAGAACCCGGTCTACCAAAGAAAACCTCCAGCTGATCTTTTCCACCGCTCTCTCATATTCCAAGAAACTAAGAGTTTTTAGATTTAAAGAACAGACCTTTATTTTTTCAAACAAAACAAAAGAAAATATTTACAAGTAAAAATAATTATAACCGTACTTCGATTGGTTTTGTTAAAACTAAAAACCAATCGGAATAATGTTTCCTTTATTTTATTTTCTTTTGTTCGATAGATTTTTCAAATTACTCCAAGAAAAACTAACTAAAATAATCGAAAGTGTACTTCAATAGACTATTATTCCCTTGTATCTGCGTTTTGTTTATATTCAGTACTTAGAGTGGTTTGTATATAATATATGATCCTTTTAATCTACATAATGTCATATTTTACGTTGAACATTAGCTTATTTGATGTAAAAGGTAATGTGTTATTTATAGGATTCGTCTTTTTAAAGCCAAATATTTTTACGACCCAAATTGTTTGACTAATAAATTATTTTATCTTGTGTAGTAATATACAATTTTCATTTTATATTAACACCTCAATATTTTTTACTCTAATATATTATTAGATAATATCCATTATATTATGTATAATATTATTTTATAGCCCAATTGTGTATTTTACGTAATTTTTTAATCGATAAATGATAAAAGAGTCCAAAACTCATTTAAAATTCAGTAATATTTCATCAATATCATGCACATACATATTGTGTGTATGATTTAAAATACATGTGAATGTGTGTCCTAATAGTATGAAGATGAACAATTTAACTCGGTGGTCCAAGTTATATTACCACTGAAAATAATACTTCTATTTACAAATATGAAGTTAGGGGTAAATTGGTACTTTCAAATCATGAATAAAGTACTATAGGTATTGACTTGGTCTTATATTTGGTATTTTTCATAAAAAATACAGGGGATGAGCGATTATTCGCGTATATGTGTGTGTATAGCTGTGTATGTATGACCGAGTAAAAATGTTCCAAGCATCCACGGTTAACAAAAAAAATTAAATAATCTGAAATAACTAATTTACTTAATTTATTTTCCAAACAAAACAAAAGAAAATATTTACAAGTAAAAATAATTATAACAGTACTTCGATTTGTTTTGTTAAAAACCAATCGGGATAATGCTACCTTTATTTTATTTTCTTTTGTTCGATTGTTTTTTTAAAATACTCCAAGAAAAACTTACTAAAGCAATCGAAAATCGAAAGTGTATTGTATTAATAGGACTTCGATTGATTTTTGAAAGTATAATGTCCAGTTTGCCCCTCGGAAAAACCAATCGGCAGTTCAAACGGAAACTAATCGAACATGAATAGACTATTATTCCCTTGTATCTGCGTTTTGTTTATATTCAGTACTTAGAGTGGGTTGTATATAATATATGATCCTTTTAATTTACATAATGTCATATTTTAAGTTGAACATTAGCTTATTTGTATGTAAAAGGTAATGTGTTATTTATAGGATTCGTCTTTTTAAAGACAAATATTTTTACAACCTGAATTGTTTGACAAATAAATTATTGTATCTTGTGTAGTAATATACAATTTTCATTTTACGTTAACACCTCAATATTTTTTATTCTAATATATTGTTAGATAATATCCATTATATTAAGTATAATATTATTTTATAGCCCAATTGTGTATTTTACGTAATTCTTTAATCGATAAATGATAAAAGAGTCTAAAACTCATTTAAAATTTAGTAATATTTAATTAATAATATTTCATCAATATCATACACATACATATTGTGTGTATGATTTGAAATACATGTGAATGTGTGGCCTAATAGTACGAAGATGCACAATTTAACTCGGTGGTCCAAGTTATATTACCATTGAAAATAATACTTCTATTTATAAATAGGAACTTAGTGGTAAATTGGTACTTTCAAATCATGAATAAAGTACTTTAGTTATTGACTTGGTCTTATATTTAGTATTTTTCATAAAAAATACAGGGGATGAGCGTTATTTGTGTATATGTGTGTGTATAGCTGTGTATGTATGACCGAGTAAAAACATTCCAAGCATACACGGTTAACAAAAAAAAATCCGAAATAACTAATTTACTTAATTTATGTTTCCAAACAAAACAAAGGAATATATTTACAAGTAAAAATAATTTTAACAGTACTTCGATTGGTTTTGTTAAAACCAATCGGAATAATGTTTCTTTTATTTTATTTTCTTTTGTTCGATTGGTTTTTCAAAATACTCCAAGAAAAACTAACTAAATCAATCGAAAGTGTATTGTATTAGAAGGACTTCGATTGGTTTTTGAAAGTACAATGTCCAGTTTGCCCCTCAAAAAAACCAATCGGCAGTTCAAATGGAAACTAATCAAACATGAACAGACTATTATGCCCCTGTATCAGTGATTTGTTTATATTCAGTACTTAGAGTGGTTTGTATATAATATATGATCCTTTTAATCTACATAATTTCATATTTTACGTTGAACATTAGCTTATTTGTATGTAAAAGGTAATGTGTTATTTATAGGATTCATTTTTTTAAAACCAAATATTTTTACGACCCGAATTGTTTGACTAATAAATTATTGTTTCTTGTGTAGTAATATACAATTTTCATTTTACGTTAACACCTCAATATTTTTTCCTCCAATATTTTGTTAGATAATATCCATTATATTAAGTATAATATTATTTTATAGCCCAATTGTGTATTTTACGTAATTTTTTAATCGATAAATGATAAAAGAGTCCAAAACTCATTTAAAATTCAGTAATATTTAATAAATAATATTTCATCAATATCATGCACATACATATTGTATGTATGATTTAAAATACATGTGAATGTGTGACCTAATACTATGAAGATGCACAATTTAACTCGGTGGTCCAAGTTATATTACCATTGAAAATAATACTTCTATTCATAAATAGGAACTTAGGGGTAAATTGGTACTTTCAAATCATGAATAAAGTACTTTAGGTATTGTCTTGGTCTTATATTTGGTATTTTTCATAAAAAATACAGGGGATGGGCGATTATTCGCGTATATGTGTGTGTATAGTTGTGTATGTATGACCGAGTAAAAATATTCCAAGCATACACGGTTAACAAAAAAAATTAAATAATCTAAAATAACTAATTTACTTAATTTATTTTTCCAAACAAAACAAAAGAAAATATTTAAAAGTAAAAATAATTATAACAGTACTTCGATTTGTTTTGTTAAAAACCAATCGGAGTAATGTTTCATTTATTTTATTTTCTTTTGTTCGATTGGTTGTTTAAAATACTCCAAGAAAAACTTACTAAAGCAATCGAAGGTGTGTTGTATTAGTAGGACTGAAAGTATAATGTCTAGTTTGCCCCACAGAATTACCAATCAGCAGTTCAAATGGAAACTAATTGAAAATGAATAGACAATTATTCCCTTGTACTTGCGTTTTATTTATATTCAGTACTTAGAGTGGTTTGTATATAATATATGATCCTTTTAATCTGTATAATGTCACATTTTATGTTGAACATTACCATATTTGTATGTAAAAGGTAATGTGTTATTTATAGGATTCGACTTTTTAAAGCCAAATATTTTTACAACCTGAATTGTTTGACTAATAAATTATTGTATCTTGTGTAGCAATATACAATTTTCATTTTACGTTAACACCTTAATATTTTTTACTCTAATATATTGTTAGATAATATCCGTTATGTTAAGTATAATATTATTTTATAGCCCAATTGTGCATTTTACGTAATTCTTTAATCGATAAATGATAAAAGAGTCCAAAACTCATTTAAAATTCAGTAATATTTAAATAATAATATTTCATCGATATCATGCACATACATATTGTGTGTATGATTTAAAATACATGTGAATGTGTGACCTAATAGTATGAAGATGCACAATTTAACTCGGTGGTCCAAGTTATATTACCACTGAAAATAATACTTCTATTTATAAATATGAAGTTAGGGGTAAATTGGTACTTTCAAATCATGAATAAAGTACTATAGGTATTGACTTGGTCTTATATTTGGTATTTTTCATAAAAAAAATATAAGGGATGAGCGATTACTCGCGTATATGTGTGTGTATAGCTGTGTATGTATGACCGAGTAAAAACATTCCAAGCATACACGGTTAACAAAAAAAAGTCTGAAATAACTAATTTACTTAATTTATTTTTCCAAACAAAACAAAGGAAAATATTTACAAGTAAAAATAATTTTAATAGTACTTCGATTGGTTTTGTTAAAACCACTCGGAATAATTTTTCCTTTGTTTTATTTTCTTTTGTTCGATTGGTTTTTCAAAATACTCGAAGAAAATTTAACTAAAGCAACCGAAAGTGTATTGTATTAGAAGGACTTCGATTGGTTTTGAAAGTACAATGTCCAGTTTGCCCCTGAGAAAAACCAATTGGCAGTTCAAATGGAAACTAATCGAACCTGAATAGACTATTATGCCCCTGTATCTGCGTTTTGTTTATATTCAGTACTTAGAGTGGTTTGTATATAATATATGATGCTTTTAATCTACATAATGTCATATTTTACGTTGAACATTAGCTTATTTGTATGTAAAAGGTAATGCGTTATTTATAGGATTCGTATTTTTAAAGCCAAATATTTTTACGACCCGAATTGTTGGACTAATAAATTATTGTATCTTGTGTAGTAATATACAATTTTCATTTTACGTTAACACCTCAATATTTATTACTCTAATATATTGTTAGATAATATCCATTATATTGAGTATGATATTATTTTATAGCCCAATTGTGTATTTTACGTAATTCTTTAATCGATAAATGATAAAAGAGTCCAAAACTCATTTAAAATTCAGTAATATTTAATTAATAATATTTCATCAATATCATACACATACATATTGTGTGTATGATTTAAAATACATGTGAATGTGTGGGTAAATCATATGAAGATGCACAATTTAACTTATGATCCAAGTTCAATGACCATTGAAAATTACAATTCTATTTATAAATAGGAACTTAAGGGTAAATTGGTACTTTCAAATAATGAATAAAATACTTTAGTTATTGACTTGGTCCTATATTTAGTATTTTTCATAAAATATACAGTGTGCATTTCATATTTTTTATATATATAAAACTAAATATTGTCCCGCTTAAACGATACACACAGAAATATCATGTGTATTATTGAAAACACGTGTAAAGTTGAATTGAAAGTTACTATATTACCTTTTTATTCTGTTATACTACTCCCTTTAGTAGAGAAAAATCTAGAGTCCCTCTAAATGAAAGGGAAAATCATCATTTTTCTTGTGCACGTATTGTTTAACAAAGTCTGCTCTTTTCTATTTTTCTAATAAATGCACTATGGCATTTTTTTTAAATAATAAGAATTTGAAAAGAAAGATTCACTTTTTATAGAGCAAAATTATCATTGAAGATGCTCCGAGCATGGAAAAGATGCTTAGTAGAATTGTTTGGTTCCCTCCTCTGCCCTCCCCCGCTATACTTGTAAATATATCAACCATTAAAAAGAATTGATGAGTGGCAAACATATTTTGTAACTTTTTTTTGTTCTCTAATCCACTATTTCTTCTTTACCTCATTTGTTTCAAATGAACCTATAGACTACTTTTCGCATTCAAGCTTCAGAGCTGAAACTTAAAGGACAAGGCACAACAAAATTAATATACAATTTACAAAATAGGCCATCCACCTTGATCAAGCTTGGTTGAAGTTCCTGAAGAACTTGCTTTAAACCACAACAGTTAGATGTTAGGAAACCGAAGTGAGCGACACCAACCCATCTAGAGCTCCAGTTTTCTTCCTCCAAGTTGGAACTTTCTTCATCTGGACCAAGAACGTTTTGTTACCCCTGCCGCTCCTAAAATAATATGTTTATTTATAACAATAAATACAGTGTTTATAAACTAAACAATTGTCTGAGCCATCATCAATGGCCTACATCACGTTATATTTGTATGGCATATACACATCAAAAGAGAAAATTGATTTTAATATGTCTACACACACGTAAAAACAGTTCGAATTTAGTAAATAGTGAACCTCCTATGCCCTGTAAATTATACTTCAAAAGACCAGGTATCACATTAGCTAGTTGCCAGTCCATCTGCGCTTCCTCGCAAGCCGTTCATGTTTGATCTCTAAATCAGTGCGGCTTTCAGTTTGGACCGGTGGCAGCTGTTCATTGTCCAATTTTTTTACGGCTACAGATTCTTTTTCACTTGGCATCGGAAGCTTGAAGCGCTCACTATGATTCTTTAGCTTGGCTACAGTGTCCAAGTGTTTATCCTCCTTCGGTTTTCCTTCTCCATCCTTGTTCACTTGATCACCAGCATCGGTTTCATTGGCCACGGTATGTGAATTCCGACATGTTTCCGCTGTCTTGGAAGATACATCTGATACTGTATTAGTAGCCAAAGCTCCAGCCTTATGATTATTGATCTCTTTCACGTTTAAGGGAGATAAATGAGTACTAGCATTAAATTCCCTTTCCTTGTGGCATGTCCATCTTTCCAACTTGGAACGTCCTCTTGTTGAGTCATGTTGTTCATCATCTGAAGAAGCATCTTCCTTCCTTTTTCTGGAAGATTGACGAGCCACAGGGATCCCTAGATCACCACTTGCTTGATCAATCGATATCATGCCTCTCAATCTCACCTATAAAATAAACAAAACTAGTGACTGGGGAAAAACTGATTCAGCTGCAAAAACAGAAAGCAATACAAAAAAAAACCAAGATAAAAGGTTATAATTTAAAAAGCAGTAAAACTTTAGGATCTGGTGTAATCAATCATGAAGTTTAAATCTGTTATAACGGAAGAAAGAAAGATTATATGCAGAAGAGAAATAAGTTAATAGACTGAGAGGATAAACAGATTACAGAGGTTTTTCAGATGATTTACAATCCTTACATGCATATCTATTTATAGATAAAATATAAGGGGTTAGGTGTGGTTGGTGGCCTAACACCACCAACCAATCTTTGACTATCATGCATGGTTGGTGGCCTAACTAATGGTTGGTGGCCTAACAATTCAAGACAATTTAACAAATCTCCACCTTGACTTGAATCCTCTCACAAAAAACAGATAACAGATGTACCAGATGCATAATAATGCCAGATGTACCAGACGTATTATAACAATGCCAGATGTACCAGATAAAACTCTTCTGCCTCATATTTTGCCCTCAAAAGGGCAGTCAACAACTCCGAACAATTAGCAAGTTCAAACAATGTTGAAACTTGCTATGTGGAACCGGCTTGGTAAGCATATCAGCTGGGTTATCAGCAGTCCCCACTTTTCTCACCTTAATTCTCGTCTCACTTCTTAGAAAATGATATCTCACATCTATGTGCTTAGTCCGCTCATGATGGACTTGATCCTTGGCTAAACAGATTGCACTGCGACTGTCACAAAATACCGTAGCCTGATCATGATGTAGACCCAGATCGCTGACCAATCCTTTCAACCAGATTCCTTCTTTTACGGCTTCTGTCAATGCCATGTACTCTGCTTCTGTAGTAGACAAAGTCACTGTAGGTTGCAGAGTAGCTTTCCAACTGACAATCGAACCACCAAGAGTGAAAGCATAACCAGTCATAGATCTTCTACTGTCAACATCTCCAGCATAATCAGAGTCTGAAAACCCTGTCACCAAACACTCAGTATCACCTCCATAAATGAGACCAACATCAGACGTACCTTTTAAGTACCGAAATACCCTCTTCACAGCTTGCCAGTGCTCCTTGCCTGGATCACCCATGAACCTACTAACAACACTGACAGACTGTGCAAGATCGGGTCTAGTGCAGACCATTGCATACATCAAGCTTCCTACTGCACTAGCATAGGGAACTCGAGACATGTACTCTTTTTCCTCAGCAGACTTAGGTGCAAAAGCAACAGACAGATGTGCATTTGCAGCACTAGGAGTATCTATAGGCTTTGCTGTAGACATGCCAAACCTTGACAAAATCTTCTGAATGTATCCTTTCTGTGACAAGAAGAGCTTTCTCTTGTTTCTATCCCTATAAATCTCCATTCCCAGAATTTTCCGAGCTGCACCCAAATCTTTCTTTTCAAACTCAGCACTGAGGAGACCTTTCAACTTCTGAATATCAGACTTGTTCTCTGCAGCTATCAACATATCATCTACATACAGGACCAGATAAATGAAAGAATCATTTGCTGTCTTACTGTGATAAACACAACAATCATACGGACTCCTGGTGTAGCCAATAGCTATCAAATTTCTTGTACCATTGCCTCGGAGACTGCTTTAACCCATACAAGGACTTCAATAACTTGCACACATAGTCTTCTTTGCCAGGAACCTGAAAACCATCTGGCTGAGTCATGTATATCTCCTCCTCCAGCTCTCCATGCAGAAAAGCTGTCTTCACACCGAGTTGTTCAAGCTCCAGATTCTGATGTGAAACTATTGCTAGTAGCACCCTGATGGAAGTGTGTCTGACCACTGGTGAAAAAATCTCATTGTAATCTACTCCCTCTTTCTGAGTGAACCCTCGAGCTACTAACCGAGCTTTATACTTGATACCCTCAACCGATGTTTCTCCTTCCTTCTTCTTGTAGACCCATTTACAAGTAACAATCTTTCTGTCTCGAGGTTGCTTGACTAATTCCAAAGTCTTATTCTTCTGAAGTGACTCCATTTCATCTCCCATAGCAGCAAACCATTTTGTAGAATCAGTACATGTCACCGCTTCTTTGTAAGTGGATGGCTCATCAAAGCTAGGATCCACTTCTTCAGCTACCTGTAGTGCATATGCCACCATATCTTCAAAACCATATTTCTTTGGAGGCACTCCATACTTAGCTCTCCTCGATCGATCAAGAGCCAAATTGTGCTGATTTACTACTGGTACTGATGATTCTGATTCTGACTGTGGTTGTTGAACTTCTTGTTGTGGTTCACTCTCATCTTCAGTGACTTCCTGCTCCACCTGTTTCTCAACACCACCACTTTCTGAAACAATCGTAGACTTCACCATAGGGTTAAACATAGAATTTTCATCAAAGACTACATTTCTACTCAGTATAACCCTATTTTCAGATGGAGACCAGATTCTATAACCTTTAACCCCATCCCCATAGCCAACAAATACTCCCTTTTTAGCTCGTGGCTCCAATTTACCCTCATTTACATGATAATAAACAGTACAACCAAAAACTCTTAAATTGGAGTAATCAGCAGGCTTACCAGACCATTTCTCAACAGGAGTTTTGAGATGGATACCTGTGTGAGGTCCACGATTAATCAAATAACACGCTGTACTAACCGCCTCTGCCCAGAATCTTCTAGTTAGTCCAACGTTAGAAAGCATACACCTAGCTCTCTCCAGAAGTGTTTGATTCATACGCTCTGCTACACCATTCTGCTGTGGTGTATCCCTGACTGTATGATGCCTAGCAATCCCCTCATTCTTGCAGAAATCTGTAAACTCGGACGAGCAAAATTCCAGGCCATTATCTGTTCGCAGCCTCTTAATCTTCTTCCCTGTTTGATTCTCCACTAGCACCTTCCACTGCTTGAAAACCATGAAGGCTTCACTTTTGTGCTTTTTGATGAACAGCCAAGTCATTCTTGAGAAATCATCGATCATTGACACAAAATATCTGTGACCCCCTAAAGAATCCACCCGGGAAGGTCCCCAACAATCAGAATGGATGTAATCAAGTGTGCCTTTTGTTCTGTGTGTTGCTTTAGGAAACTTGCTGCGATGTAACTTTCCAAAAACACAATGTTCACAGAACTCAAGACCTGTGACCTTATGACCACAAAGAAGATCAGCTTTTGACAGAATTTGCATCCCCCTTTCACTCATATGACCGAGCCTCATGTGCCACAACCTGGTCATGTTTTCTTTTTCAATTTCCGAAGATGCAACAGCAACAGAACCTGTTAACGTAGAACCTTGAAGAAGATACAAGGTACCACGTTTAACACCTTTCAGAATCACATCAGAACCTTTGCAGACATGTAAAACTCCACCTTCACCTTGAAAACTGAAACCCTTGCTGTCTAACATACTCAAAGATATCAGATTCTTTGTCATAAGTGGAACATGCCTAACATCATTCAATGTGCAGAATTTACCATCATGTGTCCGAATTTTAATAGAGCCTATTCCAACCGTCTCACAAGTAAAACTGTTAGCCATAGAAATCTTGACACCGTCTACTCGCTAGTAGGTTGTAAACCACTCCCTGCGCGGACATATATGATAAGACGCTCCAGAATCAAGAATCCACACATCAGAGTGATGCGTGTCTTTGAAAGCAACTAGAGCAATATCTTCTTCAGAAATAGCATCAGCTACAGCAGCAGTATCTGCAGCAGCATCATGTTGCTTCTTTTTCTTGGGACAGTCGGATTTTCCAGTGTCCCTTCTCTTTACAGTAATTGCAGACATCATTAGCTCTCGAACCCTTAAAAGATGGTTTCTTGGATTTATACTTCCCCGACTTTCCATGTCCGGTACTCCCGCTAGCTACCAACCCAGCAGCATGATTATCTGCACCTGTACCAGCCGCCTTATGGCGCAGCTCTCTAGAATGAAGAGAAGATCTAACCTCCTCTAGAGAAATAGTATCTTTACCAACAATAAACAATTGCACAAAGTTCTCGTACGATAATGGTAAAGAAACTAACAGAATCAAAGCAGCATCCTCATCTTCAATTTTAACATCAATATTACGCAATTCTAATAAAATTGTGTTTAATTGATCTAAGTGATCTCGAAGAGGCATACCTTCCTGCATTCACAGACTAAACAGACGTTGCTTCAGCAACAACTTGTTTGTTAAAGACTTCGTCATGTAGAGACTTTCAAGCTTCAACCACAGACCAGACGCGGTATCCTCCTCCGCGATTTCAGTAATAATATCATCTGCAAGGCACAACAAAATTGTTGAGTGTGCGTTTTCTTCTAGACTGGCCATCTCAGCGCTTCCAGAAGCAACCGTTTTTTTGTTCAACGGCGCCCAGAGCCCCTGTTGCTTTAACAAGGCACACATCTTGATTTGCCACAGACTGAAACTATTTCTCCCAGTAAATTTGTCGACCTTAACATTAATACCACCAGACATCTTTCTCCCAGAACCGTATATGTGAACAGTGCCCGTGAACAGTACCGTATGAACAGTGTCATTTTCTCCGATGATGAACAGTGTCGTCTTCTCCGACGATGAACAGTAACTCCGCCTAAACAGTGTCGTCTTCTCCGGCGATGAATAGTAACTCCGGCGAGCTTAAAAAAATTCCGGCGAAAATTTTTACAGCAATTTCAACCAAAGCTCTGATACCAATTTGTTATAATGGAAGCAAGAAAGATTATATGCAGAAGAGAAATAAGTTTATAGACTGAGAGGATAAACAGATTACAGAGGTTTTTCAGATGATTTACAATCCTTAATGCATATCTATTTATAGATAAAATATAAGGGGTTAGGTGTGGTTGGTGGCCTAACACCACCGACCAATCTTTGACTATCATGCATGGTTGGTGGCCTAACTAATGGTTGGTGGCCTAACAATTCAAGGCAATTTAACAAAATCTCTAGCAATGAAACTATCTTTACAACAACCTATATCCGAAAGAAAATGTTCACCAACTAATAACATTTAGCAGAGCTTCAATAACGAAGAAAATGGTTATTAATCAATAAACGCACCTGCCACAGCATTTGATCTAACAGAATAAAATTAATATCCATTTGACATTGACTAGAAATTAATTCGTGAATTCAATAACGAAGACTACATGTGATCAAAGATCAATGATTCACCAGAGCCGGTTTATAAAAAAACAAGAGAAGTAATAGCTAAAATGGTCGAACACAGATGTTCCTTTGACATGATGGGAACACTCCAAGCGCAATAATGTGGTACATCAGATGCAAAAATGCCTGATAGTGTGACTTCGAAACTGGCCGAATGCACTCAAGTACTATAAAGATGAAGGTTTTGCCTCTAAATAAGATATATCATGAAGCAGGGTCTTAATATACATCTTCCTCTTTCGTGACAAACAAATTAACAGTTCAAAAAAACATCTACCGCTTTGCAGATAAAGTACCAGTTCAAAAAACATCTTCCTCCTTGTTGCAAAAGCAACTTGCTGCTATTTTGTGAATTTCGCATAATTATGTTGAACAAAACTAGCATGGTTATAATTGAATGAATAATCAGTTAAATTCAAAATTTACCAAAATAATTTTATTACAAAATGTCCTAAATTCAAACATTTCATACTCAAGCCAAAATGAGTAGTTCAGATGGAGCTAGTCCAATATTAAGATCTAATTAAGTTACTTATCAAACCAAAACACTTGTTCGACCTCAAGCTTGAGAACTGGTTCGAAAGCCAAACCCATATAATTAATATGGGAAACAAGCTAATATGAGTAGTTTTTAGCTACCGCGTAATAGTATACAGGGTTGAATCACTATATAGGCTGAATATAGACAACTTGGGAGTTATGTTTTCAAGGTAAAGTAGCATGTTTAGGTATAAATATAGAAATTAGCAAGTCCTTATCAGTCTCCAAGCTTAAACTTAGGGTTACACTGTAAAAATAGAATTGTCAACATGTTAGCAACTACACTTTGTCGATGGACAAAAGTCAAAAAGCACTACACAGGATTACACATGCATGCACCAAGGCTTGGATCCGCAGACTCTTTAATCCAACAGGTGAGGGGTATCCGCTTAGGCTACTAAGCCTTGTAGAACCGATGGAATCATTACTCAAAAGTGATTTAGAGACTTTTACAATCTAATTCTATACGTACGCACTCTCCTTATTAAAATCTTATAGCTAATGTTTTAAAATCTAGGTACTTGGGTTCTCAAATTCTCTTAAGTCAGAATAATGATATAGATGCACTAACTGTTTAAGTGTATCAAAAGCTCTAGCAAATTAATTTGGAACTGTTAGGGAACCCTTAAGTACTTTAAAATTGGTGATAAAAATATATATTTGAGACTAATTTGGAACACAAAATGTAGAATGTTTCAAATTCTATACAAATAAACTTAGCGGAGAGAAACCTCTCCAATAAAATAGCCCAGGTAACTAATAGAGACATTTAAGCCATTCAAACATTATATTTAGAGCCTTCTTGAAGTGTATTGCTATTTTTTAGTCTATATTAGGTAAGCCTAACAAGTCAGAACAAGAACCACTAATACCGAGTTAGTACCAAGAACCACCTCCACACCCCACTAGGTAGGTTCATCAAAGCGAAAATGAAAACAAAATCATTTGATATTATTTCCTTCCTTTAGAAATACATCTACCAGCTACAGAAATATTAATGAAAGAAAAATCCCAGCACAGGCCCACTAGCGGCATAAATAAATCAAGTTAATAATAATAAACATGCTGTGATGATTTTTCGTTCATATGTATTACTTCATTTAACGAAAACTAAACTTCTGGGAGGTGTTTCCCCTCAGATCTAAGAATAAGATTATTGTGTCCAGAGAGGTGACATACCCGCTCGCTTATCTGACTGTTGTGTTCTTGGTTCCTCCTTGAAGGTACCGCAGAATTGAGTTCTCCAGCAGACTCTTTGCTTCTCCTGGGGTACTCTTTATGTTTCTTCTCAGGCATTTTGTGATGATCGGAAGCATTAATAGCACGTTCATTACGAGCAATTGGTCTTTCCTGCCTGGATCTTCTCTCATCATTGTTGGGTTGACTTGCCTGTGGATAGACATCTTCACTCCCCTATGACGTGAAAGGCTGTCAATTTCCACTCTATCCCTCCTCTTAAGATGCTCAATATGGCGTCCTGGATCTTTCAGATGGTACTCTCTGTCAGAACCTTTAAGTTCATCCTTTGCTCTGGAATGGCTAGCCCATGATTTCTCTTCAACAGTCCGTACAGTTTTCATTCCACGCACATCTTCCCGCTCCCTTGGCGTCCTGGATCATTGCTAATTAAGCCTTTGCCAGTCATCCCGCTCCCTTGGCCTATCTGCTCTGTCCCTTGGGAACCAGATCTCGTCTTTGTGTCTCATTCTTGATTCTAGCTATCTCGTCTTTCTTTCTTTGCTCTATGACATCATCTCCCTTTATCTTTTTCGACGACTAGTATTTTCCCTATGGACATGCAGGAGTTCTTCCTTTCCACCACCTCTTAGAGTGGACATCTTCTTTCCTCCGTCTACTGTGCAGATCATCCAAGCTATCAATTCGAGTTTTAACATTATCATCCCTGTCTCTGTCTCGTGATCCCATATCTTTGTCATGATAACCCCTCCAACTCCCATTATCCAACTGCTTCTTGAGTTGATATTGATCCAAATCATTCCGATCAATATCTCTCACCTTACTGCGGTGTCTAGGTCCCATATAACTACACCAAATCTGCTATCAGACAACATTGATCAGACAACACTCTGCAAAAAAAGTGTTGCCCGAAAAGATCAGACAACGGTTCCCGTGTTCAAGAAAAAAAAGTATTGTCTGATCCTAGTTTTTACAACACGCAAAAAACCATTGTCTATTAGATGAAGTCAAACAACGGTATTTAAAATGTAGTGTTGCACAGATTTCATATTTAGACAACAGTTTTCCGGAACCATTGTCTGAAAATGTTTCAGACAAGAGCACACAAAACTGTTGTTAGAAAGAGACAACAGTTTTTCTGATCCGTTGTTTGAGTTTGATTCAAACAACACACAGAAAATACAGTTGTCTGACTCTCGCCATTCATACGACGGTTTTTGGGACTGTTGTTGGAATCAGACAACAGTTTTTCTGTTACTGTTGTGTAACATTTGTTCAAACAACAGTTTTTTATAGTGTTGTATGAGTTAAAGCTATCAGACAACTCTTTTAGGCTAATTGTCTATTGTTGATTCAGACAACAGTTTCTTGTTTAAAACCGTTGTCTGATTTACAGGATACAAAAAAAAATTGAAAATGGAGCTAACCTGCTCACAGTACAAATGCAAATAAATAGTACCACGTATTAAATAACAAATTTATTCGAGACTGGTTGATATTTCATTTATATAAATAACAAATTTATTCGATATATGAACGATAATTTCCTTTGCAAATAAATAGTACCACGTATTAATAGAGTGCTATATATATATATATAATATAGTTCTTGTTATCTATCGATTTATAAACCACGATATAATCACACTCACAATATTGAACAAATTAACATATTAATTACTAATTAATAATATAAGATTCAAAGGATAGGAACGGGAGTGAAAAATTTATAAATTAAAAGCGTCAATTTGGGCGAAAACGAAATAGTATTCAGACAATGGTTTCTGTTAAAAAAATTCTTGTGCAAACGGCAATCCCACAACAGAAATTTAAAAAAAACCGTTGTATGATCCATACGACGGTTTTTTAAATATGGAAAGGGTTGTTGGAAAGCATATTGCATAACAGAATTTCAAATATTTCCGTTGTCTGAATTACACAACGGTATTTTGGAAAAAAGACTTGTCTGAGGTGCTTTGGCACAACAGTTTTGGCGGCAAAACCGTTGTCTTTTTTTTTTTCCAGCTATTTAAATCAATTTGTACCGTTTATACGGCTTCGAATGTGTTATTAAGTTGAAACATAATAGCGTAAGACATTTTTGACCGTATTTACTTATACTTATTCGAATAATACATGGGTAATGTAAAATCCGTATCACGTGTTAGGGTTTAGGGTTTCGATAACTTTATTTTATCAAGAATCGCGAACACGAGACTGGTTGATATTTCATTTATATAAATAACAAATTTATTCGATATATGAACGATAATTTCCTTTGCAAATAAATAGTACCACGTATTAATAGAGTGCTATATATATAATATAGTTCTTGTTATCGATCGATTTATAAACCACGATGTAATCACACTCACAATATTGAACAAATTAACATATTAATTACTAATTAATAATAGAGTACCATTTACTTTCCCTCTTTCATTTCTCAATCACAATTTTCATTTCCCTCTCTTTTCAATCGGAGCTCTCATCTTCGGGCGGCGACAGGTCTCTCTCTCTCACACACACAGTCTCTCTCTCGCACACACAGTCTCTCTCTCTCTCTCTCTCTCTCTCTCTCTCTCTCTCTCTCTCTCTCTCTCTCTCGCACACACACAGTCTCTCTCCCTCCTCTTTCTCTCACACACTCCCCCTCTTTCTCTTTCTCTCTCCCGATCTCTCCTCTTCCTCCCTCTCTCGGTCTCTCTCACCCTTTCTCTCTCCCTCCCTCCTCGTCTCTTGCTTGATTTCTCTTTCTACGTTATGCATGCATTAGTGTGTTTATTAGTGTGTTTCCCTGTGTTTTAGTTTATGTAATTGTTGTGTACACTACAAGAAAAAGTTGAATAGACATCATATATTAGACATCAGTTACTAATGCCACTGATGTTAAAAGATGTAATAACATCACCCTAAAATAATGTGATATCTTTCTTGTTCTAAGACATCGTTTCTATTAAAACTGATGTCTAAAGTTCGACTTAAAAAAATTGAATTCGGGCGGTTTCCAAATATTTCCCCCTTAGTCAAAAATTTCCCTCTTTTATGCCAAATATTCCACCCTTCCAATTATTTCCCCCCTTTCTAAATATTCACCCCCTTTCCAATTATTTCCCCCGGTTTTCAACAAACAAAATAATAAAATCAAAAACTCTGTCGTCTCTCACAAAACTCTCTCGTCTCTCACTCTCATAAAACTCCCCCGACTGAACTCTCTCTGTCATCTCTCACAAAACTGAAGCACTATCTTCAGTGGTAGTCACACACGAATCTGACACACACACCTTCACAAATTCATGATCTATTCTCTGCAACATCAAAACCCTAGATCGAAAAGAGGTGAACCAGTTTCAATTACACGGAACCCTAGCCTTTGTGTGGGTGAATATTGGTCAATTTGTGTTAATTAGGCGAAACTAAAGCCTAAATTGTGTTATTCTCTCTCTCTCTCTCTCGTGTTGATTTCTGAATAATAGACTGATCTGAAAATTTGTTTCTTATTGTGTTGATAGAGTTTGTTATAGTTTGGCTATATGTGTGTAAGGATATGTGTTTTTTTTAATTGGGATATATGGTGAGGTTATTGCAGCGCATTCGAGTTTGGATGGATATGTGGCGCATTGGTTTGGATTAAATCATTCAAAGTATCAGTGGGCTTTGGATGATTACTATGAGTCCAAAGGAGGAGTGGTAAGCTTCTTTGGCCTTTACTATAAGTCTTTTTTATGTTCAGTTGTATTGTTGTTGGAAAATATCATTATCTCAAATTTTCATAGTTGTTTCCATATCTGAGTATAATAAGGCACTCTCATTTTTTTAAGTGATCCAATATTTGAATTTCCTGCCTAACACCAGCAACAATGACGTACGAATTTGTCTTTTGGCCATTGATGAAGATTATCATTTTGTGGTACTTTACCTGCAAGTGCTTGGTAGTTGATACTTTTTTAACTTTTTAAATAAGTTCAAAAATTGTTGTTAGTGTTAATCATTATTAGGCATTGAAGCAATAAAAGCAATTTACATAGTTTAGACTTTGAGTTACTGCCTACTGGAGCTTGTAGAAAGACAATGTGCCTGATTTCACTTTTTGACTCGACCCTATTAATTATTGAACATTAGATTTGTCTCTATGTTTTCTTGTTTTGTGTATTTATTTGCTTTTACAGCAGTGTTTGATCAAAACCTAGCATGTTGATTTACTGGAATTTACTGAATAAGTTTGCGTTGTTTTCCTATTGTTATTGTAATGCTTTTAATATTCTTAAGCGATTATGAATATTTTTTCATCTAAATGTTCATCCTTGAGCAGTGCTACATATATGATATATCTGATCCGTGTTCTTGATGTGGCGTGTTCCTTACCCTTTTTAGTTATAGAACATATATATTGATCATCCAGTAGTACATTGACAGTAGTACATTAAGAATATCTCTTTTTGGTTCTTGTACTAAACTTCAGTTGACATATTAGGTTATTCAACTTTGTCGGTTTTAGTTTATATATCATTGTAGAAAAGATGAACCGTATACTCCAAAAAGTTTTGAAATTCAGGACCTTAATTTGTGTTTGGTTGGATGGAATCAAATAGGGTGGCGATGAACCAAAACTTTAACTGTTGTGCATAACTGCATAAGTTTTATCTTCACTTACTCTGTTTTTTCGATGCAGACTAGCCTTATAGGATATACATTCCTTATAGTTTCGAATTAAGCAGTGATACCTTATCTTTACTCATATCAATTACAATTCTTATCCTAGATATTGAACACTGTCATAAATTTTAATCTTACTCTTTTCATCCCTTTCTTTACCGTCTGATCCATTTCAACCATCCTGAACCTCAACACAGAAAATATTGGAGACAATGTATATGGTGCAACTATGCTTTTGATTGAATTCCTATGCTTTTGATTGAATTTTCACTACAGATAGAAGGCTAGGTGACCATCTAAACTCTCAAGTGCTTTCCCTCCTTGTTAAGTTCCTCGATGATAAGAATGGCTTTAAGGTCCTTTAATTTTCCCCTACTGAAGCTAACAAGTTGATTTTGGCAAAACTGGTATGTGCTCTTTATATGCCTTGTTACTTCACTTAACAGTGATGACATGGGCTTCCGCATACTGGGTACTGCAGAATGCTGCAGTGCAGGAACTTTTCTATCATTTTCTCCCATTAATGTTCTGTCTCCTAATGTTCTGTATTCATGGCTTGCTTTGCTTCATATCTCTGCATCCAGTAAGAGTGATCACTGTGTTTTTTTATAGCTTTTTATATGGATACCTGGTGGGGAACTACAGCCACAACAAGTATCTTCATTGCTGCAGCTATTACAGATTGGCTTGATGGGTACCTTGCTCGAAAGGTTTTTGTTGCATTTGTTTATAAAACACAATTGATGCATGCAGATATATCTGTCTTAAAATATAGGTCATAATCAACCAATTGTACATCTTTGTTATTGACCAGATGAAGCTAGGGAGTGCATTTGGGGCTTTCTTGGATCCAGTAGCTGATAAGGTGAGTTTCTCTTTTTAATATAGTAGACTTTACTGAGCTAAACAGTAAAACTCATGAAGTAAACCTTATGATGTAGGACTGAGAAAAAAGAGAAGTAATGTCCATTTTCAGTTCATTTATAAGAATAATATATATGTATATATATATATATATATATGTATATATGTTTTAATTTTTTTATGGTTACTAACTGCAGCTTATGGTCGCTGCTACCCTTGTCCTGTTGTGCGCAAAACCGCCAGAAGTTGCTCTCTTTGAACAATTTCCATGGTTATTAACAATACCTTCAATTGCGATAATTGGTAGAGAGGTACTGACCCATGACTTAAGCTTCATAGATAAAGATATTTATTATTGTTTTGGGAGGGGAATAAGTTCTATGATGTGTGAATTAATTAATACTCTTGCGGTGGTTAAATTTTTATTGCTAATTATTTGTAGTTACAATATCATTTTGTTGTATTTCTTTGTTATATATATTGTTCAAATATCTTTGTTTCAAGAATTATCTGCAAAGAATTATGTTGTTTATATAGCTTCTTATAAACGGGAAATAATTACGTTAGCAAAATTTCCTTTAAGAATGATGTATTATTCCTCTCGCGAGTTGCTGAATGAAGTTTCAAGCAGTTCACAACTGTACAGCGGTGCAGAATTTTGTACAAAGTTATGTGAAAGAAGGGGGCATATCATTCTTTTTTTTTTGAATGTTGATTTTTACTAGTTAGAGCAAATATAGACTAAAACAATTTCAGTTAAGTACTAAGATTTCCTTTGCGACTTGGTATTTTAAGGTTGATGCCTCTAGTCTGTGTTTGTTTCTTAGTATTATTATCCCCATTCCCCAGATTATTGGTCTATTTGTTCTAATATTGTACTATATTTGATCTTTGATCATCCCCTGGACTAAGTCTCTTAACACTTTGCTAGTGCACTATCTTGGACTGCATAACAGAGCTTCTGATGATATCAACTTCATTAGTTTCTATGATTTGTAAACTTTTAATAGCTTGCAGGAGAGAGTTTAGGTTGTTAAAACAGATACATGCATGTGTTGTGGCAGGCATGATAGCTCTTACTGTATGAAAAAATTCCGACACCATCCTACTCTCATTCAATTCACTGAAAAGGTCAAATATTAAGTTCTTTAATGCACTTTAATGGAATATAGGAAGCCGTTGCGATTGGAAGAACATTTGCATCTATGAAAGACTATCAGATAGATGGAAACAAAGAAATGGTAGCACTAGGGACAATGAACATCGTGGGCTCAATGACATCCTGTTATGTCGCTACAGGTTTTATTCAATACCAATTGCTAATATAGCTCTTCTTCTTTACTCTTCTCAGGTCTTTTAATTGTTTTTTATATTAATCTTAAATGGCTCTACCATGCTTGCAGGTTCCTTCTCTCGCTCAGCAGTGAATTATATGGCAGGTTGTTCTTCAGCAGTCTCCAACATTGTAATGTCGGCTGTTGTACTACTAACTCTTGTAGTAATAACACCATTGTTTTACTACACCCCGAATGCCATCCTTGCCTCCATCATTATATCTTCCGTTCTCGGACTTATAGACTTGGATGCAGTTTTTCTTATCTGGAAGATCGATAAATTTGATTTTGTTGCTTGCATGGGAGCATTCTTTGGCGTAGTTTTTGCTTCGGTTGAAGTTGGTCTCTTAATTGCGGTAACTAACTGAAATCATTCTTTCACCAGGTGTTAATTTGCAGACCATAAAAAATAAATTTAGGTATGGCTTTTTAACGTCATCGATTTATATCACAGGTATCTATTTCCTTTGCCAAAATTCTCCTACAAGTGACCAGGCCACGAACATCAGCACTTGGGAGGATCCCGAGGACTAGTGTTTACCGGAACTTGCAGCAATATCCCGAAGCAACAAGAGTTCCTGGTGTTCTGATAATCATAGTTGATTCCGCAATTTACTTCTCCAACTCCAACTATATTAAGGAGAGGTATAGCTTATTTGTATGCTTCTTAACTAGTGTATTGTCAAAGCATATTTCAAGGTTTATATTTGTTTTTTGTTAAAAAAACCAAGAAATAAGAATTGGAACCACAGAACAAACATAAATGAAAACAAGAAGTATATATGAACGATATCAATTCCAGTACTTTGACATTATGCAGGATTTTGAGATGGATACTGCAGTACTTGTTGTAACCCTGACTAATGTTCTTGTTTTTTGTATTGAAAGTATATAAATTATAATGTTGTTTTCCTGCTTTTCAGTGGCAGCGGAGGGGAAACCTTGCTTACAACAACGATGACCTCAATGAGATAAGGATCGAATGGGCCAAGTATTTCATGAAGAACCATGCACGTTGAACAGTTTCAGTACTTCTTGTTATTTCACAATGAACATTTTCAGTAAACTGTGGTGGCCGTTAGTTTTATATTTTGTGGAATATGTTCATTCCGAAATAGGGGCCCAATGTCCGTACTTTTGATGGTATGTTTGTCTAACAGAGTAGATATGTTGGTATGAATGTTATGGTTGTATGGATTTGGATTTTATGGTTGGAATTTTAGTAATGTTATTTACTAAAGGTTGTAGACAATGCCATTTAGTAATTTGTTTAGTTTGCACATTTAAATTATATCTTTGTCTAATGTACTTGTAGACAATACTATGAAAAACCAAAGTATTGTCAAAATAGAACCTAGACAACAAGAAAATGAATAGAAGCTTGTGTTACAGTTGCTCAGACAACACACAAATGTAAACAATAAGATAAAAATACTTGTATTACAGTTACTCGCACAACACATAAATGAAAACGCTAAAATAGAAAAACTTGTGTCAAAACAGCTCAGGCAACGAATCTAACAATTAAAACCCTTGTGAACGAAATATTCAAACAACACTTTATAAAACTCTTACATTGTCTAACAACAAAAACTACAATGATTTCTGTTCAAGTAAACCGTTGTGCAACAAATATTCAGACAACACTTTTTAAAACAATTCCATCGTCTAACTAACGAAACAACAATGGTTTCTTTCTATAAAACCATTGTGAGAAAGTATTTAACACAACATCACAGATATAGAAGACCATTTTCTATAAAACTATACTGCAACCCAACCAATTAATGTTGTGTTGGATGCAAACGAAATAGACAACACAACCAAAACAAAAAACCCTTGTCTAAACATGCCTAGAACAACGGTTTCTGAGTTAAGGACCATTGTTGTAATGTAGTTTGTACAATACTTTTTAAACGCAAACTGTTGTTGTTTCTAGTATTCACACAATGTTTCAGTAAATACGGACTGTTGTCGAAGAAGGCTCACACAACAGTTTTGGTACCGTTGTCTGATATAGGCATTAGACGGCGCCTCAATAGACAACAGGAAAACAGGGCATCAGACAACGGGCAAAAACCGTTGTCTGAGCCTGTTTTCCTTGTAGTGTAATCCCCACGATCCCTCTTCCTTGTGTCCTCCACTCTAGCCCTTCTGCCATGTGATTCCTCGTCTTTGCATGCGCTGCCAGGCTCCATCAGAATTATCACTATCCTTCCGTCGATCAACAACATCTGACTTCAGGTACGAGTGATGGGTTGCATTAGAATCCCAGTTTTCACGAGAATAAGGATCCTCCCTCCCTTTAATTACCATTTAGGGTCTATCCATGTCTTGTCGCTCTTTGTGGACTTTACTCCGGGAACGATGCTCATCTTCATTGAGTTTTTCTCCTAGTTCCCATCCGTGTAGACATCCCATACTGGCCAACTTCATCTTCAGCACCATCTGGCAACTTCTGATAGTCCCTGCTGTTTCCTGATATTGCTTTGCTAGTATCACTACTTGTTGCAGCCTTTGAGTCCTCACGGACGATCATTAACTTCTTCCAAGGGCGGTTGCTCAACTTGTGAATTAAGTTTTTGTTTCTTTATGGAATGCGTCGAAGTTTCATCTATATATATGGGTCTCTCTGTCATATTCAGATCACTATCAACCCTATCCATTTCAAATCTTTCATCCAGCTGCTCATCATGTGTAGCCTCATTTTCTTCAAAATATTGTTCCTCGATAACCGCGCCATTATGGGAAGATGAGAAATGAGGACTATTTTTTTTTTCATCAATGTTTTCTGCTGATTCATCCTTTTGATTGCCATGGCGCCGTTTATCAATTGTACTCCCACTACGAGTTTTACTAGGGGAACGCTCACTTGCTCTTCCTTTTCTACGTACGCCTGGGATTACACAAGAGAGAAGGTTCCTTCATGCATGATTTGTAGAAATCTACGTGATACAACTAACACTAACTGTGTGAGAGAGAGAGAGAGAGAGATAGAGAGATGCGTGTCTACGTAATTTCTTGTTATACAGAAATTAACGAGAGAGAGAGAGAGAGAGAGAGAGAGAGAGAGAGAGAGAGAGAGAGAGAGAGAGAGATGCGTGTCTACATAATTTCTTGTTATACAGAAATTAACAAGAATCTAGTGAAGAGACAAAGTAACGTAGTACTGGACAATAAAAGATGCGACATGTCCAGGCCAAAGGCTTCACCCGAAGGATGTAAGAAGTTTCCTTGTAACATATATTGGGTTAAATGGCGTTTTGGTCACTGAACTGACTACAAACTTTCAATTGGGTCACTCAACTGAAAAAGCTTTCAATCAGGTCACTAAACACATTAAAACTTTCAATCGAATCACTAAACACATTAAAATTTTCATGACCGTTAAGTGGTGTTGACTTTAGACGGGAGGCCGTCTATTCGTGCCACTTCATCGCCAAATCACCTGCCAGGTCAGCCATTTAACCCACCCAAATAAACCCGATCCAAACACTTATAACCCACCCCCTTTCATTTTAATCCCTAATTAACTACAGCTGATAAATTACAGATATGGTGAGAACTCGATCGGGCATTGAGGTTCGTTTAACTGAGAAACACGTTGATGAAGATGAAATCATCGTCGAAGATGATAACATCGCTGAAGAAGATGATAACTTCGTGGAAGGTGAAGATGATACCGTCGGTGAAGAAGAAGAAATGGGGACGACTGGTGAAGAAACACAGTAAGTGCTTCTTAATCTTTACTTATTTATCTTTACCTATGTAATTATGTTAATTAGGTTTTTGTTATTTGTTTACATTTTACAGGAATGTATTGTATACTGTGATGTTATACTATGGAGGTTATTTTGTTCATGTTCCTTATGTATCGTACACAAGTAATTTAAAAAAGGTTTTCAAAGGTGTCGATTTTAAGAACCTTAGTATTGATGAATTGAAATTGAGTTTTGGTGCTGCTCTTGGTGAGTTTGATTCTTTGTATTTTAAAAGTCCTGAATTGAAGATTTATGTGCTGAATGATGAATCAAAGCCTGCACTGCTTGAGATAGCTAAGGAATGTGCCAATAATATTGTGTTGTATGTGTATCATATAACACCTACTTATGATGATGATTCTGGTATAGAAAGGGGCTGTAGTGATGATGAGTTTGTAGAGATTAGGAAAGCTTGTAGAGAAGAAAAAAAGAAAATGGATGAACATGAGAGAGAAGCAAATCTAGATGAAATGTTTGGGATGGAATTTGATAATGCTAGTGAATCAGATGAGGGGTTTTATCCTAGTAGTGAGGAGAGTGATGAAGAGTTCTGTTATGCTAGCCCCCCTCTTGATAAACAAAAAATGAAGTATGTAGATGGAGTTTTCAATGTGAATACACCTGGTAAAGACATTAACTTTAAAGCTGGTATGATATTTGGTGATAAAAAGGATTTTAAACAAGCTGTGAGAGAGTGTTCAATGGCCAGTGGGAGGCCCTACCACTATGTGCATGATGACTTAAAGAGGGTCCAAGTTGGGTGTGCACATGGGTGCCCTTTTAAAATGTGGCTTAGTTACATTAAAGAAAAGGACCAGTGGCAGTTGAAGTCAATAATAGATGAACATAATTATGTGTGGAACTATAAAAACAAGCTAGTCAGTACCAAGTTCCTTGTAGATCTTTATGGAGATAGAATTAGGAAAAATCCGAACTGGAAAATTGGAGAGATGCAGGAAGAGTTTAAAAGGGTTCACAAAGTAGATGTGTGTGATGCTAAATGCTCTAGAGTTAGAAAACAAGCTCTCTCTGGTATTGAAGATAAAATGATGGAACATTATGCCAAGTTAAGAAGGTTTGCTGGTGAGATCTTAAGGAGTAATAGACTAAACACAGTTAAGATATCAACTACAAGGTTGCAAGAAGGAGATGCAAACAGATTCAGAAGAATTTATGTATGCTATGCAGCCTTAAAGAATGGATGGAAAGATTGTTGCAGACCAGTCTTAGGGCTTGATGGGTGCTTCTTGAAACCAGTTACTGGAGGTCAATTGCTTTCTGCAGTGGGGAGAGATGCAAATAACTCTATTTATCCAGTTGCAATGGCAGTAGTTGAAAGTGAAAACTATGATACATGGAAGTGGTTTTTGGAGCAGCTTATAGAGGATCTTGACCTATAAGATGGACATAGGAAGACGATAATTTCAGATCAACAGAAGGTGATTTTCTTCATTTTAATTTATTCATGAATTTCATCAACATTTATTGTTTGGATCTTCATTTGGTTTCTTTCATGAATTACAGGGACTGGACAAGGCTATGAGGGAGTTGCTACCTCGTGTGGAGCACAGACTTTGCACTAGGCATCTAGCCTCCAACTTAAAGAAACAAGCAGCAAGCAATTTGGTTATGAATGCCTTCTGGGATGCATCAACAACAACTCACCCTCAGGCCTTCAAAAAAGCAATGAAGACTCTTTCTCGTGCATCAAAGACAGTTTTTGAGAAAATGAGTGAATTAGAGGCAGGTATGTGGTCTAAGGCTTACTTCCAAACATTTTCTTTGACTGATTCCACTGAAAACAATATAAGTGAGTGTTTTAATTCATGGATTTTGAAAGCAAGATATATGACTCTTATTGATATGTTGGTGGAAATTCATGACATGATCATGACAAGAGTCCACCAAAAAAGAGATAGAATGGCAGCACAAGACATTGTTATTGTTCCTAAAGCAAAATCTATATTAGATGAGGCTGTCAAAGAGTCTTGTGGATTTACAGTTCTTTGGGATGGGAGGGAGACTTATGTGGTTAAAGGTAAAGGTACATCATGTTCAGTAAATCTGCAGAATAGGTCATGTTCTTGTAGAGTGTGGGATTTGCTAGGGATACCATGTTGTCATGGAGTCACTGCAATTCAAGAAGCTAGGAAGAACCCTATTGATTTTGTTGATAAATTTTATTCAAAGGAGACATTCATGAGGACATACTCTTATTGCTTGGATGTAATTAGGGGTGAAGAATTTTGGGATGATGTGGAGGGTGACCTGCTGTTACCACCTATAATTAAGAAACAGTTGAGAGGCAGGCCCAAGAAGATGAGAAGAAGAGAGGGTTGGGAGGGTGTTGTATCTAGTGGTAAGAAAGTTAGGGTTAGCTATGAGGGTAAGGTGATGCACTGTAGTTTGTGCAAGGCAGCAGGCCATAGAAAGGACAAATGTCCAGATAAAAACAATTATCCACAGGGCACGAGCACCAAAAAAAAAGGGGAAGAAGCAATCTAGAAGTGATCCACAGGAAGAAGTTGATGCAGAAGCACAGATGCAGGAGCAAGAGGCTCAAACTGGAGAAGATGACTTGATGAATGAGACATTGACAGAGATGGCAGAGTCACAGGGCATAGAAAAAATTGGTGCATCAATTGAAAGACCTGAAGGGAGCACCGGAATGAAGTTTGTAAGGCCTCTTAATTTTTCATTGCATTTTACTTGCATTGGTTTTTTAGTATGCTTATTAATTTCCTCTATTTTTTTAGATGCCAACACCAAGCCTAGGACAGCATGTTGGGACTGGCAGCACTCCTCCCGTGTCAACACCTCCAGTAAGAGAAGAGCATCTTAAGAAGAAAACACCAAGAAAACGTGTTGCTACAGCATCTGTGAAAGCATTTGCACCCCCAAGGAAGAAATAGGACAGTAGTGTGGTCATGTATGCTTTTGGGACTTTATGTCCATTATTTTAGTTTTAACAGTGTGGTCACACTGCTTAGATTCCTTTTGAGACAGTTTTTATGCATTGTTGTGTCTGGATGGTGTTCCTTTTGAGACAGTTTTTATGCATTGTTGTGTCTGGATGGTGTTCCTTTTTAGACTGTTTTAAGACAGTGTTTTAACAGTATGTTTTATGCTTTGACATGGTGTTTTAGTGTTCAATTTTGTATCATCGTGTTTTTCCTCAATGCAATCTGAATTGGCAAATAATATGAATCCAAAGAACATAAAATAAATGAAACCCCAGTCACCATTACATTACAACTCCAACAACATAAAAACTAAATTAAGATTGATCTACTTCAACAACATATAAACTAAACAGACAGATACAAGAATGCAGAACAACTTCTTCATTTTGTTGTCATCTTTCTTCTCCACCATTGCTGCTGCATCGCCAATTTCTTCCTCAGTGACATACATTCTTCATTAAGCACCAACATCTTTCTTTCAACAAAACTCAATTCTGCCATTGTATTCTGCATTTCAACATCCCTCTTTTTCAATTTCTTCTTCAATTCAGCAATAACCTCTCTTGCTCTATCCGGGTAGGTGGGATCAGCCCACAAAAAAAAAATTGCATTTCTTTTTAGGATCCTAACCACAAAACGAAGAAAAAAATTCAGAAATTGAAAATAAAATATGTACACAAACCCAATAACAAACGTTCACCTTGTAATTGCTGCAACCAAAAAACCTTCTACCGGGATCCAAAGTGCCTTCTCTCCAAGCTTCTTGAAGAGGAGCTACAATATCACACTTGCACTTTATGTTAGCAAATCTATATTCCAAGTCAGAGTTATGTTGTAGATGGCTTCTAAACGAGTTCCTACTGTTGTTAACGGAAGAGTTTGAAGCACCGGAGCTCTTGGAAGAATACATGGTAAGACAATGAAGAAGAAGAAAGAAGAAGGCTGGGTTATAACGTTAGAATGAAAAAAGGGTTAACATTAGAATGGGTTGGGTCGGGTTATAACGTTCAAATGAGGTGTACATGCCAACTGGATATAAATCAGCCAAGTCAGCAAGGTGACTCATCTTTCCGTCCATTTCTTAACGTCCGTTTAGATCAGTGATTCGATTGAAAGTTTTAATGTGTTTAGTGACCTGATTGAAAGCTTTTTCAGTTGAGTGACCCAAATGAAAGTTTGTAGTCAGTTCAGTGACCAAAACGCCATTTAACCCAACATATATTTGTGTCCAAAATCAATTCGCAAGCTTGACCTTTTGGGCTTCATGTCCCAAGAATTCTCTTTTGCTACATCAATGAGACCGAGAGCTGATACATTATCCTCCATGGCTACATGAGAGACATTGCCACCCATTGTCAAGATGAGAAGTAACATCTGGTTGATCTTAATTCTTCCAATAATTAAATTCTGTAAGATATATAATTGAATTCAAGCGCGCGTCTTCGAAAATGGTAACTAGTTTCAAGCATCGTAAAGAAAAGGTAACTGATTTTTACCATGATCATCTTAGGTATCGAGATTTATACGTATGTCAAACGGGAACTTCATCTGATCATAAGCAAGTCGGTACAAGGAAACATTTCATTAAAATTGAACATATATTGTACGTAGCAAGTCCATTTTGCAATCTATTCGACAGAAACCTTAACAATGCACAAATCTGAAAGTGAACATGTATAGTATGTTACGTTCTAAGAAATTTGACGCATTCAGAATTTTTAGTTCAGTGAGTGTTGCGGACATCATCGATATTCCATACCATGAACAAATTACGTGTTTGGCATAAAGGCAACAACAATATTAACGGTAGGTATCATGTTACATTGTTACTCCTATCAAATGTGAACACAGGACTACACAAAAACAGTCATTTATGACCGAAATTTTACATTGAAATCGTCTTAATTGGTCCAATTACAACGGAAAAATTTCGTCATTTTTGCTCGAGTCTTAAGTTCGGATTTTCGTCACAAGTATAAATTTTTGTCATAAATTTCAACACGGACCCCATTTTTTACAATAAAATAATAAATAAACTTACGACGGAAATTCCGTCGTACGTTCACTGCCAAAATGAATTTATGACGGACAATTCGTCCTAAGTTCACTGCAATTATTTTTTAATTAAATTTTAATTGTTTGGAGTTAAATTTTATTAATTCGTTGTAAGTTCACTGCAATTATTTTTCAATTAAATTTTAATTCGTCGTAAGTTTCGATAACTTGTACTGACTTGGTTTCTCATATATGTACCTCTTAAATTAAATGTTATCCTTCTTTTATTATAATACTTGAGTCTACCAATGTTCATTTAACCAATCAGAAAACTATGAATTATTTTAAAACTAATTAGAGCAAATTCCTAAATTTTAGACCAATCATGTTATATTTGGAGTTTTCCTTATTTACAATCTCACCCTAATCATGGTTAGTTAACACTTCTAATTTAAATACAATAATGATTTTATTAGATATATCCATAAATACATATTTTTTAATATTTACATATCCATAAATACATATTCTTTATTATAATACCTGAGTCTACCAATGTTCAGTTAATCAATTTAAATAAAAAAATTACTGAAAAATTACTATTTTAATTTAAAATCAATCACGATATACCTACAAATACTATTTATTTTATTTTATTTTATTTGTTGGTAATTACTATTTGGATAATTTCCATACCTACAAATACTCGATTTTTTTAAAAGCTCAAATATTTATTTATTCATAATTTATTAATAAAATTAATTAATAAATGCATATTAACCAACGCTACATATATTTTAATTATATTTAAATTATTAAATATACACTAGAAGAGTATTATTATTGGTTGGTGAATAAATTACCAATCAAAAAATAAAAATTATTTTATGGATAATCAGAATTCACTTCAAAATTTTCAATCAATCATATAATTTTTTTTTATTTACCATGCTTATTCTAATTTACTAATCGCGGTTAAATTAAATTTAAATATAATAATATCTTGATTTAATAAATTCGTATATTACATGATTTTGAATTTTAAAAAATTACCACTAACCGTAAATAATATTTTCTATAAATCCACATAATAGTACATTACATATTTTATATCTCTTTTAGTTAAGAATTCTTTTTTAACATCCTTTATTATAATACCCAAATCTATCACGTATTACCTAACCAATCGTAAGATTATGAATTATTTTAGTATCAATTCGAGTCTAGATCAATTAAACTTAATATAACATGTTTCACTATTAGATCAAGATTCTACGTTTCAGCGATTTTCATAATATATATTGTACAATAATATATCGGATTTGAAATCATACTTTAAATAATTTGGATAATTTCCATACCTTCAAATACTCGATTTTTTTTAAAGCTCAAAATTTTATTTATTCGTATTTTGTTGATAAAATTAATTAATAAATGCATATAAGCCAGCGCTACATAAATTTTAATTATTTAAATTATTAAATATACGCTAAAAGAGTAATATTATTGGTTGGTGAATAAATTACAAATCAAAAAATAAAAATTATTTTAGGGACAATGAGAATTCACTTCAAAATTTTCAATCAATCAATCATATACAAATTTTTTATTATTTACCATGCTTATTCTAATTTACTAATCGCAATTAAATTAAATTTAAATATAGTAATATCTTGATTTAATAAATTCGTATATCACATGGTTTTTAATTTTAAAAAATTACTACTAACAGTAAATAATATGGGTACAAAATTTTTTAATTATAAAAACCACCTATCTGCATTCTCCAGAATCATTTTGTACTTTGGTAATCAACTTTAACATAGGTACTCTATTAGCTCAAGTCACGAAATTATATAACATGCTAAGAGAATTAACTTTACAACTGCGTACTCCCTCAAAAGATGTTCAATTTTAGTATTTACTTATATTTTATGAATTTACATAATTGTTGGTGGATTCTAAATATGAATGAATTTCATGCCATAGTTAATGATTGTTATTGCCTGATAACGTGTATTTTATACATGTTTTGTCTTTTATTCTTCTGCATTTTTGTTAGTTCCGAATGTTATTTTATCGATAATTATGTTTTTCATCTTTCAGTGTCTCATGCTAATTGTTGAAAAGATGACTTAATTTGGGCTTGGAAGGCAAAGATGTTCAAGAAGGTAGTTAGAAGATGCAAGCTCGCGATGCCGGGAGGCGTTGAATGCATTATATTGAAGATTTTATCTCGTACGGGCTACTGTACGGCCGTTCGACAGGCCGTTCAAAGGAGCAGATTTTCTGTAAGGGCAGCTGTACGGCCGTTCAGCAGGCCGTACAGAACCTGCTGTGTATTAAAAGAGACATAACAACATCTTATGTTCATAACTTAACATAACTTCACTTCATCTAACCGAGCCTCTTCAAGGTCCATTCAATTAGGGTTAGTAGAGTAGAGAGAAACATCAATTACTCATAATCTAGCATTGATTATGAGTAACTAACTCCATATATTTGGCTCAAGGAGGAATTCTTGTACTAAACCCACTTCAATTTAAGTAAGATTTATTTAACTCTATCTTGAATGCTTGTGATGTATTGTTTATGATTTTGCTTGGAGATTTGTAAGTTGCTTCAATTTGCTCTTCTTGTAATATCAATTGCTAATTGTTTGTGCTAATACTTAATCGTTAGTGCATTCATTATAGTAGCGCAAGATTTAATGTACCTAAATCCTCAAGATTCAAGTGCAAATACCTAGGTTGAGCTTCTCATCCTTGGGTTTGTCCTAACCTCTCTTTGTTTAATTCCTTGACTTGGTTAAATTGATAGTGCTTCATTATTGGTTGCTAGTGTCAAGAGAGCTAATTTATGTGCTTCACTAAATTAGTGTTTATAGAAGAGAAATAAGTGATTGTGTGTTTCACCAATTACCTTGGTTAGGTAGAGTTAGATATATTTGCTTGTTGTTGGGTTGAAATGCTTGATTTTCCATTATCCTTGGATCAAGTATCTCTTATCTTGCTAATTCACTCATTGTGTTGTGTTGGTAAATTTGGATGTTTGTCATTAACATAGTTGTATTTCTATAGCAATTTATTTATTGTATTCAAGGTGTTCGATAAAACACCTTAACCAAACTCAAAACCCCCCATTTACACACTTTTAGATTGTAAGAGATAATCTACTCGAAATCAATATTGATAGTCCTTCCCTTGTGAACGAACTACGAAAAACACTACCTTCATTGCCTATCCGAGAATATAAGGTGAATTTTATTCTTATTTTTTAGAAACTAAATTTTTCACTTTACTTTATTGGTAGGTCACCAGAACATACGCAAATAAGGCAAACAACAATATGTTATTAATGGGATATGTACTCTCAATAAAGTACTTTATGGTGTATGGCTACAAACTTTTGTTGCCGCATTCGCATTTGAAAAAGTAATAAAATATATAATAAGTATGGTCGTTTGACCTGTGTCGTTAATAGTATTTGTAACATTTTTCTGACCATTATGGTCGAGCGCAATTTTTTCTTTAGAATAATTTGAAAATTACTAAATAATATATATATAACTTTTTTATTTAATTAAAATCTATTATTATAGTCTCTATTAGTGACATAACAAACATGTTTATATCTTACATATATATTATGATAGAAAATTAACTAACTATATGTACATCTCTTAAGATCTTTATGGTTTTACAGATACATTAAATCAGGAAGTTACATCTATATATAACAAGATTGTTCGGTTAATAGTGTGTTAAGGTCACTATCAACGAGCTACTTCAATACGATGAAATTTCCATTTTACTTGACTTTAAATGTAAAAATTCATTTGTCATGGGTTTAAATGCTTCTAAACTTATGACTTAAGATTTATTATATCACTCAGTCAATCAGTTTCTTATTTCTTTTTATTATACTTAATATAATTTATCCATTACGGGGAAAAAAATTATAATTAAGCTTTTGATGCTTTTGAGGCTTTTTTTAATTTCAACAAGACTTTTTTATGAAATTAACAAAGTAAAAATTGAACAAAAAACCAAGTTATTAGAAGTAATTTATGTGTAGTGCAATTAGGGCTGCACAACATTTCAATATAGACAGGTAAATAAGACTGGACTGGGTCGTATATAAGCGCCCGGTGTCCGGTCCTTCAAATAAAAAAAATCAGATTTTCCGTCATGTCCGGTCCAGACCCAGAAAAATCCGGATCGGATCGAAGTTTGTGTATGTAATTCTTTTATATTACTTTATTTGTTAAATTATATAATATAAATATTAAATATTTAAATACGTCATAATTTAACAAACTAAATTAGTAGATAAAAAAATTGATGAAATGGTAGAGATCAACATTACAATCTAAATAATTAAATGTAAAAATTTTAATTTTTGATACTTATATATATATTTGGTAATTATTTAATATTTTTTAGAATTGTACCTTCGGTGCGTAGCACGGGTAAAATGCTAGTTTCATATTTGTTTAACTGATTTATTAGGCTTATGAATATCAATCTTTAATACTGAAATTACGTAATTTTTATCCATATCAATAAAATATATTTGATATGAAGTCAATATTTAGAAATCTTATATCCCCATCAATATAATAATTTTAATATGCACTTTAATTAACAACCTCACTATTTAGAAGTTTGTAGTAATATTTTATAATATTAATTTGCAATAATTTAGAATAATATATGTTAACTGGAAACATAATTTTGGAAAAAATATTTAGAATAATATTAATTTTAAAAATGAAGTGAGAGACATATTTAAAATTATTTTATTTTCAAAAATAACATTTTTCTAGTTTGTGTATAAGTGGGGTGGTATATTTGGAAGAACGAAGGAGGGCTGAAAGGGTTTGAACCTCACCGGAGGCAAATGTGTGCATGAACATTTAAACTCGCTGTAATGGACCTTCCTCATAAATAATGAAAATCCAGAGCATATATAGTTATCAGCAGGCTTCACAACGAAAGGATGCATTGGAACGGTACGTAATTTATGCTTCATAAACTTAGTGTGCAATGGTTTTGAGAGCATGCGCATGTGTGTGAGCGTTCTTGCTGCATGTGTACTTCCTTTTAATTATCCTGATGGCATAAGACTAGAACATGATTAATTAAGCTGGAAGATAAAAATGAAACTTTATAGTTTCGAAAATTAATTACGTGGAATATTCTTTTATCATCATTCATTCAGTGCTGTTCGACTGTCTTCGGTCTTCCCCTTCCCCATATCAAATTTGTACTTCATCTTATCAGCGTGACAAGAGTCAGAGCTTCAATTCCACAGTTTAATGTGTTTCTCATGCGTTCTTTTGGAGCACCATACAAGGTCGGTGCTAGGCGGCAAGTGAACTTGCTCCAAAAATAAAATCAGATAAACTTTGGGGAGAGCTCATTTCTTTCTAGTGTGCAAATAGTGATAAGTAACCGCTGATAGCTATCAGCGGGCACCCGCTAATAGTAAAACACTAATTCCCTAAAAACACAATTCTGGAATATTTGACAAAGTATATTTAATTTCAAAATTATTATTTCAAATACAAAAGAGTATCCACAAAAAGTATTTCAAACCATCATACTAATCCACTTGCACAAAAATATCTTGCTTTATCCACTTGCATAAAGGTACACCCACTTGCCCACTTGCCCACTTGCATAAAGGTATCTTACTCCATAAGACAAAGAGGCAATATAATATTCAAAGACACCCATGTGCAACAGACAGAATCTGACCAAAGTAGTTCAAGTGGCAGAATCAAGGTATGTTTGAGGGGACATCAATCACTGTTCCAATAGTGGCTCACTGTAGCTTTAACGGCACAACTAGTGGGCAACAGTGATTGAAAAACCCAACCTATAAATACCCCCATTCTACACACAAACAAGAGGATCCCTTTCAGACACAAAAAAGCTCTCACAGAATAAAAGCTCTTTACAATACTCTTCACATACGATATATTTTCACCAGCCCGGTTATTATTATTTCCGATTACTGATTCTCACGCCGGAGGTGCTTGATGGCCACCACCCCCGGGCAAGCATTGTTTTGCAGGTACCCCAAACTCAGGTGAAGTACTTCCGGTAAAGTGCCCAGAACGGTGATCGGAAGCCTCTAATCGGCCGTGGGAATTATCATTTGGCGCTAGAAGGAGGGCGTTTATTTTCTTGAAGAAAATTCCCTCACCTGCTCTAACCAATACAACAAAAATCCCAACACAAAAACCTCGCATTCCAGGAAAAACCAAACACATACACATCACCAAAATAGCCCCAAGTACTCGATCCAAAACCATGACAGATAATCAAGAAGAGCAGCAAAGAGAAGTAAACACAAACGTCCCCCCCACAAACCCGCAAAATAATCAGCTAACAAATCACCCCCCCCAAAGATAACCAGGAACAACCGCTTAGCCTGAACCTCGCGGGATTCAACCAGCAACAAGTAGATCTAATCATGCAAATAGCTTCAGCTTTTCCGCAGCAAGGGCAACCACCAGCACAGGGCTCCCAAGCCCGTTCTCACAACGACCAAGACGAAGAGGTACACAGTCAGCCTAGGAAGGCTAACTCAGCTTTCTCTCGACTAGGCTCCTCCCAGAACACAAACCACAAAAAACACGGCAAAAGTCACCACAGACCGGAGACATGGGAACAGAATAGAAAAGAAAGAGACCTGAGAAAAGTCATCAACGACAAGAAGGCCGCATATGAGAAAGTGTTGGTGGAATATGATAATCAAAGGCGGGGAGAACGGTCCCCCATACGCCCGCACGAAACAGAGAATACCCAACCATCAAATGCAGACATGATGCACACCATCATGGAGCTAAAGAGAAAAATAGAGGGCACAAGCGAACCAGAAACCAACGGGTCACCCTTTACCGCAAGATTAGAAGCGAAGCCTCGACAAAAAGACATCAAGCACCATAGCTTCAATTCCTTCGACGGGCTGGGCGACCCGGAGGAACACCTCAGCTACTTCGACGAACTGGCCCTCCATTACGAGTATAATGATCTCACAAGATGCCGTTTCTTTGTCGCAACTCTCCGCGGTAACGCCCAGAGATGGTTCTGTCGATTGACCGCCAGATCCGTTGATACCTGGTTGGAATTCAAGAAACTTTTGCTAAACAAATTCAAAGCAAACCAGCAACACGAGGTGCATACCGTGTTTTTGGAAACAGTCGCACAACGCAACGAAGAAACCTTGCAGAACTACATCGACCGCTTCAAATAGGCTGTTAACAAGGTCGTTTGTGTAAATGAGAAAGAAGCTTTGGTTCACCTAAGAAGAGGTCTCAACCCCTACGAATGTGAGAAGTATGTATGCAAACTCATGGAAGCTAAACCTACCACCTTGGCAAAAGCATATGACCTGGCTTCACAGGCCATCAATGAAGCCGAATCCTTGAATGTGCTTAAACAGTCCAGGGCCCCGCCCACTCAATCCTACTTCCAAAGAGAAAGATACACGCCCTATCAAAGGCAAGCACCGACCCAAAATCAGGTACAAACCACTCACGGGCCGCCACCTCCCGCCCAAAAAACACAGCCCGCGATCCCAGTAAGAGACCGCTTAGGACCAACAAACCCGCCGCGGATAGATAGGCATCCCGAGCCAAAATGGACGGACTTCACACTCCCCAGGGCGACCATTCTACGAGAAATCAGGGGAAAGCCTTTCTATCTACCGCCAGCCCCAATGTACACACTACCTGAAGACAGACCAAAGGACAAGCACTGCGACTATCACGAAACGCATGGCCACACTACAGAGAGCTGCTTGTCCCTCAAAAATTTTCAGGAAAAGCAATTAAAAGCGGGCAACCTATCCCAATACTTGCCCAGACAAATACAAGGGGCAGCCACGTCTCAAGGGCAGGACAGAAACATCGTACATACCGTTTTTGGCGGACAATCCTCCCCGCCAAGAGAAGAGCGTGACATTTATGAGATATATGAAGGACCCCCGAATATCATTACTTTTACCGATGCGGACTATGAGGGTATTAACCCGAATCACTGAGGCACTAGTTGTGTCATTCGGCGTGGCCAACAACGAGGTAAAGAGGATCCTCGTTGATAATGGATCCTCAGTCGACATCTGTTTCAAACACATATGGGACAGGCTCAAGTTAAATGGCGAGAAACTCGAACCATGTCCCGATGAAACACCACTTTACGGTTTTGGCCACAACGCTGTCCCAATTGCGGGCATTGCTAGACTACCCGTTTATTTCGGCAAATCGCCCAGGCAAGTATGTCGAACGATCAAGTTCTATGTCATCAATACTGCATCTTCCTACAACATGATTCTAGGGAGGCCCACACTGAATACGCTCAAAGCAGTCACCTCCACCCCGCATCTAAAGATTAAATTTCCTACTCTGAACGGGGTGGGAGAAATCAAGGGAGACTCTGAAACTTCCAAAAGATGCTACGGCATAGCACTCACCCTGGGGAAGACTGAACCCAGCAACCTCCGCAGAGAAAAGGCAAATAAGAGGAAAAGGGAAAAAAGACAAAGGCATATTGAACATCAGCAAAACAACCGCAAAAGAAAGAAGGAGGTACATTTCATCGACGGGCCCGACCCGCAACGAATAGATGCAAATCTCTTGAAGTGTCTCAAACGGGAAGAGAAACCGCCAATAAGCCCCGCGGTACAGACAGAAAAAATAGAAGTTGTGCCCGGAGACGCGAACAAAAGTGTGAGTGTGGGAACGGGCTTAGATTCAGTTTTTAAGGCTAGCCTCACAGACCTCCTAAGAAAATACGCCGATATCTTTGCATGGAGCCCAAAGGATATGCCGGGTTTGGACGAATCGGTAGCAATCCACAAACTGAATGTGGACCCGGAAAAGGCACCCAAAATACAGAAAAGAAGGAATTTTGCTCCTGAGCGACAACAGGCAATTGATGTCGAAATTGACAAACTCTTAGACGCGGATTTAATTTGCGAAGTCACCTACCCAAAGTGGGTCGCAAATGTAGTACTGGTGAAAAAGGCCAACGGCAAATGGAGAATGTGTGTGGATTACCCTGATCTAAACAAAGCATGCCCAAAGGACCCGTACCCCCTCCCCTCAGTGGATCAACTCATCGACGCAACAGCGGGCCACCTAATGCTGAGTTTCATGGACGCGTACTCCGGTTACAATCAGATCAAAATGTCACCGGAAGACAGAGAGAAAACAGCCTTCATTACACACAGGGGGGTCTACTGCTACAAAGTCATGCCTTTTGGATTAATCAACGCGGGCGCCACATTCCAAAAAACAATGAACAAAATCTTCGGCAGTCAGATAGGCCGCAATATGGAGGTATATGTGGACGATCTCATAGTAAAGTCTCTCTTAACGACTTATCACTTACGAGACTTGGAGGAATGTTTCTCAACCCTCAGAAAACACAACATGAAGCTCAAACCGGATAAATGTGCGTTCGCACTAGACGCGGGCAAATTCCTGGGATTTTTGGTATCTCACAGGGGCATTGAGGCCAATCCCGAAAAAATAAAAGCAATCATCGACATGCAACCGCTAAAGACCTTAAAGGAAATACAAAAGTTAACATGGAGACTAGCAGCCCTCAGAAGGTTCATAGCAAAATTGGCCGACAGATGCCTCCCATTCTTTGATACCCTGAAGGGAGCAACAAAAACGAAGGCAATATCCTGGACAGAGGAGTGCCAGAAAGCCTTCGAGGATCTTAAAACCTATCTCTCCTCTGCTCCTTTACTGACGGTCGCGGCTCCTTCAGAACCACTATCACTATATTTATCTGCAACAGATAAGGCTGTGGGGGCCGTACTGATCAAAGAGGAAAAAGGCGAGCAAAAGCCCGTCTATTATGTCAGCCAAGTACTTAAAGACGCAGAAACTCGATATCCTAATGTTCAAAAGTTTGCTCTGGCTCTGGTAATGGCAAGCAGAAAATTGAGACATTACTTCCAAGGCAGACAAATCCGGGTTATCACAGGCCAACCGCTGAGAAAAATACTGCACAAACCGGACCTATCTGGTAAACTAATCAATTGGGCTGTAGAGCTCGGTCAATTCGATTTAAAATACAAGCCAAGAACCGCAATCAAAGCACAAGCATTGGCGGACTTTGTCACCGAATGTTCATTCACCACAAGGGAAGAAAACACACTAGCGGAAAGCGGGATCATCACCGGTAACAATTGGCAGTTGTACGTGGACGGCTCCTCCACCAACACCCGCTGTGGGGCAGGATTAATCCTTACCAGCCCCAACGGTTTCCAAGTCAAACAGGCCATACAGCTAAACTTTAAAACGACAAATAACAAGGCAGAGTATGAGGCACTCCTCGCCGGTTTAGCGTTGGCAAGAAACTTACAAGTAAAAGAAATCACCATCTACAGCGACTCACAGCTCGTAGTCCGTCAGACGATGGGTGATTATTCTACCAAAGACACAAGTCTCGGCAAGTACCAGGAAATGGTACAAGCTATGCTATCCCAATTTGAGAAACATACCCTCGAACAAATAGACAGAACGGATAATACAGTGGCGGACATGTTATCCAAACTAACAACGGGGGAGAAAACGGGTAGCGACACGGTTTATTTCGAGGAATTGCAAACTTCCAGCATTAACAGTCTGCCTGTAATGGAGATAGGCCCGCCACAAGATACTTGGATGACTCCCTATATCCGGTACTTAAAAGATGGCACCCTGCCCGATGACAACATTAAAGCTAAGGTACTCAAATCTCAAGCGGTAAAGTACTTTATGCAAGAAGACACCCTGTACAAAAGGAGTTTTGATTCTCCTATACTCAAATGTGTTGATGAAGAAGAGGCTTTATACTGCATGAAAGAAGTCCACGAAGGCATCTGTGGCGACCACATGGCTGGAAAGGCACTGGCACATAAAATACTCAGACAAGGCTATTACTGGCCCAAGATGCACAAAGAATGCAAAGCTTTCACAAAGAAGTGCCACCAATGCCAACTATTCAGCAACATGTCCCGAAAAGCACCAGCCCTTCCAGCAGCAATCTTGTCACCAATACCCTTTGCGGTTTGGGGCATCGACATAATGGGGCCCTTCCCTAAAACCAAGGGTGACCTACAATACGTAATGGTCGCCATCGATTACATGACCAAGTGGGCCGAAGCAAAGGCACTCAAGAACGTCACACAGGATGATGCAATCCGTTTTGTCACAGATCAAGTCATCACGAGGTTCGGGATCCCGGTGGTACTCATATCCGACAATGGGACACAGTTTGTTGGATCAAAATTTACAAAATTCCTATCCGACCACGGGATCAAACACAAGAAAGCTTCTGTCTGCCACCCACAGAGCAACGGACAGGTTGAGGTGACTAACCGCACCATTGTTCGAGGCCTGGAAAAGAGGCTAACTACTTCCAAAAAGAAATGGCCTCATGAGTTGCCTAACGTCCTTTGGGCATACCGGACGTCAGCTAGGACAAGTACAGGGGAAACCCCGTTCAAACTAGCTTTCAGCACGGAAGCTCTTGCTCCAATCGAGATTGGATCCCCATCCTACCGAGCTATCAACTTCGAAGAAGAGCCCAATAATCAAGGACTCAAAACAAACCTAGACTTACTAGATGAAGCAAGGGAAGCCGTTGTCGAAAAAATGACCGCTTACAAAGAAAAAACAAAGGAATTTTTCGGGAAAAGAGCCAGAGTCAAGGCTTTTTTAGAAGGTGATTTAGTCAACAGGGCAACTGAGGCATCCGACCCTAGACACACCGGAAAGCTTATGCCAAAATGGGAAGGCCCATACAAAATCATTCAGGTTTTAAGGTCGGGCTCTTACAAACTAGCACGACTGGATGGCACCGAAGTCAACAACACTTGGCACGGGGATAAATTGAGGAAGTATTATCAATAAACAGTCAGTCAATCTGTACTTTCTCTTTCTTGTACGCAACAGTCATGAATGGAATACTTTCTTACCAACAAATTGTCTACAATAGCATCCTATTATACAGTCCTCTACGCGGACAAGCATCCTATTATCAAGTCCCCTATGCGGGCAAGCATCCTATTACACAGTCCTCTACGCGGACAAGCATCCTATTATCAAGTCCCCTAAACGGGCAAGCAACCTATTATACAGTCCTCTACGCGGGCAAGCATCCTATTACACAGTCCTCTACGCGGACAAGCATCCTATTATCAAGTCCCCTAAACGGGCAAGCATCCTATTATACAGTCCTCTATGCGGACAAGCATCCTATTATCAAGTCCCCTAAACGGCCAAGCATCCTATTACACAGTCCACTACGCGGACAAGCATCCTATTATCAAGTCCCCTAAACGGGCAAGCATCCTATTACACAGTCCTCTACGCGGACAAGCATCCTATTATCAAGTCCCCTAAACGGGCACGCATCATATTACACAGTCCTCTACGCGGACAAGCATCCTACTATCAAGTCCCCTAAACGGGCAAGCATCCTATTACACAGTCCTGTTCGCGGACAAGCATCCTATTATCAAGTCCCCTAAACGGGCAAGCATCCTATTATATAGTCCTCTACGCGGACAAGCATCCTATTATCAAGTCCCCTAAACGGACAAGCATCCTATCATACAGTCCTCTACGCGGACAATACTCATGTTACAAAGTCTCCTAAGCGGACACACAACCTACTACAAGCATTCTACTACAAAGTCTCCTAAGCGGACACACAACCTACTACAAGCATTCTATCCCAAGGTCCTTTACGCGGACAACCATCCTATTACTCAAAACAGTCTATGCGGGCAATCAACCTATGGAATTCCATCAACAGAAACAAATAGTACGTCCCTACATGGGCAAAAGCAAGAGACAACAGTTATCAAGCATGACACCGTATCAAAGATATGCCAAAAAACATGCAAAGAAGGAAAGATTGCAAACAAGTTCAAACGAAGAAAAAAAAAGAGACAACTTTATTCATTTTTATTTAATTATTACAAGGCTAGACGGTATACAAGATTTGGATCCCTAGTCTAAACCTTGCAGCTTCCACCTTCTCCACCACCGTCATCTTTCTTTGGTGGGGGTGGGTTCTTGGCAGCTTCTCTCTTCTCCCGGTGCTTCGCCAGAGCTTCCTCGATCTTCCGAAACACTTCATGAAAATCGTCCTCGGACTCCGGCCCATCAAAAACCATCCCATCGACTATGACCTTGTTGTTGTCATAATCGTACATCATTACGCGAGGATCCATGACCAGATAACAGTGACGAGAATGAAGAAAGCTAGGAAATGAGAAAGATGCTCAGAATTGAGCACGTTAACCCCCTTATATAGGGGGTAAAAGCAAGTTAAAAGGTGCGCAGTTAATACTGCCATTTCCAAACCACGGAATACTACACGCACAGTCAAAAAAATATCCATCCCCATGCAGACTGCAGTAAAAGCACGGTCAAAAGAACGTGATTTCCATGCAGCATTTAATGCTCGTGCCAAATCCCCACAGTCAAAACGCGCGATTTCTAGGTAACATTTCCCGAAAGCCTATTTGTTTCTCCCTTTCACAAACAAACACAATACACACAATACAGTTATATTTCGCCACAGAAATTCAAAAATAAATATCCCACCAAACACAAAGTATTCCAGACTTTAAAGAAACAATTTACAAGTACGAGAAATAGAAAACTTTTTCCAAGTCACAAAGCGGACAGACCCGCAGAACAACTTCAAAAACACATTAACAACGGGCGGTCATAGTAAGCCCTCATCCCCAGCGGGAAGCTCTCAGCGGACTCGACATGCCTATTAAAGTTTCCTCTTCACCCGGATCCTCGCCATACACGGCCGCTATAGCAGACAACGGCGCTACGGCGTCCAACTCATCCAACCCGGACACGCCTATCAACGGCTCCTTTTCATCCGGTTCCTCACCATAAACGGCTGCTATGGCCGACAACGGAGTGGAAACATCAACCTCATCTCCACCCGCTCCACGCTCAGGAATTTGCACATCAACTTCACCTGCCACAGCCTCCGTTTGACAACCAACACTAACTCTGATCGTCTCTCCTAGACGGGCCTTCAATGCTTTCACCTTACGCTTGGCTCTTTTGGCTTTAGACTTCAGTTTAGCCATTTCGATTCTCAAACGGTCAATCTCTGCACTGTCCTCCGCGGATTTCCTCTTTGACTCATCCAGCTCACCAAACTCAATTTGCGATACCGTTACATGCATCTTCGCGGCTTCCTCTTTCACAATTCCGGCAAACTCGACACTGTTTTTAAATTTCCTAACCGCGGCCTCTTCCGTCGGACGGGAGTCAAGGTGGCTTTCAGCATCATTTGCACGGTCCCTCTCATACTTCAGTGAGGTACTTAAGTTCTTTATCTGCTCCGTCAAAGCAGCCTTCTCGGCCTCAAGCTCAATTCTATCCTCCGCCAAAAACCTTCGAAGCTCAGAACTGTAAGCATAGCTTGCCTTAATGTCGGTTTTCTCGGTCTCAATCTCAAACAAAGCCTTGGCAGCATTATCCTTCATTGTCCTCTCGGCGGCCAGTTCCCGCTCAAGCATCCTCACTCTCTCCTTTAAAGCTATATTGTTGCTGCGGTACATATTACCCCGGGCCATCAAACCCGTATACATGCACTGATTCTACAAAAAACAAACACACAAAAAATTAACAAGTCACCAACAAGCAAAAGTAAGAGCAAACACCAAACTACTGGACAGATGCATACCCATGCAGCGTACTTCTGCGAAAAGCGACACATCCGCCCCCAACTCAGCTCATTCATCCTCAGCAGATCATCATCAGTCATAGATTCCGCTGTAAAAGTATTAGGCCCTGACTTGAAGAGAAAACCATAGCCGGGCCTACTGCCAAACTCAGCATCATTCACTTCATCATCACTACTTGTATAATGAACAATCTCTTCAGAAGACTCTCCACTATCCCCACCATCCTCTTCCCCAGTACCATCAGAAGCGGTGCCTGCGCTTTCATCAACAACCACGTTGGGAGGAACGTAATCACCTATCCTGAAAGGCTCGACCCGTCTACGCTTAGACGGACCAACATCATCAATAGTTCTCCATTTCAGACTTGGAGGCGGAACATCACCCGCCACATCAACCTGTTTTTCCGCCCCAACATCGGCCTCCTTTGCGGTCCCCAAAGTCCCTTCAGAATCTAAATCAACGACTTCCTTGCTCCCAGGAGCGCCAACTGCTTTAGGAATGTTAGAAACACCCCGCTCAACTCCTCGAATGGACGCTCTATACTCCTTTGAAAGAATATCTGGTTCATGCTCACCAACTCCTAGGCTGGCAGCATATAACCTTGCCACAGTACCAGGACTATTGCCTCCACTTTCAGTGGCCATTTCCTCAACATTAGCGGGCTTTTCGCCCCCAGTTTGAACATCTCCCACAGCGGCCCTGTCAACTTCCGCTGCAACCTCATCCTTCTCACTCTCTCCTTGTGCAGGTTCTTCTCCCTCTAACTCCAACTCAATGTTCTCTTCAAATGCCTGACCTTCCCCACCCAAAAACTGCTCAGACTCACCTAGCAACTCCTCAGATAGCGACTCGCCTTTCGAATCAATGTCATCTTCGTCCTCCTCCTCCTCCGTATCTTCCTCCACAACGGTTTCTGGATCTTCAAAAGGAACATAAGGTCCAGCCCCTCTGCCTTCACCTGACAAATCAAAGGCATCCAATATATTTGCAGCGGAAAAATGACCGCCACGAAGACGGTTGGGTCTGGGGGGCACTGTCAATATAAACTTCGCATACAACCTCGCTTCACTCAAACCCAAGGTCGGGTGCACATCTAGCTCCGGTTTACGAGGGTCCAATACTACACAAAACAAACGATATTATTAATAGCAGATACAACGAAAATAACAGAGTACATGAAACAAAGACTTACAGCAATGTCTTCTTAGATCGGCCAGATCAACAAAATTGGATTCCGTCCACACTTCGCCTAGCGCCTTCACAAGCCTCACCAAGATATCAATCTCAGCGCGGCTCAATCGATTGCGGTTCACCTTATAAGAGCACTAAACTTTCTTCGTAAAATTCTTCTGCCAAGCAAACTCACCGCCACCAATAACCAAAAACTCCTCATGCCAACCCACCATACCCTTGGGAAATAACCACGGGCGAAAACCATCCAAGGCCTTCCCAATCACGCTATTTGGCTTCACAAATTGCAGTTCATAGAAAGGCTTTGAACGACTCGCTTTTACATCAAACAGACAGAAAAACGCCCTGAATGTCGGCTGCTTGCCCATTGCTTCACTGCTGGCTATAAACCAATTACTAGCCCTTATGGAGTTGGGACTAAACTGAGCTAACGGGCACTGAAAGTACACTCGGAATAAATCCATGATAAATTTGTGCGGGGGAACCCGGAAACTAGCCTTCAAATGACTAACTGGGAGGCACACAGAACCGTCATCAAAACGGTGATACAACCTCTCACCCGCCTCCGCCCGCCTCCAGAAATAGCCATCTTCTATCCGGAACATCCTACTAACATACGCTGACCACTCCTCACTCAGAAACGTACTGTCGTGTTGAAGGTGAGGAAATCTAGAAAAGACGGTATCCATCTGCGCCTTCGAATACGCTGTCGGGGCCACATTGGTCGCCCGGAACAAACTCTCACTACTCTCAAAGTACCTGTACCGATTTCTCCGAAGAACCGCTGGATAAGTCAGTTGCCCAATGTCCGCCCACCGCCCGTACCCATTTATCAGCGGTCGCTTCTCTCTGGTCCCAGGATCTGTAAATTCGTCACCCATCTACACAAATTCAAAAGTAAAATTCCTGTACCGCCTACACAAAAACCGCTTACAACTATCAAGGTACACGTGGATTTTCACAGCAATTTCCTATTTTTCTAAATACAAGAAAAACGATTCATATTCCATTTCCCTCCACAAACATCGAAGACACACCATCACAAAACCAATTTACGCAACATTTACCACATATACATACATATATACACACCATTACTGGCCTAAACATCCAAAGATTACATTACCCAAACTCAGAAACTATGAACAACAAACAATATACCACCGAAAGTCCTGACCAAAAACCTATCGAACACATAAATCGAACTCTTTTTCATAAAGGAGGAAATCGAAAACAATATCCACTTACCACCGAAACAAAAAACAAACACAAAACCACATTCAAAACCATCTACCTAAACAGACATCACAAAATTAGAAATACATACATGGCACGGTTATCTATGAAACAGAAATCACAAAAGAACTTATCATTTCTCTTATTATTGGCATTTAATATTATTCTTGCATTAATTGGCAATAATAAGCATTTATTCGCATAACAGTTACGCATATCAAACAAAGAACTTTTCAACTCCGCATACGTCAAGCACCGCAAACCGCCTAAGTGTTGCCCGCCAACACTTGGGGGGCACATTTTTACAAAAAACTCTAACTCCTAAGTGTTGTCCGCCAACACTTGGGGGGCACATTTTTACAAAAAACTCTAACTCCTAAGTGTTGTCCGCCAACACTTGGGGGGCACATTTTTACAAAAAACTCTTAACTCCTAAGTGTTGTCCGCCAACACTTGGGGGGCACATTTTTACAAAAAATTCTAACTCCTAAGTGTTGCCCGCCAACACTTGGGGGGCACAGGCATTCCCTAATTTTGCATTTCTTCCGCTTCCGCTTACCGTTTCCTTTTCCTCCCCCTACCCGCAAACGCGCCTAGAGGGAGTGAGGGCAATGATAAGTACCCGCTGATAGCTATCAGCGGGCACCCGCTAATAGTAAAACACTAATTCCCTAAAAACACAATTCTGGAATATTTGACAAAGTATATCTAATTTCAAAAGTATTATTTCAAATACAAAAGAGTATCCACAAAAAGTATTTCAAACCATCATACTAATCCACTTGCACAAAAATATCTTGCTTTATCCACTTGCATAAAGGTACACCCACTTGCCCACTTGCCCACTTGCATAAAGGTATCTTACTCCATAAGACAAAGAGGCAATATAATATTCAAAGACACCCATGTGCAACAGACAGAATCTGACAAAGTAGTTCAAGTGGCAGAATCAAGGTATGTTTGAGAGGACATCAATCACTGTTCCAATAGTGGCTCACTGTAGCTTTAACGGCACAACTAGTGGGCAACAGTGATTGAAAAACCCAACCTATAAATACCCCCATTCTACACACAAACAAGAGGATCCCTTTCAGACACAAAAAAAGCTCTCACAGAATAAAAGCTCTCTACAATACTCTTCACATACGATATATTTTCACCAGCCCGGTTATTATTATTTCCGATTACTGATTCTCACGCCGGAGGTGCTTGACGGCCACCACCCCCGGGCAAGCATTGTTTTGCAGGTACCCCAAACTCAGGTGAAGTACTTCCGGTAAAGTGCCCAGATCGGTGCGTAGCACGGGTAAAATGCTAGTTTCATATTTGTTTAACTGATTTATTAGGCTTATGAATATCAATCTTTAATACTGAAATTACGTAATTTTTATCCATATCAATAAAATATATTTGATATGAAGTCAATATTTAGAAATCTTATATCCCCATCAATATAATAATTTTAATATGCACTTTAATTAACAACCTCACTATTTAGAAGTTTGTAGTAATATTTTATAATATTAATTTGCAATAATTTAGAATAATATATGTTAACTGGAAACATAATTTTGGAAAAAATATTTAGAATAATATTAATTTTAAAAATGAAGTGAGAGACATATTTAAAATTATTTTATTTTCAAAAATAACATTTTTCTAGTTTGTGTATAAGTGGGGTGGTATATTTGGAAGAACGAAGGAGGGCTGAAAGGGTTTGAACCTCACCGGAGGCAAATGTGTGCATGAACATTTAAACTCGCTGTAATGGACCTTCCTCATAAATAATGAAAATCCAGAGCATATATAGTTATCAGCAGGCTTCACAACGAAAGGATGCATTGGAACGGTACGTAATTTATGCTTCATAAACTTAGTGTGCAATGGTTTTGAGAGCATGCGCATGTGTGTGAGCGTTCTTGCTGCATGTGTACTTCCTTTTAATTATCCTGATGGCATAAGACTAGAACATGATTAATTAAGCTGGAAGATAAAAATGAAACTTTATAGTTTCGCAAATTAATTACGTGGAATATTCTTTTATCATCATTCATTCAGTGCTGTTCGACTGTCTTCGGTCTTCCCCTTCCCCATATCAAATTTGTACTTCATCTTATCAGCGTGACAAGAGTCAGAGCTTCAATTCCACAGTTTAATGTGTTTCTCATGCGTTCTTTTGGAGCACCATACAAGGTCGGTGCTAGGCGGCAAGTGAACTTGCTCCAAAAATAAAATCAGATAACTTTGGGGAGAGCTCATTTCTTTCTAGTGTGCAAATAGTTACGAGGAGTGATCTCAAATGCTTTGTGGTGGAGCTCATGTCTTCCTTATAAGGACTCCTTGGTGGCATGTTTGTTAGACATTAATCTAAACATATTTATCTAATAAGTTAATTATGTAATTTGTTAAGTGTCACATGACTTGGTCATGCAGTAGTAGAGTATTTGTAGGAGTCTGTTTTTGAATTAGTAGTGAGTAGTGGGTAGTTACCAGGAGTAGTAGTTATTTTCATGCCACGATCTTGGCAAGTTCTAGTACTTATTATCTGTATTTCCATTCTGTAATAGTCTAAGAAGTCTGAATGCATTTGTTTTCTCTCGTTTCAGAACAAACACTTGTGTAGTATTGCCTTGTTTTACTCTTGTTTAGCCTACATTTGGTATCAGAGCTGCTATCAACAATTCATATGTCCACCTCCAAACCTACGAACATGGAGACGACAAAGAACAAAGAAGGATCGCTAGGACTCAGTTACCCGATGTTGACTCGGATAAATTATACGGCTTGGTCGGTAAAGATGAAAGCGTATATGGATGCACAGGGAGTATGGGGGGCAATTGAAGCAGATGATTCTAAGGAGAAAGGTGGAAAGGTGGATCCACGAATCAACAAGATAGCACTTGCAGCATTATATCAAGGGTTACCTGAAGACATACTCTTGACTGTGGCTGAGAAGAAAACCGCCAAAGAGGCTTGGGAAGCCATCAAAACCATGAGTGTTGGCGCTGACAGAGTAAAGGAAGCCAAAGTGCAAACTTTGAGAACTGAATTGGATTCACTGTCCATGGCGGAGACAGAAACATTGGATGATTTCTGTATCAGATTATATGGGATAGTAACCAACATTAGGGTGTTGGGAGAAACTGTGGATGAGACTAGTTTGGTCAAGAAATTGTTGAGAGCCGTTCCTTCAAAGTATGTGCCTATAGCAAGCATGATCGAGCAGTTTGGAAAGATGGACGAGATGACTGTTGAGGACATCATAGGGCGCTTGAAGGCTCACGATGAGAGGATAAGAAGCATCCCTGAAGAAAAAGGGGGAAAACTGTTGATGACTGAAGAGGAGTGGCTAAAGAGTGAGTCACCTGATGGGAAATTAATGCTAACTCGTGAAGAATGGGCAAAGCGGGCAAGCAGAGGAAGCAGTGATCAGAAATTCAGACGTGCATCAGGTAGTGGCACTCGTGGTGGGAGAGATCGTAGCCAGATGAGGTGTTTCAATTGTAACATTCTTGGGCACTTTGCCTATGAGTGTAGAAAACCACGTCGAGACAAGGACCAGAAATCTGACCAGAAATCGGAGGTCAACTTAACACAAGTTGAGGGAGACGAACCTGCACTGCTGTTAACTGAATGCGGAGAGGAAGAGAAGGACATAGTGTTGTTAAATGAAGGAAGCATAACACCACAGCTAAAGTCAGAAACCGAGAAGAAAGTTGAATCTAATCTTTGGTACTTGGATAACGGAGCAAGTAACCACATGACTGGGTTACGTTCAAAGTTTTATGAGCTTGATGAGGGAGTAACTGGGCGTGTGAAGTTTGGAGATGGATCTGTTGTTCATATAAAAGGCAAGGGTTCAGTTGCTTTTGAATGCAAGAATGGAGAAAAGCAGGTGTTACGCGAGGTCTACTACATACCATCTCTTTGCAGCAATATCATCAGTTTGGGGCAACTCTCGGAGGAAGGAAATAGAGTGGTTATTCACGGCGAATACTTATGGGTTTATGATGTTAAGGGGAGGCTGTTAATGAAAGTGCAAAGGTCCGCGAATCGGTTGTACAAGGTGTTGCTCGAGGATAAAGCTGGTATGTGTTTAAGTACTAAGGTGGAGGAGGATTCTTGGCTTTGGCATCAACGTTTGGGGCACGTCAATTTCCAGGCCATGAATATGATGTCAAGAGAGGAGATGGTTTATGGCATACCACGGCTGGTGCAACCAAAAGGTATATGCGAGGGATGCCTGATGTCTAAACAAGCCAGGAAGCCTTTCCCACATCAGACAGACTTTGCAGCAAAGAAGGTGTTGGAACTCATACATGGGGACATTTGTGGACCCATTACACCGGAAACTTGTGCAGGGAACAGGTATTTTCTACTTCTCGTGGATGATTTCAGCTGAAAGATGTGGGTATACATGTTAAAGTCGAAAAATGAAGCGTTTGAAGCCTTTAAGAAATTCAGGGCAGTCGTTGAAAATGAAAGGGAAGAAACAGTGAAAGTATTTCGCACAGATAGGGGGGGAGAATTTTGTTCAAATGAATTTAACAGTTACTGCTCTGCAAATGGGATAACAAGACATTACACTACTCCCTACACCCCGCAGCAAAACGGGGTGGTAGAGAGAAGGAACCGCACTGTGGTTGCTATGGCAAGAAGTATATTGACGGGAATGAAGCTACCTTTGAAGTTGTGGGGTGAAGCAGTGAGACACTCTGTGTATGTCCTGAATCGTGTGCCAACGAAGATATTGCGTGGGAGAACTCCTTACGAGGCTTGGACAGGTAACAAACCAGACCTTGGCTTCCTTAAAGTTTTTGGTTGTCTTGCTTTCATGAAAGTACCGTCAGTTCACACTACTAAATTAGATAATCGAAGCAAGGTAGTTGTATATATTGGTAAGGAACCAGGAACAAAGGGGTATCGTTTGTACGATCCCAGCTCTGGTTCGTTGTGTGTTAGTAGAGATGTGACGTTCGATGAAACAAAGGGATGGACATGGGTGGAAACTGATGAAGAAATTAGTACAAGGCAGAACACATTTAGTGTGGAAGGGATTTTTACTAATTCCAGGGATGAAGACAGTGTTGTTGAAACGGAAGTCACCACACCAACTCAGTCTCAGGGTGTGAGCACAGATTACTGGTCAGGTGGGAACTCTGGTGGGAGCTCAGGACAGAGTTCTGTGTCAAGTTTGGACACAGAACCAAGGAAATTCAGGCTGCTCAGTGATGTATACCAGGATGCTGAAAGAGTTGAACTTGATGATGATGAATTGATGTTACTTAATGCTGAAGAACCCGTATGCTTCAAACAGGCAGCAAACGAAAGCAAGTGGAATGAGGCAATGCAGAATGAAATGAACTCGATTGAGAAAAATCAGACCTGGGTGTTAACTGATTTACCTAAAGGGCATAAAGCAATTGGACTTAAGTGGGTATATAAGCTGAAAAGGGATACGAACGGGGAAATATTGAAACATAAAGCACGTCTCGTAGCAAAGGGTTATGTGCAGAAATATGGAGTGGATTTTGAGGAAGTATTTGCTCCGGTTACTCGTTTGGAGACAGTACGGTTGCTACTTGCTCTAGCTGCAAAGAATGGCTGGGGAGTTCATCACTTAGACGTAAAGTCAGCCTTCCTCAACGGAGAAATTCAGGAGGAAGTGTATGTTACACAACCACAGGGGTTCGAAAAGAAGGGTGAAGAGCATAAAGTGTACAAGCTTATTAAGGCGTTATATGGACTTCGTCAAGCACCACGGGCTTGGTATTCACGGCTAAACAAATGTCTTGAAGATTTGGGATTTGTGGAATGCCCTTATGAGCATGCCGTTTACATAAGGCGCGAAGGAGATGAATCATTGATAGTTGGAGTGTATGTTGACGATCTTCTTGTCACAGGAACTAGCAAGGCCAACATTGACAGGTTTAAGAAGGAGATGAACAGGGTTTTTGATATGACAGACCTGGGCAGGTTGTCACACTATTTGGGGATTGAAGTAAAGCAAGAGGATGATTGCATTGAGCTACGACAAACAGCTTATGCAAAGAGATTGTTGGAGAAGGCCGGGATGAGAGACTGTAACCCTGTCAAATACCCTATGGAGCCCAGAATTCAGATTGACAAGGACACTAAAGGACGAACCATTGAGGCTGCAGCATATAGAAGTGTAATAGGAGGACTGAGGTACCTGGTTCACACACGACCAGATATCTCATATGCTGTTGGAGTAGTAAGTCGCTATATGGAGAGGCCGACTGTCATGCACCAAGGAGCTGTAAAGAGAATCCTTCGTTATGTACAAGGCACACTGGATTATGGGATTGAATATCGTCGAGGTACAGGAAATTATTTGCTTGCAGGGTACTCTGACAGTGACTTGGCGGGTAACCCAGATGATCGTAAGAGTACAGGAGGAGTTGTTTTTTACCTGAACCAAAGTCTGATCACGTGGGTTTCACAGAAACAGAAGTGTGTAGCTCTTTCATCTTGTGAAGCTGAATTCATGGCGGCTACTGGAGCTGCTTGTCAGGGTATATGGCTGCGGAATTTGCTTGGGAAGATAACTGATGAGAAGCTCGAACCAGTAACGATTTATGTGGACAACAGGTCAGCAATTGACCTAGCTAAAAATCCGGTGTTCCATGGTAGAAGCAAGCATATAGACATACGCTATCACTTTATCCGTGAGTGTGTTGAGCGTGGTGAGATCATTGTTCGACATGTTGCATCTGAGGAGCAGAGAGCTGATATTCTTACAAAGGCGTTACCAGTGGTGAAGTTTGAAAAGATGCGTGCTTTGTTGGGTGTGAAGAATCTCCAGACAGATGTTTAGATTAAGGGGGAATATGTTAGACATTAATCTAAACATATTTATCTAATAAGTTAATTATGTAATTTGTTAAGTGTCACATGACTTGGTCATGCAGTAGTAGAGTATTTGTAGGAGTCTGTTTTTGAATTAGTAGTGAGTAGTGGGTAGTTACCAGGAGTAGTATATTTTCATGCCACGATCTTGGCAAGTTCTAGTACTTATTATCTGTATTTCCATTCTGTAATAGTCTAAGAAGTCTGAATGCATTTGTTTTCTCTCGTTTCAGAACAAACACTTGTGTAGTATTGCCTTGTTTTACTCTTGTTTAGCCTACAATGTTCACTGTTCCACTGGAACAAAATTAGAGGCTGGTAAAGATCCATCATATGGCCCATACCCGTGTATCGACACTTTTTCTTTACTATTTCATGTGAATAAAATTCTGTGTTGAGTGCACAGTAGATGATGATGATATACAACTGCAGTCTGCAAGTGCTAACTATCACCAAAACCAAGGGAAACAAAATGAAATATATCACTATTAGTTCCTTAACTTTCGAGGAACATAACTGCTGTATACTTGTGCGGAACTTATTTAAATTTGATACATTTTGAGGCTGTTTGGCTAAGTTTAAAATTATTACTTATGACTTAAAATTGTTTAAAGTGATAAGTGAAAAGTAAAAATTTTAAGTCAATATTTGTTTGGCTAATCTTATATTATGAGTGTCTTACGAATAATTAAAAATGTAAACATAAAAATAAATTTGATAAATTATCTATTTTTATGATGATATTAACTTTAATCAAATAAAATTCTCAAAACAAAATAAGTCATTCAAAAAAATACCTCCTACTAACTTTTGACTTTAAGCTGTTTTTTTAATTTAAGTCAATTTCTGAAATAAACAAACATTTTTTGACTTAAAGTAAAAAATGGCTTAAAAGCCCTTTGCCAAACGGGCTCTTTATCATATTGCTACCCAACATGCCACCACATTTTTTGAAGAATGCTATTAAGTTATCGCATCCTAAAGATTACAATATACTCGTGCGAAAAACGGATCATCCAACCTGTGCAGAAATATTTCTTAATTCACAGTATTTATACATAAATTACTTTAAGAAATTCAACTCCTGACAATTTTAAAAGCCGTCACTCATACGTCATACCTAGAATTTAGTTTGAATATTTGATGATAGAATTTGGAAAGAGCTTGTTTTCTCTCTTGACAGGAAAACACTCCATTTGTAAATTAAGCCAAACAAGATCGCCCAGTTTAAACTCTGGTTCACGCCTATATCTGTTAGCCCTTTGATTGTACTTTTTATTCATCTTCCCAAATTGTTTCTTCACAAGTCTTAATAAATGCCACTTGCCTAGATTTGCTTCACAATTCAGGACTTCTTTTCTGGGAAGAGGTGATTTACTAGTGCAATAAACAGAGATGATGTATGATATTTGTAAGCCCAGCCCAGTCAAGCCACAAATATCTAAAACAAGAGTCACCATTCCACTGTGAGAGAGAGAGAGGGATAAAAGGAGGGAGAGATTTCACAGACATGGGGGACTGATTTTTCTCTTGAAAACACACACACTAAAAAGTAAAAACACAGACACAAAGAAAAGAGACATAGGAAGAAGAAACCAGGCAATAATCCCTACGGCTACTTTTAGCCAGTCCAAGTAATCTTTCCTTTGAACACCAACAAAGTAAAACAACCGATAAAATCTTCTGATGGTGGCAGTGTTTATCCCTACGGGCTGTAGCGGAGAAAACGTTAACCATCAATGTATTAGTTCAATAGACAGATAGGGATTCACACCATAAACCACCTCGAATGGACAAGTCCCGATAGAAGGTTTTCTTCCATTATAAAAGTTCTCTTGTGATCCATGTTGGTGTTGGAGTAAGTGAGTAAGTCAGTCTAGTGGCTCAGTCTAGTGGCTCCAGTTGCGCTCCAGTTGCTCCAGTTGCTCCAGCTCATTTTGCCAACTCAGCATAGTTAGTTACGATTAGAATAGTTAGTTAGTATTGTTCTCTTCTCATGTATATATATTGTTGAGTTCTAAGTGAACAAACTGTGATTGTAAATTCAGAATGTAACTTCCCATTCTCTCATAATGTCATTTTATACAATTAGTTAGTTACAATCAAGTCATCATCTTCAATCTTTCATCTGTATTTTCTGCAAATTATCATGGTATCAGAGCAGGTTTGCAAGCTTTTAATGGCGATTTTGACTTGATTTGTTTCGTTCTTGCGATCATAGTCTTCATTTTTAACATTTCGACTATCAGGTGATCTCGATCTTTATCTCGATTTCTTTCGTCTCGAGAGAGATTATTCATATCTTGTTCGTTGTTGATCTTGCTTATATCGTATCTGTAGATTCAAGATCTTGTTCATCATTTTTTTGTTCGTGTTCTTAAATTGTTTACATATACATCTTTCGTGTATGTATATTTTACATATCTGAGTCTGTTTTCTTGAGTAATTCATGGCTGAATCTAGGACTAGAGTTTCTTTAACACCGAATCAAGATCCTAATTCTATGTATTTCATTCATCCATCTGACGCAAACACTTCACAATTAGTTTCTGTTAAGTTCAATGGAAACGGTTTTAATAACTGGAAAAGATCAATGATCTTAACTTTATCTGCTAAGAACAAGATTGGATTTGTTAATGGTAGTATACCTAAACCTGTTGATTCTACATCTGCTGAGTTCAAAGCGTGGGAACGGTGTAATGATTTGGTTTGTTCCTGGATATTGTATAACTTGGATGATGTCATAGCTAAGAGTGTATTGTTCTTAAAAACTGCAAGGGAAATATGGATAGATTTGGAAGAACGTTTTGGTTATGTGTCTATGACACAGGTGTATTCATTAGAACAACAACTTGCTGAAATTCATCAAGGAGCTGATAATATTTCTGAATTTTTTACAAAGATTAAGACTCTCTGGGATGCTATAAGTGATTCTAATCCATTACCACAGTGTACATGTTCTAAGTGTACTTGTAATCTAGAGCAAAGAGTATATCAAATGCAGCAAGATCAGAGAATGATACAGTTCATGATGAAATTAAGTGAGGATTTTGCAACTGTAAGAGGAAATTTGTTGATGCAACATCCTTTGCCAAGTGTTACAAATGCTTACAGGATGTTTGCACAGGAAGAAAGGCATAAAGAGATATCTCATTTAGCTAATCAAACTGAAAGTTTGGCATGTTTCTCAGAGAAGAAGAATATCAAACAATTCAAGCCACAGAATGCTTATAATAGATTCTCTTCTAACAGAACTAATGAGAATTCAGCTGGAAATATGACAGGGAATGCAGGAAGAAGATCACAGTACTATTGTACTCATTGTAAGATTTCAGGACATAGTGTGGAAAGATGTTTCAAAATTCATGGTTTTCCACCAGGATTCAAATTTAACAACAGAGACAAGAAGGTAGCTGCAATCTCTCAGGTTAATAAGTCTAGCAATGATAATGAATCTTCAAGTCAGTTTTCTCAGGCTCAATACAACCAATTTCTGGAAATGTTCAATAAACACAAGAATACAGAGGAAGATAAGAATTGTCATGCACTTTTAGCAGGTAATATTTGTCTGCTGTCTAAATTCAATACAAATTGGATAATAGACAGTGGGGCCACTGATCATATGTGCTCAAACATTAATTTGTTTCATACTTATAAGACAATTGATGACAGTGATAAATTTATCACTGTTCCTGATGGGAGAAAGGTATAGATTACACATGTAGGAAATGTTATTTTGGATAATAACATAACTCTGCAGGATGTGTTTTTTGTTCCAGATTTCCAGTTTAATCTAATTTCTGTCAAGAGATTTTGTCAAGACTTGAATTGTCAGCTAGTTTTTACACATGACAAGTGTTTTATCCAGGACCTTTCACAGAAGAAATCTCAGATGCTTCTTGGTAATCTTCATGGTGGTCTATTTCATACTGCAACAGAGTCAAAGAATTCTAAAGTGTGCTGTACTGCATTGGAACAAGCCCAATTATGGCATCTAAGGATGGGGCATTTACCATTTTCTCAGTTGAAGTTGATCAATTCTCAGATTGATGTCAAAACTTGTATAAAAGATACTATTTGTCAAGTGTGTCCTGCTGCTAGACAAACTAGACAATCGTTTTCTATTAGTAGTATCAAAACTACTTCTGTATTTGATCTGATTCACATAGACATCTGGGGTCCTTATAAGACCAAGTCTTATTCTGGTTGTACTATGTTCTTAACTATAGTTGATGACTATAGTCGTTTTACATGGGTACATCTTATAAAAACTAAGGCTGAAGCAGCTTCTGTGTTGATCAATTTTGCATCATATGTGGAAACTCAGTTTAATTCAAAGATTAAAAGCATTCGTTCTGATAATGCAAAGGAGTTTTGTGAGGGAATTTTGCAGAATTTTTGTCAGCAAAAAGGGATTATTCATCAAAGAAGTTGTGCTTACACACCCCAACAAAATGGGGTGGTAGAACGTAAGCATCGTCCTTTACTGGAAACAGCTCGTGCTTTATCTTTTCAGTCGAAAATTCCTCTCAAATACTGGGGTGAGTGTATTCTATGTGTTGTTTACTTAGTCAACAGAATGCCTTTAAAAAGTGTTAATGATCAAACACCTTATTTTGTTCTTTACAATAAAGAACCAGATCTGTCTCATCTTAAAACATTTGGCTGCTTATGTTTTGTGACTACTAATAAAGTTCATAGGACTAAGTTTGATGCTAGAGCATGTCCTGGAGTTTTTCTTGGTTATACTGTTTCTACAAAAGGTTATAAAATTCTAGATATTGCTACAAATAGCATTTCCATTTCACGAGATGTTATCTTTCATGAAAAAAATTTTCCATTTCACTTCCAAAATACAAACACTATTTCTGATTCATTTCCATCTACCATTTATCTTCCTTCTGTCACTCCTGTTGACAGTCATGATACTTCTAATATAATTGATACATTGGTTACTCCAATTCCTGCTGAACCTGATTCTAGTTCAATTTTGAATTCTGAAACTTCTGTTTCTTCTAGTACACCTGATACATCTGGTTCATCTTCTTTTTCAAACTCAGAAGTTTCTGATATCAGTACATCCTTACCTATTATTCAAAGAAAATCTATAAGAACTTCCTCTAAACCTACATATCTTCAAGATTACTACTGTAATACTGTTGTTCAAAACTCTCATTGGTGTAATCTAGTTAAATACTCAGATTTACCTTCACCAAAATAGTGTTTTATTTCTAAGGTTTGTGATTTAGTTGAACCTACATCTTATATTGAAGCATCACAGAATCCTCTTTGGGTTGATGCTATGACTAAGGAATTAAATGCTCTTGAAAAGAATAATACATGGGAACTTGTTGACTTGCTAAAAGGATAAAAGGCTATAGGTTCAAGATGGGTTTACAAGGTAAAACTTAAGGCAGATGGTACCTTGGAAAGATGTAAAGCACGTTTAGTAGCTAAGGGTTTTAAACAGCGTTATGGTGTTGACTATGAAGAGACATTCTCTCCTGTGGTGAAAATGTCTACTATTAGATGTTTATTAGCAGTGGCTGCTAGCAAGGGATGGCCATTATATCAACTTGATGTGGATAATGCTTTTTTGCATGGTGAATTGTCAGAAGAAGTCTATATGAAAATGCCTGATGGAATGCCTAATCCTTTCAATAAAGTCTGCAAGCTTATAAAATCAATTTATGGATTAAAACAGGCATCAAGAGAATGGCATGCTAAGCTTACTGATACTTTGAAAAGTCAAGGTTTTGTTCAATCTAAGAACGATTATAGCCTGTATATTCGAAGAACAGGAGATCTTATTTGTGTGGCAGCTGTATATGTAGATGATGTTATTCTTACTGGGACTGATCAAGTTACTATTTCTGCAATCAAAGCATTTCTTCACCAGGAGTTTGGTATTAAGGATTCGGGTTTACTGAATTATTTTATGGGTATAGAGGTTAGTCATATGCCATCTGGTATCTTCTTAAGTCAAAAGAAATTCACACATGAATTACTATCAGGTTGCTCTTTTGATTTAACTCGCAAAGTTTCAACTCCATTACCTTTAAATGTTAAGCTTTCTGCAAATGATGGTGATGTCTTAGATGAACCAGAGATTTATCGATCTTTAGTTGGCAAACTTAACTTTCTTACTACAACTCGTCCTGATTTGGCTTATGCTGTTCAATCCTTAAGTCAATTTATGCATGATCCTCGTACATCTCATTTTGATGCTCTTATTCATACCTTAAGATACGTTAATCATACAATTGGACATGGCATTCTTTTAAAAGCCAAAGCTGATATCAAATTACAGGCATTCACTGATTCAGACTGGGCAGCATGTCCTGATTCACGTAAATCAGTTACAGGTTATATTCTTCTGCTAGGTGAATCTCCTGTCACCTGGAAATCAAAGAAGCAAAGTACTATCTCCATGTCATCTTCTGAAGCCGAATACCGAGCCATGGCATCTGCTGCATCTGAAGTGACATGGTTAGTTCGTTTGCTAGAAGAACTTGGTGTTTCAAATCTCAAACTTGTTACACTGTTTTGTGATAATCAATCAGCAATTCATATTGCTCGTAATCCAGTGTTTCATGAAAGAACGAAACACATCGAGATTGATTGCCATTTTACTCGAGATAAGGTTTTAGAAGGGCTTATTCAACTTACTTATTTGCCAACCACGTCTCAACTAGCCGATGTGTTTACTAAAATTTTGCCTTCACCTCATTTTATAGATCTTCTTTCCAAGCTAGGATTTCATGATCCTCCTGTTCATGAACCTCCTATCTTGAGGGGGGTGTTGGAGTAAGTGAGTAAGTCAGTCTAGTGGCTCAGTCTAGTGGCTCCAGTTGCGCTCCAGTTGATCCAGTTGCTCCAGCTCATTTTGCCAACTCAGCATAGTTAGTTACGATTAGAATAGTTAGTTAGTATTGTTCTCTTCTCATGTATATATATTGTTGAGTTCTAAGTGAACAAACTGTGATTGTAAATTCAGAATGTAACTTCTCATTCTCTCATAATGTCATTGTATACAATTAGTTAGTTACAATCAAGTCATCATCTTCAATCTTTCATCTGTATTTTCTGCAAATTATCAGTTGGAGTTTATAGAATCCATTAAAGTTGAGTTTCAAATTGTTTTTTTTTTAAATACTGCATCACGTGTAAGTTGTCTGCTGGATTTTATGACAAGTTATTCTGTTTTCCGGAATTAACCTGATTGTTAAAAGAATCGGGCTTACATATTGGATAACCAAGTCTAGAAATTTTGGGCTTCCTGGTAAGGGTGTTTTACGGTTATTTGTTAGGAATCTGCCCGATTCCCGGCGAATGCGGAAGCGATTTGGTAAATATGTGTGCTTAGATTCCACAAATATACGTGATAGTAATAAAGCAACAAACCAACAATACAGTAAAAGAGACAAGAGATTTAACGTGGTTCGGCCCAGCCTACATCCACAAGAGTAACAACTTCACACTAGATAAAAGAGATTACAATATCCGGGTATCCGGCCCCTGAATTTTATACACAAATTCAGCCCTACGATACCTATTATGTATATCCCCAACACACTGAAGTGTATATCTCAAAACCTCCCCCTATCACTGTTTCCCGACAACCTTTCCTTCTCTCCCTCTCCCAACCCGGATAGTGCCACACAACCTGATAGAAAGACCCCTACAGCGGGACCACCTCCGATGGCTGCAGTCAGACCCAAGTACCCTAAGGAATAGTTTAGGCACGAGGACCTTCTATCCCGACACTTCCTGAAAGCGGGGGCTAAACCGGCTCTCCTGCTAGACGGACTATCTAGCAGCTATATAGAGAGAGAAGAGAGAAATTTGGTGTAGTTTTAGTAATGAAGGGGAGGAGGTATTTATAGTAGGAAATATGTAGTAGGTGGGGAGGGGGTTGGTGAAGATTGATGAAAGAGTTGGTGGAAAAGAAAAATTAGGCAGCAACCTAACAATCTCCCCCTCTTTCCAAACTCACAGCTCTTCACTTGCACTCCATACCTACGCCCTATTGGCACAACTCCAACTTTTCCTCGATCCGTATCATTCCCTACGACAAAGCTCCCCCCGAGTCCAAGACTCCAAACTATACCCTAGTTTGCACATTCATTCTCGAATGCCCACTTGCTATACGCACAAGTGTACCATTGACCTCTATTTGTCCAACTACATACATGTGAAGCAATCTATTGTATACACACATACTCACTTGATTCACGTCGGCCAATCCCATATATAGTCCATCACATACGTAAGTGTGACCATCACACACAAAAGTGTGACCATCGATCTTTCATTTACTCCCCAACTGCATATCAAACAAATCAATCTGTTGCATGGTTCACTACTCACTTGATTCGTGTTGATCGATGCCCATATGCAGCTGCAACACACCAACTACTCGATGTCGTGGAAGCCCTTCGACCAAGCATCCATCCCAACAGTCTTTGCACCATCGTCTAGACTGGAAGGCAATACAACCGCAGCAGTATCCTTCAAGTCACTCTTCCCTCGTGCACGAGATAACCAGATTTTCGAAGCTCCGGTACGTTCTGGCCACGTACTAATCAGACGATATATTCCCCCATGTAGCTCTCCCTTCATCCGAACCACACGGCCTCTTTTGATATCCATAGCTCCCCCTACTACAGAGCATCTGTAGCCTTCTGAAGCTAACCGACCGATAAATATTAGATTCTTCCTCAGCTTAGGCACATATCTTACCCCGTTCAAGCTGCGAACTATTCCATCGAACATTTTGATTTTCACAATTCCAATCCCCTTGATCTCACAAGTAGATCCATCAGCCAAAGAAACTGTTTCATTCTTTGTATCTTGGAATTTGTCAAAATGCCCCCTCTCGGAACATACATGGTAAGATGACCCTGAGTCTAATATCCATTCTCCTGGAGAACTAGTGCCTCGATTGAAGATGGTGCAAACATCTTCACAATCGAGAGTAACCACAGCCAATGATGCATCTGGATCCTTCTTATTAAGCGGACAATTCGACCTAATATGACCCCACTCCTTGCAACCAAAGCACTGCATGCCCTTTTCACTATATCTGGATTTACCCCTGCTATTGGTAGATCCTCTCATAGCACCCCTTCCCCTATTATTTTGACTACGCAAAGCCAAAATTGTCATTCCGTCCTTGTCACCATCCTGGTTCTTCCTTCCAGCATTTGACAAAAGTGCTGACTGAACCTCCTCCATTTTTAACGTGTCCTTTCCGTACAAAATGGTTGTGACCAAATGATCGAATGACTCCGGAAGCGAAGTAAGAAGAATAAGGGCCTTATCTTCTTCCTCCAATTTTACATCAACCTTTTCAAGTTGATCAACAATACCATTAAACACATTCATGTGCTCAATAACATTGCCTTGAGCTGCCATCTTCAGCTTGTATAACTCGCGCTTCAGATTTAACTTTGTAGTCAAGTTCTTCCCGAGATACAATGTCTCCAACTTTGACCATAATTCCTTCGGCGTGCTTTCGTCAGCAATATTATTGATAATATTATCTGCAATGCATAGTCTGATGGTACTCATGCATTGCGACTCAGCATCCTCCCAATCTTCAGCGCTCATCGTTGTTGGCTTTCGCTCCTTCCCCTTCAAAGCCCTTGCTAGCTTCTGTTGGGTTAGGATATCCTTTACCCTTCTCTGCCAAAGAGTAAAACTTCCTTTACCATCATATGGAGTCAAATTGAATCCTCTAATACTTGTCATGATCTCCGTTTGTACACACAAACCAATCTAAACAACTAAATCAATTGGCCAGGTAAGTGTAAGAAACAATGGGAGCACTTCCGTCAAAACGGCGCCTTATTAGACAACCACTTTTTTTAACGACTTTCCTTCGGCACCAATAATTTAGACACAACTAGCTCTGATGCTAACTGTTAGGAATCTGCCCGATTCCCGGCGAATGCGGAAGCGATTTGGTAAATATGTGTGCTTAGATCCCACAAATATACGTGATAGTAATAAAGCAACAAACCAACAATACAGTAAAAGAGACAAGAGATTTAACGTGGTTCGGCCCAGCCTACATCCACAAGAGTAACAACTTCACACTAGATAAAAGAGATTACAATATCCGGGTATCCGGCCCCTGAATTTTATACACAAATTCAGCCCTACGATACCTATTATGTATATCCCCAACTCACTAAAGTGTATATCTCAAAACCTCCCCCTATCACTGTTTCCCGACAACCTTTCCTTCTCTCCCTCTCCCAACCCGGACAGTGCCACACAACCTGATAGAAAGACCCCTACAGCGGGACCACCTCCGATGGCTGTAGTCAGACCCAAGTACCCTAAGGAATAGTTTAGGCACGAGGACCTTCGATCCCGACACTTCCTGAAAGCGGGGGCTAAACCGGCTCTCCTACTAGACGGACTATCTAGCAGCTATATAGAGAGAGAAGAGAGAAATTTGGTGTAGTTTTAGTAATGAAGGGGAGGAGGTATTTATAGTAGGAAATATGTAGTAGGTGGGGAGGGGGTTGGTGAAGATTGATGAAAGAGTTGGTGGAAAAGAAAAATTAGGCAGCAGCCTAACATTATTAACATAGTAGCAGATATATTGTTGATCCCTGTGAAGAGATTCAGAGGCAGGAATCATTTAGCTACTTGTTCTAGAAATGTGTTGATTTGTGGATTTGTGGAATTTGGGTGAACTTGATATTGCTCGGAAAGCGTTTGATAGTATTAGTGACCAAACAATGGTGTCATGAACAATACTGATTGGTGGGTGTTTACGACCAAAATGGCCTGTAGAGACTTTTAAGCCTTATAAGGAAATACAAGGTGGAGGATTGTGTGAGTTTACAAGGAAACGCTCTGGATACGGGTGACTTTTAATCCGTAGAGGTTCAGAGGCAAAGCTCCACATAAGCAATACCGTTTGGTTCGATTATTTTAATTATGGCGAATAACTTTCACTGCCAAAGAGTTCATAGCATCGTCTACTTCTCAACTAGGAGAAAGTGCTGGAAGCAGGGTTCTCACTCATGTTGATTTTGGGCACGAGCATGAAATTGCAAGAATTTCAGGAGAGATGGGTTATATTGACATCATGACCAGAGGAGGTCTCAATGGCACACCTATGCTGAAACTAGCTGGTCTTCGGATATCAATTACCATTAGAACAGAAGTTTGCAAAAGAAGCATTGGATTTGTCTTATAATTCGTTAACTGAGACTCTGCCTTCGGGGCTGTTTGAGTTGAGAAATTTCACCAAATTGCTTTTAATTTCTAATGATATTTCGGGTTTTATAACGAAGAAAATTGGAAATGCTTCTAGTTTAGTAAGGCTCAAACTTGGGGAAGATAGGATAATAGGGGAAGTTCCCAGAGAGATTGGAGGTCTTAAGAGCTTGAATGTTCTTGATGGATTTTGGCAGTATGTTACGGGGTTAGTTGCTTCTTCGTCAGATACTACTAATACTCTCTTTTCTGATCCTCCTGGTGCCAAGCTTAAGTTGTACGGATCTGGGGTTTTTAAGCAACTAAGAAAGCATGAAGATGAGTGGAAAGATTTTAGAAAAGTGACCAAGATTTGTAATGATAGTGCTGATGATTTGTATGGTTCAAAAGAAATGGCATTGCTCAAGAGATGTTGTTCCTGACCAAAACTACACTGAGCGGCATGTCAAACAAGGACGCCGTCGTTCAAGAAAGCCTGTAGAAGGTCAAACTAGCCATTCCGTTTTCGGAACCACAAACACTACTGCTAAGTTTCTGCCTGCACCGTCTCCTCAGCCCAACCGATAAAGATCAGCTCGACATTAAAGATATTAGTTTTGTCGGGGAAGTACTCTTATTCACCAGCTGAGTACCATGATGGGGTGTTTAAAATTCCAATCTTTGTCAGAAATTCGAGTATGAAGATACCAGCCACACCTAACATTGCTCATCTGCAGTGTACAAGCTCTGCTTGCTGGTTCCATTTCAAGGTCTCTAGATCAGATCCTGCACAAGAAACGAAATCAAAGGATTCGTGTTTCTCAAGCAATGTTGATGGCAAAGGGATGGACGAGAACAAAAACCATGTGAGGAATTCAAAGACAATTAAAGTAGCAATTGCATTGCTAGTCACCTTGGCAATATCAGTGGTGATCATGGGTGCCTTCGCTGTAATTCGAGCATGCAGAAGGATTTGTGGAGATGATGATTCGGAGATGGGAGACACATGGCCTTGGCAATTCACTCCATTCCAGAAGCTAAATTTTTCTATAGAGCAAATTTTGAGATGCTTGGTAGGTTCCAATACGATTGGTAAAGGTTGTTCTGGAGTTGTTTATCGTGCAGAGGTGAAGACTGGTGAGGTTATAGCAGTAAAAAAAAAACTACGAACATCAAGATTCATCTTTGTGCAGTTTTGGTGGTTGTAGTAATTGTCCCAAGTGCCATTGGGCTTTAATTATATCCAAACCACCCATATGCTAAAATTTTGTAGAATAGAGAGAAGTGGTGGCTGATAACTTCTCTAGAGAGGTTTTTTATCCATTTGGTGTAAAAATGGAAGATGCCGTTGAGATAATTGCATGGTGATCAGAAATATGGAGAAAATGAATCTTATTCCTTGCTAGCATGTATAATGCTATATTGTCTGGACATTTCCGAGAGGAAAACTTCTCTGGTCATGAAAGACTTGTTGTTGAGACCATCGTCAGCCTTCTGCCAGCTGAGAGACCCGCTATTCCAATCACCCTTCTTTGATGCTTACCTCAAAGCTCATCAAGGTTTGTCTGATCAAAACAAGAAGAAGCTTTGCGAATTGGTTAATTTTCAAAAGCTTTCCCGAGAAGCTGGTGCACATGCTGCCCAGAACGAATGCCTTCCTCTACAATCTATGGTCCAAATGCTCTACTGTGAACAGCTAAGACTTCGAAATGCCTTGTCATGAGGTCCCAGCCATCATGTCAGCCGTAGATCAGAAACTCTGTATTATTCTTGGTCTTTCGAAAGACTTGTTGACAATTGAGCGCCTTTCAGATTGGTGCATTTTTCAATTGGTAAAGACAAACTTCTCAACATTCTTGGTGGATAATATCCAATTGTTGCAGCTGAAAGCACTCAGTCTAACAGCATCGAACTTATATGATCGATGAGGTACTGTTGTTGTTAAAGTTGTCAATGACAAAACGACCACCAATACATTATCATCTACCTGATGATGAGCAGAAGCAGATTCAAATGGCAACTGCTCTATTGATTCAGTTGGTTCATTATAGTGCCAATCTTCCTAATGCTTTAAGGGAGTCGGACAACACTTCATTCCTTTGCCTCTTTCCCTAACAAGTGTCATGGGGTAGTCCCAGAGGCATGTTGTCCTTTCTGGACTCGAGTCCTTTAGAGATTTACTAATTCAAAAGGTCATGATGCTGCAGAGCTAGGAAACATGATTGATAATCTTGTAGCTGATTTATTGATAACATCGAATTTGCCCGAGTATCCTGCTTCGGCTCTTACTCTGGAGGTGCTTTGTGTGCTACTACTTCAGAATGCTGGTTCGAAATCCACGGATATTGTTGCTCGTTCAGTGACGATTGAACTCCTTGGTACAGTTGCTGCCAGGTTGAAACAGGATGCTGTTCTATGTGTCAACAATGGCTGCACCGTCCATAGTGTCAACAATGGCTGCACCGTCCATAGAAGGCTGCACCGTCCATAGAATTTCAGCACCAATGTATTGACTCTGTGTATCATTTCTCCTATATATAGGATCCTTTAGATTGTAATAAAACATAACAAATATATACAATATTTCTTCTCCTGTCAATACTCTCTCTCTCTGTATGCTATCATATTTTAACACTATGTAGGCTGGGACTGTTAGTTTTTGTGCTTGTAGGGAGCAACTTCTTGTGTTACAAACGGCTTTTATTCGCTCAAACAATCATCCTCGATAGCTATTGTGCCAACCAGGGATTCAATAGGACCAACGTTTGAGGAAAGCAATTCTTACAAAGATCCTGAAGTCACCTTTACTGAGAGTGACGATGACAAGGACACAGTATCGGTATCAAGCCCTGCCGAGTTCTCATCATCAGAAGGTTTGAGGCACACACGTAATCATCCCGACAAGAGGGAATCTTCACATAACTTGCTCGACAGCTCGGATAGAGACTTTTCGTCACATCCAGAATGCCCTGAAAATATTAAGAAATCCAAGAAAACATTCTCAAGCAGCAGTTCTAAATGGTTATGATCATTGGCAACCAACACCCTCTGGCATCCAACACTTCATCTTTTTCCAGGTATTACTCTCATCAACCTGCCTGATTATGCATTTATTTTGTTTCTGAAAGTTTAAAAACAAACAAACAAAATCAATTAGACAATTACAATGCTGGACCTATCAATTCCCTTACGAAAGATTTTCTTATGTCAGGAGCGAATTAATTCAACTAAAAATCATCGTATGTAGCTTCCCTACGGCTACGGTTTAGACTGCATATTTAAAGCAATATGCCCATCAAATACTTCTTATTAAGAACCCCGATATCTTATTGTTCGCCGGGAAAAACTCTACCTCTAATTGCCTTCGGTCTATAAGGATATTATAACCTATCCACTAAAAACCCAGTAGATATAACATTGGTGTCATACACATGACAGAAACAAACACATAAAGAACTCACATGTGCATTTCTTATTTGAAACATCGTTCCTTGTTATTTCTTTATATTATGAAAGCCTTATGTATTTAAATGCACTATGACTTTAAGCATTAGCACTGTACGAAGCATTTGAATTTTCGTATGTGTGGTTATAAGGCCGTAGGCCTAGTTCGTACAAACATGCTATCATTTTATGTATCAGTACTGTACGGTGGTTACAATGCCCACTTGTGGGATTTTAGCGCCTTTGGCTACGGCTCTGGCCATGCCTTCCATATGCAAGGATTCCTTCAACCACACCAATGAAAAGCCGACATAATTATAGTTAAGGAATGAATGTATATGTATCAAATGTTCCTTCTGATTTTACAAATTATAGCCTTATATCCATAAGGTCAGTATAGCCTTATATCTATGAGGTCATGCGAGGATATCTTTAGCCCCCTATTCAAAAAGCCAGTATAATTAGTTCATCGTTAACTCCACTAAGACACACTTATTTGCTGCATCCTACCAAATAATAAACCATGACTATATCTGACTTATAGTGTATATTACAAAGAAGCCAACTTATACAGACACTACAAGAAAAAATCGACCACACAACGGTTTTTATCCGTTGTCTGAAGCCCTCATTTTCCGTTGTCTATTGGAATGCCGTCTGTTACGCGTATCAGACGACAACAGCTTAACCGTTGTCTTGTTGCAGAAAGACAACAGACGTGGTTTCAAAACTGTTGTAAGAAGCTTGGGTCATACAACGGTTAAGTTTTTGAAAATGTTGTGTGTATTACGTGAAGACAACGACAACATTTTTTAAAAATGTTGTGTAATACATGGATCATACAATGGTGTTTTAAATTTGGTCTATTGTCTGATTATGTTTTTAACAAGGGTTGTTTCAGAAATGTCTGTTGTGTAATACCTGGATCATACAATGGTTTTTGAAATTTGGTCGATTGTCTGATTATGTTTTTAACAAGGGTTTTTTCAGACATGTCTATTGTGTACTACCTGAATCATACAACGGTTTTTAAAATTTGGTCTATTGTCAGATTATGTTTTTAACAAGGGATATACCTGGATCATACAATGCTTTTTTAAATTTGGTCTATTGTATGTGTTATAACTACACCACACTTTCGGTGCTTACAACATGTTGTCTGAATATATAAGACACGATGTTTTCATTTTGCTAAAAGTGTTGTTATGTTTTCTTATAGACAATGGGTGCATTTTTTTTGCTGTTGTGCGAATTTTCTATACACAACGATATGGTCGTTAAAAGCATGGTCTAGTTATAAAGCACATGATGGTTTTTTTATAAATCTTGGGTATTAAAAAAGCATTGCCTGTTACAGAGAATAACAAGTATTCCACACAATGCCCTAATTGGCTACATACTAGAAAAATCCAAATATTACCAAATTTACAAATACATAACTTGTCCACAAAACTTAAATAAAAGGACAAAATCAAAGCCCTAGCATACTAGAATTTGTCCATTGAATTGTTGTTGCCTCTACTTTCCTTGTAGTTCAACTGAAATGTCTCTGTCTTCATGTGAATTTTCGACGAAACAAGCCTTTGTTCCATTCAATTCAAAAATTGACTGAAACAATGCATCATATAATCAGAGACAATATTCAATCAACCTTATTAGAAATATGCCAATGAAATATTAAAAATTTACAGATTCCATATTATCTATCAATTGATGCTTGTCTGATGGTTGTCACAATTACAATCAGCTACTAAAACTAAGTGCATAAACTAAAAAAAAAACATGTCATGCAAGTTTTCTATAAGTATATTCCTTTAACTGTGACCAGTCTTCTGTCTCTGCAGGAAGTACATTTTTCTTTATCTCATGACAGCAAGTATAAGAAAATGCTCATAGAGGATATCCGATCACTCATGACGGCCATTACATATTCTACATAATGATCAAGTTTTATTAGGCTGAGAGGCATGATTCATTGCCATTTTCCAGTCAGAAATAGAGCTTACATTGTTTTGCTTTGAGGAGATGCATGATTCAGTACTATTATGATTATGACCAACAAAGTTCTGATTAGGGCCCTCAATAGCTATGGTAACCTCCTTATTTCGCCTTGCAAGTTCTCCAGCAAGTAGAGTATTGCTTGGCATGATGCGTTCCACGTCGTACCTTGAGATGTAAAAGTTTGTAACAGCATTTGTACCATGAAACTTGATTGCTACTATATCATATGCCTCTGCTGCTTCCTCTTGGGTGCCTGCATTAGTTTGATTCAACAAAACCAGGACAATAAGTTTCGTAAACTCATAATATTAGAGTCTGTACATGAAGTGGCAAAAAGATTAATACCCAAATTAAGCAAGTGACTAATGACCATGTTGATGGTGTCTGCTAAAGTAAAAAACAGAAAACCAAGATTTCAAAACAACATTTATTTTAACATTCACAAGTTTAAATTAGGAATAATCAGAACATTAAGACCTTGTCACTCCTTGTACATAGAAGCTCCCCTAGAGAAGCCACTGCTTTTCCTGCAAAATATACTAGTACCATATTTTTAGTTACCTTGATACCTGCTGCAAATTGAAATTCCAAATTGTCTGGACACTGCCAAGTGTATTAGTTTGTTCAGTTTGTGCAAAGTTATAAACCAGTAATATTTCTGTTTGAACCTTATTAGCTGTAAATAATTTACCTTGGGTTTGAAGCTTAATGCACCAATTGACATACCATCAGCATAAGCCCAGCAGTAATTTCCGCTATGTGCCACCTCACCAACAATACTACATAAAATATAACTTCTATAGTAAGATACATAACCTACAATGTTCTTGTTTTTCCATGAAAATTATGCACTGACAACATTGATTTATACCAAATATAAGAAGGCAGAAACGTCAAAATTGTCACAATCTAAAAAGAAAAATAATTCTAATCATTACATAAGCAGCCGATCAATTCGGGTGGAGCTGACTATTAAACATCGACTTCCAGTAGATATTTATGGTGTAGATCATCACACGCCCCAATTCATATGACCCAAGTTTTGACTAGATCATATTGTCGTTAAATGTAACTACAACAAATAATGAAGTTATATATCTTGTAAAAGAAATGTTAATAGTTATAACAATTTTAAATCTGTAACAAAAAATCCCTGAACATGCCAAATAACATCAAATTACACAAAACTAATTTTGAAACTAGCTTTCATATCACTAAATCTTCACTAAATCCTAGTTGTTTGTGTTTATCAACCCTGCCTTGATTGTTTAACTTAAAGTAGTATTTGTTTATCCGAAACCATGTTATTCCTGTAACATATGTAACTGAAATCATTAGGGAAAAAAGACAAATCAACATTTAGGAAAACCCATGTACGACACCTGGATAGGAGCAGGCTGCATATAGCAAATATTTCATTCCTTACAAATGCAAACACCATTCGAGACAACAAACAAAACTAGGACTTCACCAAACTAAAAAGATAAATGTACTAACCAAAGCACTAACATTTGCCAATATAAAAGATAAATGTACTACATCACTCGTCCGTGTTTGGAGGTAGCGGTTCTATCCACCGGTACAACGAACGCCATCACTGCCATTGTCGGCTTCTTTTCACCAATTCAAGCCACCATATTCTTCTCCCCTCTGATAAAAATCCTCACCTACACAAATATAAGCAAACATAATCAAGCACACAAACCTCCGTTTACCAAGAAATTAAAAAAATGGAAGACCTTCTGAGTAGTCCAACCATACTCAAGCACTCTTAATTGTATCCAAACCAATTATATCTGAAACAATAAAAACCACACTAATTACCACCACAAACTTGTTAAAGACCCCTAATTAAAAACCCATCTAAAAGATACAGTTACTCAAGCTACTATGAATACCCATCTAAAAGAACTGTCAAGATAGAATTAAGAAAGCAATGGCATAGGTATTTACAACACAAACTTGTTCAAGATCCCTAACTAAAAAAAAATTCAAATTAGATACACTCATCACTCTCAGAAACACCAACCAAACTTCCCAACGCAAATACCAGATAGAAGAAATACAAAACCATACAAGTACGGAAACGAACAAAACTAATCGAACCAAAAGACCCGGTACATTTCAAGATCCAAATCACACTTTACTTAGAGAAGACCTGCTAGGGTTTTGAGATGAGATGCTGAGGCAAGGGGATAAAGTGAGGCGGAGAGTGTTATACATGAGTGTTATACACGCTGAGGGAAGGGGATAAAATTAGAATGAGAGGGAATGAGGAGGGGTTGAAATTTTTGTTAAGGGGGGAAACAAATTATTAGCAAAAAGGGGGGAAATGAGGGAGAACAGAGAGGGAGAAATAAAATTTGTTAGGCGGTGAAATGAAATTTGTCATATAATATATTTGTGATTAGTACTTTTAAGAGACTTATATTATAAAATCTTATAAGATAAATTTAAATTTTTTTAATTTTTTGTGAACATTATTAAAATAATTAGATATTTGGATCATCAAAAAATTAATCAAAAAAATATTACGTACAATCGGGACGAGACTATTTAGAGTAGGTATTACTTTTGGGAAGTTTATATTAAAAAATCATACAAGATTAATATTAATTTTTTTAATGATTTCTTCGATGAACAAACCATACGAATGTTAATAAACACTAATTTTAGTGTTGGGAAAAAATAATCAAAAAATAATAAGGTCCGATTGTACGAGATTTTAACAAAAATGTAATAAAAATGCTGCTTCATGTAACGGGGCAAGATCCAGATTCACTAAATAAATTTTTGAATGATTTCTTCGACAATTGAACCGTACGGACGTTAATAAACACTCGTTTTAGTGTTGCAAAAAATAATCAAAAAATAAAATGTTCGGGTTGTATGAGATTTTAACAAAAAACGTAATAACAGTGTTGCTTCCTGTAACGGGGCAAGATCCAGATTCACTGGATAATTTTTTTGAATGATTTATTCGACGATCGAATCGTACGGATGTTAATAAACACTCGTTTTAGTGTTGGAAAAAAATATTCAAAAAATAACAAGGTCCGGTTGTACGAGATTTTAACAAAAACGTAGTCAAAGTGCTGCTTCCTATAACGGGGCAAGATCCAGATTCACTGGATAATTTTTTTGAATGATTTCTTCGATGATCGAACCGTACGGATGTTAATAAACACTCGATTTAGTGTTGAAAAAAAATAATCAAAAAATAAAAAGGTCGGGTTGTATGAGATTTTAACAAAAACGTTGTAAAAGTGATGCTTTCTATAACGGGGCATGATCTAGATTCACTTAATAAATTTTTTGAATGATTTCTTCGACGATCGAACCATACGGATGTTAATAAACACTCGTTTAATTGTTGAAAAAAAATAATCAAAAAATTAAAAGGTCTGGTTGTATGAGATTTTAACAAAAGCGTAGTAAAAGTGCTACTTCTTGTAACGGGGCACGATCTAGATTCACTTAATAAATTTTTGAATGATTTCTTCGACGATCGAACCGTACAATATCAAGATATATCTAATATAAAGATATTCACAAATTTTAAAAAAATAAAAAATTAGTTTGGTTGGAGATCTTAGTAGATCACTAGTATATTGACTAGTACCCGTAACTAGTGCTTTGTGACAGATTGTTGTTTCTATTTTTTTAAAAATATTTCACGACAATCTAACCATAAGGATGTCAAGATATATCTAATATAATGATATTCACAAATTTTCAAAAATTAAAGAATTATTTTGGTTTGTAAAATTTAATATTGAATAAACGAAGTGGTCTTGATAAACGAAGTAGTTATTTGTCAAATACCGTTGTCTCGAGTGATACCAGACAACAATTTTGGATAAATAAACCATTGTTTGATAACAGACAATGGTATTTTAACAAATACAGTTGTAATGTGAAGTTTCAGACAACGATATGTTATAAAGATACCGTTGTCTCACACTAGTTACGTTTTTTTTAACATAAATATAAATTAACATAATAAATTTGAAAATTTTTAGTGATATATTTGGTCACATTTCTCGACGATCCAACCGTACGGATGTCAAGATATATTTAATATATTGATATTCCTAAATTTTCAAAAAAATAAAAATGGATTTTGTTGGAGATCTTAGTAGATCACTACTATATTGACTAGTACTCGTAACTAGTGCTTTGTCACTGATTGTTGTTTCTATTTTTTAAAAACTATTTCCCTACGATCCAACCATACGGATGTCAAGATATATCTAATATAATGATATTCACAAATTTTCAAAAAATAAAAAATTAATTTGGTTGGAGATCTTAGTAGATCACTAGTATATTGACTAGTATCCGTAACCAGTGCTTTGTCACGGATTGTTGTTTCTATTTTTTAAAAAATATTTCTCCATAATCCAACCTTAAGGCTGTCAAGATATATCTAATATAATGATATTCATAAATTTTTAAAAAATAAAAAATTAATTTGGTTTGTAAAATTTAATATTTAATAAACGAAGTGATCTTGCTAAACGAAGTGATTATTTGTCAAATTCCGTTGTCTCGAGTGATACCAGACAACGATTTTGGACAAAGAAACTGTTGTCTAATAACAGACAACGGTATTTTAACAAATACAGTTGTAATGTGAAGCTTCAAACAACGATATGTTATAAAGATACCGTTGTCTGACATTAGTCATGTTTTTTTTAACATAAATATAAATTAACATAATAAACCGTTGTCTGATAACAGCTAATATTTTCTTAATCTAACGGCTAATATCTGATCTCATTTCAATCAAGGGCTCTTATTTCGCCACCTCAGCAATCCAGGTGAAAGATTTTCCACCAATCACGTGCTGTCACATCAAACAACGGTTTATTTGTAAAACGCTTGTATAGATAAGTTTATGACAATAGTTTAAATTTGAAAAAGCTTGTCTGAAAGTGTTGAAGACAACGGTTTTATATACAAACCCGTTGTGTGAACATGTATATATATTTTCTTAATCTAACGGCTAATATTTAATCTCATTTCAATCAAGGGCTCTTATTTCGCCACTTCAGCAATCCAGGTGAAAGATTTTCCACCAATCATGTGCTGTCACATGAGACAACGGTTTATTTATAAAAATGCTTGTATAAACCATTATCTGATTACATTTTATACAACGTCTATCAAAACACTTGTCTGATTTTAACAACGTTTTTTTAAAGCATTGTTGAAAGCATTGTCTGAAGTTTCTTCAGACAATGCCTTCAAAAAGCGTTGTTAAAATCAGACAATAGTATTTAGCCACCGTTGTGTGACTACTTTTGAAGCAATATCTGATAAAAACAGTTGACTAAGTTTTACAACGCTTTTGAGGACCATTGTAAGACAACACTACTTTCAAAAACCGTTGTAAAACGGATGTCTATTTTGATCTTCTAGACAACACTTTTTAAAACTGTCGTTAAGTTCATGATCAGACAATACACCGAAAAGCTTGAAAAAAAAACCGTTATGTGAAAATTTCAGCCAACGCTTTTTCGTCGAAGTGTTGTCTGATGAGTGTCGTCTGATTCAAAAATTCTTGTAGTGAGACTACATAGAGATAAATGAAATATATTGACAACTAATGCCTCACCAAAGCGTCTCAAGAACAAGTTTTGAAAAGTTTTTAAAACATAAAAACTAAATAAGATATCGGCAACCAATGAAAGTTTTTGAAGTTTTACGAATTTAAAAAGTTTTTAAAAATGTAAAGCCTTTAATACATACAACAACTAAATGAAATTTCACTCTTGTGAGGTAAACCATTGCTTAAAATATTGCCAGCAGTGGAGTTGGGGACAGGACAAGGAGGTAAGGGCTAAACCTACATGCACTCAGACCAGGAAAGTTCTTTTGTATTAGATAGTTATAAGAATGGGCTACTACTTAAGTACTCTCTTCTTAGTTTACACGTAGTACACTTTTGTTATATCATGCTTCTGACATAGATTCAGATTCTATTTTAAATAGTTGCTGTATAAAACGATACGAAATCAGCAATACAACTTAAAATATTACCAGCAGAAGACACGTTTCCGGAACTGTTATATGTAGGCAAGAAGACATCAGAAGGCAGATTGATGAAAGCATGGTGGAAATCACGAAGATTGAAGTTTCCTCTCAGAATATATGCAATCTTCAGCTGTTTGCATGAATCACCAAATTAATTGCTTAACATTTTGTACAAAATAACTTCTATTTTCATAAGAAATACAAATTAACAATCATAATAATGATACAATCATTTATTAGGTGTACTATTAAATTCATATTGTCTCATCAGACTTGGTGGATTCATCATACGGAAATAGACACTATATCTGTTTCAAATTGCTCCAAAATATTCACAGATGCATGTGTAAAACCTAAATAAGTTGATAAATATAACTCACTGGAGCTAGAAGTTCGATTGTTAATGATTTAACAAAGTCCGAGTCTATTAGGAAGAGACATCGAGTAAGGTCATACACTATTCGAAGATGAGAGATGGCGTAGATTTGCCATTTGCATTAATGACTGAAACGAAAACAAAACAAACAAAGTGAATCAGTTGCTCAACGTCAATAAAATCACAAAGAATTACCAATGTGATCACTCAAATGTACATTTAACTGTAAATACAGACGTGACCATTGCGAAAGAATTACCACTAACTATATTATCATTAGACAACTATTTGCTCAATTTCACAATAAAATCACAAAGAATTACCACTAACTATATTATCATTAGACAACTATTGATATTCTTGATGTGTATTGGTAATTTAGTTATGTCTTTTATTTTATATTAACTGGTTGCTAGTTTTGATATCCCCCTAACTTATTGTTTTCCCTAGCTTGATTGAGTGCATTATTTGTTTAACTTACTACTTACTAGATAAAGACTGTATCTATGTGACATCAATTGATCTTCATCTGTTGGAATAGCAATTCCTGAACTATTAATGCTCAGTTTAGTTGATAAAGATAACTGCCCCAGCCACATTTCGGTTGCAGTCGCTAGTCGCTATTCCAAGAATATGACATGGGATTGTAGAGTCTGTAAGCCATTACGGCGTTGCTAATTTTTTGTGGACATCTATGAACAAATTATCCTCATGAGTATAAAACTTTGTTCAACTCATCAAGCTGATATGTCTTAATCATTATTGCTATTACAGGTGTCGGACAAGAAGGGTCAGCTTAATATCAGATTCTATATTAATACTGGAAGAAGGCATATCCGTCTTATAATCATTTTCTTCTCTGATACGGAAGTTGGATACTATAGCAGATTATATATACCGGAAGAGAAGTATTGTTGTGCTAGATGCAATAATTCAACAAACTCAGTTATATAAAACATTTGTACAGAATAGTCAAAGTATCATAGCCCACTCTGATAAGCAATAAAGTGTTTCCTGAATAGAAGTAATTTGGTGCATTATTTACAGTATTATTTACACAGTAAATGTTACTCCACCTTATAAGCAATAACTAGCTGAATATGTTAAATTTCACTTTAGGATGTGTTCTTGTATCAAATATTAAATATTAAATAGGTTTATTAAGAGGTTGATCCTCAAAATTTGCCCGAAAATACATAGAAATCCTCAACGTACAAAAATGTATCTTAGGGCTACTGAAGTATGTCCGATGTACATCCCGATTCTTTTTCCGTTCAAAGCCATTATTATTAAATCAGTTAAGGGGTAACTTTGTCATTTTCATTGCTTTATAACATTACATAAAAATAGTATGAACGTGTTGGCCCTTGAAGTATGGATTATTGTACACCTTTACACATTCAGTAAAAAAATATGTAATGTTTAGTATACTTATCATTTTCGAACCTTTAAATAACATAGTTTTGCAATATATATTTTCGAGTTTTGTGACTTTATCATATTTTCGAGTTTTTTAAAATCACATATTACAAGTACTATTTAATTTATACCATATTTTTTAATTAGGTGGAAAATAAGAAAAAATCGGAAAAAAAACCGAAATCAACAAACTGTTAATCGAACCGAAAAGAACCGTTCCGAATGGTTCAGTTATGGATTAGGTAGAAACCGAATCGAATCGACATCTACGATTTGGTAACGGTTTCCGGTAAAAACCGAGTCGAACCGACCCGTGCACACCCTTACTTAATATAACATAGTTTTGTACTTTATTTTTTCGAGTTTTTAGGTTTGTACCAAAATAGGACGTTTAAATTTTCATACAAAACAAACAAAATATAATAAATAATATTTAAAAATATAATTAGACCAAAAAAATAAGCAAAATTGCATTATTTTGCCATTTTCTATAACTTAGCAATATTAATAAGTTGACCCTTAAAGTATGCACATTTGTACACATTAACACATATGTTCCGATATTACCCCTATGCCAAACGGTCGATATGTAATTTTTATCTCCAATTGTCGAAAAAAGGATCGATACATACAAAAGCCATACGTCAGTGGCCCAGAGGTACGTTTTTATACTTTAAGGGTTCCTATGTATATTCGGGCAAATTTCGGGCAAACTTATTGGTACAATTAGTAGTAGTGCTTTGCCTTATAAACTGAACAGAAGTCCCAAATCTCGTCGATGTGGGACTGGGGTGTTACAAACTCCCCCACTTAAACTCCTGGCGTCCTCGTCAAGCCTGAACGGATATCCCATAGGTTCCGGATCGTTCCTCTCTAGCCATTGTGGGATAATATTGGCTAGCTTCGTGTCCCCACCTCCGGAACTCTGTACATTATGGGATAATACCACCAGCCTTCGTGTCTCCACCTCCGGCAACTTGACGAATCAAGCTTTCGAAAGTCGCCTTTGATACCATATGTGATAACCTGGTCAAATCCCGAGCCTTTTTCGAAAATCGGGTCGAGTCCCAATTCCGAATCCGAAATAAGCCAAAGCAAACTAACCCAAATGTAGCCAACTTGGGTAATCCAAAAGCCCACCACAGGCCCCCAAAAGATCATGATTTGTTGGTGCAATTAGTAGTAGTACTTTGCCTTATAAACTGAGCAGAAGTCCCAAATCTCGTCGATGTGGCACCAACAAAATCATGATATTTTGGGGGCCTGTGGTGGGCTTGTGTACTACCCAAGTTGGCTGCATTTGGGCCAGTTTACTTTGGATTATTTCGGATTCAGAATCGGGACTTGACCCAATTTTCGAAAAAGACTCGGGATTTGACCCGGGTTATCACGGTGTAATAGTGAAAAGTAGTGTTCAAAAATAGTAAGTATATTATGTTCATTCTTTTTGGGACGTATCAAAAAGGAAAGAGGTTCACATAAAATGGGACGGAATTTATCCATGCATTTTACAAAGCACCAAAAATAAAAAATTCAACTTATTAAAATATAATATTTGATATGCAACCACCAAATATAGAGATATAAACGTATCGAATTGAACACGAGATTCGATTTGACTCGATTCATTTAACTTGACTCGACTCGATTCGATAAGTAATCGAGTTCAGATTCTAACAAAAAAATATGTTTGATAAATTTATCGAATCGATCCGAATTTTAAGTGCTCGATCCGAGATTGACTCGTACTCGACTTAACTCGATAAGGTATACACGTTAAAAATCATTTTATTTACATAAGGAACAGATTAAAATACATGAATACAAAAAACAAAAAAAATACATGAATACAATAATGATAGATCAATTACTAATCGTCTAATTCTAATCATTCACAAAATTAAACATGCACTATATGTCTAAAAAAAGCAAGTCTAAAGTGCAAAAGACTCGATTTGAAATGTTCGTAAACAACTCGAACTCCACTCGTTTGTTAACGAACTCAAATTTGAACAACAGTAATTGATAAATAAGATAATCGAGAATTGGTTAGACTCGTTAAGAAAAAACTCAAGCTCGAACTCACTCGACTCAGTTCGTTTACATTCCTAACCAAATATATTTAATAATTTTTTTTGTTATCTCATATTCAATAATCCTAGACCCTAAGGGGGTATTTATAGGATAGACAAGACTTGTTTGCTACACAACTGCCTAACTTAATTACCAATTAAAAAGTCGGTCGTAATTTCGCGTTAATTAATTCGGAAAGCCCGAAGGCTTGCGAAGCCTCGAATTTCCCCTCGAAATCCCACAATTCGCACCCCCCCTGCGCGCCCGCGTAGGAGATGGTGCAACACTTAACCAACACAAATGAACACTCCTCTTGTGTTGTACTATATAAAGCAAAGGAAACTCCTTTTCCTTATCAATGTGGGACTTCAAGTTTAACAACAAAATTTCCACTCTTAAGGGACCAACATTGAGTAATCATAACTCATCCATCCCTTAGTCGTTTTGAGTGTTTAAATATGCATTGAAAAGCTCTCGCGGAGGAGAACACTCTCCAAGCATGACTTGTTGCAAACATACACACAAGGCACACTCAAATTGGAGCTCAAAATGACTCGACAATGTGGGTCTAAAACCCACATTTTCTAACACTATTAAACCTGTAGATCTTCAAACCAAACCCGAAAAGAAAGAAATAAGTCTATGAAACGCTTTAAGGATCGTAAGATTAAAATATTAAAATTTATATGAATTTTGATAAAAGGTCGTTCACTTCTAACCAAAGGGGGTGCCTTTGGTTAGACATGTAAATCATGATCAATAAGTTTTAAAATAAAATTGTATTTTAAAATTCTATATTTATAAAATAAATAATTGTCAATAATTGCGAATATGACAACAATAGTCATCAATTATAACCTAAATCGTCAAATAGACGATATCAAAATTATCCCAAAATTGATCCAAAAAACCACCATATATGGCACAACCTGAGAGGCACAAAAAACCATATAAAATGGTACAATAGTCACGATTAATATCATATAAAGTAGTTGAAGTTTTTATAAGTAATAATCTATATATTCTTAAAGCATGAACATGAAGCATTCCAAAAATTACATAATTTACCCCTTATCTTTTAAGTATCATTTAGCTTCCTAATTATTTGCAAGGTTATTTTAGACAATTGACTTATTTTCTGATCCAATGGATTAAACCCGTTAACCCATTAACAATCTTCCAATACAAAATTTACTTAGTTAGTCATGACCCGTTTTAAAATGGATATGACCCATTGGATCTAAAACAATTATATGCAAATATACAATTATGGAAAGCAATAAATAAGACAATTTACCTCCATGATTTTAGCAAACTTTCAAAATTATGGTAACTGAATATATGTAATTTATTCAATCATATTCAACCATGGAAAGCAATTACGTACACAATCATATTCAACCATGGAAAGCAATCACTGAAACAATTTTCATCCATCAGATCTTCTTCCAATATACCATCTGTAGATGTTTTTTTTTCCATCTTCCTTCTTCAATATAAGTCATCATCCAATATAAATCACTGACACAATTTTCCTCTATGATTTTAGCAAACTTTCAACCATATTCATCCATGGAAAGCAATAACTGACACAATTTTCATCCATCAGAACTTTTTCCAATATACCATCCGTAGATGTTTTTTTGGCCCATCTTCCTTCTTTTACACCTCAAACTCTGCATTCAATATATTGAGTATTATATAAATCAAGAAACAATATCCATATTAGAGCTCGGATTAATTTGATGAATATTATATAAACAACTTCTCTTACCTCTCTCTCAAGAATGGCGGTACACATAAAATATCTTTAATCTCTCTCATCCTCTCTCTCAAGAATGGCGGTACACATAAAATATCATTAATCTCTCTCATCTTTTTTCTCCTTCTTAGTCATTTTTCTTTCTTTCGGTCTTCATGGTCTTTTTTTTAATGTATTCATATATGTGTGTATGTGTATACTATATTTGTTGTTTACTGATATTTGTTTGTTTGAATTTACAGAATATGAAACGAGAATGATTTTACAATGAATTTGTGATTGAGACAATTTACAAGATACAAATTTAACGGTGAATATGATTAATTGGGTATGTATCTTGATTCTAAAAACCTATAACTCGATTCAATATCGTCTTCTCTGATTATTAGCAAGGTTTTCTTTTCCATTTTTTCTCTTTTTCCATGCATTTTATTAATGTTTTAATCAATATCGTCTTCTTTGATTATTTTCTCTTTGAGTGTCAATGGCAAACAGTTCTAACAGGTCTGCATAAAAGGTGTTTGATTAAAGTTCTGTATAATTTAAAGTGTATTTTGTTTGTTATTTTTGATGTTCTTTGACATGCTTTGTTTTGCTTTTTTGCAGCCATGACAAGAGAAATCAAAAAAATGGCTTCATTCTGTTTTGTGTATTTTGTTTGGGATTCTGAATTCATCGAGAGCTGCAAAAGGTCTTTAATCTAGAGTCAATTTCAGTGTGTATATAATTCGTTGTGCTTATCTTTATTTCGTCAAATGTCCAATTTTTGTGTATGATATACGTTTATTTATCTTTAAAATGTTTGTTGCAGGCTTTAAATTTATCCACTTTTTCCTACAAATGGACGGATTGAGTTAGTATTTTAACTGAAAAATATATGTAATTTATTATGTTATGGAAAGCAATAACTGACATAATTTTCCTCCATCAGATTTTCTTCCAATATACCATTTGTAGATGATCTTTTTTCCATCTACAATATTCTACACCTCAAAGTCTGCATTGTAATGGATAAAACAGGTACGCAAATTTTTTGTTTATATGTTGGTTCCGTTATATTTTAAATCTAGACATTTGCTTAATTGTGAAACAGGTCATAAGAGGATTCCGCTTGGTTCTTTTTCTCCTACTTCAGAATGAAACTATAAGCGAAGCATTTGTACTTGGATTCTTTTGTTTTTTATGTTTCTGTTGCCTAGGTTTAGCTACTTGCTTTTCCTGATACCTTTTTTATGGGACATCTTATTAATTGCTATACATCTCCAATCCATATACTGTATGCTCCTTTCACAAATTTGAATCTTTTGGTCATTTTTTGGTCATCTCCGGAACTGCATTACAGAAATTAAGGATTTGAAGCATTGACTAATTTTCTCTTTGGTTTTTTCTTGAACTTGCTTCTTGGCATCAAGCCGTTGTTATCTTCAAGATTGAGATGTTAACTTATTGTAATATGTTTCCTAAGACATGATAATCAAATCTATTTTTGTGTTAAGTTTCACAAAGTTTATATGTTCATTACGTTATATTTTGAATCTAGACATTTGCTTAATTGTGAAACATGTCATAAGAGGATTCTGCTTGGTCCTATTTCTCCTACTTCAGAATGAAACTGTAAGCGAAACATTTGTACTTGGATTCTTTTGATTTTCCATGGATTATCCATATTAATATATTATGATCCTTTTTCAATAATCTGTGATTATGTCAACACAAACTTTATATTTATTTCGTAATAAATTTTGAAATTCAAATTACTTATTTAATACACAATCTTTTCATTTAATTCACAATCTTTCTTGATTTTCTCTTATAAGTTTCCTCTAATATATTTTTTAAATATTTTTGAATTCCTAATTACTCATTTATGGAAATTACGACTCATTCAAATTTTTTCTCAATATTCTATATGTAATGTATTCCATTGTAATTCACAATATTCCGGAATATTCATATTATGATCCAGTTCCAATCATCTAAAATCAAGTCAACTTGATATTTTCATTTAATACAAGATAAGAATTTGAAATTCAAAGTACCTATTTAATACACAATCTTCCCAATTAATTCAAAATCTTGTTGATTTTCTCTTACATATTATGATCCAATTTCAATTATCTATAATCAAAGTCAACACAATCTTTTCATTTAATACATAATAAGAATATGAAATTCAAATTCAAATTACTTATTTAATACACAATCTTCCCAATTAATTCAAAATCTTGCTTGATTTTCTCTTATCATATTATGATCCATTTTCAATTATCTATAATCAAGTCTACAAAATCTTTTCATTTAATACGTAATAAGAATTTGAAATTCAAATTATTTATTTAATACACGATCTTCCCAATTAATTCAAAATCTTGCTTGATTTTCTTATTTAATGAAACTATAACTCATTCATATAGTATCAATTAGCATTAATTATTCATATTATTCATATATCCATTTTTCTTTTTCTTTTTCCCCAGAAATTTCCTTTTTGACGGGTTCAAAATCTTAAATTTAAACATATTTTTTGGATCAATTAAAGGATTTTCTCTTATCATATTATGATCCATTTTCAATTATCTATAATCAAGTCTACAAATTCTTTTCATTTAATACGTAATAAGAATTTGAAATTCAAATTACTTATTTAATACACAATCTTCCCAATTAATTCGAAATCTCGCTTGATTTTCTCATTTATGGAAACTATAACTCATTCATATAGTATCAATTAGCATTAATTATTTATATATCCATTTTTTTCCAAAATTTCTTTTTTGACGGGTTCGAAATCTTAAATTGGATCAATTAAATTTGTTGGCCCAGTTGTCAATACGTTTAACAAAATTAATGCTATATATATCATTGAAACTCCATCCATCTGCTATTACTTTTTTTTATGCTATTTTCTTCTTTCTTACTTTGTTGTGTCTCTCCGTTTTTTGTCTCTACCTTTTTTATTGATCTTTTTTCTATTCAATTCATATTACAGTTATAATTATATGTTATATATGCCTCCCTACGCATGTGTAGGGGCATGGCTGCGTACTATCTTACCCCCCTCAGACCCCGTGTTACACGGGATATACTGAGTATGTTGCCTTGCCTTGCCTAGATTTAAGATTATCAAAAAATTTATTTTACAATTAATCTGAATTAAATGTGTAGCATATGTATAAATTAATGCAATTATATTTAAACATTGTAGGAATTTTAGCATATGAACATCCTTAATCAAGTTGAAATCCATATGATTTGACTTTTAAGGAAATTTTTCGTTTTTAATTCTGATTTAATAAATATGTACATGCATCAACATCTATTTAATTGATCATCATCTTGATAGAAAATATTTGAATTGATTTTTTCTTTGATTTTGATCATTTCAAACCTCGACATACTTACCCGGTTTCATAAAAATTGGTAATTTATAAATTCCAAAATCAAATTAATTCAATTTTGACTAATAACAGTTAAACTGCCTATTGCACATAAAGTATAGCTCTGTACCACCACATTATTCTTCCTATAAATATTTAAGTCCTTAACATAGAGGTTTATTGCCTCGATCTGATATTTTACTACTTATTTAAATCAATTACGATTAAAATTGAAAAAGTAGGCTTATTGTAGACGTTATATGATTTTATAAAAGTATTATGCGCATTACTCCAAAATATAGTGAAAGGAATTTAGAGCCTGTTTGGATAAACTTAAATTATTATTTATGACTTAAAGTTATTTAAAGTGAAAAGTAAAAAATTTAAGTCAATATATGTTTGGATAATTCTATATTATTAGTGACCTATGAATTTAGACCAAAGATATTTAAACTAATTAAATTTATACCAATCATAATACTTTAAAACTCTTCTCATTTAAATCTTTTAACCAAGGATATTTAAACTAACCTGTTTAAAAAAAAAGGACATTTAAACTAATCAAAGATATTTAAACTAACCATGCTACAAGATAAAGTAGTAGTAGTAGTAGTAGTAGTAGTAGTAGTAGTAGTAGTAGTAGTAGTATTAATAATAATAATAATAATAATAATAATAATAATAATAATAATAATAATAATAATAATAATAATAATAATAATAATAATAACAATAATACTAATAATAATAATGTACCACACCAAAGTTAACATGCAGTTAACCTAACAAAAAATCATGAATAATCTAAGAACTAATCAGTACTCATACCATTTTAGAACAATCAAATTATAATAATCCTTATATAATAAATTATATGAAGATCATTAAATAAAGAATGTATAATTGTTGCACCGTTTAATATATAGATACTTGGGAGAAGTACTCAATTTATTTTTTAAAAATTTATTTTTCAATAATTTAATTTATTCATGATATAATTTTCCTTTAAGATAATAACTATTTTCATGGCGACGTCGAATAACGTTATAGTACATAATAATATTAACTTATATTGAGTGAATAATTATAAAAAATGTAAGAATTGTATTTTTACTACACCTTATTGGATGACATTTCAATTAAAACTTAATGAATTAAATAAAACAAATAAAAATTTTATATTTAATAAAATTAATGAAGATGATTGAATATAGATATTGAATACTCATCGTTTAAAGTTTTATATCGATAAACGAAATGATCGGAATATTTCATTTTTTTTTTTAAAAAATTATAGCTCAATAATTGAAATTAATTATATATAATTCATTTTTAGTCCGACTATAACTTTAAATTTCATATTTCAAAATGCGAGACGGCGCCGTGAGGCGACGTCGAGCAGCTATATAACTACATTGACTTATATTGAGTGAGGAATAACCAAATTGTAAGAATTTCATTTTACTAAACATTCCTAGATCACATTTCATTTAAAACCTAATTAATAAAATCAAACATACACAAATTATAATACTTAATAAATTTAATGAAAGTGATTGAATATAGATATCGAAAACTCATTGTTTGGAGTTTAATGATGATAAAAATATATTATCGAGTAATTTTTAAGCCTCATATATTTATTGCTCAATAATTAAAATTCTTCGATTATAATGTTAATTTTCATATTACAAAATGCGAGACGGCGCCGCGAGGCGACGTCGAGTAACGTGATACTATATAACTACATTGACTTATATTAAATGATGAATTATTTTACCATTATTTCATGTGTTTGCTTTTAATAATAATCTTACCCTTTAATCAGTATTATTAAAATTCAAGTAATTTGATTTAAAATCTCCAAAAAAAAAATTACAAAACATTTAATTGTACTATTTTATTGAAGAACATTTGATTACTATTTTTTGAAATTATATGAAACATATTATTGTTTAAAAATAAATAAAGATTTTATTATTGTTAAAATATTGATACTAAGAACATTGATTTTTTATATTAAAATTATAAATAATAATATCAAATAAAATTTGTTTTTTCCTATTTCCCGTGTGCGTAGCACGGGCATATTCCCTAGTTACTTTAAAAGAACCAATTTAATTAACTATAAAATTTTACTAAACTGAAAATCAAATACTACATTGAATAATAGAAAATATAGGGCATAAAAGTAGCAACTAAGATTTAAAAAAACACCAATTAAGGATTGATATTCAAACTTTGTAATTGAAAAAATAAATGAAATCAATTAACACAATTAACTCAATAAATTCGTAACGAAAACTGACTCGACTCAGAACAAAATTCGAACGAATTACCTCAGTAACTCGAAGCAAAAAAATTTGGACTAAACCCAAAAAATTATAAAGAAGTGATTGCGACGATAAACAAACATCACAAACGAAATCAGAACAACATCTCAATGATTCAGAATCGAAACAAAAGAAACATTTCCTTTCATACACTCGTAACATGAAGGAATAGATCCAAAACGATGAATTGAATTAGGGTTTGAGAAGATAGCTCATAAATTGATCGAACTGAGAGAGGCATAATAATTCATGAATTAATTAAGTTTTATCGCTAATATAAATAATAGTTAACTCCCTCGATTTGGTCAGTAAATTGATGAATCAATTCTAATCACAAATGCATACGCTATAATACACGTAATTGACTTGATCTAATACAAACGAGTTTTGAAAAAAGCAACAAGAAAATGTGCAATAACTTAGAGCATCTCCAATGGTGTTGGTTAAATTGGTTGGCTAAAATGATATAAAATATTGATTATGTAAAATTTACCGAACCTGTAAGGCGTTGTGCTCCGATGGTATTGGCTATAATGATTGGCTATTTTTTAAAAATGGTATGTTATTATTATTTCAAGTTGTTATAAATAGAATGTATTATTTTATTATGGTAATAGATGATGTGGAATCTTCTTACAGGTCTCTAGAGGTTCGACAAATATAGCCAACATCAAGAGATTATCTATAATTATAGATAACAGTTTTGTCTCATTGGAGTGTAAATTTTTTTACACATTCTTTATAATTCTTATTTATGGTAATTAATTTTAAAATTTATCTAAGAGGTCTCTCCCATTGGAGATGCTCTTAAGGTAAATAATCAAAACTAAATTAGAAATGAAGAAACGATACTCACCTTATTGCAATAGTGAAGTCCTGTATTTAAATGCAAAGAAAAAAAAAATGTTCTTTCAAATAGTTGAGATGGCTCGATCACATGAAGATATCATTCAATCCAAATAAAATGAAATGATTTACAAATGATTATGATTTTCATTAGTATATGTTAGTATAATTATTTTCTTTTACACTTCATTCGTTCCAAGAAGTTTATTTTGATAATTTCACTTCTAATTAGAAAGTAGAAAAATAGTTTTAGAAATCGAAACCGCCTAAATTGAACTATTATAATTAGTTCCATTGGTATGGTATCAGGTTCTGATATGAAAAATCTAAAAATTTGATTTAATTTCGATTTAACTAAGAAACTTGATCAAAATGAAAGATGCTTATTGCTACAAACATTTTTAGTGTAGGGGATAAGTAAGGTTGAAATGCATATTTTAAGTGATAAACATCTTATCTTTTGTTGTTTTAAGTTACTAGCTTAAAACCCGTGCGATGCACGGATTTTTTTATTTTAATATTATATAAATTTTTTCATTTATTTAAATTAATTTTTTAAAAGATGAATTTTGGAGGCTTACATTATTATATGAGATGATTTGATAATAATTATACAAATGTTATCCGTGATATTTCTAGAAATGGAAGGATTTGAGTTAGAAAATATAGAAAAAATGATAGGTTTTAGTTGAAAAAAGTAATTGATTAATTATTGGTAATTATAAAATTATTATTTTTATTAAATAGAATGCATGTGATATGATTAGAAAAATATAGGATTTAGTTAGAGAAAATTAAAAAGGAAACATGTTATAGGTGAAAAATATAATTGATTAGTTTATAGCAATTATAATTTAATTACCTTATTTACTAAATACAATTGCACGAAATATTTTTAGAAAAGGAGAAATTAATATTGTCCGTGATATTTCTATTAAAAGAAGGATTTTAGTTAAAAAATATAGAAAAGATGATACGTTTTAGTTGAAAAAGGTAATCGGTTAATTATTAATATTAAAATATTATTAGTTTATTTTATTAAATAAAACCTCCCTTGATGTAATTGGAAAAAGAGAGATTTTAATTAGAGAAAATAGAAAGGTAACGTGAAAATTAAAAAAAATGACATGATTTATGTGAAAAGGGTAATTGATTAGCTTATATAATTATAATTTAATTATGTCATTTTACTAAACAAAATTGCTCATAGTTTTTGTAAAATGAGAAATTAATGTTGCCCGCGATATTTCTAGAAAAAAAGGGAGTGTAATAGAAAAAATAGAAAAGATGATACGTTTTAGCTGAAAAGGTAATCGATTAATTATTAGTATTATAATATTATTATTTTATTTTATTAAATAGAAACATCTGTGATATAATTGGAAAAAGAGAGATTTTAATAAGAGAAAAGAAAAAAGGTACCGTGTTTTGGTTGAAAATGGTAACCGTTCATGATATAATTGGAAAAAGAGAGATGTTAATTAGAGAAAAAAGAAAAGGTAACGTGTTTTGGGTGAAAAAGGTATTGATTAGTTAATAGTAATTATAATATAATTATGTTATTTTATTAAACAAAACTACTTGTACTATTTTTAAAAAAAGAGATATTTTAGTTAAATAAAATATTGAAAAAGAAAATTCTTTAGTTATTGAAAAATAGAAAAGGTAATATGTCTAACTTGAAAAAGGAAATTGATTAATAAATGAGAAATTTTAGTTAGATAAAATATAAAGGGATATTATATTTTATCAGAAAAAGGAAATTATTTAGTTTTTGAAAAAGAGAAAATATAATATGTTCAACCTCAAGAAGGAAATTTATTAGTTAGTAGAAAAGGTAATATGTTTAACCTGAAAAAAGAGAAATTGATTAATAAAGGAGAAATTTTAGTTAGATAAAATATAAAAGGATATTGTATTTTATGAAATTAGTTAGTTAGATAAAATATAAAGGGATATTATATTTTATTAGAAAAAGGAAATTATTTAGTTTTTGAAAAAGAGAAAAGATAATATGTTTAACCTCAAGAAGGAAATTGATTAGTTAGGAATTGATTAGTTAGTAGAAAAGGTAATATGTCTAACCTGAAAAAGGAAATTGATTAATAAAGGAAAAATTTTAGTTAGATAAAATATAAAAGGATATTGTATTTTAGGAAATTAGTTAGTTCCTAAAAAATAGAAAAGATAATATGTTTAAACTCAAGAAGGAAATTGATTAGTTAGTAGATCTGTAATTAAGTAAGGGTAAATAAGTAAAATCAACATGTACCGTACCGACCAACCGACCGACTGACTAACCGACCGACCGACTAACCAAACTTTTAATGTTTCGGCTTTTATATAATAGTATAGATAGGTTGGATTTTGTTAAAATATATGAGAGCAAATACTTAGAGACCGTTTGGCTGCGAATGCTTTAAGGAGTTTTGGGCTTTAAGGAGTTTTAGAGGTGTTTGTCTCCTTCGGCTTTAAGCCGGCTTTAAGTTAAAAAACTGCTTTAAGCCATAAGTTCCATTTAGGTATTTTTGACTTATGATTTATGGATTTTTTTTTATTTTTTATATTTTTTCACAATTCTTGTAAAACTTAAATATCATGAATTTAAATTTTTTTTTTTAAGTCAAATTTCACTTTAAGCCAAAATTATTAAACCCCCATTTAACTTTAAGTAAAATTACCCAAACACTTTCATTCAACTTAAAGTAAACAACTTTACTTTCTCCTTTAAGTTAAAAATACCCCCATTAAGTCAAAAGTAACTTATTTTAAGCAATCCCAAACACCCTCTTAATTAGAAAGCGCATAAGTCTACTTACAAAAAAAAAAAAAAAAGGGTTATAATGCATGTCAATGTTATTAGAGACAATATATTGTGTAAAAAATTTGTCCAATATGGATAATACGACCACTACTATTATAAGCCGAGTAAAAATCATTTAGCTTGTATAGATTTTTTTTTTTGAAGGAAGATGGTATAGAATTTATATGATAGTCATACAAATCAAAAAATATATCTAGCATATATAAATTTGTAACCGAATTGATTGTTTGTTCCTATTTTTTTCTATTTTATTCGATTTTGAACTCAACAAGCTCGTTGGATAATTTGTGTCGAACAACATTTCTTATTATAAGGAAATATTGTGAGGTATATTCGGAAGTTGAAATTTTGATCATTGATTCATTGTAATTTTAGGCTAAATTGAGCTTTGTATGGTTTAACCCATACAAACGGATTAAAAAATAAAAATCGACACTAGCAAATCATATTTATGATAAATTATATTAATAAATTTATCGAAAAATAAAAATTATTGAAGACCAAATATATTTGTCGAATATATTTTACGAAATAAATTTATGAAAAAAATTTATACTTAATTGTTTGGACTTCAATTATGTTTTCATGATAATCTGTATTATTTGATTTTCAAATTACTTTTTAGGATTTTTCTTAGTAGAGATTGGAAATCATTAAAAAACATCAAAATTGTAAACAAAACACATTTTACGTCGGTCGCAAAATCAATATTTTATTTGTTTAATTTTTATTTCACAATTATTATAATTAATTAATTTTCAAATTAAATCCAATTTACGCTCCAGTAGTCTATTAAAACGCGGGCAAATTAGTATTTGGGGATTTTGATGGTAAGCTTCGATTTCACCCTTTTCGCACCTATAAATTTCACTTTATAAGCTGTGTGCACGTCGAATTGTATAGATACACGTTCATGTATGTATATGTTTGATACGACGAGCTAGGGTTTTTAATGGCGGTGATGGAGCCAATTCAAGCTTCTTCTACTCCGTGGATCCCTGAAGATGACCTCTTATTGAAGAATTCAATTGAGGTAAGTTCATGAAATTTTAATTAATTGTTTAATTTTGATTTTTAATGGATTTTTTTGATTTATAATTGCAATTGATTGTGTATATCTGTTAGTTATGATTTGTTTTTGCGATTTGTTTGATTAATTGATTGTTATTAGTTAGGGTTTTTGTTGTTTTAAGACAAGTTGTTGTGGAATTTTGTGTAATTCAGTTGTGATTCGATATCGGAATTTATGTGTTTCGATAAGTGGACATGATTGTGTTTGTTTAGTAGAGTGTTTGTTTTTGAAACATTTGAGTGTTAGTGTTGGAGTGTTGGACTATGGTTTTGTTGTATTCGTGGCTATTGAAAATTTAGTAATTAAGTGATTTTGATTGGATTATTAATTTATGATCGAGGTGTAATTGATTATGTATCTCTGTTAATTACGATTTGTTATTGTGTTTCGTTTGATTGTTTGATTCTTATTATGTTAGGGTTTTGGTTGTTTTAAGATTAGTTATTGGGGAATTTTGTCTAATTCAGTTGTGATTTGATACCGGATTTTAGGTGTTTCTTAAATGCGAGATGATTTTGTATAATTGAGGTGATTTGTTTTTGAAGTAATGAAGTATTGGTGTTGAAATGTCGGACTAGGGTTTTATTGTATTGACGGCTATGGAATGTATAGGTTGTGTATGGAAGAGGAATTAGTTAGAGATAATGATGAATTATATGATTTAGATGAGAGAATAATGATTGGGAATGACGTGGCCATAGATATTACTCGGACATTCATTTGTGTTTTATATGAGATTTGTTTATGTAATTGAGTTCCTCGAGGACCTCAATTATGTTAAGCCACGTCATTGTTTTCGGAATATTACTATCTGCACGTCTGTCATTATTTTTAGCAGTTTTTTAAAAAAAAAATTATTAAGAGATAGACCAAACCGTTAGTCCCCTGCAGTGAGATATAGTAATGCATACTTTTGAACTTTAACTCTGTACAGTATATGAAGTAATTAAATGTTATTGTGTATAATATGGGTAATGTACAATTGTACATACCCTATTCAGATACCTTTAAAGTATGATGTTGAATCGCCATATCTTATATTTCTATGTTGGTAGCTGCTTGCATTACTGAATTTTACTTACGTTTAACGGCACCAACATCCAAGTTGGTATTAAAGTTCTATCCCATTCTTGATGCAAATGTATGTGGGTGATATGCTAAATGTTTTGTGTATGGTATCAAAAAACTTGTATTTATTATGTAGATATCTATGTATGTGTAAATGTGTACACGCGTAAAAAGGAAAAGAAAATGGAGTCGGGACGGTTGCGCATGGCGCCCAATCCTCCCCTCACTGTACAACATATATGTACATATAATTGGACACAAATATCATGAAGCCTAGTTTATATAATTGGACACAAATATCATGAAGCCTAGTTTATTTGCATTACCAAAAGGAGTCAGACACTAGAGTGGGTTAAAAATTTCTGCATCTTTTTCACTACAATGATGATTTGGCCTGATAGAACAGTTAAAAACTTTACGTCATAAGCTCATCCTATAGCAAACAGGATTTACAGGTCATACAATTAAATCAGTGAATTGTCCTTGAGGGAAGAAAATTGAGGTGGTCATAATCTCTCTCCCTCTCTTAAATCTCCAGTGCGATGTGCCGGCATTTGGGTTTGGTTTGAGCCAGGTTTGACCTAGTTGACAGAACTTAAAGCAGCTGGTCTCAGAGATACTGACTAGTAGTCGAGTAATCATGACTAGCAGGCCTTTGTGATAACCATGTGTAATGTACAGTTAATATATAAATTTATGACTCATGTAGAATACAAATAAGTTTCACCGAATAACAGGAACATGCACTGGTTTGGGATAGTTTCGCGTTCTCTTTGGATCAACTAATTTCAGTGTAGTAAAGTTGTGTAGTCCCCTAGTGTACCCCACTTGATCCTTCTGATTTAATAGAAAACCTAACGATTAAACCACTGTATGTGTAGACTGTAGCGGTAGTTTATGTATATGTCTTACTTTATCTGTACCACTATGTATTGTATAAAGGATGAGGCAGCATATTAAAAGTTTGAGGGGGTGTCCATATCAGAATAAAGATTCCTACTTATCTTTTCCAAGTTGCATTTATGGAGGCGATATTTATCAATCTAATATTTTCCGGGGGGGGGGGGGGGGGGGAACGTGACTACACTTATTTGTTCCAGTGTAAATGGCTTTTTATTTTGGCTTTCTTGAGACTCTTCAAACAAAGTTCCTGTTCTAATTTATAAAGTTAATTATTACTCTTAGTGGTATTTATTTTAGTTAAATATATATTGCAGGCTGGTGCTTCTCTTGAAGCACTTGCTAAAGGAGCCGTGCAATTTTCTCGTTCGTATACCTTTCGTGAACTGCGGGACCGGTGGCATTCGCTTCTTTATGATCCTGATGTTTCAGCTCAAGCTTCTGCCAGGATGATGGAGCTTGAACTCTCTGGTCCCAATTCTTCATCAAAGATCAGTAGGCCAGATAATGCTAAGAGTTCAGCAGTGACTGCAAAGAGGAAAATGGTAAGCATTCGTAAACAATATAATGCCATGAGGAAGAGACTTCGGAGTGAGCTTTTTAATTCCAGTGATATAGGCTTTCTTGGACCTAATATACATGATAGCAATGGGCGTGTGGGTAATTTTCACGAGCATGTCACTCTTGACAATGGACCTGTGGATACCAATCGTATGCTTCGTGATCCTATCTCAGACTTTGAACTTCAGGATTCAGACTTTGAAATCCTCAATCAGGTATTTCCGCAAGAAGCAGATGATATTGGTACTGCCACCGTTGTTGATGATCCTGGAAATGTATATCAAACTCAGCGTCAGAATCTAATTGATGATAATCATTCAATTGCAAATATGAGGGAAGATAACTTATATGGCTTGTCTCAAAACGTTTCCCCTCTAATAGGAGATGATCGGAGACGTTTGATTGAATCGAATGTTAGAAATAAAACTGTTTCACACATGTTGGCTAATCAAATGGACTTCGAAAAAATCACTGATTCTAATAATCAAGTTCCTTTGCTGGAGCTTCCAAATAATAAGCATTTTGAAGCTGATAATTCGAATATGAAAAGATCGCTAGCCTTTCATTCAACGAATGAAACCCCCCAAACAGGTTCTGGGTTCGCAGCAAGGCATTTCAGTTCCCCAGATTCTGATGGTAGTGTTTCATTACATACAATGGGGTTTTCATCTTCAATGCCAAGACTCCCTCTTTGGAAAACAATGGAAGATATATCAGTACCTGCTATGCCAGTCCATATGAACAATGGAGAGATGAGTCCGAGGGTTGAAGGGGAATTGGCACTTTCTGGAATGAACGAGCAAAGGGGGAAGGGTCCATCAGGGTTTGATATTGTTCAATCAGGTCCCCTGCTGAGAGAGGGTGACAATGGCAACTGCTTTAGTTCAGGGGCTGTCCCTGAGGTTGAATTTGTAGACCTTTCAGATTCCCTTTTTAACTTCCCAACTGAGGATGAGTTGATGTTCATGAATGTTGATGGGAAAGACAAATTGGATAAGTCTGGCAATGGTAATGTCAATTCATTAAGTGTAAGCTCTGCAAGTGTTGCTCAGAAAAGTGGGTTGTGCAATACTGAGCCTAATGAGTTGAACAATGTTAAACCTTGTACGACACTGGTTACTACTGTGGAATCAGAAAACATGACTTCGTCTTTAAATGATGATTTCCGGAAAAGTTTTTTACCTCCTGAAATGAACAGTGCTTCAACATCAATATTGCCTCCTGATTATTCCCAACTTAATGAAGAAAATATATGCTGTGTGTTAAATACCGAGGACACAGAAATACCATGCAATGATGACATTTTCTTGCTTATTCATCCATCAACATCTTTTGCTCCTGCACGGAAATCTTATGCAACAGATCCTATTGACCCTGCATCATCTGCCGATGAAAAAGACAATGAACGAGGCTTAAAGTTGTCAAAGGCAAAAGATCCTACAGTATCACATGCGTTGTCCCCAGCATTGGGGATAAATAAGTTAACAGGATCATTTGGCAGTTGTAAAGTCACATCTCAGGTTCCTGATACAAAAAGCTTAGTTCTTAAACCTGGTGAAGTTAGCAAGACAAAGAGAGACTTAGTTCAAAATAGATCTGCTGTTGCAACAAATGTCCCTGCTGCATTTACTGCAGATAGAGTTCAGGAGCGGGACGTTGTTAAAGTTGAATCAAGGGTACTCTTGCACAGTATCTTTTCTCTTTATACTGTTTATTAACTTGTTGGGGTCTCCCTGAAGCTTTTTATTCTCCTTATTCTTCCTCACACTATTCCATTTCAATGTGAACAGGTATCAGACAACCCGTGTACATCCAGGGAACCGGCTCTAATCGCAGAAGCAGGCTCTGGTGAAATTGCTCTTCCAAAATCAGTTGACAATCCCTCTGCATTGGATCAGGACGAATCGGAGAGCGAATATGATGTCCCTTATTCTTCTGATATTGAAGCTATGGTAAATCTACGGATTCATTTGCCAGATTCTATTACCTTGATTACGTTATATATTTGTTTCTGTGATGAAATATTATGTTTTCTTTCAGATACTTGAAATGGACTTGGGTCCACATGATCAGAATTCACATTCTATTAGACAAGGTAATTTATCTTGACGTGATCCAACTAGTAACTTTTTTTGATTTGTATTAGGTTCGTCTCCTTTAGTGTTTCAATAAAAGAAAGGTCGGTAACCTTCGTAATACGAGTGGATATTTATTGTTATTACGAGCTTTTAGCTACTCAGGTCATCTTAGTCAGATGTATACAATGACTTGTTTAAAACGAAAGTATCATACTTGGGGACATACAGTGCAGTCACTTTTTTGGTCTCTAAATATTAATAAATTGTCTGCTAATATTTGAAAAATTTTCGGTCTTTAAATATCAAGATGAGGCTGCTAAGAAGAAAATCATCAGACTCGAACAGTGTGCTCGAGCATCATTGCAGAGAACGATGTCATCTCACAGTGCACTAGCTTTCTTGTATGGACGCCACTTGAAGCATTACATCAAGAAACCTGAGGTACGTATACAGATTTTTGCTTGATACATTTACTTTCTTGTAGATACAATAACATTGATTGGTCAACCTATTTTCTTTTTTAGATGTGTGTTCCCCTATTGTTTGTTGATGCGTCAGTGCCTGTGGGGATCTGGGGGTGGTCCTTCGGGGTAGTTTGGTTACACATGTTCAATCATGAGCTAGTTCTATGTATGTGGCATTTTAGTACTGTATCGAAATAGTTTGTTTTTAAGGTTATATGAAGTACTTTATTGTTTGAGCTGAGTAAAACCGTACAGTGGCTTATACTTGGTCGGAAAAATGGCGCATGTACTGGTCAAGGTTTTTAAAGATTTGCGTACTGTGCCTCACAATTACTGCATGTTATCAATTTTTCTTTCTAGGTGGCTGTAGTGCTTCCTCTAATGAGTAAACTCTGACTGAATCAAGAATATTCTTATTCAAATGTGCTGATTTTGTCACTGAGTAATAACGATATTTACACCTGTAGGATTCAGTGATTCACTTTAAAGTGGGTTTCAAAGAATATTTCTAATTGTTTATAGCCTGGAATACTCTCTTGTTTCCCTGAAAACCTTTTAATGCCAAATTGCATTGTAGACTGTTAGGCATTTCATTGCCAAATATTAGCTAATGGCCTGAATGATGGGACCTTTCCCTGTTACCCAAACTCTGCTGATGCAGGAGCCTTATGCACTGTTTAAAACCTTTTATAATGATGTTGCTAAGGGATTGAAGTATAATTTAGGTCATCTCAGTCGTGGTGATAACACTTACGTGCAAAACCGAGGATCCAAAGCTCCCATGTAATTAACTTTTAAACAAGCTAATACAGTAACGAATTCGAGCTAATGTATCTAGTCTTGGTTCTACTAGGAGTTGTGACAAGCTAAGGTCAAAACCAAAATCATTGTATTGGTTCAGCCCTCGGGTCAGATTGTTTCTGAAAAAATTGAGCTCGAGTTTGTCTATTAAAAGTTTGGCTGAGTTAATTTACATTTTTTCGTGTGACTATTGTGGACTTGATTGCCTGAGCAGAGGGCACTTATTGTGTAAAGTCACCTTTCTTTTTTTCTGAGTATATTTCTGTCTTTTTTAGGTACTGCTTGGAAGATCAACAGATGATGTGGATGTTGATATTGATTTGAGGAAAGAAGGTCGAGCAAACAAAATATCTAGACGACAGGTGGGTTATTAGAAAAGTGAATTACCTTTTCAGAAAGTAAAAAATCACTATAACTGGGTAACTGTTGATGTAAAACTGTTTAGTTACTGATAGCTCGGTATCCAAAAAGTGAATAACACATCATCAATGCTGACATTGACACGATTATTGGCATGCAAATAAAGTGAGTCTATGGCATTGGTTGTGTGCTATATGTTGCTCGAATTGTAATCACTAAAATAGCATTTCCTTTTTTATATGTAGGCAACTATCAAGATGGAGACAAATGGGTCTTTCTTTCTGAAAAATCTTGGTAAAAGTTCAATTTCAGTAAATGGCAAAGCGGTTGCTAGCGAACAGTCGCTGCGCTTAAGTTCAAGTTGTTTGATTGAGGTACTTATCTTTCATATTGTATTAAATATCTTTCATGCAGCAGTTGAATTTGAGTGGTTGAGCACTTTAAAGGTGATACCATAATACCTTCTCTACTTATTACAGTAACAACTATGTCGCAGTCTATCTTGAACAACAGAAGTTTATATCTTGATTGTTAATTTATTAGCATACTTGTATTTTTTGTCAAAAAGAGCCCTTAGCTTTTAAGGATAAAGGTGGGAGTAGTATTCTGTTTGTTATGTTTGCAACATATTTAAATGAATATCTACTGACAATAGAGTTCACAGTCGAATAGTGCTTAGCTAAAGTGATCTTGCATCTTTTGATTTATGCTAAGTTATCGTTAGAAGTAGAAACCCCTTATTTATACTTTTCGGGATCAGAGATGAACCTTCCGGATGGTTCTCTAGCATGTGCATATGCACTGTGCATTGTGCAATTGTAGTTTGGAGATGTATTTGTTGCACTGAGAAAAAAAATAAGTGGTCATGTATGATTTTTAATAAAGTGCTGGTAAAAGTGTCGTCTATAAAATGTTTTTTATAGATCATTTATCTACATGCATACTCTGAGACTCATAAGTTTTAGAGTTGGCAGATATATACTATTTACCATTTAAGTTTTAACCTTGTGTGTTGCTTGCATCTTTGTGATGCACACTTGCAAAGATACCTCTTATGTAGCAGTTAGCAACTTTAACTAATTTATGTTAAATTGGTGTATTTGTAGATAAAGGGAATGAGTTTCGTATTTGAGATCAATCACAAATATGTGAGGCGGTACTTGGATGCCATCATGGAAGAAGCCAACATAAGACCAGCAAATACGAATGGTCGTCTGGACATGAAACATGGGAGCTGTTGAAAGGTGCCCCTTCATCTAGATGTTTATAATAAGTATGATGATTTAAGCGTCTGTATGAGCGAAGGGTCCTAATCTCACCTTTTAAATAGCTGTGTAGATAATGGTTTTGTTTTTCAATCTTGGTAGCACCATGGTTCTTGTTTTGCTGTGTTTAGAAAAGAATAGGTTTGGATCATAGATTATTTATTGCCAATACAACTAGTTTATGGATTAAACACGTTTTGCATATTATAGAGGAGAGGCTGAAGAGCTTGTTATGGCAACGTTATGGCGTGTCACGTGTCCATGATTAGAAGCATTTTTATACTTTTGAATAAAGTGGATGTCTAATTACTAATTAGACCTTTGAAAGTATTGAAACTTGTTTTCTTAAATAAAAAGTTGTATTAATTGAAAACTGGAAATTAGACGCATCACATAATATGGGAAATATCGATCTTCTTTGAAATATTTGGTGTAGACCTTACGCAGTATGATTAAAGAAAATTAGTGTATCTCGTTGCAATTGTGATGTAGTTGTTGGCGTTGCCAATAATTCGGCAAAGTCAACTGATTGAAGCATTATTTAAAATAATGGATGGATAAAGAAGTAAGATTCACTTCACTTCTGCTGTTTTTGTAATACGTAATATATATTTTGTTATTTGTACTATAAATTAGTAGGAATGTCGATATTCGACCCTCTCAGACTATTATAATCAGCCAAAGAGCAGAATGGCCTAACAAAACAAAAGTATGAGTATAAGATTATGATTATAAATAAATATTTTACTAGAATGGAAGACGAGTCAGGAAATTTTGTTCACTTATAAAACTATCAAATTGGATGAACATTCTTCCCTTTAAAAGCTATTGATCATCAAATCGTATCTTATTTGTTATGAACTGTGCATGCATGAGCTCCCGCAGCAATCTAGGCTATCAAGAAGGATCTTGTTTCTACACCAATAAATCATGGGGTGAGGGTGAGGATCCTCTGTCTCCTTCTGTGTCCTCGGATGCCCCTGGCGGGGCCCATTGTAAGGAAAATGGAAATAAATTATATTTTTATTTTCCTTACAATGGGCCCCGCTAGGGGCACCCATTTTGTATAGGGGACACAGAAGGGAATATGAAGAAGGGGACAGAGGATCCCGGCTCTAAATCATGTTAGGAAGAGTGCCGTAGATTTACTCAACACGAAAATGGTACAGTTCATATTTATCGCAATTGTAGTTAAAAGGGTAATTACCTACCAGAATTCCAGGAAAGAATGCGCCTATAATGTACAAAATTATAATTTTAGATTGTAAAACTTGGATTGCATGATAATGATAATTTTATGTTAGATTGTAAAGAATACTAGTGCCTAATTGCCTATTGTGTTGTCAAAGTAGAGGAAAAAAGATTTATCATTTAATAGTTGACTTGAAATTTATCGTTAAATATTAAATAGTTGCTTGAGAATATTGGGAATTGGGAAAAAGATTTATGAATAACATTATTGTTGTTGTTGTCACTAGTTCAACATCTTAAAAAACATTGTTTAAGTGGCAAATATTAATCAAACGAAAGAAGTTCAAACTCTTGTTTAGAAGTCGACGAACAAGTTACATATCTGTCAAAATTGATTTGATGGCCAAGCATGTCCGAAGTCCCAACTCCAAGGTCATATGCTTAGATGTATTTTCTAAATACGTATATTAAGAGCATCTCCAACCATGTAAAATTTTTTAGGTAAAAATCAAAATAAATTAATTTAAATAAGAATTATAGAGAATTTGTAAAATTTTGTCACTTCAATGGGACAAAATCCTTAGCTAAAAATTTAGATAATCACAATAGGTTGGCTATATTTGTCGAACCTTCAGTAACCTGTAGTAAAACTCCACATCATCAATTAACATATTGAAATAATATATTCTATTTTTAACAACTTGAAATAATAATAACATACCATTTTAAAAAAATAACCAACCGATATAGTCAACTCCATTGGAGTAAAACACGTTACAGGTTCAGCAAATTTTACATAATCATTATTTAGCCAATCATTTTACATAATACCGTTGAAGATGCTCTAAATAAGGTCTTTCTAGTGTGTCACTCACTTACTTTCATGGCATTTTGATGAAATGCTTTCTTTTTATTAGTGGAATATTTTGTACATCTAAAAGATTCATTATCATTAATAAATAGAAATCAGTGCAACTCATTTTTTATTGTATATCTTTGAACATACATTAACAAAACCGTATTTAAGTATATTATATATGTACATTCACACACTAATCTAGTTGAACGTGTATTCCGTTGGTGAAATAAATTAATCGAAGATTAAAGTGTATACATGATTTGTCTTCATTTCTAAATATAATTGAAACAAACGCCATCTCATGATATTAGCAAAAGCAAAAGAGTGCCATCTACATATGAGGTGTAGAGATTTAAAAAAAAAAAAAAAATGAAACGAGGTGTTGAGATTTTTATTAGCAAAAAAAAAAATGCCATGTACTCAAGAGATGTTGAGATTTTAATAGGATGGTTTAAGGCCGATAGACAGGATATTTAAAGCATAGGATAAGAATATAACATCCATATATACACAACAAAAACATGACAACAAAAAATATAGGGGGTATACTTTTGCTGTAGGTACCCATTAATATTCATTATTATGTTTTGGGGAAAAAAGAGAGTAGATACAAACATACATATACTAAGAATAAAGAATGAATAATGATCCTTAAAATGATAAAATGACCTTGATACGGCTACGAAAACTTAGTGCCCGTCAAATTTTATAAATTGTAAATAAGTATTTATTTTGATTTTTTTTAATATTTACATAATATTTTTTAGAATTTAGTATATAAAAAGTATTAACATTCCTTATTTGCATGAATAAGTCACTTATTTTAAAAAAAAAAATATACACAATTACATACTTTTTTTAAAAATATATAATTTTTTTCTGGAAAATAAGAAATCTCAAACCATCTTAATGTACGATAACGATAACCAGAGACGAAGGGAGGGGGGGCACGGGGTGGCGACCGTCCCCCAAAAATTCTAAAATCTGAAAATTTTATATACATTTAATTTAAAATTTTCATTTAGTTCCCCCATTTTTACAAAATAAATTATTTAGTCTCCTTATTTTTTTCAAAAATCTTCATTTAGTCCCCCCATTTTTACAAAAATCTTCATTTAATCCTCATATTTTTTACAAAAATCTTCATTTAGTCCCATACTTTTTACAAAAAAATTTTGATATGAACATTTTCCGATGACCGAAAATTTTTGCCCCCAATATATATTTCTGGTTCCGTCCCTGACGATAACGTAACATATTTATATAATTTTGTACCGCCTTCCACAAAGTTAAGCAAGAAGGTGTCGTCGGAGAGATGGTTAAGAAGTTTGCAGTACTGCAACTTGTCATAACAACTCATAAAGTTTTGGTGATTTTGTCAAGTCCTTGAGTAGAAGAAGTAAGGTGGGGCTCTGCCTTTGAGTTTGTGACACCATTTTGCTTTTTTACTTCCTTCTCGATTTGCTACCTTTTCACAACTGCTCCACCCGTGTGTTTATTCTCCCTGCATTTATTCTCCTTCGTTTTCTTTTTCATCTTTCTTTTTTAGTATTTTAAAATAACCAAATGTAGAAATGTTCATATACTCCTCCGCATGGTTCTAAAAATTATTTAACCGATTAATTCTTGATTAATTTTCTGTAAGGTATTCAATCAATTTAATTTTTGAAATTCGATTAATCCTATGATTTTATTTAAAATTATATATTTAATTGTAAATTAGATTAATATATTAATTATTATTATAATATCCGATTAATAATTCCGATTAATCCCCGATTATCCGATTAATCTTAAATCGATTTATACCGATTACCGATTTTTATAACCATGTTCCTACGTAATCTACTAGTCCAGGCTAATTGATCAACTTCTCGGTTAATTCAAAATTTATGGAGAATAATATTTTTTAAAAAAATCCTGAAAATATTCTCGAATATCACATGACACATCATTTTATTCAATATACGAAGAAGACGGAAGAACAAATAATCAATTACATTTTCGGAAATTCTATCGTTTTCAAATTTTTTATTCAAGAAAAAGTTTAAAAAGTGGTAAGAATTGAAAAACATATTTGTATCAATTTTATAAGTTGATTCATCGGAATATAAAATTTTAAGAAATAATACAAACTAGGCCTTGAAGAATCTACACTTTGTACAAAGGTATTACTACTCCGTATAATTTATTGTTACGAACATGCTAGGGCAATTTGTATGCACTGAAATATTTGACTAAATAGCACTACAGTATTGCATACTCAACACCTTAAAATTGTGCGTTGAGAGAAGTACCAAAAACTTTATGACCAATGGTCAAAATATTTACAAAGTTTAAGAAAATAGTTTCCATAAAAAATGACTTTTTTGCTTTGTTTTTCTCCACTTATCATTTTAAAAAAACAACAGCGTGAAGAAAAAAATTCTCAAAAGTCATTAATCATGTTAAATATGCAAAACGTATAAGAGCGTTTTCATAAGGTAGTATAGCATTTTTCGTGGTAGTAGACTAGTAGTAACATGTTTGATCAATGAATTATCATTAGATTTCTAATTTAATTCTAACAATCACAAATAAATTAATATTATATCTACATATTTCTTCCGTTTCATATTAGTAGTCCACTTTTAAAAAAAAATTATTTCAAAATAACTGTCTCAATTCATTTTTCAAGGTAATTTTTTTTACTCAAGTTTCACGTATTATCCTTGAGTTTTAATTACCAAAATTAAGCTTACATACTTATTTCCTAACCATTACAGTAAATATGGGTACATATGAAATTAGATCTTCAATATTTAAATTTCTTAATATTATTTTTTGAAAGTATATTACTAATTTGAAACAGAGGGAATATTAAACATCTATTTTTTTCTTGATAGAATTAAATACCTTAAAAAATCAATTTTTTAACCAATGAAAACCAAGTATAAAACAAGTACATAAATATCTCACACTTCTATTATTTACTACTCCCTCCGTCCCAAATTGTTTGATACTCTTTGACTTTCACGGAGATTAAGAAAATGTAGTAGAAAAAGAGTAAAGTTAGTTGAAAAGTGGATAAAGTGATGGGATCTATTAATATTTAATAATAGATTTGAGATAGTGGAGGAAGGTAGTGGGTGTAATAGTGTAAAAAAGAGTATAAAATGAAGAAGTAGTGGGTGTAATAGTGAAAAGTAGTGTTCAAAAATAGTAAGTATAGTAGGTTCAGTAGTTTTGGGACGTCCCAAAAAGGAAAGTGTGTTAATCTTTTTGGGACGGAGGGAGTATCAATGAATCAACTGTATAAATGTCGTTATTATCATTTTTTATTTAAAAATAATAAAGTTCATTCATATATTAACTCTTTCCCGGCATTCTCTACCTGTATCATCATCCCTCTCTCTCTCTCTCTCTCTCATCTCTCTCTAGCCATGAAAGTCTCCGAAGACGAAGACATCAACAAGATCAACCACCTCATCCAATCTCTCCTCTCCTCAATTCCCAATGCACAGACCTTCAAAGGCAAGTGGTCCTCCATCGCCGACAAACTCTCCGATCTCTCCTTCAATCTCTCCGACCTCTCCGACTTTCCCGCCAACTCTCTCTCCTCTCAACTCCTCGACTCTCTCTCCACAACTCTCTCCGAGACTCTCTCTCTCTCCACTCTCTCCCACTCTCCCTCTCTCCCAAACGGCAAACTCAAGACCCAAAACGACATCGACTCAGTCTCCTCTAAACTCAGCCGCCACGTGGACGACATTAACATCTTAATCAAAAGCGGCGTACTCCAAGACGGCGCCGTTTCGAAACCCGTTTCTAAAAGAGAGTCGGTTCGGGTCAGTTCTAGAAACCTTTTGACCCGGTTACAAATCGGGTCGGACGACGCGAAAATCTCGGCGACTGAGTCATTGAACGAGTTGCTCCAAGAAGATGATAAAAACGTTTTAATTGCGGTGGCGCAGGGGATCGTTCCGGTGGTCCTGCGCTTACTGGATTCAAACTCGTCTCCTCAATTAAAAGAAAACGCTGTCGTTTTGATTTCTAGGGTTTCAGGTCTTGATTCTTCTAAGCATGTTTTAATTGCAGAAGGGTTGACTTTAATACAAGATTTAATTCGGATAATCGAATCGGGTTCGGGTTTCGCTAAAGAAAAGGCCTGTATTGCCCTTGAGGCATTGAGTCAAACTAAGGAGAATGCAAGGGCAATTTCGTCAAGAGGTGGTATTTTTTCACTTCTTGATGTTTGTCAAGGTGGGACCCCTAATTGTCAAGCTGTAGCTGCTAGTGTGTTGAGGAATTTATCTGGGTTCGTTGAAATTAGGGAGAATTTTATGGAAGTGGAGAATGGGGTTTTGATTTTATTAGGGGTTTTAGGTTCGGGTACGATTCTCGCTCAAGAGAATGTGATTGGGTGTTTGTGTAATTTGTGCTTGGATGATGAAAGTTTGAAGCTTTTTGTTGTTAAGGAAGGAGGGGTTGAGTTTGTGATGAATTATTGGGATTCTGTTTCGAATGTTAGGGGTTTGGAGGTTGCGGTTGAGTTTATTAGGTGTTTAGTTTCGTGTCATCCGATTGCTGAGATGATTGTTTCGGATGGGTTGTTAGGGAGGGTTGTTTTGGTTTTGAATTGTAATGTGTTGGCTGTGAGAATTGCAGCTGCTAGAGCAGTTTGTGAGTTGGGATACGATTCGAAAATTCGAAAGGAGTTAGGGGAATGTGGGTGTATTTCGCCTTTGGTGAGAATGTTGGATGGTAAAGCTGTTGAGGAGAAAGAAGCAGCTGCTAAAGCATTGGCAATGCTCATGGGGTATGCTGGAAATCGAAGAATTTTTAAGAAGGAAGAGAGGGCGATTTTTAGTACGGTTCAGCTTTTGAATCCTTTACTAAAGAATTTGGATAGGAAATATCCTGTTTCCATATTAAAATCGTTTGTGCATTCGAAGAAATGTCGTAAACAGATGGTCGCGTCGAGTGCTCTTGTGTATTTGCCTAAAGTTGTGGTGGATATGGATGTTGAGGGTGCGAAAAAGCTCTTGGAAAGTCTTGGTAGGAGAAAACTCTGGGGTGTTTTCACTGGACCATAGATGGCATTTGCAGGACTTAGTGAGGTGATGATCATGATTTCGATTTCGTTACTTTGTATGTATTGTAGTTTGTAATTTTGTTAGTGATTTTGTTTGTTATCTGGTTTCATTTTGTGTAATCTTGTGATTAGATCATTAAAATTCATAATGGTAGTATAGAAGGTGTTGCTTCATAAGAGTTGAGACTGTGGGAGTCAATGTTGGAAAGTGTAATCTTTTGTTAGGTGACCTAACTGGACTTCTAATAGTTTCTGGCTTTCCAGCAAAGATCAATAAATTATAAGTAATAATGTTGCTTTCTTAGCTCATCAAATTTCTGAAGTATTATGATCTTCCATTGTTTCAAAGATTCTGTAAAACTATTCCCATTTAAAAGTTTCTCTTGGGTTGACTTTCAACTTTAAGATATTATATATCTCTTGTTTGTTGATGATGACTCTTACAAATAAGAAACCTAACTAACTTCTGTCATATATACTCAGTGAATTTTGATGTACTAACCAAACTTACCCAGTATATTCCGGTTTGAGTATGGGGATACATGGTAAAAACACATCTTTTACATTATTTGATCCTGGCTAGTGCTGTTGGATGGTCGATTTTAGCTTAAACTGAACCTAAATATATTTCACAGGTGAGAAATTAGTTGAGTATTAGTCATTATTCGAGTTCATGATAAAATAGTAGTAATTGTATAATGCGAATGGTTGTCACTTGCCAGATATTAGTATCCCTAGAGGCCAAGACCATGTGCACTTCTTTAGTTGTTATTCCTCCATTCTAAGAAATTCACTGCTACTGGCCTACTGCTGCTGCTGGTAGGTGCCGTACACAAACATAAGTTTGGTCCCATTAAGTGTCACTGTATCCTCTAATCATTTAGTTGTGATAATTTCACTCACTTTTATGGCACTACTCAATGCTATAATCATCTTTTCCTGAAACCAAAAAAGGCTTTGTAATGTGTGTCGAAGTACTAACCCGTGAGGCCATGATTCTTGTTTTTGAGTCAGAAAGATAATAGTACTGTAGCTCAAAAACAAGTGTTCACAGAATGGGGTTGATGGTTATGCTGGATTAGAAAACAAACATCAATGCACAAGTGTGCACATATGGTCAGACCACCAATTTTAAGAAATTGTACAAGTAGGCTTTGTATGTTGGACTGTACAATGCACCTGAAGCATTATTATAGATTTACATGTTTTTTCGCCTAAGCTTGCTTGGGGAGGGTCCGAGGGAGTTTGGAGACGAGGTTAGATACAATATTTATGCATAGTGTTCTGCATACTCCGTCTTAACAAAGAATTATTGCTTCCATGCCATCAAATATCTAGTTATTCAACATTACTTGAGCAGAAGCTAAACATCATCTAGTCTCTCTATGGTGTGATTATCCTCATTACATGTTTCACATAAGCATATAAATGATATAAACAAGTAAATGACTACTTGATACGGTATTTTTGATTCATGTGAAGTGATTTTTGAATATATTAAATGTACTTTTATATATATATATATATATATATATATATTATTTGGTTCGTGTAATTTTTTTTTTTTCGTGTAATTTTCAGGATGAGAATCCTGGGACAACAAAGAGTAAGTCCTTAACATTTGAGCGTGTAAACTGTTTACTCCAACACTTACACTCTTGGATTCGAATCTCCTTGTAATTATCTCATCCAATCTTTCATGTTGTATCTTGTTTTTTTAATCGACATTGATGGTCATCAATGAACTTAATTATTTCATAAATTTATAATATTGATCATAAAATTACAACTATTTCATAAATATATAATATTGATCATAAAATTACAACTCAATTGACGGGAATAAGGATATTATTGTAATACAAAAAGGTATGAAAATCTCATTTTTGTTCACCTGATTATAATATCCTGCCCAGACGACATTTATATTGTCTAGAACTCTAATATCAATGATTACAAATATGTTAGCCGTAGAAACCATATTAAATACAGAACTTATCTCAAACATCCAATTAAGTATCGGACTTGTTTACGACTGATGTTAAACACCTTCAGTAGTTTGTTCTGCGACTTGGTAAAATTGATAACACCCGAAATGTAAAATTGCATATAAGATAGTACATTGATACTAAAAGTATAGATATGTGAAATTGTATAGTATAAGATAGTACATTAATACTTGTTGGAATCAGATTTCTGCCGGAGAATTCCTTCGGTCAGACCTGCAAGAAGAAGAATGCAAGGGTGTTGACCCCCGATTCATCTCCGGTGTCAGAGTAAGTATTCCGGTTCTTTTGAAGGAAACAGGTAACGTAAAGAGTTTGTGTTTTTAGAATCTCTAGATAGTATTCATGAGTGTGGTTTTGTGAAGATCCTATGAAGTGGATCATACCTTCTTTTTATAGACTTGACTTTACCTTTTCCTCTTGGATCCGATCTAGATCGGAAGGATGAGAAGACATTATCATTGCCCCATGCTCTCAAGTAAAGTGTCAATGTGACCTGTTAAAAGTGGGTGGAGCATGTGACCGTTGAACAAAAAGGGATGGACCGATCTGAGGTGTCAATACTGGATTGGACCGAACGAACAGAAGGGGCCTTCATGTCTTAAACTGGTTTTGGGTCGCACAGTGACGGGCCTTCATACTGGTCCATTGGGCCGATGGGCCTCCAACATGTCCCTGGGCTTCGGTCGGAGGACTCTCCGAGACGAAGACCAAAACCTAAAACTTGCCTTCAGAGTTTTTCTTGGGATAACGATGCCCATCTTAGGTGAAAAGGTTCGCATAGGGAGTTGTGTCCATTTAATGTGGACAGCTTTTTTTGTCTCGAGATCTGTGCTGCAACCTCAACCGTTGGATCTGTAACGTTTTGTCACCCAAACGCCGCGTCCCATAAAACCCTTTTTACTTTCTCTTTTTACTTTTCATAACCACCAATCTCCTTTTACTTTCTCTTTTTACTTTTCATAACCACCAATCTCCTTTTACTTTCTTTCTTTTTACTTTCTCTCAGCAGCGATTGGAAACGCCGTCCTCTCTCAGACAAGCGTCAGTTCTCCGGTGCCGGTGGAGGTTCATCTTCAGGAATTTTATCCTCTGGAGGCCGATCTCATTCACTATTTGCGAAACAGTAAGTTTCCCCTTTTTCCTTTTACGATTTCCTCCTGTTTATTTTGCATAGTTGTGTCTGTGTGTATTATATATATTGGTGTTATGCATGTGCAAGTTTTGAAGGGTTTATTGGGGAAATATGGGCGTTTTGGGTGGATATATAATGTTTAATGGGTTGGTTTCGACTTTCCCTGGGGCTCTAGCTTTTATTTGGATTTTATTTTGGGTTTCTGGGGGTTTCTGGATATGAACATCCTTCGGTATGTTCGAGGCTCATAAACTTCGACCCTTCTATCTTCGGTTTTCAGGCATGTAGATGTTTTCTGTTTTGTCAATTGAGTTGTCGTTTATTCGGTCGATCCCAGCCCTCTGTACTCGGCTTTTAGTCAAATAGGTTTTTCTTGTCCCTATTCTTCTTAGTTTCCGAGTACATGGCTAATTCCTATGCTTCCGAACGTAGGAAATGGATCAGCCGAACGACGTTCCTCCCTATTCGGCTATGGCACACTTCGGCGACGAATTTAAGTTCCCTGCCGCCAATGGAGTTTCCGAGATGAAGGAGGAGGAGGTCGTATCGATGCACGCCAAGTACGATTTCCCCAAACAGTTCGAGGCCTATCAGGCCGAAGATGATGATTTAATTTACCATACTCCTGTTTCTCCTTGTCCGGATGGGAGTTTTAAAATAGGTGTCTCCGAGCGTGCTTTTTATTGCGGTTTGAGGCTACCTCACCTCCCTATCGTTAGAAGATTCTTGCTTTTTACTCGGATAGCGCTCGGGCAATTGGATCCGAACAGTTTTATTCATTTTAACGCCTTTCAGACCCGTTGCGTGATGGCTGAGGTTAAATCACGGCTGTCTCTTTTCTTTTACCATTACGACTTCAGGAAGAATCCTAAGTCTGCGGGATTTTATACTGTTTCCCGAAGGTCTGGTCGGGCCGATTGGGCCGCCACGAACTCTAGTAACTCTGGTACACATAGAAACTGGTTTTTTATTAGTGGTCCGAGGTTGGATAATTTTAGGATTTGGAGGGAAGTGGATCCTAATTCTGTCATCGCTCCGGAGATGAGCGATGAAGATAGGTCAGATTATTTGTTGATAAGTCGGCCGATAAATCCTGACAAGATTCCTCTTTCCATGAGCCGAAGTAAAGAGTTTCTTGAGGCCTTACATTGGGGTAACGGTAACGCTTGAATTTCTTTTTGTTCAAATTTGATTCTTTTGTTTCGTTCGTTGACTTCTAAATTTCTTGCAGTGTATTCGAGAGCAAACATGGCTAGAAGGCTGGCCGAAAAAAACAAGAAGAAGGCGGAGGAGGCCGAAGCTAAGCGGCTTCGGGAAACGGGCGGTTCTCCGACCGGTCACCCACTGAGCCCTCCTTGTGCAAGTGCTCGCACCGCTGAACCTGTTCGGTCATCGACCAACCAGATGGGGGATTCGGCTGACAACCCCCAGAAAAGGCAGCGAAACACCGAAGGAATTGTTCAAACCTATCGGCCCTCTTGGTCGATCTTGGCCACAGATTCCTTTGTCGTTCCTGCTCCGAACGAAGCAAAGAACGTGGCCGGTGATTTCTTTAGAGCTATGATCCTCCCCTCCGATCGTCCTACTTACAATTCGGCTGATCTGGTGAAGGCGTGTGGCGAATTGTTGGGCCACCTGTCTTTGGTAAGTGTACATAGGTTATCATCTTTTGTGCTTTCCTTCTGCTCTATTTTTAACAATATGTGTTTTTATTTTCTTTTCTCCAGGCTGCTCCTTGGGCTGCGGCCGTTGAGGCAAAAGCTAAGGATGTGGGTCGTCAGCTGGAGGCTTTGGAGGAGCTCCGAACTTCCAATTTGGATCTTCAGCAACAGGTAAACAGATTGGAACTTGAGCGCAATGCTCTTTCAACTGAGCGAGACACTCAGAAGATTCTTGCTGAACGAAGGGCCAATCAGGCTAGGAGGAGTCGCCGGTTACTGAAGAAGGCCGAGAAGAAGCTTACACGTGCTGAGGATAGGAGTTATCAGGCTGGCTTTGATGAGGCGATCATCAGGGCGAATGAGGCTGGTTTGGATTACAAGAAAATCCTTGGGGATTTTGAGGATCCAATCGGTCGCCCAGAGAAGCCTGATCTTCCTCTTGAAGTTAGCTCTGATCCAGAATCTGATCTCTCTAGTTGATTTTCGTAATTTCTTTGAACGATGTAAGCCTTCGGGCATAACTTTTGATTGCCTTCGGGCCTTTGTTGATATTATTGTGTTCGGATTCCCTTTGGTTTTATAATAATTCCTTTTGTTTTATGCGTCTTCGGTCACGTTTACCTTAGCATAATTTATCTTCGTTATGCGTCTCTGGCTGTGTTCGGCCTTAGCATAAAATTATTTTGCCTTAGCATATTTTTAGCTTTGTTATGCGTCTTCGACCGTGTTTGGCCTTAGCATAATTTTAGCTTTGTTATCCATCTTCGGCCGTTTTTGGCCATAGCATAATTCCCTTTTGTTTTATGCGTCTTCGGCCATCGGCCTAGCATGATTTTCTTTGCTATGCGTCTTCGGCCATCGGCCTAGCATGATTTTCTTTGCTATGCATCTTCGGCCTTCGGCCTTAGCATAATTTTCTTTGTTATGCGTCTTCGGCCTTCGGCCTAGCATAGTTTTCTTTGTTATGCGTCTTCGGCCTTCGGCCTAGCATAATTTTCTTTATTATGCGTATTCGGCCTTCGGCCTACCATAATTTTCTTTGTTATGCGTCTCCGGCCTTCGGCCTAGCATAATTTTCTTTGTTATGCGTCTTCGGCCTAGCATGTTTGGTTATCTCAAGTCATAATCTGTTTTCCCCTAGTGTTTTGTGAATGATTAAGGTTTTTTTTTTTGTTCAGTGAAAACTATTTCCTCCCTGCCTTAATCATTTCAACACAACTAAAGACTGAAGCAAAGTATAGGAACACATGCTTTTATTCGATCGTCCCCAAGCATGGGTTCGTTAATGACCTTTCTATCTCCGAACATTACCTTCTCAATCCTTTTTATCCTATCCCCCACATGTGAGTCGTCCTCATCGGAATCTGAGGTATAAACTACCTTCGATCGGGACCGTCTGGAACATGGTTCGGAGTTTCCTAAGTCGTTTTCGTCGTCCCTGGTCCTCTTTTCCTTTCGGCTCTCGGAATGGTCTTCGGTCTCTAGGGCCTTTTGTAGAAGTTTTTCTTGGAGCTCTATTTCTTCTCTTTGGAGTTTTAAGGCTTGTAATTTCAACTGGTCGGCCATTTTTTGTTTGGCCATTCGTTCTGTATCCTGATCGCTTTTTTCTTTTGGTTTTCCTTTGGTTTTTTGCTCCTCTCTCCATTTTTGGAGCATTTGTTGTTGTTCTTCGGGGGTTGGCATTTCTCCCTCTTCGTCGAAGTTTAGATTTCTTGGTGTAACAGGAGGTGGACGGCTGCCTCCTGCCTGGGTATTTGTTGGAGTTTCTTCGTTAGCCATAGCAGCTTGGTAGGTGGTGATTTTCAACAAAAATCGTATCTCTACGTTCCCACAGAGGGCGCCAAATGTTGGAACCAGAAGAATGCGAGGGTGTTGACCCCCGATTCACCTCCGGTGTCAGAGTAAGTATTCCGGTTCTTTTGAAGGAAATAGGTAACGTAAAGAGTTTGTGTTTTTAGAATCTCTAGATAGTATTCATGAGTGTGGTTTTGTGATGATCCTATGAAGTGGATCATACCTTCTTTTTATAGACTTGACTTTACCTTTTCCTCTTGGATCCGATCTAGATCGGAAGGATGAGAAGACATTATCATTGCCCCATGCTCTCAAGTAAAGTGTCAATGTGACCTGTTAAAAGTGGGTGGAGCATGTGACCGTTGAACAAAAAGGGATGGACCGATCTGAGGTGTCAATACTGGATTGGACCGAACGAACCGAAGGGGCCTTCATGTCTTAAACTGGTTTTGGGTCTCACAGTGACGGGCCTTCATACTGGTCCATTGGGCCGATGGGCCTCCAACAATACTAATAGTATAGATTTAAGGCTAAAAGAAATCAGATATGTGTAATCACTGAGAAAGTGAGAAGTAAGGATGTACACATAATCGGTTCAATCACATTAACCGTTACTTTGTGAATAATTGCGAAATGTGTTTTGATTGCGGATGTAAATTTTAATAATCATTTATTTACGGTATAATTACGGTTTTATATGTTCAAAAATTGCAAAGTTCGAATCGCAATCATAAATCGTAATATATATATATATATATATATATATATATATAATAATTTATATTTTTATGTAATACATAATAATAAAATTTAATAAATTTGACACACATATATATAATAGTATATATTATCAAATATTATAAAATTGACAACTTCTCATTTGTTACATCTGACTAAAATTCTAGTGGATAAATTGTATTAATATATGTTTAAGCTTATACACTACTTGTGAATTAATAGAAGTGGACAAAGTTTTGCTTAAAAATCTTGCAATTATCTTTGTATTTGAGTATCACTTGTTATGTGTGCTCTGGAACTACTTTTCCTTCGACAGTTGCTTGAGGAACAACCCTTGTTGGAACGAAAGGCCCATTTCTAATTCTGTCAAGATAATCAGGATCTGTTGCTTCTAGGTGATGCAACATCTTTACTTTCGATAGAGTATACTCGTTTCTCTTGAGCATAGGGATCTTATTATTACCATCCTTATAATCAGACATGATTGCAGATCTTTATGATTATTCAAAATCAATCTGCTCTGATACCAATTGTTAACTCGAATAACTTGTAGAATGGGGTTGAATACAAGTTATGTAATCGTGTCTGATTTTTGCTTGATTAGATGAACAAGAACAAACGAATAAATTAAACTGTTTGTATTAATAAAATCAAATACAAACTCTACCAAAGGTGTACAATACCTTTAGCAACTACTCTCAATACGAAGCTCTCTCTGTTTGTTTCGAACTCTCGAATACAAACCTTATATTAAGCTCACGTTTTAGAACTTACGAACACTTTTTACAATGATATAGAGAGAGTATTTATAATGCTTCCTATCAACTAATAACAGAAAGAATAATCTATACATGGTAATCTTCTGCCGTCCAGTTGATAGTTTCCAACAATGCTTTGATTATTTTCTTCATGCACACTTTTTTCTATCTTCTGAATACAAGATCCTAAAGTATAACACTTTCCAATTCTACAGCTTCGATACAGTCAGGGTCTGTCATAGTCCCTGAAACTCTGTAGTCCGTGACTTTAGTCTCTGATCAAGTACTGTTCATAGTTTTGCAGATCTTGGATAACTGATATTCCCTTAATCAAATGCTAAACCATTTATAAAATCAGGGTATTACAAGAAGTTTAATGTCATTCTATTCTACACATCATAACTCATGAATTTATTCCTAACACCATGTACGGAAGCCAATGCTATAAGCATTCGAATTGTTGTCATTCTAGCAACAGGAGAGTATGTATCAAAGTGATCAATGCCTTCCTTTTGCTTAAAACCCTTAGCTACTAGCCTAGCCTTATACTTATCTATTGAGCCATCCGGGTTCATCTTTCTTTTGAAGACCCATTTACAACCTATAGTAGAACACGTAGGAGGTAGATCAACCAACTTGATTTCGCAATTGAAATTGATGTAATTAATTACAACCGCAAATGCTAGAGCGACTATGGTTGAAATTTTTATAAAATCGGTAAATACGTTTGGTTCGATTTTTAATTCAAAATCGATTTGATCCAAACTACGTACATCCCTAACGAGAAGCAATAAAATTTAAGGCCTAAAGAAAAAAAGCAACAAAATTTAAAATTTAAAATCTAGTTGCTTTGATTTTTGGTCAATAAGCCCTTTACTTGATTTGCAATTATATTTAGCATCTCGAAACACAATATCAATTCTCGACTTTTAACATTAACAAATTCTGGTATTTGTTTTGTGCCCAGAATTTAAAAAAAAGCCCAAGACAACAAAGAACAAACTCAGAATTGAAGAAAGCCCAAGACCTAAACAAAGAACAAACCCAAATACAAAACATAAATTATTGCCAAGAGTTTGGGAAAGATGCTCCTGTGGCCTAGATGCGTAATGCGCAAATATATTTTCTGCAATTAAATCACGGGATTCAGTAGAAAACATAATTTGATCGATGTTGCACCTGGCTCCTACATTTGAAATGTTGAATTCAATAATTTGTGGTGTTGACACGATAGTTGTGCATGATATGCTGATTCATTTCTTTATATGAGATGAAGGAAGTTTTAAGTTACCAATTCTTCTAAAGTTTTAAGATGTTAGAAATTGGGTTTATCAGGATTATGTACTAATTTAATATTCATTTTTACTCGAAGGTCAAGTATTTGAGTAAAAAGGAATTATTAGATTATTCATGCCTTTTTTGCCTTAGTATCAAGTTGGTCTCATTTTCAGTATTAGAGCATCTCCAAGAGACTCTCTACTCAAGCTCTTAACTCAAAAAATGAGGAGAGAGAATGAAAATGTTGTTCCAAGAGACTCTTAGTGGTTCTTAAAAATACTAAGAGCCTCTTTTCTCTCCTCATTTCTAAGAGCCACTAGTAGCTCTTAACTTGTATTTTAATAACAAAATATTCATGTCCATCAATTCTTGCACAACTTTTGGTTATAGTGGGGTTAATTTATGAATAAATTATAAATAAAAAACTAATATAAAGAGAATTGTTGGAGTTTGACACATAAACTAATGTAATAACTTGCTAAGAGCCATTTATTTATATTATTTTGAAGAGTGAAGGTAGGAGTCTCTTGGAGATGCTCTTAGGTGGGAATTTAGTCCCTTTTTAGGTCCACCATAGCGTTCGATCGATCTGATTTTCAATATTAGGTGGGGATCTCGTCCCTTTTTGACCCACCATAGCACACAAATTCAATATTTCAATAAATGAGAATATTTTTTGATCCATCATAGCGTTCGATCGATCTGATTTTCAATACTAGGTGGGGATCTCGTCCCTTCTTGGGCCCACCATAACACATAAATTAAATGTTTCAATAAATGAGAATATCGGGGGTAAAGAGGGACTCGAAACTAAAACCCCCACATTTAGAACTCTAATATCATGTTAAGTTACCAATTCTCCTAAAATCTAAAGATATTAGAATTTGGACTTACCAAAATCATATATTATCTTATAGGGTTGTAAATGAGCTGCTACACTCGTGAACGGTTAGATGTTTTGTTCGAAAAAACTTCGGTTTGGATTTGGTTCGATTCACAAATGAGTCGATCTTGAACACGATTTTAATGATCGAATTATAAACGAGTCAAACTTGATCACGGTGAAGCTCGATTCGATAGCTCGCGAACAAGTTCGATTAATGTGTTCGTAAACATAACTCATGAACATGTTCGTGAATAAGTTCGATAATTGAGATCGTTAACATGCTCGGTAGACAAGTTTATTAGCAGTTCATAAACAAATTCTATAAAAAAATTTCGTATATATAAAATATATGCTTGATTATCAGTACTCAAAATTCTTATTAATTGTATACCATTAATTAGAATTTTTTATATGTTATTTTAGATATTATAATTGTTTATTATGTAATTTCGATTAATGATAATAATAATAATAATAATAATAATAATAATAATAATAATAATAATAATAATAATAATAATAATAATAATAATAATAATAATAATAATAATAATAAGTTCGTAAATGAGCTCGTGAGCAAAAATTCGCGAACAATTTAAGATTTATTTGTGAGCATAATTTCATGAACAAGGTTAATAAATTGTTCAAAAGCAAATGTTCGTGACTAAACAAACATGTTCGTGAACTGTTCGCGAACAACATTTTATCTTAACGAATCGAACTCAAATTTATTTTTTGGCTCGATTCAAGTTTGAGCTCGATAATTTCTTAACAAACGATACATTAACATTTTAGAGTTCGGTTCGGCTCGGCTCATTTACACCCCTATTATCTTAACAGGGTACATTTGAGATCCACAAAACGAATGTAGTTATGTAAAGAAATTCTCAACTAATCCAATTTGCAATGTGTTCATTAAATATTATTTTTACAAATTATATGTACTTTTATTAGTAAAATAATATATTATAAAAAAATAAATATTATCAACCAATCGATATCTTATAATAAATAATGAGTATAGTGCACTTTGTGTATTTTCACTGGTGCACTGTACTCAAGATAACACTTGCAATATTATATTTTAGAATCGAACACTTGAAATATCAATATTTGTATTTTATTACACTTTGTTGCATTTTGTTAACTTGAGTTAAATTCGTTAGTAATTTAGGGATTAAAATTCAGTTTATGTACTCGCAATTTACTCTAGAGTGTATTTTGTGTATTTTATATTTTATTCTAAATTCTGAACTAAAATATTGCAAGTAGTATTATGAGTAAAGTGTTTGTACAGGAAGTGCACTTTAAATTACGCATGAAGTTAATCTAAATTGACGGAATCATTAAAATGAAATTAAATAAAATTATTTATATTGTAAGTACTTGATTTTAAACTAAAATATTGCAAGTGATGTCGTGAATAAAGTGTGAATACACAAATAATGGTAAATAATTTAGAACCTAGATATGATAAGTGTTATATAAGTGATAAGTAAATTATTATTTATAGATAATTTTAATGTTTGAATAAAGTATATAAAATTGTAATTTATTAATATTTTTATAAAATGAAATTAAATATTTGATACAAAAATTTAGTACATAAATGTAAAATTTAGAAAAACAAAATATGAAACAGAAATATAAGTATACTAACTTATAACCCGTGCGATGCACGGGTTTCCTTTGATATGTTACAAATTTTATTTAATATTACAATTAGGTTTTGTTAGTCACAGAGGCATGCCTGAATACATCTAATAACAAGCCTAAGTATGTGTAATGCTATGCATTACCTACATGACCTCTTAACTGAGGGAACCTCTAGTTGTAGAGTTTCTATTTGTTCTGTACTTTTAATAGGCATCAAATCCTAGTTGTGTAACTGTACTTATAAAGTCAAGAATAATGCTTGAAAGAAGTTCCAAGGTTCATGCCTCAAGCAAGGAGATAAAGACTGCCAAATAATCACAGTTGGGATTTGAAGAAATGAAGAATTTGCCTAAGTACCAATTCGAGAAGTCTAGCATTCGAGAAGTCAGAGATTCGATATCTCAGAAGACACTATTCGATATCTCTGAATACACTATTCGATATCTCATTCGATATCTCAGAGATTCGATATGTCTATTACTCTATTCGAGAACTCATGGAGTCAACAAGTCAAAGCATCATTCGAGTTCTCTAAGAGTCAACAAGTCAATGCTCTATTGGATATCTCAAGGACTAAAGAAGCCATTTGACATCTCAGGGATTCGATATGTCAAAATGCTCTATTCGATATCTCAAGGAGTCCCAGAGAAAAGAGCTATTCGAGAAGTGATTCGATATGTCAATATAACGCTATTCGAGAACTCAGAGTTATCGATTAGGTCAATTCGAGTTCTCGAATCAATCACTTAGCCACTTCTCGAATACATTCTTGGAGACAAAATACTGAAGAATTGTACAAGGCAGAAACCTGCAACAAGCCAAGACGCTTTATTTGACTATGTACTATAAAGCACATTGGAAAGCCTACAAAGAAGCTTGGAGAGATAAGACAAAGGGACAATGAGCTAAAGAAGTGGATCTGAACAGGCTTTGCAAAGTCAAATCTGTAGCCGTTTGGACTCTTACTCAAATGAGATAGACATACTGGAAAGTAGTTTGTTTTACCTACCTTATTTGTAGTAAGTAGATGTATCCATGTCTATAAGGATACAGCCTCATTTCCTTAGGAGATAAGTTTTTAGAGATAAGAGTTTCATATACATCAGAAGAAATATCTCTCTGAGAAAAACGAAGCTGAGAATACTATCATTTGTATTCACAGATTGTAGCAAAATCTTTATCTAATAAAATATTAGATTAAAGTGATATTGTGTTGTGTTTGTCTTTGTTATCTGCACTTACATATCTCACACACTCAACACATATCTTGTTGCAAAGATTCCTAAACTGTCTACTAAGAATGAACTGTTGAACAAAAGAAATGAGGAACTAGAACTAACTGCTATACAAGTAGAAAACCTTAAACAAGAAATCGAATATCTAAAGAATAAGGTTCTATGTGCTAGTCAAGTTGAGAAAGCTCTTAGGGATGAACTAGCTGAAAATGAATTCAAATTGAAAACATTTAAGAATTCCTCTAGTCTATTGCAATCCTACCATGAGAAAAATCTAGCTAGACCTAAGGCTGCCATTGGACTTGATTATGACACTCTCAAACAGAGGAAAGGCTATGCAGTCATTGAAGATGACATTGTTGTTCAAGAGGAAGTGCCTCAGGTTTTGAAAAAGGCTGAGACCCCAATATTTAAAACACCAACACTTGAGATTGATGAGGATGCCTTACTCATTAAGCAAATGTTGGATGATGAAGATAAGGCACAATCAAATGAACAACAAGCATCCTCTAAGAGTGAGAATGTCAAAACCAAAGCCAAGAAGCCAGTAGGAAGTAGACCTAGACTTGAGAAATTTGTGAAGTTTGTTTCAGCTGGGAATAATAAGTTTGAGAAGAAAGTGGCTAAAAAGAAACAAAACAGGAATGGCAGATTAGGGATTAACAAGGACAACAATTACGCTTATGTGCCAAATGCTCCTAGGAAAGTTTGTCAAAATTTTTTAACTCTAATCATTTAACTCATGCATGCAAGAAACCATCTGGTAGTGTTGCTAAACCATTCTATGATTGCTCTGTGCCTTTAAGACATAGAGACTCTCCTTTCTGTGATAAATTTGATTGTATGCCATGTAACATGAATGTAATGACTAGTTGTTTTAATTTGAGAAGACAATTCATGGAAGGTTGCATCAGTCACAATGATCACACATACTACACAAGAACAAAGTCTTCAAGTCCTCCTAAAGTTAGGAAGGTACCTCTATCACCTAAGTCTAAGAACCCTGATTCTAAGACTTCTAACATTGATAAGAAGACTAACATCAAGAAAATTGATAAGCATGCTGTTTATGATAAAACTGTTGCTAAGCCACATGGACCCAAACTTGTTTGGGTACCAAAGGAGAAGTAATACCTTTGTGTTTGCAGGGCAAAGAAAGTGAAAGGAAGGTCATGTGGATTTTGGACAGTGGATGCTCAAACCATATGACTGGTGATATGGCCCTGCTATCACATTATGAGGAGAAGGCTGGCCCAATGGTTGCTTTTGGAGATGACAGCATTGGAAACACACTGGGATATGGCAAGTTGGAAATTGGAAATGTCATCATTGAAAATGTAGCACTGGTCAAGGGGCTCAAGCACAATCTACTGAGTGTTGGTCAATTTACTGACAGAGGCTTCAAAGTGAATTTTGACAAAGATGAATGTTTGATCACCCACAAGAAGACTGGTGACTTTGCTCTATCTGGAGTAAGGAAAGGAAGCCTGTTTGTAGCCAATATGAACTCTACAAACAAGGACAAAATTTGTTGCTTTTACTCAAAAGCATCAAATGAAGATAGTTGGCTGTGGCACAAGAAGCTATCACACTTGAACTTCAAAGGCATTAATTCTCTAGTCAAAAGGGAGTTAGTGAGAGGCATGCCCACACTTGAATTCTGTCAAGAAGGAGTGTGTGAGGCTTGTCAAAAAGGGAAAAATGAAAAGATCAAGCCACAAGTCAAAGACAGTGACATCAATAACCAAGCCCCTACAACTAATTCATATGGACTTGTTTGGGCCTGTCAATATTATGTCACTAGGAAGGAAAAAGTATGCTCTGGTGATGGTTGATGATTTCACAAGGTATACATGGGTAGAATTTCTGGCATCAAAGGATGAGGCTCCACAAGTAATCATTAAGCATATAAAGAAAATTGACAAGGAAGCAAAGGCCAACAATGCAAGTGTGATTGCATTAAGAAGTGATAATGGAACAGAGTTCAGAAATGCCATGCTTGAAGCATTCTGCAAAGAGAATGGTATTTATCAACAATTCTCAGCTCCAAGGACTCCACAACAAAATGGAGTTGTTGAGAGAAAGAATAGAACTCTGATTGAGGCTGCTAGAACAATGTTACTTGATGCAAAGATGCCTACATGTTTTTGGGCTGAGGCTGTGAGCATTGCATGCTATATCCAAAACAGAACCCTCATCAACAAAAACACTGGAAAGACACCTTACAACTTGATGACTGGAAAGAAGCCCACTCTAAAGTATGTTCATACTTTTGGAAGCAAATGCTTTGTGTTAAAAGACAATTCAGAATATGTTGGAAAATTTGATGCAAAAGCATTTGAAGGAATTTTTCTTGGTTATTCTATGGAAAGAATTGCATACAAAGTTTATGTCATCAGTCAAAAGAAAGTTATGGAAAGCACAGATGTGACATTTGATGACAGCAAACTACCTGGATTAGAAGAAGCCAATGATGAAGATAAAGATCCTTTGAAGTTTGACAATCTAGATGATTCTGATGAGCAGATTGAAACTGAATTTGAGCCCACAATTCAACAAACTCAAGTGAATGAAGAACCTGTGTCAACCAACAATGAAGAAACAAGCATCCAAAACACACCTGTGATTAGTGGCAACTTCATAGGGGGAGGAAATGTAAATGATCATGATCTGGATGATGAAGCAACATCACGGCTGAGAAATCAATCTGAACATACAAGGAAATGGGATAGATCACATACTGCAGATCAGATAATTGGAGATCCAAATACAGAAGTGAGGACAATGAGATCAACTCTAAATGAATGTCTCTATGGTTGCTTTCTATCCCAAGTTGAGCCTAAGAAACTTGATGATGCATTGCTGGATCCTGATTGGATAATTGCTATGCAAGAGGAGCTAAATCAATTTGAAAGAAGCAAAGTATGGGAACTTGTGCCTGCACCAAAGGATAGAACCATTGTTGGAACAAAATGGGTTCTAAGGAATAAGATAGATGAAAATGGTGTAGTCATAAGAAACAAAGCAAGGTTGGTTGCAAAAGGATACTCTCAACAGGAAGGCATTGACTATGATGAGACTTTTGCCCCTGTTGCTAGACTAGAGGCCATCAGAATTTTCTTGGCATTTGCTGCACATTCTAATTTCAAGGTTTATCAAATGGATGTCAAGAGTGCATTTCTGAATGGGGAGTTGGAAGAAGAAGTATATGTGCAACAGCCACCTGGCTTTGAGGATCTACAATTCCCTCACTTTATCTACAGATTGCTTAAAGCATTGTATGGACTTAAGCAAGCTCCTAGGGCATGGTATGACACATTATCACAATTTCTACTGGAGAATCAATTCACTAGAGGCACACTGGACAAGACACTGTTTTACAAGAAACATGGTGATGATATTATCTTAGTTCAAATCTATGTGGATGATATCATATTTGGCTCTACAAATGAGAAGCTGTGTGAGAAATTCTCTAAGCTCATGTAGAGTAGATATGAGATGAGTATGATGGGAGAATTAACATTCTTTCTTGAGCTGCAAGTGAGTCAAAGGAAGGATGGCATTTTTATAAGTCAAACCAAATACATCAAGGATCTATTGAAGAAATTTGACTTAAAAGAATGCTCACCTGCAAAGACACCCATGGCCACTGCCACCAAGTTGGATGAAGATGTTAAGGGCAAGAAGGTAGATATCTCAATCTACAGAGGCATGGTTGGTTCTCTACTCTACCTCACTGCTAGTAGGCCAGACATCATGTTTGCAACATGCTTGTGTGCAAGGTTTCAATCAAATCCAAAGGAATCACATATGATAGCAATAAAGAGGATTTTTAAATATCTGAAGGGCACACCAAACTTGGGGTTATGGTATCCTAAGGACACAGGGTTCAATCTGGTTGGTTATTCTGATGCTGATTATGCTGGATGCAGAGTGGATAGGAAAAGCACCTCAGGTAGCTGCCAGTTTCTTGGACAAAGGTTAGTCTCTTGGTATAGCAAGAAACAATAATCTGTGTCAACTTCCACAGCTGAAGCTGAGTACATAGCTGCTGGAAGTTGCTGTGCTCAAGTGCTTTGGATCAGAAACCAACTTAGAGATTATGGACTTGTGTTGGAAAGAATTCCAATCATGTGTGACAACACAAGTGCAATCTCTATAGTTTCCAATCCTGTCAATCATTCTAGGACAAAGCACATTGACATCAGATATCACTTCATAAGGGAGCATGCAACTAATGGAACCATTGAGTTACATTATGTTCCCACAGAGAAACAACTAGCTAACATATTCACTAAGCCATTAGATGAAGCCACCTTCACAAGGTTGGTTAGTGAGATTGGAATGCTGAATTCTTCAAATTCTGGCTAAGTGAATATATCAACTAGATTGTTGCAGCGGTAAATACTTACTTTATCAAATGCTCAATATTTTTGAAGTAAGTATTGGCTGGAGTATGATTTATAAATATTCCACAATGCTGCATATGTTGAAAATCATACATCTTTAGCTTGAAATTTCTTTGAAATTTTGAGAGAATCACTATTTAATTTGGTAGAATATTCTTCAGTGAATTATTCTGGTAAATTTTAAAAGATAGTGAAAATTGAATTTTATGAGTGAAAAGTATAGTTCGATAAGTCAGACTTCTCGAATGGTTCATTGTTTTGTCATGGCTCGAGTTCTCGAATAGGCTATCTAGAACCCTCTTGAGTTCTCGAATAGTGTCTTTTGGAGAAATCGAATAGCACACTCTGAGTTCTCGAATAGAGTATTTTAGTTCTCTAGTGATGGAGTTCTCGAATACTGTATTTGAGTTATCGAATCATTTGAAAAGGCTGATTTTTCGCTGACACTTAATCGCTTTTTGGATTTATATTCAAAATTTCATTTCGCTCATAAAAACATATTTATTTAGCTTAGAATTATTTTCTGAGTTAAATAACTGCCAGCTGTGAGTTACAAACTGCATGAGATATCGAATAAGCCTTTCTTGACTTATCGAATAGTTTTTTATACTTCTCGAATGACTGACTTGTCGATACAAAACTTATATCTAATCGACAACTCAAGTCACTCACATATATACAATTCCATAACTGTTCAAATCATTTCATTCGATTTCTCAGGCAGCTAAAGTTCCAAAACCTCTGTAAACCCTAACGTCAAAAGCTAAATTTCTTCTTCAACCTTCATTCTCTTCTCATCTTTCTGTGTAATAATGGCAAATACCCAACTCACAATTCCTACCCACACCAATTTCATAGCAATAACCAACGATGTTGAAGCACCCAGTGCAAACTTTAAGTGCTTCGTTCGATGGATGGCTGAATCATACATCAAGGATGCACTCTCAGCCAACCCAACTCTGTATCTAGACTTGCTAGAACAGTTTTGGAGAACTGCTACTATGGAGGTCGTGGCCCTAGAGAATGCAATAACTTCATACGTAATCTATTGAAAGATTCAGGACAAGGAAATCACCATCACTACTGAAGACATGAATCAAGCACTGGGGTTACAACAAGGAGTGTATGACAGTCAATCTACTGATCAGGAATTGGAAGACTTCTTTGATTTTATCAACTACTCAGATAGAATCAAGCTTGGAAATTTGAATAGGAAGTACTTGAGGAAAGAATTGAGCTATGTCTTTGCCACTCTTCTTCAAGTCTTCACAGCAAGGAAGTCCAGCTTTGATCAAATCAGCACACCTGTTCAACAAATAGGATATGCTCTAGCATATGGGAGAAAGATTGATGTTGGTTTGATCATAATGCAAGAATTGTATGGGAGACTTGGTAAGAACTCAGCCAAGAGAGGTAATGAAATTTTCTTCACTCGCTTTATTTAATCTGTACTTAATTTCATAGATGCTAAATTGATTGAATTGCCTGGGTTAGACAAAAATAGAACAGGTTATCCGAAATCCATGACCAAACTCATTTTTGGTAGCTTGGAGACTAGGAATGATGTGGATGTAAGACTCAAAATAACTCCCCTTATGGAGAGTTTATTTAGGACTTACCCCCACAACATGCCAATATGTGCCTCAAAATCTGAGTTAGCTAGGCCCAAGCAAGTAGAGCAAAATGCTAACCCAGGGCCTGCTAACCAACCCTCTCAGCCAAACACTTTACCAAACACAGAGCCAACTGCATCATCCTTTCAAAAGGGTGATGTTAGTAAAAAGAAGAGAAAACGGGTTGCTTCTGAACCTCTAAAAATCTTAACTGAAGCAGCCTTGGCTGTAGAATTAGGCATAGAAAGTGAGGAACCTGAGTCACCCTTACTAAGGCCAAAGTAGAAGAAGAAGAATTCTAAAACCACCTCTTCAGTCACCCAAATGGCTGAAGTTGTAAAGTCAGGGGCAAACAGCTCACTAGATGTATCCTCTCAACAGGGTGCATTGTTAGGTCCACTATGATTGTAGAAGGGGGGTTGAATACAATCTATATCAATTTCTCAAAATTTATTCGTTAAATAATTTTCACTTAAACGAATATTTTGTGCGGAATAAATTGACTCAGATTTCAAGTTGAATATAACTGTATATTAACTTGATGTGGTGTTACAAAATCAATCCAAACTATTATCAAGTGTTTAATAACTAATTAGAAAATTTGACATGAACTTTTCTAATTTAGTTAATAAATCTCAAGATAAATACTAGGAAACTTAATTCGCTAGTAATACAAGAATCACAAGTAGACAAGTTCTATCGGATAGAATATTACAAAGATGATGAACTTGAATTTATGTGAATTAATTTGTTCTTGGTGTTCTTGATATTTGAGAGAGAAAGCTGCTGTGTTTTTCCAGGATTTTGCAGTGTTCTGGTCTGTTTTCCATTCTGCTGTGTTATATAGGTCTGTACTCATTAGATATGACTTAAACTGCTTCAAGACCTATTAAATCAGCTGTCAGCATGACTTAATCTTGCTCCAAGACATAATTAAACCTTAGATATGACTTATTTTCTATCGGTATGACTTAATCTTCAACAGTGTGGTCGGTATGACCTAAACACTTTTGTCGGTATGACCTAACACCTTTCCAGAAATATCTTGCTTCGGTATGACTTAATTCCCTCGGTATGACCTAGCAGATTTGAGGTCGGTAAGACATAAACCATTGCAGCAGCTCGGTATGACCTAATTCTTCTGTTTGGTATGACTTAGACTTAAGTCATGTCGGTATGACCTAATTTAAGTCATACCGAACCAAACTTAGTCAAGACATAATCTATTCAGCATTTAATTAAGTCATATTGATCCTTTTAATTAATTAATGATTAACTAATTCATGATTAATTGATACAATAATTAACTTAATAAATAAATTAATTCTATTAGAATTAATTCATTAATTAAATCAATTAAATGATTTATATCAATTAAAACAAATTAAATTAAATCAATAACTAATTAATTTAATTCTTCCAAACTACGGAAAATAATAAAGAATTACCACTGACTTATGTTGACGTTCGATGTACTGTCTGGTTCATGAACGACTAACTTCAATGATGCTTCTTCACTTCTGACTTTAAGCCGTGGTTTATTTCTTCTCTCAATTTTTTTGTACTTTGATTGATTTTCAATCTATCACTCGAAAAATCTCTGTCACTGTAAATGAATCCATTCACTTCAATGTTATACTGAGGCTTGATCAGATACCTGATACGTCTTCCAATGTGAAACATCAAAACTATAGATTGACTTCCTTCTTTCTTCTGACAGATATTGCTTCCTGAGATTCCTGTGACAGATCATACGGATATTTACTTATTACAATTTGGTTTAAGTTGATTAGGATCCTCGAACTACAAATAGGCTGATTCATATGCCTTTCATGCATCTATAGAATCATGCATCCTCCCCAATGCACCTATTTGTACAGAGTCAGCACATGGGAGTGATAAGGCTGGCACAACACTGAGTGGAGAGCACATCACAATTGAAACTCCCTCTATCTCTCAGGGGTAGTTGCCAAAATCTAATCTACAACACACTTCTCTTCCAGAATCTACCATTCATATTTCTTTGGAGCCTGCAACTCAAGCAATTAAGGAGCAAGGCATTGATCATCAAGAATCCTTTTCTCTTTATGAGCCAATGGATTCAAGTGACTTGGTGCATGACACCTTGCTCACCACCCAGGTACCACATTTAGATGGTCAGGGAATGCATGCTGGGGCATCTCCTAATGACACCATCACAAACACAGAGGATTCACTAGTTTTAACTAGAGACTCTGTGCCTGTGTCACCTGCTGTTGTAACTCATCCCACTCCTGTGGAGACAACAGTAGTAGAGTCTTTCCATCCGGTTACAGAAGTTGCATCTGTAACTGAGGAGTCTAGCTTGCCTAGCTCTAGCTCTGACTTTCTGTCACAATGGCTGAAGCCTGTGCAACATGACAGTGCTTCAGGATCAGGATCTGTTCCACCACAATTGACGGTTGAAGCACTTCAAAGCTTAGTTGTGGATCAGATTCCTGAGTTTGTAAAGATAGCCCAGAACTTGGTCACCTCCAATGTGCCAAATCCAGATTATGAAGCAATATTGCTCTGCCATAGAGATGATGTGGAGATGCAGAAAACAAAGATACTTGATGAGGCTGAGAGAGATGGCAATGTAGATGCCTGGATGCAAGGAACTTATGATATCACTCTCAATGAAGCCTTACAGTATCTGAGGGAGGAGTACATCACTTCACTAGGCTCCAATGCTAAATCCTTAACTCCTGGTGAAGTGTATGAAGCCATCAATGACTCATACAAGGGATTTCTCAAGGCTGCACACTACCTGGGTAAAGGTGTCAAATCAGAAATCAACAAGGTAAGTGATGCAACAGACAAGTCTGTGGGAGAGATAAAAAGGACTTTTGATTCCAAATTCCCTCAATTAGAGACTGTAGTCAAAGACATTCTAGCCTGTAAGTCTACCTGCATCAAGATGGACAATGGTTTGGCTATTCTCAAGGATGCTGTCACGGGCCTGGGGCACAAATTCCAAAATCTCACTGATCAGACAACTGAGGCCAATGCCATGCTTAGGACACTCTTTGCAAATCAATATGGAGACAAGGTGGTCACTGAGGTCCCTGTGCATGAGATGTCTAGGTTTGAAGTGCAGAGACTTAAAGAACAATCCCTGTCTGGCTTCAAATCTACTGCATTGTTCAGCAAGGTAGATGCACTTGAAAAGGAGGTAGCTACTCTCACTCAGTCTAATGCTCATCTTACAGACAAGGTACAAACTCTGACTGAGCAGTTGAACACTCAAGCCACCACCACAGCTGATGTTCTTCTGCATCAACAATCAATGTTGTCTGCAATAATGAAGCACATGGGTCTCCCTCTACCTGAAGAATCTTCAACCCCAAAGGTCACTCCTACAGCCTATGTGCCTGATAACAAGCCTAAGGGGGAGAAGAGGACATCAAAAAACTCAAATACAAAGGGGGAGAAACCACCAGTAAAGGGCATCAAAATCATTGAAGGTGGTCATCAAAGAACTTCAAAATCTTTAACTCATGTGCCTGGAAAAGGAAAAGACAAAGTTGATGAGCCTCCTACTTCTCTGCCAGTTGTCACTCTACCAACTGTGCACATCACTACTTCCAGTGGTCAAAATCAATCTATCACAACCACAGTGGTTGCAGGGAGTATGCCATCTGACAAACCTCCACTCTCCATATCTAAGAGTGCCAAGCCCGTAGAAGTGAAGGTGGTCACTGAGGCCAAGCTACAAGAAATTGCAAACTCAAATGCCTATCATGATGATGCATTCTTGGAGTTTCTGAAAGTCTCAAGAGAACAGGCTGGTGACACTAAATTGTATCTAAGGAGCTTGAAGGATCAGATCGATTACTTCACTGTGATACCTAGAAAAGTTGATAGCTCATGGCTCAAGGAAGTAATGATGGTAGCAAAATCCAGAATCTGGCATCTAACCTACAAAACTCTACAAGCCTTAAAACATTCAGAGATAGATGCGCTGATTAAGCTCATAGAGAAGAGGAATGTAAATGAAAACAATAAGAGTCTGTATGATGACTTGAGGAATGGCCAACCTTCAAGGCTGCCAGAAGTGATTAAGAAGCCATGGACAATCATCTATCAGTCTGGCACCAGAGTTGAAGAGATTAAACAACTGGTCATTCCCAATGATCTCACTTCTCGAAATCACAGACTCATTATTGCCATCATTGATCTAATGCAAAAGAAGAAGGGGATAAGTACTGTTGAAGAGATAGAGGCACTGCACATTCTCAGATCATACATTGCAACTGGTGTAATTCCATAAATGGCTAAGCCAAGGAGGAATAAGGATGATGAAGATGAAGACAAGAGTGATGGGTGGAGAAGTCATCACAGGAGTGATAAGGGGGATGAGGATAAGAAGAAGAAGAAAGACGGCAAGGATAAGAAGGATGATGACCAAGGCAAAGTCTATGAGAGGAAGAATGGAAAACAGCAAGCCTTAGGCATTGCTAGCAGTAATCTCACCACAACACAAGACTCTAAGTCTAGGGTGAATGCTGTTAGTAATGACCTACCAAAATCTAATCCCTTGGCTTCTGCAACTGTTTTACCACCTCAAGAAGAGAAGAAGATTCAAGTCAAGAAACCATCTGTACATTTCAAAAAGCAAACTGCTAATGGAATACTACAATGGTCTACAAACAAAGGTCACATGCTACTGCCAGGCAACCATGTAAAAAGGATCAAATTCAAACAAGCTGCAAGGAAACCAAAGCTATCCAAATCAAGGACTCTGACAATCTATCCAGGCTTAAAACTCCAACCACTAGATGAAGATTTTGATGAAGACCAACTGCAATTCTTACAAGCTCAAAGAATATACCATGTTGCCATTGTTGATAACTGCCTTGAGATCAAATATACTGATGGAAGGGAGGAGAAATTCAAACAAGGAGGATGTCAACACTGGGGCAAACTACATGACATAGAAAGAATCATTGCATTGTTGAGCTCAGAAGATAAAGTGGAAAGAGTATGGAAGCTGGAGCTAATTGATTTTGTGAAGATGAAGAGAGATCATGAGGAGAGAATCAGAAAAGAGTGTCTTGAGAAATGGCTAGCAAGGGAGAAAGAAATTGAGAGACTGGAGATTGAAGCAGAAAAGCTAAGGGCAAAGGGATTATTTAGAGTTCAGTTTAACCCCTATGTGGTGAAGTATAGGAGGAGAAATGGGGATCAGGTCCACATCAGAATGAATCTACTCAACCACTATCCTGCAAACATTCTGAAACCAGTACTTGAAGATTTCAAAGACTCAATTTTGCTTGAAGAATTGGATGCTATGGCAGAAATTATAAAAGCTATGGATGAGAATACAAGGAAGGAGAAAGAAAGAAGACAGAAAGCATATGATGATTTGCAAGCCAAAGCTATGGAAAGGGAAACAAATGACAATGGCTAGTACTTTATCATAGGCTGCAAGATTACTCACCCTGTAGTTCTATCCACATTGCTAATCAAAATTCATACATGTACTGTCAAGTTTTATCTTTATGTATGTTAGGCTTGTTATCAGACATGAAATTGTGACTAAGGGTCTTACTCACAATTTGGGGGAGATTGTTAGTCACAGAGGCATGCCTGAATACATCTAATAACAAGCTTAAGTATGTGTAATGCTATGCATTACCTACATGACCTCTTAACTAAGGGAACCTCTAGTTGTAGAGTTTCTATTTGTTCTGTACTTGTAATAGGCATCAAATCCTAGTTGTGTAACTGTACTTATAAAGTCAAGAATAATGCTTGAAAGAAGTTCAAAGGTTCATGCCTCAAGCAGGGAGATAAAGACTGCCAAATAATCACAGTTGGGATTTGAAGAAATAAAGAATTTGCCTAAGTACCAATTCGAGAAGTACATTTGTCTATTCGAGAAGTCAGAGATTCGATATCTCAGAAGACACTATTCGATATCTCTGAATACACTGTTCGATATCTCATTCGATATCTCAGAGATTCGATATGTCTATTACTCTATTCGAGAACTCATGGAGTCAACAAGTCAAAGCATCATTCGAGTTCTCTAAGAGTCAACAAGTCAATGCTCTATTCGATATCTCAAGGACTAAAGAAGCTATTCGACATCTCAGGGATTCGATATGTCAAAATGCTCTATTCGATATCTCAAGGAGTCCCAGAGAAAAGAGCTATTCGAGAAGTGATTCGATATGTCAATATAACACTATTCGAGAACTCAGAGTTATCGATTAAGTCAATTCGAGTTCTCGAATCAATCACTTAGCCACTTCTCGAATACATTCTTGGAGACAAAATACTGAAGAATTGTACAAGTCAGAAACCTGCAACAAGCCAAGACGCTTTATTTGACTATGTACTATAAAGCACATTGGAAAGCCTACAAAGAAGCTTGGAGAGATAAGACAAAGGGACAGAGCTAAAGAAGTGGATCTGAACAGGCTTTGCAAAGTCAAATCTGTAGCCGTTTGGACTCTTACTCAAATGAGATAGACAGACTGGAAAGTAGTTTTATTTACCTACCTTATTTGTAGTAAGTAGGTGTATCCATGTCTATAAGGATACAGCCTCACTTCCTTAGCAGATAAGTTTTTAGAGATAAGATTTTCATATACATCACAAGAAATATCTCTCTAAGAAAAACGAAGCTGAGAATACTACCATTTGTATTCACAGATTGTAGCAAAATCTTTATCTAATAAAATATTAGATTAAAGTGATATTGTGTTATGTTTGTCTTTGTTATCCGCACTTACATATCTCACACACTCAACACATATCTTGCTGCAAAGATTCAAGAACGTAGAAAAGTTCAAGAATCCATTCACCCCCCTCTGTATTCTTTTACTGTATTCAATACTCAACAGGTTTTTATATAATTATTATTTTAATAATTTTTTACTTTTAACTTATTACAATTTTTTTTAATTAGGTTTTTATTTTTTAATTAGGTTTTTAACTTATTAGTATTAATGATTGGAATATAAGATGTGATATTTTTGGGTATATATTAATGACTGCAAAATTAGTTTTAAATTAAAAGATAACATGTTTTAATTACAAAATGAATCTTAATACTTGCAAGTTATGGTACAATTTTAGGTCTTTATAAAAGGTATTATCTTCAATTAAAAGTAAACGTGAAAATGACAATCGGCTAATTACCATTCAATGTATTATTATATTATTTAAAAAATTAGGATAACCGTAAAGAAAATCAAACTGGGAAATTTTCAATGTTTTAGTAAAGGTATAAGGATTTTAATATATTTTAATAATGATTTGAAAATATGATGTAATATTTTTGGGTATGTATTAATGATTGCAAGATAAAATTTTAAATTAAATACATGATTTAATATTAAAAGAAAGAAGATATGATATGATTATGTTTTTAGGTATTTATAAAAAGTAATATATTCAACTAAAAGTAAATGTGAAAAAGGCAACCGGCTATTTACCATTAATTATATTATATTATTATTATTTATTTTCATGATTAGGATAACCAAACCAAAAATTAAACCGACAAACTTTCAATCTTTGGGTTTTAATATAAAAGTATAGATAACTGATGTTTGAATCGAACGACAATTTTCATAATTTTTAGTATTTTTTGTAAAAGATATTCTAATATTAGATATTTTTAGAAAAATCCCTTCAATTTTTTTAAATGAGAGTTGAATGCATCTCTATATATTGTCTATATTATTCTTATAAATTTATGTGTCATATGAATATGATAGTTTGATTAATATAAATATTAATACATGTGACAATTCGGGTCAAATTCCGGGTTTTTTTCGAAAATCGGGTCGAGTCCCGATATCGAATCCGAAATAAGTCAAAGTATACTAGCCTAATTGCAGTCAACTTGGGTAATCCACAAGCCAAAAGCTCATGATTTGTTGGTGCAATTAGTAGTAGTACTTTACCTTGGGGTGTTACAAACTCCCGTACTTAAACTCCTGACGTCGTCAAGCTTTCGAGAGTCGGCTCTGATACCATATGTGACAACCTGGGTCAAATCCCGGGTTTTTTTTGAAAATTGGGTCGATTCCCTATATCGAATACGAAATAAGCCAAAGCATACTGACCCAATTGCAGCCAACTTGGGTAGTCCACAAGCCCACCACAAGCCCTCATGCAATTAGTAGAAGTACTTTACTATATAAATTGAACAAAAGTTACAAATCTCCTCGATGTGGGACTGGGATGTTACAATACCATAAATATATTTATTTATTTATATATCTAACTTTTTTAAAAGTTTTAATAACATAAATACATGGGTATATTCTAGAAGCAGCTGTGTATCCTGATTCATGTATGTATGTATAAATAAGCTAAAACTTAACAATTGGGGCAATCGAGAGGTGGATTACAGACAGAGTGAAAGAATCATACTTTCGTCTTCTCATTTCTCTCAAGTCTCAATCTCTCCCTCTCTCTCAATCTCTCCCAACATTTAACCATGGTGGACATAGCAAGGGTGCAGAAAGAACTACAAGAATGCACCAGAGACAGAGATTCATCCGGAATAAGTGTGAAACTCAAAGGGGGAAACACTTTAACCCATTTAGTTGGCTCAATTCCAGGCCCTGTTGCCACTCCTTATGAAGGTGGCACTTTTGTAATAGATATCGTAATTCCGGGTAATTCTTGGTTCTTGATTCAATGTTTTTTATGTTCAATTATCTTGATTTTACTTGTTTTTTTACAGCTGGGGTTTGTAAAAAGATTGTTAATTTATTGTTTTTGCAGATGGGTATCCTTTTGAGCCTCCGAAAATGCAGTTTGTGACAAGGGTTTGGTATGTATGATTGAAAAGTTATGATTTTTTTTTTTTTTAAGGTTATGTTAGGGTTTTAAGCTTTATGAGAACCACATTGCTTGTTATGTTGGGTAAAGGTGAACCCTGGAGAGGGGTATCGGTTCGGCTAAGCATTGATTGTTATGTTGTTCTATCTTTATTGTACAATTGCATAGCTTGGGTGTTTCCCGGAATTCATTGTTTCCGGGAAATTTGTCTACATGTATGCTTCTGTAATGTGCATATATATGTATAAAGGTTTTTGATCGTGTGGTTGTCAATGTATGTTATACTACTATATTCTGTTATATAGAATTATAGTAAATAACTAAATATGGACATGTTGTTTTGGAGGTTCCGTAAAGGGCAGGGAATCAACCTATATATAAATGAATCGGGAGTACGCTTTGGTTATAATGTATAACAATCTTTTAGAATAGTGTTTTATTCATGGAACTATAGTGTTGGCAACTAAAAAATTACCACTTCTGTGAGTGAGGAGTCTTTCCTATGTTGCTTCCCACATCCCTTGGTTATTAAGATTGGTAAAGCCTTTTAAAAGAAGTCGCCACTTTTGTGAGTGAGGTGCCTTTTTATGTTGTTTCTCACGTCCCTTGGTTATAGATTGGTTAAGGCTTTTAAAAAATATGGCCACTTTTGTGAGTGAGAAGTCTTTCCTATGTTGTTTATCATGTCCTTTCGTTATCAGATTGTTTAAGGCTTTTAAAAAAGATGGCCACTTTTGTGACTGAGAATATGTTCTTCGGTTGTTTCTTATGTCCCTTGCTTATTAGATGGGTTAAGGCTCGCAAGTTTAGTGATTATGTTTTCGGATTGATGATGTGCTAACTTAGCACAGAACAAAGTGGGAATTAACATTGAGAGATAATTGCATTTCGGTGGCTGAACTACAAGGTTTAATTGATTGGTGATGGTGGCTGACTAGCTGTACTTAGGAAGCATCTTCAAATTGGTGGACATCGGTCTGTCTCATGGCAGGCAATTTCCTTTCAACTTTTTTTGGAATGGCTAAATATTCATCGTCTTCTTCAACACCGTTAAATGGTCGATGTTTGATGAAAGAAATATATTTTATTGAAGAAACTGTTGAGTAGTTAACAGTGTTAGAAAAAATGACGATGGCCTCCATTTTGATTTATGATTCATAAGTACATTCATCATCTAGTATTTTTGAAAATGCAGCTACCAATAGATTGCACCTTGTAAAGTTCAGCCACCGAGATACAGTTACCTCTTAACATTTACATGGAAACTCTGTACTTCCTGTAATTGTGTCTTGTGTCTGTGGGCCTTCTGAGTTCTGACCACCTGCTTTCACAATTTGTGATTAAATTGTTGAACATTGTGTTTGGTTTGTGATAAGACTTAAGCTGCAATAATCTGGATTATGGGATTAGATAATATCAGGGTTATAATGAGCCACGAAATGCAGTTTGTCACACGAGTTTGGGATTGTCTGAATTATAATAGAAAAATTATATATTTTATTTGCTTATTTCTTAAATTAGGGTTTTAGTCTAAATATTATCCACATGGGTTGTTTTTTTGGTAAAGGTGAACTATAAAAATTTAACATTTAAATACTCACACATACATGCCTCCACTAACACTTGAATCCCTTGACCTCGGGCACATTGGTTCAGCCAGGCTAAGCATTGCTTGTTATCTTCTCATCTGTTTAGTAAAATTGCATAATTTAGTTTGTCTGTTACCGGAGTTCGATAGAGGTCGTCAGTGTGTTGTTTCTGAAATTATATTCTCTTCTATGCTTTTGTATTGTATATATATATATATACACCAAGGTTTTTGATCATGTGGTTGTCAACATATGCTGTATTGCTATCTTATATTATTTGGAAATATAATAATATGGAGATTGTTTTGGAGTTTCCATAGAGGGAAGAGAACAGAATCTATCTATATCTAAGTGAATGTGAGTACACATTGGTGGAGTAGTCCTCCAACCCTAAAAGTAGCGTTTTATTTAAGAAACTATAGTGTTGACAAGTTAGACTCAATAAGCGGCTGTAATCTGTACAGTGTATATTAGCCTTAGGTACTTAGGTTTCATAAATTTAGGCTTAAGTTTCAGTTAAAGAAATGGCACATCTTAAACTTCTTTCATTTTTGGCAGAAAGTTAAAGTATTGTATAGATTAAAAATAATGTTATAATTAATATAATACATAATTCAACATAAATATATATTGGTTTGTTTTAGTATTATGTCAGTTTGGTTTATTTATAAAACGAAAAACCTAACCAAAGTTTGATTCGATTTTCTGTTTGGTTTTTTAGGTTCATATTTTTATTGTTTTGGTTTGATTTCCTTTTTCTTTTTCCAGTTCATCTGCAAACCCCTACTGGAAGTCCAAAAAGATTATTGTTTTTGTGACTGAGGAGTCTTTCCTACGTTGTTTCTCTAAATTTGGTAATTGGGTTGACTATGTGCTCATTTAGCATATTGTTGTACATGAACAGAACAAAGTTGGAACTAACATTGATTTGGAAAGTCTATATTTTCTCTAATTGTATCTTATGTATGTGGACTTTCTGACCACCATATCCTTTCACGATTTGTGGTTAGCAACAAATTGTTGAACACTGTGTATGGGCCGCGATAAGACATGTGCTGGAAATATTGTTGAATAGAGTGAATAGAGCAAATTGTGGCAATATTAATCCTGCCATAATCGGAACTGTTTTAAATATCAGGATGGCTAAGTTGTTGAATATGAGCATGTTCATTTGTATGTACTGTTGTCATTCAGAAGACATTTGTTGTCATCCTTTGTCTCCTTTTTATTGATTGCTTTATAATCAAACTTCATAAAATAAGAAGTCCATCATCATTAAATTAGACATTTGTTAGTACATTACATTTACTTAGCTGTGTTTCCTTATGTAATGTAAATTACTTATTAGGAAATGTTGTTTCCTACTTGTTAGATCAATTTTATGATAGCTATGGAAATTTTTATAAGATAAACGTTGATACTCTGTGTATTTATTATTCTATTTGGGTCTCTTTGTTGAAGGCACCCTAATATCAGTAGTCAAAGCGGGGCTATATGCTTAGATATCCTGAAGAAGGAATGGAGCCCAGCACTTACCATTAAAACGGCTCTCCTTTCAATACAAGCTCTACTTTCTGCCCCCGAACCTGATGATCCACAAGATGCTGTGGTAGCTCAACAGGTGTAGTTACTTTTCACTAGTGAGGTTATAATATGTCTAGTTTTGCTAGTCAATTTATGTAATTTGTTTTAGAGCAATAAAATTTAGGTTCCATGTATTAATCTGGGAATATTGTGAAGCACCGTACTATTTCCTTTTTAAATTACTGCAAATGTTTGTTCTTGACTAGTGCATATGGCTTCTACTTTGTCCCATTTCAGTATCTTAAGGATTATCAGACCTTTGCAAGCACAGCCCGTTATTGGACAGAAGCTTATGCAAAATCGTCATCTGTTGGGATTGAGGAAAAGGTTAGCAGATTCATCTTGATTTGTTTTCCCAGAATAATTGTAGAGTATCGTGAATGACAACCGTTATCATTCACATCAACACTGTAGAGCTTAATGCTTGTCAGGAGGTATATTGACAGAAAGTATTTACTTTTAACAGGTGAAGAGGTTAGTGGAGATGGGGTTCCCGGAAGTTATGGTGAGGGATGCCCTGGAAGCTGTGGGTGGAGATGAAAATGCTGCTCTTGAGAAACTTTGTTCCTAGAGTCTGCAATATGCTTTGACATTATGATGTCGATAGAAAGGATAATTATATACAAACTATCATATCAAGGTGAATAGGATTTTCTTATTTATATCCTTGGTGTATCAGATATTATTGTAGATTAATGGTTCTTTGATCCTGGTAATGCTAAAAACTTATGTTGCTGGTGATATAAAATACTTTGATTTGGTTTCAATTTTCAAACAAGTTTGTCGCCAAAAGATGAAAGTAAATTTTCAAACAAGTTTAGGTTACTGCACTGGTGATTGTGTGTTCTTATTAGACAAGCATTTTCAGTTGTTTAGTATACTAATTTTAGAACCCTAGATTCAGATGTGAAGTAAAACCTCTAGATTAAGATTAGATCGGGCAAAATGGGTCTAGAACCGAGAAACATGATACGTTGCATTATGGCATTTTTCCGATATTAGAATGTGTGAATAGTGAAGATAAAGAATTTCTCCTGAAAAATGTAGGTATTATATCCCCTTGCAGATGACAAAAATGTCATTCAACAATTTTGAAGTTCTAAAAACGTGCTTGACCACATTGACTCTTTTTTGGTTTTAACTCAGTGTTCTTAGTATTCCTCTAACAGCTTCAAATTTACTTGTAAAAAATTGACAAGAAATAGTGAAAGTCCTGAATGTACAATAAGGAGCAGTTGACTGAATCCAACAACCTTCTAGAATCTTATATAAAATTACTAAGTCATTGCAGGATGTATCTTGTTCTAGTTTCTAATTTCTATAACATGTTAATCTATTAGGAAACAAATATTTGTAAATAACAGGCACGCTTTCAGAAGTTCCCATTGCCCAAGTAATTACCGGAACGATTAATTTTTACAAGATACTCAGTCGATTCAATTTTCAAAATTCTATTAATCATTGCATATTTTTCTTATAGTAGTACTCCCTCTGTATCAAAAAACATTTCTAGTTTTAACTTTGGATACTATTTGTTACAAGCGGTTACTACTAATTTACGCATAATCTATATGGTAAAATATAGTCATGAGTGATTTTGTTTGATTCGTATTTATGAGTACTTTAATATAGTAAAGTTTTTATACCTAATACTAATACGAAATTAAAGATATTAACAATTAAAAATATGCGTTGACAAACGTGTCCAAAATAAACAGGAAAGTTATTTTGAGACAGAACGAATATTATAAGTTTAGTAAATTAATTATTATCAGTTCCTATTACTGATTTTTACAATAGTTAGAAGAGGTAAATAATAGTATTACGTCTAATCAGATTTTTTAACAATAATAAATTCATGGCTATTGGCTACCTGAAAGCATGACTTTGACACTTTAAAACAATGGCAGAGGAAGTCTTTAAAGCTGGCCCATGAGTTAGGAATTTCAAAGTTTATTTATTTAATTCTCATCTGAATTGGTCAGTAATTAAAAATCTAGACGTTCCGGGGTGGGTCGGGTCGAGTTGATGGGTCCTGTAACATAATTGGTTGTGGTCAATTTAGGAGTCCCCTGTCAATTGTAGGTATAAGTTTCCCAAGCTCAAGGATTCTGACTCCAATTTTACACGCCTACCATATTGTACATTTAACACTCACACATTTATGATATTCGAGAGTAAGTTTTTAGGGTTGGTAAGTCAAATAATTGAACACAATTTTACTTCTTCTTATGGTATTTAATATATTAGGTGTTGATTTAATTATATGCTATGTTATGTACGTTACAAAATTGAGAAAAAGTAATTTTTTTTTTTTGTCAAAGAATATACATTCTTGTATATGAATTATACCGAAATACAATACCGGCAAAATCGGAGAAAGGGATTTAGTTTCTTTCATTAAAAAATGTTTATTATCTAAGGCACGCATGTTGCCCCCGGACGTTTAAACAATAAAATCTTTAAGTCTGAAAAAACTACCAAAAGGTAAAAATACAGAAAGGCAAAAATAATAGTCACCAACTAAAAATATAATCAACCCTCCAAAAGGAGTGTTGATCCAATCTTAGATATATCTCGGATAACTTTCTAGAGATATGAATAAAATCATTTAAAATTTATTGGATCCGCAGGGCTAATTAAGATAAAGATAAAGATATTTATTACGATAAAGATAATATTTATTACGATAAAGATATTTTACGAGTATTTAACTTAAAAAATTATATTTTAGAAATAAAAAAAGAACTATTGGTCGATTCTTCAACAAATTACAAAAGGAAATTGATTATGTTTTGGTAATGTATATAAGTAACAAATTTCAAATTCCGCAAAACCCGAATTCCGAATAATCGGTTGTTCGAAAATTTTCATATTACATTTTGTTACTGTATTTTCTAAAGATCAACGATGGTTGAGAGTAAATTTTTAAGCAATGCAAAGACTCGTATTAATATTTTTTTAATAAATTTTGAAAAGTAGCCTGACTTTGAGGCTTGAGCTTTGAGAGTTAGTCACTGTTTAGTTGAGCAAAGGGAGATGGTGCGTGCAGTATTGCAGCATGGGGGAGATAAACAAGCAGTGCAGTACTACTGTACTAGTAACGAATAGCATGAAATAATGCAATGGGAGGCAAGTGATGTCTGGGATCTCTGTAGGGAATGGACAAAATAGGATGAGTAAATGCAGAGGATGGAGCTTTTAATATGTTAGGCGAGGTAGTTAGGCTTTTCTCAGTAAAAAACTTCCTTTTTTCTTCGATTCAGGTCTCAGACTTTTTACTGTTTTATACACTTACTTTTACACTGACGCCCGTGTGGTGCAGCAGCAGTATTGGTGTGCTCATCGGGGATTATATTAGGAGTATTTGATAATTTGGTATCCAGATCAATTTTTTCGCATCTCGATTAATTCAGAAAATTACCAATAAAAAAACGAAACTTACTCAGTTATAATACCACTCAAAGTGGTGTCTGAGGAGGGTAGATGTACGCAGACCATGCCCCTATACAATAGGGAGGCTGTTTCCGAAGGACCCCCGGCCAAATACAAATACAAATACAAAGAAAGGAAACTAATACAAACTAAACTCACACACACCCAGGGGTCGAACCCTTGACCTCCTACAAAGGAGACAAGGGTTCAACCCACTGCACCAACATGTTGTTGGCAGAAAATTACCAATACATTCACCAAATATGATAGTTTACTTATTTTCGTATCTATAATCTTGGAATGGTAGACTTCTAAATTACGGTTTCAACCAACTACGACATTCGTGATGGATTTATTGTATTATTTATACTCAGACCAATCTTAACTACAACTTATAATATTATGAAATGGCGAGATTTTAATTTATCTTAAATTTACGGTCAATCTTTAACTCAATTTACGATATTATTGAACATCTTTATTTATCTTAGACAAAATGACAGTTTGTAACCCCTATATATATATGGATTTTGTCAAATTGATCCAGATTTACATTTTTTAGCACTTTACAATCCCTATCTTCAAATCTTGCTTCATATTACAACCTCTCCCGTCTAATTGACCTATTTTACAAGCAAAAATGAGTCAAAAACCTCTATACATAATGAATACAAACTGTCATTTTTGAAGATAAGGATTGTAATATGAAGCGAGATTTGAAGATATGGGTTGCAAAATGACGTAAATCTAAACCAATTTAACAAAACCCATATACATAGGGGTTACAAACTGTCATTTTATCTTTATCTTATATATATATTTTCTTACAAAATTTTGTTACATTTACATTTACTATGCACTATACTATAACAAAGATTTAAGAAAACGTAGATTGTTGAGATGCTGCATGAACGCTCTATTTCGATCTATTTATAAAACTTGTGAAAAGTCTGATTTCTGGAATACCTAATCAACAACTTTATTTTCTCAACAATTGACTACTAAAGTAAGCATCATGACTGAAAAATAAAATGCATTATCCCTTTTCTTAGACTTTCTAAACCTGCTTGTATTATTATCTATTTTCTTAATAGCCAGGTGAAACTGAAAGTGTCAAACAACTCAAGATTTTTTAATTCCCTATTCATAACTCGAAAATGACAGTCTTCCACTTCATAACACAGTCTTTCCAGTAAATTTAAACCTTTATAAAACCTAAAAACAATTACTGCACTAACCTGTAAATTAAAATCCAATATTTTTTACATTTACTTAAAATAACATGCATATTTTCAACTCTTTATAGACTTTCATAATCTCTCCTTTTACCTACCTTTTCTCTGTAAAATCTCTCTCTCTCTCTCTCTCTCTCTCTCTCTCTCTCTCTCAACTATATATACATTTCTATATATAACACACTTGAACTCAATCTAACCTTTTTAGCTCCACTCTAATTTACTCCCTCCGTGCACTCTATTACCTGCCTAGCCACCCCAAAACCGCCGTCTCATTAATTACACCACTAGTGGTTTTTCCGGCGCCGGAATACCACTAATTTTCCAAGATTCTTGATAATGATTACAAACAGGTGATATAAACACAATGGGTTGCGTTTTATGCAAAAGGGTCACCGGAGATGACACTCTTTGGAAGTCCCTTAAAGCCCCTTTCTCTCGCCGGTGCTCTAAACGGAATCTTAACGGCGTTGACGTTGAAAATAATGAAAGTAAAGAAAGAAATAAGAATCAAGATAAAGGGGTTATGATAGTGACGGAGAAGTATAAACCACGGCCGGAGTTTAGCCTGAAAACATGCCATGGATGGCCGTCGTGGTTGTGCACATTCGCCGGAGATGCCATTAAAGATTTGGCTCCTCGCCGTGCTAACACCTTTGAGAAACTTGATAAGGTAATATTCATTTGTTTGTTTTTTATGCATGTACATATCATGTATTTATTTGGAAAAATGTGTGAAAAGATTAATTAATTTTTGTTGAATTGTCGAATTAGATGCTAAATGATGTTATGTTTTCTGAAATGTTTAGATAGGGCAAGGGACTTATAGCAATGTGTATAAAGCAAGGGATTTATTAACTGGGAAGATAGTGGCTCTGAAGAAGGTTAGGTTTGATAATTTAGAACCCGAAAGTGTCAAGTTTATGGCTAGAGAGATTCTTGTTTTGAAGAAATTGAATCATCCTAATGTGATTAAGCTTGAAGGCTTGGTTACTTCGAGAATGTCTTGTAGTCTTTACCTTGTTTTTGAATACATGGAGCATGATCTTTCTGGCCTTGCTGCGGTTCAAGGCACCAAATTTACGGAATCGCAGGTGAATGCTCGATACCCTTCTGATGATTGTTTAAGAAATGCAGTTCTTAATATATTTTTTGTTGGTTGGTTTGATTAGGTGTTGATTTTGTTTGAAACTTTTCAACTTTAGTCGTATCGTTGACAATTTGCATCAGGCATTATAACTAATTTACTCCGGGATGCCGAAACTTAAAATTATACTATAAAAGTGAAATTGATGCCTTTTCGTTTAGGTAAATTCTACATATCCAGAAGCTTACTGTATTAGAAAATGATATATAATGAAGGAAAGAAAGATAGAGAAAACTCTTCGTACTTATCTGTTAAGTGTTCTAGTATATTTGCTTGTAGTGTTTGTCTTCTTGTTTTAATCCATATGCTTTCTGATGGTGTCACTAAACTGTTCCTAGAAATTGGACCCCATGTATTCTGCTTTGGGCATCCAATGTGTTGTTCTGCTTATACGCTTACTGTTGTTGCTTCAATCATTTTTGGTCTCATTGTGTTGGAATAAGTTGGATATGCAAGTCATTGAAAGTTTCATGAGATAAATGCTAGCTTTTTTAGTAATCCCACACTTAGTACTTAATGACGTGCCAGTATTATATTGGCTAATTATTAACTGATTGTGACCTGAGGTTGAAAATTTAATATTAGTGCTAAAATTAATTAATGTAGATAAAAAATGTTTATTTGATCAATGTCTCTACTACATTTGCATATCTGAAGTTGTGTACATCTTGGTATATACTATTTAAATGATGGATCGCTATTTGTAATGTTTACAATGACAGGTTAAATGCTTCATGAAGCAATTGCTTTCAGGGATTGAACATTGCCATAATCATGGTGTACTGCATCGTGATATTAAGGGGTCTAATTTGCTTATAGATAATGAAGGAAATCTAAAAATTGCTGATTTTGGTTTAGCCACTTTCTTTGATCCTGCTCACAAGCAGTCAATGACTAGTCGTGTTGTTACCCTGTGGTACCGTCCACCAGAGCTTCTCCTCGGGGCCACTCATTATGGTGTTAGTGTAGACCTGTGGAGCGCTGGCTGCATCTTGGCAGAGTTACTTGCTGGGAAACCAATAATGCCAGGAAGGACAGAGGTATGGTTTACTTGTTTGATGTCGTTTGGTGATCTACTCAGACAACTTTGAAGTTGATTATCTGTCTTCTATACTATTTAACTTAAGTGAACAGTGGTGTGAATTATAAATTTTGCTACAAAGTAATTAGGCTTCTCATTGATGCCCATGGTTCAAAACAATATAAATCTCTATTCTGTAAATAGATAAGTACATTAGATTCCTTTGGCAGCACAATAATAAAAAGCAACCAAGGTAGTGTAGAAGTCATATAGCACATTATTCTGTAAAAAAGAGTATCCTTTATTTTTAAATTTGAAGTGTTGTTAGACTTTTACAGTTCTACTCGTTAGTCTTCCTTAGTTCAGAAAGCCAAGTCTTTAAGTATGAAGGTCTGGCATCTTTTAACTTGAACAGAGCGACACTAATAATAATTATATATTTGTTACATCCTAAATGTGACAATACAATCCAGATTAATTATTTCCAGATTTATTGGCTTATTAGGTGGAGCAGTTACATAAGATATTCAAATTATGTGGTTCCCCATCCGAGGAATATTGGAAGAAATCCCGTTTGCCAAATGCAACTCTTTTTAAACCACAACAGCCATACAAGCGTCGCACAGCAGAAACCTTCAAGGATTTTCCACCATCTTCTCTTCCTTTACTTGAAAAGCTTCTAGCAATTGACCCTGGGGAACGAGGTTCTGCTACTGCAGCTCTGAATAGCGAAGTGAGTACTGACTCTGGTTTTTATCTAGTATTATATAATTCTTAGTAGGTTGGTAATTACAATGTAATTATTCTCTCCTACTCTTGGAGATTATTCAAGAATATGCATCCACAAAACACTAGTTACATGTGCTGAACACACCAAAGAAGTTTAGGAGTTGAAATGTTCTATAAACATGCGCTATCCTTATTCCTTAATCGCTAGAACAGTTAAATCCCGTCCTTCAATAAAATTATCTTATAATTAAGCATTGCATGCGGCACTTTATGCATTGCAAATAAAAATCAGGTGAAGTAAGAGCAGTAATTTTAGGTGAGCTCACACACTTTTTGAGAAGGTACTGCTAAACACTTTCCACAGTCAGAAACTTTTTGCCTTCTGCTCAGAATTCAGATAAACCAACATGTTCAAAAAATTATATAATTGCTTATATTAGTTGTACAGTTCCTTTTGTGGTTTTTGACCAAAAAAATATATCATAATGTGTTATTCATGTGCACAGTTCTTCACCACAGAGCCATATGCATGTGATCCATCAGCTTTACCTAAATTTCCTCCCAGCAAAGAATTAGATGTTAAGCGAAGAGATGAGGAAGCCCGAAGGTTCTGCTGTCAATTTCCTTTTGTTTTAACAGTTCTTTGACCTAGAACTCAACCATAATGAGTGTCTTCTTTATTATTCGTTTTCAGGCAAAGAGGTCTTAACGGGAAAGCTCAAGCAGTAGATGGCATTAAAAAAGTAAGAAATCGTGATAGGGTTAGTCGGGCAATGCCAGCTCCAGAAGCCAATGCTGAGCTCCAAATGAACTTGGATGTAAGTGGGACATGTACCTTTTTCTTGCATTTTACCTACACATTTGGTTGCCAAAAGCCATGTTTCTTATTTCTAATACTTAGTTACATAATTGCTTGCATATGGCTTGATTAGTGTCTTACTGTGTCCTGGAACCTGTGATCTTTCACCTAATTCATTTGCTTTTACTTGATTACCAGAGGCGAAGAGTCGTTATTGAAGCAAATCCTAAAAGTAAAAGTGAAAAATTCCCACCCCCGCATGAAGATGCAGCAGTTGGTTACCCTCATGATACACATAATGGCCCCGTCTCATTTGGTGCTTCTGATTCTTCATTCAGCTCTTCAGTTTTTGATTCAAATTCATCACAATCTTTCCAAGATACTGGAACCAGAAGGAGAAAGACCAAGAAGGAACACACAAGCAAAGGGCCGCGGTCTTGGAAATTTATTCCTCCATTTATTCCATCCTCAATTAGCTTAGCAATTGATCAGAGATTTAAAGGTAAAGACTCTGTTTCTGAGGGTTTTGGAGCTCAAAGAGAAAAAGTTGTGTAGGAATAGTCATATTTTTGTATTTAGATGCCTCAGAGTTCAGTGTTGTGTAACTTGTGTTATCCCTCCTCTTCCTCCCTTTCATTTTTGCTTCCGTTTTCTGAGCATTCTGATTATAAATGTCTGTTGTATAATTCACGGAACCCTTGCAATTTTCAGCTGCACGTTTTTGTACAGTTTCACATATGTTATATCATGAAAAATTGTTGGCATATATATTCGGCCTGCTAATGCAGTATTTACTTTTCTGTTAACTCCCTAATAGGCTAATACTATCATGAAAGGATAATGGATAACTGGATACCATGTTAAATTGTCTGTTATTTTGAAATCTGTTGATTGGATCTTTAGCAACAGGACATTATCAGGTGTCTCCCAGATTCTCAGATATCAAAATGGGTGAAATGGACGGGTACTGAGACTGAATGAATTTTTGTTATGTTTTTTTGGACGGAACCATGCAGATTCTAATGTCAAAGGTAAGATTCTACCAATAATACCATTGTCGGAAACTTGTGAGTGAGATAATAAATCTAAAAAAGATTCTACAAATCAATGAAACAAAACATGTCAATTTCTTGTGTACTAGATATAAGGAGAATGGCTAGAGCTTAGTTCGCGCCTATCTTTTCATTGACAATTTAAAATACACTCCATATGTGGGTATACCACATTATTGAGATCAATGGAAAAAGAAATTCGACTGTAATATTTTGTTTATAATAAAGTTTATCAATTATTAGAGGGTAATAATTTGAAGACGATAGATGTGTGATAGAAGCTGACGTCCACCGAATGTTGAAGTGATATTTATTCAACTTATTTGTTACGCTCTTTTGTAGGAGTATATAACACATCAACCTTTAACCATTATTAAATTTTTTTTGTACTATGTTAACGAGCTGTAGAAGTGCGAAATCAAATTAAAATCTGTCCGGATTCCATTTTTATCGCTACAATTTGATCTAATTTACTATGTTAATGACATTTCTTGTGTCACTAATGTTCGATAATGGTCGGAATAGAATACAATAACAATGAGTAACAGGATTAGATTTAAAAGATATACTGTATTCGAGAACAAAATAAATAAAACTGAATCAAACATTCCAAAACACAAAACAAAACAAAATAAAACAATCTTATCAACAATACAAAATAGAACAAACACAAAACTGGCTCGAGGTACATAACCATTGTGTCATCAATCATCATACGACATAATAATCAATTTTAAGAACATCAAATACATTTAAAAAGTATTCCAATGAATATTTAAATACTTATTTTATACTTAGAGATAAAAAAAAAGCCATCAATTATATATATTATAGATTAACAAGGTGTTTCAAGCATATTTAGTAAATTACAAGTATACTCTTTACTATATTTAAATATAAAAAAAATTGTTTTCCTTGGAAATTGAACTCATGACATTCAAGATACAAGTGGTTTAAGTTCACATACACAACAACTACACCACATCAATTTTTTGGAATCTTTTTTAAAATCGTCGATCATATGTGCATAAAAAGCCACTTCCTATAATTTTTCAATATTTTTTTGAGATTTACTTAAGTTAAATTGAACTCGTGACCTACAAAATACAAGTGCTTTATATTCATATACACAAACACTACACCACATCAATTTTTTGGTTCCTTTTTAAAATCATCGATCACATGTACATAAAAAGCCACTTTCTAAAATATTTTAATATTTTTTTGAGATTTACTTAAGTTAAATTGAACTCATGACCTTCAAGATACAAGTGGCTTATGTCCGCAGATACAACCACTACACCACATCCAATTTTTGGTACCTTTTTGAAAATCATCGATCACATATAAAAAAAACACGCTTCCTATAATTTTTTACTATTTTTTTTAGATTTACTTAGGTTAAATTGAACTCATAACCTTCAAGATACAAGTGGTTTATGTTCATATACACAACCACATCAATTTTTTGGTACCTTTTTAAAAATCATCGATCACGTGTACATAATAAGCCACTTCCTATAATTTTTTAAATATTTTTTAAGATTTACTTAAGTTCAATTGAATCCATGACCTTCAAGATACAAGTAGCTTATGTTCACATCCACATCCAATTTTTGGTATCTTTTTGAAATCATCGATTACATGTAAAAAAAGTAATAAATCTCTAAACTACTCACTTCATATATATCATTTTAATGATATGCAATATTATATAATAATATGTAATGTTATTTACGTTATTTAACACAAAATGACCACCACACATCTATACTATTATATTACAACCGAAATATTAAAAATTTTTGTGGTTTGGTTTTTTGTACGGTTATCCTAATTATTAATGGTAATTAACTGCTAATTTTTTCACATTTATTTTTAGTTAAAGATATTATCTGTTTTAAATACCTAAAAAAACAGTTTTATATCTTTCAATCATTAATATTTTTTTTTGAATAAAACACGTTAGCTTTTAATTTAAAACTAATCTTGCAATCACACCAAATATTCCAACTATTAATAAAATATATTAAAAAATAGGTAAATCAATTTTCAATCAAATAAATACAAATTTTAATACATTAGTTTGACAATACTATGTTAATCCAATTCGTTGACAAATGTTGTGGATAAGTTATAATTAAAATTTTTAAAAATATGGTGTTGATATGGGTGAAAAATAATCCCTAAAGACATAATTAATATAATATTTATTGGCTCATAAATAAGGCCTGAAACCCTAGTTGGGCATTAAATTCGTAGTTAATGATTAAGCCCAAAAGAACAGCCCAAACCGGGGACGCCCGGTATAAGCTTGTTCCTAACATGGGCCTGATCAACAAACCGAGAACGTTCTAGAAACAAGGAACGTTCTAGAATATCCCAGGGATATTATGTAGCCTCCAAGGCACCTAATTCGACATGGAAACTAATTCCTATAAGGAAGGAGTCAGAACCTTCCTCAATAACGGTAACTTGTCCACCAAGTCTCCAAACCCTATTACGATTCTAAGGCTCCTACAACCTATATAAAGGGCCAGACCCCTCATCTCAGAACTACGTTGGCTTGATTCTCAACTCTGAGATACGTAGGCATCTTGTGAGGACCCGAATTAGGTCACGATAACGCAAGCGCAGCCATTGAAGCACGAAGCTCACGAACCCTAACCGCAATTCGATAACCATACTTTTTATTCCACAACATTTGGCGCCGTCTGTGGGAAGACAACATCAACCATGGTTAACACACAAAGAACGACAACCGAGAATGTTCCTGTTACTTCTGATCCACCAGCCATCTCCACCGCTCCACCCGTTGTTACGGAGCAAGGGTATGTACCCCCATTAACAGAGACAACCACTCAACCTCAAGTTTCTTAACCCATAGGGACGAATCTCCATGTTGAGAGAACCTTACCAGTGGACGTCCGCCCGGGACGGGAGACTAATCAACTTCAGATGGTGGTCTCACCATTAACTAGCTGTCCCCCACTCTCAGGAGTTCAGATCTCCACCACTACACTCCCCGTGAGTACTGATCCATTATACGGATTGCTTAACTACCCCCCAAATCGAAGGGATCCTGGACCAAGCGGTCACGCTCTACAGATACCTGAGTCGTATCAGCCGCCATATATTAGGGGTTTAGCCCCTTCTGGGCAAGGATATTATGATTACTCCGGACCTTAGACTGATGATTCGTCGTCTGAGGACGACGATCATGATGAAGCCCCGAGGAGGTGACGTGCAAGCAAGGAGCCTATGAGAAGGACTCAAAGAATCCATGATGGACCTCCTCAAACAGCTGCTGAGAGAATCAAAGCTCATGAGGCTGAGATCCAAAGGCTGAAGGACGACATAGCCAGGGAGCAAGCAAGGCAGAACCAGAATAGGCACCCTCCAACTTCGAGGGAGATTTCCTTCATTGATTTGGAAAAGTCTTCAAGGAGACCAAGAAGGGCTGATGCCCCAACTAGAGGAGCTACAAGGGTGGAAACCCCCAGGGGTGATCCCAAAGACCTGATGCCACTTGGAGACCCTAACGATCCCACACCCCCATTCACTGAGGAGGTGATGAACGCTCATGTTTCCCGAAAGTTTAAGATGCCCACGATAAAACCATACGATGGAACGGGTGTTCCTTCGAATCATGTCAGGACGTTCTCAAACGCACTGCTGTTATAACCCGCTAGCGACGCTCTTAAGTGTAGGGCGTTCCCTCAAACCCTGGCAGGCATGGCTCAAAGATGGTATAGCCGATTGCCCGCAAACTCAATTTGCTCTTTCAAAGAGTTGAGCACTGCTTTCATCAACCAGTTTGTTAGTGGAAAGGTCCACGAAAAAAGCTCTACATCTCTCATGCAAGTGAAACAAGGGAAGAATGAGAACCTGAGGGATTATCTCAAGCGCTTCACCAAGGAGACGTTGAACGTCCCAGATCTGGAGAACAAGGTAGCTATGATAGCCCTGGAGAATGGAACAACGAACACTTACTTTCAGATGTCGTTGGCAAAACATCCCCCTGAGAGAATGACTGAGCTCCAAAGAAGGGCGAGCAAATACATAAAAGCAGAAGAGAGCATGAGGAAGGCAGAAGCTCCCACCATGAATGGAGGAAACAGAAATTCCCGGAAGCGGAAGTAAGAGCAGGAGTATGATGCTAGGGACAAATATCCCCGAACTAGAAAGGACTCGGACTCTGCCCCTAAGAAAAATTTGGGGCCAAGGTTCTTTGAATACGCAAGGTTGAATACCCCTATGAGTCAGATCCTGATGGATATTGAGAAAGACAAGGATTTTCGAGGGCCGAATCCACTTAGGGGTGATCCCGCAAAGAGAAATAAGGATCAATACTATAGGTTCCACAAGGATACATGACATGACACCGATGATTGCAGACAACTCAATGACGAGATCGAATTCTTGATCCAAAAAGGAAAGCTGAGCAGGTTCACAAAGGGCAAAGATCGTGGAAATCAAAGGAGAGACTATGATATAAGGGATAATGAAAGAAGGGATAACGATCGTGATCGTAACCCCCAGCCACGAGGGCCAGTTATTAACATGATTTGGGGAGGCCCGACTGCGGCCTACACAACAAGGAACTCTCGAAAGGCATATGCACATCGTGGGAGAGGCCCCGAAACGTGCAAAGACTGAAGTAGTGATTGGTTTTGATGATTCAAACTTGGAAGGGGTGAAGTTCCCCCATGACGACCTGTTGGTCATAACTCCTGTAATTGGAAATTCAGAGGTGAAGCGAGTCTTGATAGACAATGGTGCTTCTGTTGATATTTTGTTTCATGATGCATTTGTGAAGATGGGATACAATGATTCACAGTTGACTCCAAACAATATGCCTATATATGGGTTCAATGGAGTCGAATCCAATGTTGAAGGGACTATCCAGCTGCCAGTTACTATTGGACAGGAGCCCAAGGAGGCCACTCAGATGTTGAACTTCCTGGTAATCAAGGCAGCCTCCACGTATAATGCGATCCTTGGAAGGACTGGACTCCACGCGTTTAAGGCTGTTGCCTCTAGCTACCATATGAAAGTTAAGTTTCCAACTAGGAATGGTGTTGGAGAAAAGAAGGGTGATCAGAAGATGGCCAGAAGTTGTCATGTGACCGCATTAAGAGCTGATGGAGTCGGGGGGCAGGTCCTCCCGATTGAAGACATGGATGTCCGAGGTGATGATGAACACCGAGGGAAGCCGGTAGAGGATTTGGTTCCTATACCTCTGGACTGCAGAGATCCTGAAAAAGTTACGTATGTTGGAGCTTCTTTAAAAGAACCCTTGAAGGGCAAGTTGATAGAATTCCTACAAGAAAACAGAGATATGTTCGCTTGGACAACAGCTGATATGCCAGGGATAGACCCCCAACTCATAACTCACAGGTTGAATGTCGACCCCAAACGGAAGGCAATAAAACGGAAGAAGAGGAATTTTGCTCCTGAAAGGCAAGAGGCCATTAAGCAAGAAGTGGATAAACTCTTGGAAGCTGGTTTTATTGAGGAGATTCAGTTCCATGAATGTTTGGCTAACCCTGTGATGGTCAAGAAAGCCAACGGTAAGTGGAGGATGTTCATAGACTTCACCGATTTGAATGACGCGTGCCCTAAGGATTGCTTCCCTCTACCAAGGATTGACACACTAATAGATGCCACGGCTGGGCACGAAATGTTGAGTTTCATGGATGGTTTCAGCGGCTACAACCAGATTAAGATGCACAAGGATGACATCCCAAAGGTATCTTTCATAACTGACTTTGGTGTTTTTTGTTACCTTGTCATGGCTTTTGGACTAAAGAATGCGGAGCTACTTATCAACGACTGGTAAATAAGATATTTGCCCATCTGATTGGGAAAACCATGGAGGTCTATGTTGATGATATGTTGGTCAAGAGCTTGTTTACATCGGACCATATTGAACACCTCATAGAGGAATTTGAAGTGCTGAGGCACCATAAGATGATGTTGAATCCGGCCAAGAGTGCTTTTGGCGTTGGATCAGATAAGTTTTTGGGTTTGATGGTTTCAAAACGAGGCATTGAAGCCAACCCGGATAAGATCAAGGCGATTCTCGACATGGAACCACCCCGTTCTGTGAGGGACGTGCATAAATTGACCGGTAGAATAGCTGCATTGGGAAGATTCATCTCAAGGTCTGGCGACAAATGTTTGCCCTTCTTTCAGGCTTTGAAGAAGGTGAAGAATTTTGAATGGACTTCAGAAAGCCAAGAGGCTTTTGAATAGCTGAAAAAGTACATGGCTGAGGCCCCGTTGTTGGCTAAACCTAGTCCTGGAGAGACCCTGTATTTATATCTAGCGATATCCGAACAAGCATTGAGTGTCGTTCTCATTCGAGAGGAAAACAAGGTTCAGAAGCCTATCTACTACGTGAGCAAGGTATTGCACGGAGCTGAGTGGAATTACTCACCCATCGAGAAGTTTACTTTGGCACTAGTAACAACTTTAAGGAAGCTACGACCTTACTTCCAGGCACACAAGATTGAAGTCCTGACGGATCAGTAGTTAAGAAGTATATTGCATAGCCCGAAGGCCAGTGGAAGGCTAGTTAAATGGGAGATCAAACTCGGGGAGTTTGATATCACGTATAAGCCTCGGACAGCCATCAAGGCTCAGGCATTAGCTGACTTCGTGGTTGAATGTACCATCGACTACCAAGAAGTCGGGGGGCAGGAGATAGTGCCAAACCAAGAAGGTGAAGATAAAGCTGAGTAGCTTGCACCTGATTAGAAGGAATATTGGGTGCTCTATTTTGATGGGGCATAAAAAACGAAGTCTAGTGGTGCAGGCCTAGTCTTGCAAAGCCCCGATGGGTTTTTAGTAGAATATGCTTTGAAGTTGGACTTTCCAACAACCAACAACGAAGCTGAATATGAAGCCTTGATTGCCGGATTAGGCTTGGCCAGAATATTTAGAGTCAAGAACCTTAAAGTCTGTGGAGATTCAAGACTCGTAGTATTGCAGGTGAATGGTGAGTTCGAAGCCAAGGATGAAACTATGGCAAAATACCTAAGGGTTGTGAAAGTCGTTATGACTCAGTTTGATGAATGCTATATGGAGCATATTCCGAGGGAGGAGAACGACAAGGCCGATGCCCTATCAAAGTTCGCCTCTTCTGAGATAGAGAATTATGCAGGGAGTGTTTACTTCCAGGTCCTGAAGGCCCCTACCATCAATTCGAAATTGGTGGCGCCCATTGATATAGGAAGTTGTTGGATAGATCCTATCAAGGCTCATTTGGAAACCGGATGGCTCCCTGAAGACGCCTCGGAGGCGCGGAAACTGTCAGTGAGAGCGTTGAGATATGCCTTGATTGAAGGCATCCTTTATAAGAGGTCTTTTGTTATCCCATACTTGAAGTGTTTGAGGCCCCAGGAGGCAGAAGAAGCATTAAAGGAAGTTCATGAAGGGATCTGTGGGCAGCACTTCGGGGGCAGAGCCTTAGCCCATAAGATCACCCGTCTGGGATTCTATTGGCCAGAGATGTTGGCAGATGCGCAAATTTATGTCAAGAAGTGTGACAGGTGTCAGAAACACGCCCCGATTCTTAGGCAGCCGCCAGAGATGTTAACGTCGATTAACTCTCCTATTCCGTTTGCCATGTGGGGGATGGACATTCTTGGTCCTTTCCCTGTAGCTTCAGCACAAAGGAAGTTCTTGATAGTGGCTATCGACTATTTTACCAAGTGGATTGAAGCTAAGCCATTAGCTAAGATAACCACCCAACAAGTTGCCCAGTTCTTCTGGGAGAACGTAATTTGCAGGTACGGTATCCCACGAATCCTTGTGACGGATAATGGGTGCCAATTCAACAATGAGGAGTTTAAGAAGTATTGTGAGGAAAACGCCATCGAACTTCGCTTAACTTGAGTAGCTCACCCTCAGGCTAATGGGCAAGCTGAGGTAGCAAATCGGATTATCCTTGATGGACTCAAGAAAAGGGTCGAACGTTCAAGAAACACGTGGGTAGATGAGTTGCTGCCCATACTATGGGCATATCGTACCATCTGTAAAGTAACAACAGGAGCTACCCCGTTTTTGCTAGCTTATGGAGCAGAGGCAGTCTGCCCATGGAGATCTCTCACATGTCTCCAAGGGTGGAAGCATATGAGCAAGAAACTAATGAGGAAGGCATGAGGTTTGCCCTTGATCTAATTGATGAAGTCAGGGATGAAGCGAACGCCCGCAATATTGAGCACCAGAAGAGGGCATCCTTTTATTACAACCATATGGTTAAAGAAAGGTTCTTTAAACAAGGCGACTTGGTTTTAAGGAAGATAGAAGCATCTGGAGTTGGACAGACAGGCAAGTTGGCCCCTAATTGGGAAGGGCCGTATAGAGTCAGCAAAACGCTGGGAAGAGATTCTTACAAGCTGGAAACCTTGGATGGAAATGAGGTGCCTCGCACTTGGCACGCCTCGAACCTCAAGATTTATTATGTTTAAGCTCTCCTAGTAAGGACTTAGCTTTTTGCCTATCTAATAGAAATAAGGTTCATATAAAACCATTGCAGAGCATGTTGCTCCTAGTAGGACATATTATTTTATGTAAGGGCTGAGCCCGTTTCACGTTATTAATACAAGCTTGTTTTCCATTCTACGATTCTGTGATTTTAGTGATGTACCAAACACCTGATGTGTGTAAGTCTAGGATGACCAAGTACCGTAAATAAAGGAACGTATGAATTAAAGGAAACAAGCATGTAGATAAAATACCCCTAAGAGACAGAATTCGAGTCATAAGCTACAAACACACCGAATAAAAATACAAGTCCATGAAGGACCACAACCAAAGTCAGGATGAAATAAGAACTGGATAAGAGCCACATGAGGCTAACATAGGCCATGCAAGGCTCAAAGGATAATCACTTCTTAATAGAAGCAGCCTTCACCAACCGTTTCTTGGTTTTAGGAGGAGCAACCTAAACAGGGACTTCTTCTTCACTGGATGATTCCATCTCACCTTCTTCCTTGCTTTTGGAAGTTGAAGTCGAGGAACTGCTAACACTTACCGATCTGGGTTCACGAATTCGGCCAGCTAAAGGGCGTTCTGAACTGCCACTTTGATCCTTCCCACGGGATTTTGAAGGGTGTCTCCCGGAACTAGATCCTGAACGTTGGGGAGTGGCCTTAGTCCCAGAACCAGAAGCGCGCCTGTTCACATGAGAGGTAGTTCCAACACCCTCAACAAAGTCATCAGCATCAGTCACCTTCCAGGGACTTGGATAAAAGGAAGGAAAAACGACCCCTTTATGGTCATGACTAATTTTATTCACAGCTTTTTCCCAACCTATAGTCATGCTGTCCGGTTGGACCTCCCTGTCATGCTCATCAATGAAGGCAAGGAATGTATCCGAGCCCAAGTAGTTCTGAATGATTGAGTCTTCGTTGTTTTGGGTCCTGTTCTTCAAGGCCGCATATTTGCCCCTAAGGGATGAGAGTTGGTCTTCTGAGGTGAAGTATTTAGCCTCCCATTCTTTGGATTCCTTCTGATGCTTCTCCACAGCCTTGAGGGCAGCTCTTTCCTTATCCTTGTACGATTTCCAAAGTTGGACAGCGTTCTGGAAATGAGCATTCAGCTACAAGAATAAAACACCATAAAAAATGTGTTAAGCCATGATGGTCAATATCTAACAAGAGTAACAAAAAGAAAGGGGAGATAAGCTTACATTATAGGCGTGAGATGCTCCCAAGCTCTCATTTTCCCCAAGGTCCGTTGCTGTTGCAAAATGAATCTTATCAGCCGGGGCTATGACATTCCGAGACCATTCTTGAGCAAGAAGATGGCTATCTCGGATAGCGTCCTGCTCGCATATTCCCCACTCAGGCATGAATGCAGTTTTCATACTCCCATCCAAACTCCTGATTCTTTTTCCAGCTTTGTAGCAATGCTGAAGGAATTCAGGAACTGGAACGTCATCAAGGTTGGCCTCTTTCTCAGCCTTTTTAATCATCCTTTTAGTAATCTGAGGAGCACAACTCGGCAGGTTGTCAATCTCCTCAACAACTGCAAGAAAATACAAAAAAAAAACAATGTTGGAATAAGAACAAGTATGATGAAAATAAAGGAGTTAAAGTAAGGATTACCCTCGAGAGGGATACTACTAAGCCCGGTCTCTATCAAGGCATGCTCAGTCACGGCTTCTCGATAGTGAGCATTTTGAAAGGTTGAAATAAGCCAATCCCGCGGAGCTTTTTCTTCACTTGAGAGTTGAAGCTCACTAACACCCTCATCATTCATGTGATTGAATTTAGACCTGAAAAACTCACCCCAGTCTCCCCCTTTCCATATAAGGATGAAAAATTCGTGCCTCCAATTATGGTATGAATCAGGCACGGAGGCAGCGTTGATAATCATTCGGGACTTTGTACGATGTTGGATGCTTACCCGTCCTTTCCTAGTAACAGGGCTATTCTTGAAAGCAAACAAATGTCTAAATAAAGGAATGCTAAGGCAGATGCCTCCCTTGATGCATTCAACCATAAAAATGAAGATAAATTTCTAGGAGTTGGGATATAGTTGGCACGGGTTGATTTTAACTTCAGCTAGCAACCTAACAACCCAAGGGTGAACTGGAAACCTAAGGCCAGCGGTAATAGCACCTTTGTATACAAATAAATTCTCAGGGTGCCAATTACAAGTTCTATCCCCTGGTGTGGGGATTCTGAGTTTCAAACCAGAAGGAAATCCATATTTGAGTAAGTCGTTAATATCTCCTACATCTAAAGTGCTAGGGAATATGAAAGAATCAAATTCCGCGTTGTTTGGAAACATGTCCCCGGGCTCATCTAAGAGTTGGGGTAAAGTTAACTGATAACGAGGAGGAAACACCTTACCTTTCCTATTGTTGTCTTTGGTCCTCCTGTTGATTGCTTGGAGAAGGCCTTTAGAAGGAACTACGGTGCTTTGACCACCCTTACTTGCCATCAGGTTTGTCTGAAATTGAAAGAAGTACTTGAATCTTGAGAGCTCTTCAGAGAGAAATTTTCTTTGAGATAAGAGGAATTGTGAAGAATGACTTCCACCCCAACTCTTTTATAAGGAAATGGGCGACCCTCCATAGCAGGTCATCTTTCCGACGACCCGCGTTTACAGGTTAAATAGCCGAAAACGGCAGGAAAAAGGCTTTATGATCTCGAAATTGAGTTGAATAAACGATCTAATTCGTGTGAATAAGCGAAAGAAACGAATGGAAATGCAGGCCCAAGCAACAACATAGTTAACAACCCAGGAGGTTGTACTAACTCATGCTTATTAAGCCTAAACAGAGGATTAAGCCAAAAATCCATGATTAAGGCACTAAACAGCAAGATTAGCTAAAAAGCTAATACTATAAGGAAATTTGGAGGATACACTCTAAAAAATGGTGGGAGTTTTGAATCTCTACACAAAATATAAGCCCAGATGGCCAACGAGGTTGTTTGCCCCTGAATTAAGCTGGTTGATTGAATTCAAGGCCTGAAAGTCAAGAACCATTGAATAAAATCAAGCTAGGGCACGGTCTTACAAACAAGGTAGGAGTTTTAAAGTCCTTGAGTATAAAATCAAGGATAAAAAATGACCATAGTATCCTAGACTTGAAGTCAGGTGTTGAAAATAAGGGAAATCCATATACAAACAAATGAAGAAGCAAAGACCTCCATGACAAGGGGGCAAGGCCAAGGTTGTTTAAAACACCCTTGTTAGGTCCAAATGTGTTGTAGAGGGGGGGGGGTGAATACAACTTTTCGAATATGAGAAGCAATAAATACGATGCAATAAATGAACACACAGATTCAAGGAATATATTTCTTATATATAACTTGAAAGGGTTGCTACAACATTCATTACAAAGTATAACAGAAGTTCAGAGAGAAGTGAATGATACTAAGCTCTGTGAATGCACTCTCTCTCTTTCTCTTGTGTTTTTCTCAAGAATTGCTCACTTACTAAAACATTACACAAGTACTTCTATTTATACTACATGTAATCTATGTCCTGTAGTCTTCAAAGACTAAGATGTACGTGGCCCAATGATGTCCACATAAATCTTGCCTTATCTTGAAAGCTTGGAAATCTGCCAATCAGAAGATGCCATGTGTCATGTTGAAGCTGCACTCTAAGTAGAACTTCTACTTGAGAATTTCTACTTAGCCATCTCGAAGTTCTAAGTAGAACTTCTACTTAGAAACTTCTACTTGGCCATCTAGAATATTTAGTACTTAGAAAATATTCTGGTCTTCAACTTGAAACTTCAATGCACATCTTGAACTTGTGATATCTTCATGTCTTCTTTATTCTTCACCAAGCTCTTGAATATGAATCTTTAATACTGACATAAACTTGCTATCAATGTCCTGACACTTGATGCAACGGTCTGGTTCATAAGTGACTAGTCTTGATAGGGTTTTTGCTTCTTGAATAAATTACCATATCCAATTACAAATGTGGCTTTCCAATATTTGCTTTCCTTCTTGTTCACTTGAAATCAATTGGTCTTATTGATACTGATAGTTATGATCTTGATTCTTGGCTTTCCAAATCACTGAGGCATGAACAACTTTGACTTGAACTTCTCTCAATGATTTCTTCTTGGATTGATCATAGTTAACATGTTGAATTGTATCAATTACCTTGTCTTCATTTAGTGTTGATTTCTTGTGACCTCTTGTTCTTGATTGTCTTCTGGTTAAGTATCTTTTCCTTTAGTTTGAGTTACGTTAGTTATAGTGTTACAAGTTTACACACTCTGCCTTTCAATCTCCCCCAATTTGATTGTCTAACAATGACATTCAAATTAATGAAGGATAACTCAACTAAACAATGAGACGAGAAAAGATAATTAACATTACAGTCTTGAATAATTTACAATTGAAATTTACATGAAAACAATACAAAGAACTTAAACTAGAAACAGAATTCGAACTTCGAATTAAAGATCATTTGAGTGATTCCTATCACCTGGATTATTTCATATCTTTTAGTCAAACTTGTATCACCTTATTGGATTCACTCTAAGGTGAATTTTCCTCAAGTGAGTTAAAGCAACCGAAAGACATGAAGTTTTTCCAACTTCAAGTTCACACCACTCTGACCTTTAACCCTAATTCCGTTTCCTCTTTCTAGCTTCAGCAGCTTGGTCTCTCTCTTCTTTCTGCCTTTTGCGCTTCTCCTTCTGCTGCTTTTCTTTCTTGTATACTGGATCTTTAAGCTGCTTCCACCTAGAATTCAATAGACTTACAGCTTCCATTTCTAGAGGGTTCTTGGGCTCTGGATAAGGATGTTTGAAAAGCCTTCTGAGTTTGTCCACCTCCTGAGTAGTTCTGATCTTCGGAATATCCTCGAAGTTCTTCATGATGAGCTGAGGTTTCCAGTGAGATTTATCAGATTTGAACTGACAATAGATCATCTTGGGGTAGCCCTTGACACGGTCAGTATTGTGGACACTGGCCGCATCTCGCTCCATTCTCTTCTTTTCCACCACTACTTCAGACAGGTAACTCATGAGTCTCTGCTTTTCTTCAACAAACTTATCTTCCACTTCGCCCCATTTGAATACATATAATACTCTCTCCAGAAATGCAGCATCTTGAGTCCGTAGCAGCCATTGTCTACTCATATGCAAGATTGTTTGATTCTGGTCTGCATCTATGAATACTAAGGCATCAGCTGTATCTTCAACATAAGCATGTATCCAGTATACACTTTCACTTCCTGGAACACCAATAGCCTCCCTTATTTCTCCTTGTTCTAGTGCTCCAGAAGGAAAAGTCAGAGCTTCATCTACATTCTTCATGGCTTGAAGAATATTCCATTTCTTCTCTATCAGCTCCGGCTCAATCTTCACGTCATCAAGAGGGTTTGGAGCAATGACATCACACTTCCACACCTCATTGCTCTTCTTGAATATTGCTCTTTCAATGATCTTCACGGATTTATCTTTAAGCTCAGAAGCGAATCCCTTGCTCATCATTTGTCTACAGACAACTTTGAGAGATTCTACTGAAAGCTCCATTAGATCATTTTCCTCCATGCTAACCCTCTTCATCTTTCCATCAACTACCATCCGGACAAAATTTGGATAAGCTGAGAATTCTGGACCCTTGTCCTCTGCTAGCTGCATTAACTGATCCCTGTACAGAATGCTTAGCTCCTCAGATTGAGAGTATTGAATTTTAGTTGCTAGCAAGAACAACTCTGACGCAGATCTTCTCATAATGAATTGGTCATCCACATATAAGAAAGATGTTGGGACTCCTTCTACCAAAGACAAGATAACCTGCCACTCCTTAAGATTTGCATTGTATCCAACCCTGACTTTAGAAATTAGTCTCTTTAAAGCATTTATATAGTCCCCAGTCATTGGATTCTGCAAATTCAAGTTGTAGAACAGATCATCTGCATCCTTGTTATGAACTCCTTTCGCACAGGGTCCCATCATTATCTTCCTTGCTTCATCCCATTTCTGCCCTATCCTTCGTTTGTCCAGATCAACTTGAGGATTAGCTAGCCTTGCAAGCTCATACTCATACTGCTTCCCTTGTAGCTCCCCTTTCTTTTCTAGGAATGCAGCATGTTCTTGCATCATCTTCATTTTATGGAACTGAGCTTGTTCCAAGGCTAACTGTTGAGCTTTAAGGGTTTCCTCATCAACAGGAAATTCTTCAGGCATTCCGGAAGACATTCCAGCACCTCCACCTTGTTCCTTCAAAGATCTTTTTATAGCGTGTGCCAATGGTACGTCTTCCATGTCAGAATCTGAGTCAAGTACCTCCTGTACTGTTTCCTGATGACTCAGGTCAATAAATGGTTCATCAACCATTACTGCCTTACCCTTCCTCATCCTCAGAGCCTCTTCATCAACAGACGGCTCAACTTCTGGTTCCTTGACAAGATCAGCGGGTTCTTCAATTTCTTCGATGTGAACTGCCTGCTGTCTCGTCTCCTTTCCACTCTCCCCCTTAGGTGAGTTATCCTGAGCTCCACCTTGGTCTTCAGATCCACCAGCTGCATAGGAACCTCCAAAACCAGAACCAGAGGCTCCCGCTCCACTAGCACCACCTGCACCACCTGCACCAGCATCGGGGGGAGGTTGTTGCGACTCGAAACACTCCGGGGGCACAAAACTCCTGACTGCGAACATCATTCTACTGATCTCCACAGCCATTGTATGCATTGTAGACTCCAATGCCCCCATCCTCTCAGTGAGAGTGCTTCCTAAGACACCACCAGCATGGCCCAAGTCATTGACCTTATTTGTCAAATCATCAAAAGCTGTAGCTTGACTTGCCATTCTTGCTGCGTAGTCGTCTAGAGCCCTTTGATTGTTTCCAATATTCATCCCAAACTGCCCCATCGTCTGTCCGAACTGCTTCATCTGATTTTCCATAGAAGTCATACGCGTATCAAGATTTTCAGTGTTAAGGGACGGTGTTTGGTTTAGGTGACCTCGCTCTAATACTCGTTCTGTTGGTATTTGACGCTCGGTTTCGGGCCTTGAAAATGAAGGTCCCTCTCTCCCTAACCTCTCACACACACTCCCTGTCTCACGCTCGTGTATGTCTTCAATGATTGATCCAAATAATGAAGCAGTACCTGCAGAAAATTGATAAGAAATGTTGTTGACAGTTATAGGATCAAATTCTGTTTGTTCCTGAGTTGGAATCTCAGGCTGAGAGGCTGCAAAGTGTCCTTGTACGACATCAGAACCGATCCTCTTTGCAGCATCAGTACGTACCGGTGAAGGTACGGCTGAAGTTCTTAAGACTTCATGTCCTCTTGAAGCAACAGTATCTTCAAGAGGTACATAATCCTCACCAAAATCAAAATCCCTATGTGCAGATTGTTCAAGGGGTGAACCACTCGCGTGAGGTGGAGTGGTTGCGTGTGACACGCTAGGGTTTGACTGTGGTTGTGAAGTAGCAGCGTGGAAAAGTTTGGCTTTCTTTCGAATGAGTTGCTGCTCTTCGGTTTCACTCTCCTCATCATCTTGTATATATATACGTGCTGGTTTTCTGACTTCCGTTAACAGGGGTGATAGAGAATAGGAATGTGTATCAGACTCAGAGTCAGAAATATGGCTCTTACCCTGGGATAGATCATGCGGGTTAGCAGTCTCTTGGGTCGCGGAATCAGAAACATAGGAGGAGGAATGAATAGTATGCAGGGAGAGATTACCTGATTGATTACCTTGTGCATCATCGCTTTCCTCATCAGGAATCTCATCAAATGCCTCAGCATGAACAGATGGATTTTGAGCATGTGATGAAACTTGTGACGATGCCTCCAAATTGGTAACTCCTGCATCATATCTAAGCCACATTTGTAAATTTTCAGGAGTAGACATCGGTTTACCTTGATGTTTATCCTGATTAGCAATGGTTGAAAGTGACTTAGTGCCCATCCCTAGCGATTAAGATGTGGGGCTTCTGGCAAATCCCTGTCTAATAGCAAGAGCATCCTTCGGTATCAAGTCATTGATCAGCATTTGAAGAAACCGAGGAAACCAGCAGACAACATCAGTTGTAGAGAGGTCTCTGCTTTCAGGAGATCCCATTGAGCCCACTATTTCAGAGAGAACTATGCGTCCATAGTTTATATCCAGTTCTCTTGCTAGGGCAACTGCAAAGGTTTGCATTGGAATTGGAATTTGATGAAAGTCTTTTTCGCGTGCCCGAAAACATCGTGTGATGGCCTCGAAAAAGTAATTCCATTCCACATGGAAGAATTGTTTTTGGATATTTCCCGTGATTGGGCCTTTTGGAGGATAACATCCAATTTCTTCAAAGAATCTGAGGCGTTCTGCAGCAGTAGGTTCTGGATCATAGGCATCTTTAATTGGAAATCCCAGAACCCTGTTGACAATTTCTTCGGTCACCTCATATTCCTGACCCGCTAAGGTAAACCTGAAACCGTAGGGGGTTGATTTACTCCCAAAAGTAACCGCACTAGTCCATAATTGCTGTAAAGCATCATGTACTAGTGTAGGTTTAGCAGTAAAAGCATGGCTAGCTTTGGAGTACAAATTGAGAAATCGTATCCAAAACTTAAACCGCGGGAGTTGATCACCAATTTCCGTAGAAATATTATAAAAATTGTTTTTAGCAAGGGAAAATTGGTGAGCCATTTTGATTAAATGTTTTTCTTTAAAAGATGTGAATTTTTATTTTAATTGAGAAAAACAAATAAATTACGAATTAATCAGTTTTATTCCTTTTAATTTTTCGAGAATATCAAAAGATAATCCGAAAATTTAAACTACGGAATATGAACAGTTGCCAATTACTGGATCTGAATATTCAACAAAGATGAATATTCGTGTGTTTATCAGTGAAATCGTGTGTATATGTGGAGAATATGAAATCGCGTTTTGGAACAGATACACAAAACTTGATGTTTGTGTGTATGTATATGCGCGTGTATATGCGGTTACAAAACACACCAACACAAAGGTTAATGATTACACAGTGAATCTCAGTCAAAAATTTGGCAGTAATTCGTGATTAGTATGAGTTTAATCACAAAAACACGGGTTAATAGTATGAAGTCTGTGAAATCGCACTGTTCTTGTGAAACGGCTGCTGTGAAAAAGAAATTAGGTAAAGTGAATTGGGCATCGAGTTAGAGATGTATATATAGGTGAATGTGGAATGACAAAAATGTCCCTGTTAAAAAATGTGAAAAGTACTAAGTCCATACAGGGGACATCTAAGTCGAACTCTATCTCGAACATCTCTATCTCGAACATCTCTATCTCGAACATCAAGTCGAACTTCGAGATAAAGTTCGAGATAGAGGTTAACTCGAACAGTTATGCACAAAGAAGCACTTTAACCAATTTTACAGCAGAAACTATAGGGAAATCCTATCTTGAACATTATTGAATTGTAGTAAACTTGGAAAAAAGAAAATTCAAGATACTTTTCGAGTTAGAAGTCTATCTCGAACATCAAGTCGAAATTCGAGTTGAGTTTCGAGATAGACTAAGAGCTCTATCTCGAACATCAAGTCGAAATTCGAGTTGAGTTTCGAGATAGACTAACTCGAAGTTAATCTCAAATTCTTTCCAAAATACCCCCTTGAATCAAAAAGTACAAGGTAATTCAAGATATGTTTCGAGTTAAGAGTGTAACTCGAAAAATTCCCTTTAGCTTAACTGAGAACTCTATCTCGAACACCAAGTCGAAATTCGAGTTGAGTTTCGAGATAGACTAAGAACTCTATCTCGAACATCAAGTCGAAATTCGAGTTAAGTTTCGAGATAGACTAACTCGAAGTTAATTCTCAGTTCTTTTCAAAATATTCCCTTAATGGAAACCTCATCTCAACCTTTGAGATAAGATTCAAGATAGAATTTATCTCGAATATTTTGAAGATAGAACTAGGCACACTGGTAACTCGAATTCGAACTCTAAGTCGAATTTCGAGATGAATTTCGAGATAGTCAACTCGAAATTCTTCCCAGACTTAGAATTTTTTCAAAAACTTCACTCTGACAGCTTAAGTCGAAATTCAAGTCGAATTTCTAGATGAGTTTCGAGATAGAACCTAACTCGAAATTTTGAAGTTTTTAAATTCTAAGGCCTCTAATTACATGAAAATCATGGGTAAATTCATCTAAAAATCATGCAATATTTAGAATATTATGAATTTAACTCCCCCTATGATCATGCAATCTAACAAGCATAAATTCACATATTTGTGCTATAAAAGACACTTAAAACACAAGGAATTTATGCAAAAACACACTATATGCAACCTATAACAATCATTAATTAGGCATTTTAAAGTCTAAGCACATAATGATTGATTAGCTTGCACATACAAACATAAACATGGATTTTACAGATGGAAGGCTTTACTAACTTGTGTTAAGCATTCCCAATTCACCAACCAACCTATTGAATGTTACTTCATCAAGAGGTTTGGTGAATATATCTGCAATTTGTTGCATTGTGGGCACAAAATGTAGCTCCACAGTCCCCTCCTCGACATGTTCTCTTATGAAATGATACCTGATGTCAATATGCTTGGTTCTTGAGTGATCTACAGGATTGTTGGTTATGGCAATGGCACTTGTGTTGTCACACATGATTGGAATTTTCTTGTGCTCCATGCCATAATCCTTCAATTGGTTCCTCATCCACAGTATTTGAGCTACACAGCTTCCAGCAGCAATGTACTCAGCTTCAGCAGTAGAAGTAGATACTGTATGTTGCTTTTTGCTTTGCCAGGACACCAATCTTCTGCCAAGAAATTGGCAAGCACCAGATGTGCTTTTCCTATCAATCCTGCAACCTGCATAGTCTGAATCCGAATAGCCAATAAGATTAAAACCTGTATCTCTTGGGTACCAAATCCCTAGATTTGGTGTGCCCTTGAGATACCTAAAAATTCTTTTGACGGCTACGAGATGTGATTCTCTAGGATCCGCTTGGAACCTTGCACATAAACAAGTTGCGAACATTATATCTGGTCTACTTGCAGTTAAATAGAGGAGTGAGCCAATCATACCTCGATAGCTTGTGATGTCAACTGATTTACCTGATTTGTCTTCATCAAGCTTCGTGGCTGTTGCTATGGGAGTCTTAGCTGCTGATGCATCTTCTAGATTATACTTCTTGAGTAAATCTCTGACGTACTTGGATTGACAGATAAAGATACCATCTTTTCTCTGACTGATCTGTAATCCAAGGAAGAAGGACAGCTCTCCCATCATGCTCATCTCATATTTTTCCTGCATTAGCTTGGCAAATTTCTCGCACAAGCGCTCATTTGATGACCCAAAAATAATATCGTCCACATATACTTGAACAAGTATTAAGTCATTTCTCACAACTTTATAGAACAATGTTTTATCAATTACTCCCCTAACAAAACCATTTTCAATTAAGAATAAGGATAGGGTTTCATACCATCGTCTTGGGGATTGCCTGAGGCCATAGACAGATTTGAAGAGTAGATACACAAAATCTGCATGTTCTGGATCAACGAAGCCAGGCGGCTGTTCCAGATACACTTCTTCTTCTAACTCTCCGTTCAGGAAGGCACTTTTCACGTCCATCTGGAAAACTTTGAAGTTCTTATGTGCTGCAAATGCCAAGAACATCCTGACTGCCTCAAGTCTTGCAACTGGTGCATAGGTTTCATCATAATCAATTCCTTCTCGCTGAGAATAACCTTTTGCAACCAAACGAGCCTTGTTTCGTGTTACAAGTCCGTTTTCATCCAGTTTATTTCTGAATACCCATCTAGCTCCAATTACGGATTTGTTCTTTGGTCGGGGTACCAGTTTCCAAACTTTCTGCCTTTCAAACTGATTGAGTTCCTCTTGCATTGCAATCACCCAATCAGCATCGCCAAGAGCTTCTTCTATTTCTTTAGGTTCAAGCTTGGATAAGAACCCAGAATATAAGGAGATATTAGCCATGTCAGCTCTTGCAGTTCTTCTAGTAGTCACACCAGCATCTGGATCACCAATAATTAACTCAAACGGATGGTCTCTATTCCATACTCGTTCACCTGGAAATTGTCTTGATGATTCAGCTTGACTTTCTGAGTTGGGGTGCTGACTACTTTGATTATTTTCACTAACTCCCCCTGAGTTAGTGCCAGCTCCTACAGAACTAGAGTCAACTCGACTCGAGCCTTGAACAGTAGTCCTTGAGCTGCTATTTACTCCCCCTGAGTTGTTGCCGGTTCGTACTGAAGAAGTCTCTCCTGATCTTGTAGAATTAGCTTGTTCACTAGACTCAAGTTCTTCATGTACGCTTGGAACATTTAATGAAACAACCAACTCAGGTTCATCTTCAAGATCTTCTAAGTCCAGATTCTGAAATTTTAGGGACTCAGGTTCACTAGAATCTCTTGAAATTGATGAGAGTTTGGTATCGTCGAATCTGACGTTGTAACTTTCAGTCACTTTTCGATCATTCACCAAGAACACTCTATAAGCTGCCACCACGTCTGTAGAGTAACCAACAAAGATTCCTTCACGAGCTTTTGCTGCAAACTTGCCTAGATTTTCATCATCTATAAGAACATAGCATTTTGCTCCGAAGACATGAAAGTATTTGATTGTTGGTCTTCTGTTGTTCATTAGCTCACATGGTGTCTTTTCTTTATCTTTTATGATCAAGGTTCTATTTTGAGTGTAACAAGCGGTACTCACTGCTTCGGCCCAGAAATACAAAGGAAGTTTTGAATCATACAACAAAGTTCTTGCTGCTTCAACCAAAGTTCTATTCTTCCTTTCAACTACTCCATTTTGCTGTGGAGTCCTCGGGGCTGAATACTGACGACGTATTCCCTTAGATACACAGAAGTCATTTAGCACTGTATTTTTGAATTCAGTGCCATTGTCTGATCTAATCGTCTTCACAGTAAGTGTTGAAACATTCTCAATTTGAGTGATATGATCAATGATTAAGAAAGGTACTTCGTCTTTCGTCATTGCGAACAATACCCATGTATACTTGGAGAAGTCATCCACGATTACCAAAGCATATCTTTTCCTAGACAAAGATAGGACATTCACTGGGCCAAACAAATCCATATGAAGAAGTTGCAGAGGCTCAGTAATACTAGAAATTTCTTTGCTTTTATGCGATGCTCGCTTCGACTTTCCCATTTCACAAGCTTCACAGAGTCCTTTCGGAGCGAACTCCATTTGAGGTAGATCTCTCACCAATTCTCGCCTCGCGAGAGCATTCATCGTTTTGAAGTTTAAGTGAGATAACTTTTTGTGCCATAACCAGCTTTCATCATCCGAGGCTTTGCTGTAGAAACAGGTGACCTCATCCTGATTTGCTGAATCCATATCTGCAACAAAAAGATCTGCCTTTCGAACTCCTCTCAAAGCCAGTGAGCCTTCCTTAATGTGAGTGATTGATACACCTTTCTTGTTGAAGACAATTTCGTAACCTTTGTCACAGAATTGACTTATACTCAACAAATTGTGCTTTAGTCCCTCAACATAGGAAATATATTCAATGATGACATTGCCAGTTTTCAGTTTGCCATATCCCTTAGTCACACCTATGCTGTCATCTCCAAAGGTAACATAAGGGCCAGCTTTCATAACCAACTCTGTAAGCAGGGACTTGTTTCCAGTCATATGCCTCGATGCTCCACTGTCTAGCACCCATATAACTTTATTTCTATTCTGCTTAATGCCCTGCAATGACAGATTGGTTAGACATTCTTCGGAACCCAACTTTGATTGGGTCCGGCTTTTCGATAAGATCGAGAATCAACAGATTTAACAACAGGAGATGCACTTTTCTTCACATTACTAAAGCTTTCGACTATCTCCTTTCCTTTCTCAGACTTGACATATTTGTCAGTCTTAGGAGAAGGTTTGTCACTCCTAACTTTAGGAGGACTGACAGTCTTGGCTCTCCCATACTTTTTCTTGATATTTGAACTAGCAACAGTATTTGAGCATGACTGGCTAGATGCATTCATTAAATGCACAAAAGTTTGCATGATGTTAAAAGTGCATGGCATACAATTAGGTTGACCACACTGTGCATGATTCTGATGCAGATTATTCATTGTATGTGTGGTAGGCATGACATGTGCAGCAGGAACATTCATGTTAGCTTTGCATGCATAAGAAAGATGTTCAGTAGATTTACAATGATAACATGCTTTCTTTATTCGTTCAGCCTTAACCTCTTTTATGCCTTTCTCTCTCTTTCCTTGTTGTTTAACAGCCTTAGCTCCTAATCCCAGTCTAGATTCATCTCTAGGGAAATTGATTTTCACTTGTTTAATAGGAGTTATAGGTTGTTCTTTCTGGCGATCTTCCATCTCAATCTCATATCTAGCTATCAATTCAGTCTCTTCTTCTTCTATTCTAGGAACAAGATGTTTGTAGATAGGTTTGACAGCCGATTTGAGAATTCTAGGTGTTTCCTGTTTAAGGTCACTGGAACTAGGGTCAATAGGTCTCTTTCCTTCTTTCTTAGGAAGGTCAGAATAATCAAGTCCTACACCTACTCCAGTTATCCTCTTAAATGTGTCATTATCTACATACACTTTACTAGCAGCTAGTTTGTAAGCTTCGCATTTTGTTTCTAACTCAGCTAGATTGTTCCTAAGACATGCTTCTACTTCTTCCTTAAGGACGAGCTTGTGTTCCAGAGATGTAATAAAGTCTCTTAGGGAAGTATCTACAGTGCAAGCAGCCTCTAGCTCTTCCACTTTTGCCTCGAGCATTCTGCATTTGGCAATAAGTGTTTTCTGTTCCTTTTGAGAAGAGTCTAGGCTTTTGCACAACATATAGATCTCTTCACTAAGAGCCCCGTTCTGTTCCTTATAATCATCAATAGACATTTCTACTTTAAGAGTCAGAACTGGTACCTCTGGTTCCTCTGATGTCTCAGCCATGAGGGCAAAGTTTGCTACATGAGTAACATCTTCCTCATCTGAATCATCCCAAGCTCTTCCTTCTGTAACCAATAAAGCTCGTTTTCCATGTCTTTCCTTCAACAGTGCTTCATAGTTGCTTTTGAGGGCTTCAAATGTCTCTTTTGGATAAGTCTGTTTAGGCTTTTTGCAGTCCGAGGCAAAGTGTCCAGCTTCACCACAATTATAGCATTTGAACTTCATTTTGAAATCCAAAGGAGATTTGTAGCTGGTATTCTTGCCTTTTCCTTTGTAGCCTGACGAACTACCACCACCCCTAGCAGCCCGATAATAAGATGAAGATTTTCTCTGTGGTCGGTTGCTCTTTCTAAATCTCATGTTGCTGAACTTCCTTGCCATGTATGCCACGACACTATCGTCCATGTTGTCCAGCTCTTCTTGGGTGTAGTAGTCATCATCACTGTCAGATGCGCACTCGTCATCATTATCAACTTGATGTTGTGCAAGTGATGATTTAGGCTTTGCTGCAACCATTGCCTTCTTAGACTCTTCCTCATCAGCAACTAATCCTGATGCACTTTCTTTTCCCTTTGAATCATTGTCCCATGCTTGATCTTGAAGTGTTTCCAGCTCATAGGTCTTTAATATTCCATAATATTCTTCCAGAGAAGTTGTATGCAAATCTCTGGTTTCTCTTATTGCGTAGACCCTATGTTCAATGCTTTTTGGCTGGTTCCTCAGATATCTCGTATTAGTCTCAACCATGGGGAGAGTTACACCTCTCAGATTCAAATCCAATACCAACTGACTGAATCGTAGGTAGACATCTGTTATGCCTTCTCCTTTCCTTATTCTAAAGGTGTCATACTCCATCTTGTGTATGAGTGTCTTATTGCTTCTGACCTCTGCAGATCCTTCCATGACAACTTCTATCTTGTCCCAAATCTTCTTCGCTGTAGTCAGACCTTTGACTATGTTGAACATTTCATGATCAAGAGATTCCATCAAGGTTTGTCGTATGGCAGTATCATAAGCTATTTGTTCCTTGTCAGCATCCGAAAACTCCGAGACCTTTTTAGGCTCAGACCGAGGTGGTATAACCACTCCTCCTTCCGTATGTGCAGGAATAACCACCATTGGAACAAATTTACCCTTGTCAAGGACTTCCAGATATTCAGGGTTAACAGTCTCTAGATATAGTCTCATTCTGAAAACCCATTCTTCATAGTGATCTTTGTTGAACATTGGGATCTTGAACGCATTTTTAGGAGCCATCTCAATTCTGGTCACTAAAAGTTTCTAAGTACCCAAGACTAGGCTATGTAGAATATTTATGTTGAACTTTTGCCTAAGTCGAAATTTCTCTAAGTAGAAATTTTGCTCAAGTCGAAATCACCAAGTAGAAATTGTCCAAGTCGAAATTCTATGTAGAAATTCTCAAGTAGAAATTCTATGTAGAAATTCTCAAGTAGAAATTCTATGTAGAACTTTTGTCCTTAGAATAATTTTTCTGCAGATTACTTTAATATTGAATAAACAATATTATCTCTTTAACACCTTTTGACTTTGAATGCTTTACTCACCTAACCCACCTAACCCACATGCTAGGTACTGAGTATGTCTGTATACTTTCGGCCGAATAAAGCAAATAAAAAAGTCCAAAACCACCTTTTTATTCTTTTGCTTTTGAAAAGGAGATCAAAAAGTTATTGGGTTGTCTTCTTTGATAAGAACAGATGATGAACACTCAAGAACACCAAATATGAAAGTACCCAGATTAATTCACAAAAATTAATTAAAATACATCCAAGCTAAATAATCACACCTGGAGCATTTAAATAATTTTTCAGATGAGTTTTCAATACAAACGATTTAAGGCACACTTTTCACGAAAATGAAAAGTAGATCTAGAAAATGAAAACTCACGATTCTTCTACTCAACACAAGGATCTATGTTTTGTATGTTAAACAAATTGCTCTGATACCAATTGTTAGGTCCAAATGTGTTGTAGAGGGGGGGTGAATACAACTTTTCGAATATGAGAAGCAATAAATACGATGCAATAAATGAACACACAGATTCAAGGAATATATTTCTTATATATAACTTGAAAGGGTTGCTACAACATTCATTACAAAGTATAACAGAAGTTCAGAGAGAAGTGAATGATACTAAGCTCTGTGAATGCACTCTCTCTCTTTCTCTTGTGTTTTTCTCAAGAATTGCTCACTTACTAAAACATTACACAAGTACTTCTATTTATACTACATGTAATCTATGTCCTGTAGTCTTCAAAGACTAAGATGTACGTGGCCCAATGATGTCCACATAAATCTTGCCTTATCTTGAAAGCTTGGAAATCTGCCAATCAGAAGATGCCATGTGTCATGTTGAAGCTGCACTCTAAGTAGAACTTCTACTTGAGAATTTCTACTTAGCCATCTCGAAGTTCTAAGTAGAACTTCTACTTAGAAACTTCTACTTGGCCATCTAGAATATTTAGTACTTAGAAAATATTCTGGTCTTCAACTTGAAACTTCAATGCACATCTTGAACTTGTGATATCTTCATGTCTTCTTTATTCTTCACCAAGCTCTTGAATATGAATCTTTAATACTGACATAAACTTGCTATCAATGTCCTGACACTTGATGCAACGGTCTGGTTCATAAGTGACTAGTCTTGATAGGGTTTTTGCTTCTTGAATAAATTACCATATCCAATTACAAATGTGGCTTTCCAATATTTGCTTTCCTTCTTGTTCACTTGAAATCAATTGGTCTTATTGATACTGATAGTTATGATCTTGATTCTTGGCTTTCCAAATCACTGAGGCATGAACAACTTTGACTTGAACTTCTCTCAATGATTTCTTCTTGGATTGATCATAGTTAACATGTTGAATTGTATCAATTACCTTGTCTTCATTTAGTGTTGATTTCTTGTGACCTCTTGTTCTTGATTGTCTTCTGGTTAAGTATCTTTTCCTTTAGTTTGAGTTACGTTAGTTATAGTGTTACAAGTTTACACACTCTGCCTTTCAACCCTATTGCAAGTATGCAAAGATGTCAGGGAGCCAAGGCCCATAGTTAACCCAAGGTTATTTGAAACCAAGAGTTCAAGAACAAGTTAAGACCCAGAAGGTCCTGAAAACTAAGAAGAAGGTTATTTGAGATCAAGGATCACAAAATCAACCATGGTGTTGTAAAATCACTCTAGAAACAAGGAGGGGAGTTCAAAACAAGATTTGGCTTAGGTCAAAGTCAAGGTCAAAAGTCAAAGTCAAAGTCAACTAGTCAAAATTTGGCCAAAATTAAAAAAAAAATAAAAATTTGGGGCCCAGCCGACCAGGGGTGGCTGACCAGGCACCCTTGGCCAAATGGACGACCAGGGTAGGCTGACCAGGCTACCTTTCCGAAAAATTGCTCAGGTGTTGTGAACACCTGAGCCCCTAGGTGATTTCAGTTGGCTCTAGAACGCTAAAAAATGCTCCGTTTTCCCTCAAATTTGAGATTTGAAACCCTTGCAAGGTCCTCTACAAGCCCATGTAGGTTCCTTGATGATTCCAAGAGGTTGAAAAAATGACCTTGTTTGAAACAAGGTCTGGTTTGAAAACGAGCTAGAAATGAGGTATTTCGCCTCCAAAACGTTCAAAAATGCGTATTTTCATGTGATTTTTCTTCATACCAGGAGATTATAATAATCTCTATCATATGAGCCCAACTTCAAAATTTGGGTTTAGAAATGTCAGGGGTGTTCAAAACCAGGAGGGTGTTCGAAATCAGGAGGGTGTTTGAAACACCTTATCTAGAAGGCGATATTTCTTGCCTAGACAACTCAAAATGAGAATTTTTACGTGATTCTTACTACAACCATAAGGTTATAAGAATCTCTACTAGATTGGCTTGACTCCAAAATTTGGGATTAGGGTTTCGCTAATCGCAATTAGGGGTGATTAACTTCAATTATCGACGTTTAAGGACTTCCACTCTAAAATTCACCTATCTCAAGGTTAAGGGTGGATATCCTAGTAGTAATTACATTAAGTACAAACTAGTTAACCTCGATCAAGGCCTTTTTAGCCCCGTTTAGGGTTGTTTAGCCCTGATTAAGGCCGAATTTGTGTCCTTTGCTCAAAAATTAACCCTTATTGAGGCTTATGAGCGATGACCGACTTATATTAGCCCTAACTTAGATAAGTTGAGGGAAATAAATCACTAATGAATCTATGATAAAGGATCCTATGCACGAATTGCACTTGGATTAGTGTCTACGAGCTCAAAAACGGCAATAATCCTATTCCCGAAAGGCCCAGAAATCTTAAGGAAAAGGTTCGAGAGGCCAAGGAACGTTTAACTTTCTTAAGTATTAACTTGGGAGAGAATTTTAGTCGTTGTGAATGTGTAGGTCGCTCCACACTTCACTGTAAGACGATACCCTGGTAGGGCCAGTGTGACCTTAAACTTCTACGAAATCAAGTTTTCCTAGAAGTTGAGGGGAAAATGATATGAGTGAAAAATAATCCTTAAATACATAATTAATATAATATTTATTGGCTCATAAATAAGGCCAGAAACCCTAGTTGGGCATTAAATTCGTAGTTAATGATTAAGCCCAAAAGAACAGCCCAAACCGGGGACGCCCGGTATAAGCTTGTTCCTAACATGGGTCTGATCTACAAACCGAGAACGTTCTAGAAACAAGGAACGTTCTAGAATATCCCAGGGATATTATGTAGCCTCCAAGGCACCTAATTCGACATGGAAACTAATTCCTATAAGGAAGGAGTCAGAACCTTCCTCAATAACGGTGACTTATCCACCAAGTCTCCAAACCCTATTACGATTCTAAGGCTCCTACAGCCTATATAAAGGGCCAGACCCCTCATCTCAGAACTACGTTGACTTGATTCTCAACTCTGAGATACGTTGGCATCTTGTGAGGACCCGAATTAGGTCACGATAACGCAAGCGCAGCCATTGAAGCACGAAGCTCACGAACCCTAGCCGCAATTCGAAACAACAGGTGTATATGTATTATTCCACAACAGGTGTTGACACAATGACGTTCAAAATATATGTATAAGATTATTGTACGAGAGATATGACAATTAATATTTTATACCTAATTAGGTCATAATCATAATAGTGATAATTTCATAAGTATACGTGTATGTAAAATTATCATAGTTAAAATGCAAGTCATGCATTACACGACCATCATGTATCAAAATAATTTCACTTTTAAAATTTTAAGATAATAGTGTTTTAATAACTACAAAAGAAAATAATTGTCGGAAAACAAATTGTTATGATATTAGAATGATAGTTTTATAAAATTATAATATAATAATATTTTTATCTATATAATGAATATTCCATGAAAACAAGATATGCATTCACGTGGTACACAAGACAACATGAGTTTATACCATCGAATTAGGACATATGATACAGAATATACAGAAACACGACATGATTTTTTGGTCTATTTAAGGGAATTGAATTTATGACTTTTAAATACATATGGAGTTAAATTCACAATCACCGAATAAATTATATTTTTTTAGTTTTTGTTTATATCCGATTTTATATTAACTTGTATTAAATTCATTCAATATGTGATTATTGGGGTTTGATGCGTTTACCTAAAATTGTTGTCTACAAAAATTGCCACGATGAAAAATTAATGTTTTTTTCTAAAGAGTTTTTTTTTATAAAAAATGTTGTTGAAAGTTTATTTTTAGATTTACTCTGTATTGAACCAAATTTTCTAAAAAAAAAAACGGTTGTTGCAGTTTGAAACATCGATACCAAACAGACCCTTAATATGATTGATATTAGGTATAATATATATCTATATAAAAGAAATCAGAATTAGCTCATATGTTAGATTTGAACTTTATATGAGTTATCGATTAAATAAAAAAAATGTATAGTTGAATTATAATATAGTATTATAAACAAGATTATATATACTAAACAAAGATGTTAAATTATATATGACTAACTATAACATAATGATCGATTAGTAACTGTATAAAAAATAAATATATTTTTTCGCTGTAGTGCATATTATTTTGTATGGATACATCATACATGTTAGTTGATTTCTCCTATTATTAAAACAGTTTATGCTGTTGCTGCCATAATACATCTCCTACCGCATATGTAATGATCAACCTATCTTCTCTTGCTGATTTACTATTGCTAATGGAAATAAACTAAATAGCATATCATTATCGTGATAATCTTTTAAAAATTACTGTTACAAAATAGATTAAACGACAAATTATTGTTGCAATAGTTTTGGCCGATAATGAGTAACTCTTATGTATCATTATTATCGATCATTCTTCTTACATTCAACGAGTATTGTTACAAATATGATACATAGGCCCCTGAGAAATTGAAAAGTGAATTTGAATTTTGTACTCAACAATAAATCAAAATTACATACATGCGATTTATTTTTCGGCACTCCTTATATCTTAAACTATTTTTGGTGCTACCTTGAACAAAATGTGCCCCAAATATAATTTTTTGTGCCTCTACGTACTTTTAATTATTTTTACTTTTTAGAAAAGATGTGCCCCTAAATTACATCGTCTTCTCGGTGCCCCATTTATTAGTATGAGAGGATTAATCTCAGGATTGGTTCTGTATGATACTCAAAATTTAAAATTCATTAATATTTCAAAATTAAATGGTTATCAACTATTGACCTTAAATAAATTAAAGTACATGAAATAAATTTACAAGAAGATATGACTGATTATTTATAAAAGAAATTGTATGAATTAGAATGTGGCCCGTACCTTGCACTGTCTATGTTACTTATTAAGTGCCATAATACATATCAACTATTATTATGTTTCAAAAAAAAAAAATACATAACAAGTATTAAATATACTAGCAAGTAGCAATTTACCATCGACAATTCTTTCAGGCTTAGAGCATCTTCAAGAGACTCTTAAATAAGTTCCTTAAGTTCAAAAATAATGAGCATGAGAAAAAAAAGGATTTCAAGAGATTCTTAGTAGCTCTTAAAAAACCTAAGAGTCTCTTCTCTCTCCTCAATTTTAAGAGCTATTACATGACTCTTAACTATTTTCTATTAATAAAATATATATTTTCTATTAGTAAAATATTCACTTGCACATGGTTGGATTTAAATGTGTGTCATAGTTACGTTTAAGATAAGAAGTATTATTAGTTTTGACACGGAAATCTATGTACTAACTTGCTAAGAACAATATAATTTATATTATATTTAAGAGCCAACTAAGAGAATATTCTTAGAGCATCTCCAAGAGGCTCTCTACTCAAGCTCTTAACTCAAAAAATGAGGAGAGAGAATGAAAATGTTGCTCCAAGAGACTCTTAGTGGCTCTTAAAAACACTAAGAGCCTCTTCTATCTCCTCATTTCTAAGAGCCACTAGTAGCTCTTAACTTGTATTTTAATAATAAAATATTCATGTACACCAATTCTTACACAACTTTTGGTCATAGTGGGGTTAATTTATGAATAAATTATAAATAAAAAGAAAGAGGATTGTTGGAGTTTGACACATAAACTAATGTAATAAATTGCTAAGAACCATTTATTCATATTATTTTGAAGAGTGAATATAGGAGTCTCTTGAAGGTGCTTTTATAACTTTTGCAAAACCAAAAACAATTACATACGGACGGGCCTTTCTTAAGGAGAAAAAGGTACGAACGGGCCATAAACAAAATAAATATGGGCCATTCTATAAACGGGCCTTGGCCTATTTAAAGTTCTGTCTCCTCCTATTCTTATCTTTCTTCCCAAGTAGTTTAACTAGGGTTTTTGTATCTCCGTGTTCTTGTCCGAAATCAACAAATTTTATTACCCAAATTATTATCAATGGATCCTTCTGCTTTAAGCTCTCCTGACATGCAGCATTTTATCAGTGTAAGCTTCTCTAACTAATCTCTCTGTATCTATTATATTTACACACACTTATAAACACACACTAGCACATATGTATGTGTGTATTGATTCTTGCTTATAAAGTGGACTAATTGAATTATTGTAGGTAAATAAAACTTGGGTTTTGCCTAATTGTATGTAATTTTTGTGTTTTTATATGTAGTGTATATTGGTTTTTTTGTTTTGTTTAGTTTTCTGGGACTGTTTAAGGATGCATTAGATTGTGTTACTTGGTAAGATTGGTTTTTGATTTTGTTTGTTTATGTTTATGAATTAAGAATCTTGTTTAGTCATTGTAATGATGTTTTTTAGAGGAATATATTGTTCAATTTGATCTGATTTGCATTCAAAGATTGCTCCTTTTGTTTTTCAAGATTAAAGTTTGCTCTTTTGTGATATTGGTGTATAAGAATTGTTTGTATCGAATGTTGAGAAAATTAATTGATATCGTGCTTTCATGTTAGTTAATCTTAGGCTCATCACTGGGGGTGATTGATGATTATAATTGGCTGGATTAAGATAGCTTATTGTTTAATTCAAATTGTTCCTTCCATTGCTTGCCAATAAAATGTTTCTGGCTTGGGTAGCTAATTAGTCTATATATTCTTTTTCGATTAACTCTGTTGCCCATTGATAGACAGATTACAAAATTCATTTTTCATTGTTTTAGCAAGGTTGATGCACATTACGTTTACATTCCTAAAATGCAAGTTACTGTTTCCTAGTCCGAAACTAATTGTTATAGATACCAGCTGATAAACAAGTGCCTACTATGAAATTGTCTTATGTTTTATTTGTTCTTGCTAAAATGAGACCGCAGCTCCCTCGTGCTATTTTTTTCAATTTTTTTAACACTAATGCAGCAAGAAAAAGAGAAGGCTATGCTGAACGAAATGGTGGCAAAGCTTACAAATGTCTGTTGGGACAAATGTGTAACTGGTACTCCTGGAAGCAAGTTCAGCTCTAGTGAATCAAGTTGCCTTTCCAACTGTGGCCAGCGCTACATGGATATGAGTATCTTAATCATGAAGCGCTTTCAGTCCATGCAATAAAGATGAAGAAGCAGCAAATGTCTGAGTTTCAAATTTCTCAGCTTTACTAGTTGTCAGTTGAAATTATCTAATATATTGTTGGACCATTTTCTTTCGAACTTGCTATATATTGGGAAAAGAGGTTTCTGAGAATCCTTATAATATGGAAAATTGGAGTCTGTGTGGAATACTGGAATCTTACTTGCTGAATGATATGTCTGTTGCCAATTAGACTAGGATAGAATTATGCTAGTTCTTACAGTTTGTCTCGTTCTTTTACCTTTTCCAATGACTTTACGTATGATCCTCTTATTGTGAGAAGTAAAAATAAAAATAAATAATTAGTCCTAAAATTAATTCAAATCTGGAGACACTGCTTAACATCCTAACGGGGACTGCAGGTGTCATGCTGCTTTGTTACCTTGAGTTGGCTAGTGAAGGTGCATTTTAATACTAAGAAACCTAATTTATGCCCTCTAATCAATAATGGTGAAATCTGCAACTCTGCAAGTATGCCTTGGGTTGAAGAAAAGACGATGGAAGTGAATGTGGAGTAACTCATTTTCGACCTCAAATTCCAGGATTCCAATGTAATGGGTTCGAGTTCTGAAATACCCTTCCACCCTCATATTCCAGGATTGCAGTATTATGGTTGATCTTTATTAATTTAAGAAAGAGTGGAACCTAATTTTGTTTACTTCCATTCGTATTTCATCATGTTTCTGCAACATTTTTTCAGTAAGACAGACTAGAATCTACAATCAATCTTTTTACTATCAATCACTTTGTGGAATCTAACTTACACTTACAACTGACTTGTAAAAATTTAAACACCCATCACTGAGACACTGACAAAAACGGTACAAGAAATATGCAATGTACAATTAAGTGGCAGGATAGTCAGCCTAAGTTTTGCTCTCTAGGTGCAATTCAACAACCGTTTATAACCCCATCTGCAGCTTATTTCTGATCCAGCTTCCCAGCTAATTTGTTGAGGTTACAACTTTTTACCTAGTTTTAGATGTATATTCTACAGAAACTACAACACCAGAACCCTCAACCTCCTATCAAAGGGGAGAGGGCTGTACCATTGTCCTCAACCCGGAGTCTAAAATTTTAATTATTCTTGTTCTCGTAGAAAGAACAGTAGAACACACAGCTAATTGCGCTGACAGATAATTGTGCATGACAAATGACAGGAGTAAGGTTTCACAAAAAAAATAAAAGGTATGACACAAGTAAAAGTGAGCACAGGTGAATACGGATTTCTCTAACATTCCAACGAAATGGATCACAATTTAATCAAAGCCAAGTTAAAATCATCAAATTTCAAATTCCTTAAAAAAAACAATAATAAAGAGACATTCTTCACAAAAAATATAATGCTCCATGTACCTCATAAAACAAAATATTCACACGAAACACCCTAAGACCACCAACCACCACAGCCTAGTCAAAATCATAAACATGTTATCCAGATTTTTGGTCTTTGGCCTTTGCCCTTTTCCATCAGTCCTTTTCTATCTCTTGATTTTACAGCGTGTAACTTGTTAGTCATTGCCAATCCCTCCTTGTCAGGCTCCCATCATTACTGCTGTCAGTGATTCGATTTGAATCCCCAACTCCAGACGCCATGGCAACTACATCAGGTGGTATATTTAAAGTTCCGCTTCTCCTGCCCCAACTAGATCGCCTGGGATGTAGAATGCTTCGGCCTTCTGTTCCTTCAACATCAATTATTCTGCTCAAGTCTGGTGACTCCTCTGCACCTGCCCGATTAACACCATCATCGTTACTGAGTTCTGCTTCGGCTTCACTTAGTCCTGTTGCAGAGTCATCCCAAACTGGCTTCCTCCCAGCTTCTACATCTCCCATGGTTTTCTCCAAGTTTGGGCTAACGAATCCGACTCCAGGTGCCCGAGGCATCCCAGGCTCTTTCTGCACTATTCCCCTGAATTTGTTCTTAGATACAGGAATACTGGTGAAGAATATCTCCTTGAAATTCTCAACGACCCCTTTGTTATATGGATTGTCTCGCCGATCATAACGGTATCTAAAATTTTCATAGGTAGACTGCATAAAGATAAAAAGATCACTCAAACTGACACACTAGGAAAACTTATTTTTTTATTAGGAGAATATTTAGAAAGGCAATATATGTAACTTTAAAGAATTATCTTTACCTGGTTTGTACTGATGAGATAAAGATGGAATACTGTAAGCCCGCCAATGAACCAGACTGCAATGAATGAGTATATTATTAGCACAATTGAGGCAGGGTAGTTGGTCATTGCCTTCCAGATCGATGTATCCTCCCTATCTTTAACTCTCAAGATGAAGACCCAGCAAAAACCAAAGACATATAAGCAAAGCAGTGTTGCTGAGGAGACAAACAGGAAGAAAAAACGGTAGTTTCGCTGCATGCAGAAAGGGGAAGAGGGTCATCATTGTCAGCACACAAGGTGGTATATGCAAAGATATCAGCTGTTGTATACACTATTCTTTGAACATCCAATGCATTAAAAAAAACTGCATTTTCAACACTCTAGGTACATACCCAAAAGAAAGATAGAAGTCTACACCTATGCAAAAGTTAACATGTTGGGATACAGAAGTGAGCTAGAATCCCGTAAAAGAGAAATAACAAACAAGAAAGGGATTATAAATGTAATTGAAAGCATGAATGCATGATGACCCCTTGGAGTGTTCTATACCCGTTATAATATTTAATAGAGGAAATTAAAGAGGTGATTGCTAACAGAGGTTCAAGCCCAACTGAGCAGGTAAGATACAGTCCCACATAATAGAAGTAATTGAACAAAGATCTTCTAAAACTGGAAAAAGCACTCTGTTTATGTTACTATCATTTTAACACTATTAACTGATAATGAAGAACTGCATATCATGCATCTACAGAAGCACCACCACCGAGTGGGCGGAACCACACAATAGTCAAGAGACCAATAAATTATCTTACACCTAGAGAGAAAATATTCAAGATTAGAAATGCACCCCTTATCGGGCAACCCTTACTAAAAGAAATTAGCATATGTTTATCTAATGAAGCGGTCAAGAATTTATATGCCAGCTATATACCTTTCTATAAAATGAAAAAAAACACATAGGCCCATTAGGCAATAGCCAGGAAATGGTAGAGGAACAATGGAAGGTTAGGGTGCAGCTTAAAATATAGATCTAGGTCAACAACATGTTCCAACTGGCAGTTAAACAGAAATGCAATAATATACAGGTAGGGAGAAATAGTAGGACAGCTTACAAGTCCAATACACTGTCCAACCCAAGGGCAATGATGGTCAAATCGCTCCACACAGTTGTTGCATATTGAGCAGTGTGAACAACGAGGAGGTCTATAAAGCATGCAGGTATCACAATATTTGATCTTCACGGTTATACCGTTGACAACTACATCTTTGATGCGAGGTAAACGTAATGGTGGAGTTTGTCCAGTCCCAACCTCATTGCTCTCATCGTAACTTTCTGGATCTGGCGGATGTGCATTGCGGGGAATTATACCAGGATCTCTACCAGAAGTAAGTAGAAGAAGCACTAGCACCTAAAAGAGCAAGTATATAAAATTGCTCAAACTCCAGTAGTGCAAAATAAATTTTTTATATGTAATACACAGCATTATATCTACAAAATAAAATTTATATCATACATCTTGGGGAACATGGTCAATGTTGTAAAACCATATATGGCATGCAGCATGCTTAAGATTTATTGTGTAAATTTGGAAATTTCATAGAAAAATTAAGTTGGTCACCCTAGCTAACGAAACCAAACCAAACATACCCGATATGTATAACTCGAAAGTAGAATATGGGGAGGGTCAGATGTGCGCGAACCTTTCCACTCATAACAGTAGATAGGTGTTTTCATAAAGAACTCTATTTTTTGAGAGGGGGGGGGGGTTGAAGGTTACCAGAATTTCTCAAGAGAAAAACTAGCGAAGCAGCAAAAAGCATCACTTACTATCTATGCATCTAAAAAAAACTGGGGATATGATGTTATGGGATAGTAATTAAGGATGGAATTGGTGCATAGTTATTAAATCGTCGATATCTCGTCGATATATCGACGAAATATCGTCATCTTGCTCTGACAACCTATCTCGTCTCGGTCGATATATCGACGAAATATCTATATCTCGGTCCAAGACCGAAATGGAGCGATATGACGAGTTAATAACTATGAATTGGTGTTTTTTCAATATGGATACAAGATTCAAGTAGTCACACATGTAAACAGATTTTTAGATCCGGATAATTTTGTTTAGAGTTTTTTTAGAGCGAGCACATGTAGGTTTTAAAGCTCCTTATTGTCTATGAGCTACAAGGACAAACTGGTCTTAACAGCAAAGATAACATGTACCGAAAGAAACTCTCAGTCCTTGTGGAATTTAATGACTATGGACTAAGAAACAAACCAGTGGACTGAAACACAACCAGACTATGTGTTAGAAATGAGATATCATCTCAAATTTTATCATGTGCAAAGAAAAAACACGTTTCAGACTCAGTTCATATATCATGACAGTAACCTAAAATGTCACTGAAATCTAACAAGTCATGAATGTCTTTGCCTTCTATTTTTCTATTTTAGTGACAACTAGCATGCATTGAGCTTGACACCTTTAAAACAGTTCATTCTTCCACTTTCCCTCAACTGGCATAACTGACTGGGAGAAGGGAATATAATAATGATAATCATAACAATAAATTACTCCACACTATCTATTGTTTGTTCTGCCTTCAGCATATATGCCAGCAGAAAAAAGAGTTTTTAAGAAACTCATAGAGGAATATCCCTTCTATAGATCTTTGATACAGAGATGGGTACAGATTTCTCTGGTATTCTAAAACCGGCACCAAAGTTACAATCGTTTGTACGGCACTCAACTTGCCCCTAGATGGTGCTCAATGCCTTGAAATAAGTAACTTCTCAAAGGAAAAACTCTAACTTTCCATGGTAATTAACAAACCTGTCTGAAGCAACATCTTGATCCATCTATAACAAATCTATTTAGCTTGGTTTATAAAACAATATGTTAACTAAATATAGAAATTGATGGATGGCCTTTAATAAGAAAAAAGATTTCAGGTTTGTAGTTTGTCTTACTAATCAACCTGAATAGACTCTAACTTGACAGGTAAAAAATCCACAAGCACGTCTGCAACTACAGGATACAAATGTACAATCCAAAGTAAAAAATGTTTTAAGGATGTGATAGGACTGGAAAATAAAAAATCAGGACTTACATATATCGTGAATAGAACAGCGATAACAATAATCCAAATTCCAAAACTATCAGAATATTCATCCATTAATTTTCTGCCAATGAAGCCACAAAAGATGGCAACAGGAGTTGCTATAAGGAATATAGTCAGGAAGATCGATCTTATATCTGGTCCGAATATTAACCTTCCCTGAAGAAGAAAGACCTGCACAGGAAGTAAACAGCTGTCAAACCAAGCAGATACCCCATAAATGTCAGTAGTTCAGTACGCCAACCCTAAAGATAATAATAATAATATTATAAAACATGGTAATATGGTATCGTAACCTGTTCTCGTACCCAAATGTCAAAAAAGTTAGAACTTGTTTTAATTCCTTCCTAAATGGTTCGGTTATGCAAAGCTCAACCTCCTTCCCACATACATCAATTAGAAAAGAACCTACTAAAAGATTAGATCGGCACGCCTAAATTTAGTAGTTCCTCATAACAATTCCCTACCGTCTATAACTGTAACTATCAATAAGTATGACTTTCCTAGTCTCCATTTAAAATACTTAGCAACAAATGCAGAATCACTCTAAACTAAAAGCACCTGGTATAGCTAGCAAGAACAACACGTACCAAGAACATACCAAGAATCAAGTGCTTTAACAAATCAACTGCATTATGATCCATTTTTTGACCCATTACCATGTCTAAAATGTTGTGATCCACAAAATTAGAATTCAACTACAACATTCACATCTAACGAAAACCAAAGTACCACAAAAAAACCAAAAAATAATACCCAGAACTTAATAAGCTTAAACTAAACCAAACAAATAAAAGAAAAGCAAATTACAGCTTAGCATGAAGAGCATATAGGGTTATTGACTTATTATCACAGAGCTAACTGGATCTTAAAAACCTAATCATCTACAACAAAACCCACCTATCAAGTTTAATAACAATACATAGCTTAATCATCTACAATTACAAAACCCACCTATCAAGTTTAATAACAACACATACCTTAACCACACCTACTAAAAACCCTAAACATAAAACAGGTAACTTGACTATACATGTGGGAGAGGGAGAGAGAGAGAGAGAGATTCTCACATTGCTGCCTTTCCATGCCTGATAAGTTCTAAGACCAGCAGATCCATCAGGCTTGTTTAAATCAGAATTTTTAGGGGGAGGCACCACATACATCTCTCCTCTTCTTGATAATTAAAAATCAAAACTTTACACCAAAACTCAAGCAAAAAAATCAAGAAAATCACAGAGTAAGTCAATGGAAAGAAAAGGGGCAAAGAAAAGAGAGCTCTTTTGCAATTATTTTGACTTTTTTTTAACAGAAAAAATAAAAATTCCGGCAATAAAACCGTCGAAAGAGAAAGAGAAAAGTAGTCGCCAGCCAGCGAGTTAGTCAAAAGTTGAACACTAATAAAATACTTACGTTATAATAAGAGGACAGGTTGTGTGTATAACTGTACAAGTAGGCAAGTTAATGATGGAGTTTAATTCGTTTCTTTTAACACAAAACATATGTCATCTTTGTGTGTCTTGTCTGGCTGTAAGTAAATTATTATTCCTCTATCTTGACTTGTTCATGCGAATTGTATTTTTCTCGACTTGTAGTTAGTTGACCTTTAACTCGTTCAAATTTTTCAAGCACTTCTTGATCATGTATTGAACTTGTAATGTAATTGTCGTTAGGGTTTGATAGAAGTGGATAAATGTTTCAATCTTGACCGAATCTTTGACATATTTCATATGTGCGACAGGCAAAAGAGAGTCTGAGTTGTATGAAAAAGTTGATTTTATCACAAAAATAAAATTGAGATATCAAAAGAATTTATGGATAAATAATGATTTTATTAAATTCTAAAATTAATAACTTTTTTATTTTTATCTGAAGTTTAAGTAGAGTTGACGTAGAATTTTGTTCATCAATATCAATATCAATCATCAATATATATATCATCAATCAAATCATCAATATATATATATATATATATATATATATATATATATATATATATATATATCAATCATCAATCATCAATCAATCAATCAATATATATAAAGGAGGATAGCGGGAGTTTAGGTGGCGCTCTAATATCGTCTCAATCGATTTTTCTAATTTTCTAGAATTTTAAACACTAATAAATATGAAAATATCAATTAGCATATTAGAAGTATAATAGGTGTTCGAATTTATAAAGGATAAGAGCTTGAATTTATAGGGAAGACATATGATTAGAAGTTCTATTGGAAGTATAATAAGTATTTATAAGGCATACGATTAAAAGTTCTATTGGAACCAGAATAGGAGTTCGAATTTATAGAGAATAAGAGTTTGAATTTATAGAAAAAATATATATAAATAAAAGTTTTACTAGAACCAGAATAGGTGTTTGAATATATAGAGCAGACATATAATTAAATATTTTATAGAAAGTGCGATCTTCTTAAATTATATATTTTTTATATAAGTTAATTATATTTATATTAGGAAAATTTATTCATAAATCAAATACTATTGTCATGAAAAAAGTCACCGTATTTAAAAAGAAAAGAATTGATGTGTTAACATAATAAAAGAACAATGAGTAAAAGAACAATCTCATGTAGTCTTTATAATATATGTTAAAAAGTTGGGATTTCGATTTTAACGAGAGAGCGGCTCAATCGAAAGAATCGTATTTAACAAGAAATTGATTCATTAGAGAAGATCATTTAATTATTAAAATTTTATATTAATATTATAATATAACGTAAATGTATTGATTTTTTTTTAAAATATTATAACGCCGCCGCTAAGCGCGGCTTTATCAACTAGTCAATATCAATCAATATATATATATAAAGGAGGATAGCGGGAGTTTAGGTGGCGCTCTAATATCGTCTCAATCGATTTTTCTAATTTTCTAGTATATATATATAAAGGAGGATAGCGGGAGTTTAGGTGGCGCTCTAAGATCGTCTCAATCTATTTTTCTAATTTTCTAGAATTTTAGAATTTTAAACACTAATAAATGTAATAATATCATTTAACATATTAGAAGTAGAATAGATGTTCGAATTTATAGAGGAGAAGAGTTCGAATTTATAGGGAAGACATATGATTAGAAGTTCTATTGGAAGTAGAATAAGTATTTATAATGCATATGAATAAAAGTTTTATTGGAAGTAGAATAGGAGTTCGAATTTATAGAGAATAAGAGTTCGAATTTATAGAAAAAACATATAAATAAAAGTTCTATTAGAAGTAGAAAAATATCATTTAACATATTAGAAATAGAATAAGTGTTCGAATTTATAGAGGAGAAGAGTTCAAATTTATAGGAAAGACATATGATTAGAAGTTCTATTGGAAGTAGAATAAGTATTTATAACGCATATGATTAAAAGTTCTATTGGAAGTAGAATATGGATTCGAATTTATAGAGAATAACAATTCGAATTTATAGAAAAAACATATAAATAAAAGTTCTATTAAAATTTAAAAGTATATAAAGGAGGATATGTGGGAGCTAAGGTGGCGCTCTAAAATCGTCTCAATCTATTTTTCTAATTTTCTAGAATTTTAGAATTTTAAACACTAATAAATGTAAAAATATCATTTAACATATTAGAAGTAGAATAGATGTTCGAATTTATAGAGGAGAAGAGTTTGAATTTATAGGAAAGACATATAATTAGAAGTTCTATTGGAAGCAGAATAAGTATTTATAACACATATGATTAAAAGTTCTATTGGAAGTAGAATAGGAGTTCGAATTTATAAAAAAATATATATATATATATAAACGTTCTACTAGAAGTAGAATAGGTGTTTGAATATATAGAGCAGACATATAATTAAATATTATATAGAAAGTACGATCTTCTTAAATTATATATTTTTTATATAAGTTAATTATACTTATATTAGGAAAATTTATTCATAAATCCAATACTATTGTCATAAAAAAAAGTCACCGTATTTAAAAAGAAAAGAATTGATACGTTAACATAATAAAAGAACAATCTCATGCAAGAATCCTAAATAAATACGGGAGTATCTATAATATAAAGAGAAAATAAGATGTGTTTTCATTTTCTAAAACTCCAAAAATTTTAGAAAGTCTAGAGAAGGTATAAATTGTAATTCACTCTATTTTTTAGGTTTTGATTTTAAGAAAAAAAATTGTTGTGTAAGATAAATATCATCAATAATATGTAATGAAGTTGGAATTTCGATCCCAAATGAGAGCCGCTCAAAATATGTTTAACAGGAAGACGGCTCACTATAAAAGATTGTACTAGCTATTAAAATATCATATTGGTGTTATAAATTTTATTGTATTTTTATGATTTGATTTTTATGGATAAACATTATCATACAAGTAATATATGTAAAAGTTAGGTTTTTGGTCTTAACGAGAGAACGGATCAATAGTAATAACCGTGTTTAACAAGAAAGCGGTTCATTAAATAAGACTATATAAAAAGTGTTTAAATATATAATACATAAAATAAAATATTTTATTGGAAGTAGAATACGAGGACGGTGGAGACGTCATATACGATTTTTTTTAAACTATACATCTTTCTTCTTAAAAATAATTTATTTTAACTTTTTTTATACAAGTTTATCTATAATATACAGAAAATATAAGATGTATTTTCATCTTTTAAAACTCCATAAATATTAGAAAGTTTAAAGAATATAAAAATTGGAATTTACTCTCTTTATATAGTGAAGTTAGAATTTCGGTTTCAAATAAGAGCGGCTCGAAACGTATTTAACGGGAAGACGGCTCGCTAGAAAAGATTGTATTAGCTATTAGAATTTGATACTGTAGTCATAAATTTTTTTTTATTTTTACGGTTCAATTTTATGAATAAAAAATATTATATAAGTCTTTATAATATATGTTAAAAAGTTGGGATTTCGGTTTTAACGAGAGAGCGGCTCAATCGAAAGAATCGTATTTAACAAGAAATTGATTCATTAGAGAAGATTATTTAATTATTAAAATTTAATATTAATATTATAATATAACGTAAATGTACTGAATTTTTTTAAAAATACAAATTGTAACGTCGCTGCGAAGCGCGGCTTTATCAACTAGTATATATATAAAGGAGGATAACGGGAGTTTAGGTGGCGCTCTAAGATCGTCTCAATCTATTTTTCTAATTTTCTAAAATTTTAGAATTTTAAATATTAATAAATATAAAAATAGCAATTAACATATTAGAAGTAGAATACGTGTTCGAATTTATAAAGGAGAAGAGTTCGAATTTATAGGGAAAACATATGATTAGAAGTTATATTGGAAGTATAATAAGTATTTCTAAGGCATACGATTAAAAGTTCTATTGGAAGTAGAATAAGAGTTCGAATTTATAGAGAATAAGAGTTCCAATTAATAGAAAAAATATATAAATAAACGTTCTACTAGAAGTAGAATAGGTGTTTGAATATATAGAGCAGACATATAATTAAATATTTTATAGAAAGTACGATCTTCTTAAATTATATATTTTTTCTATAAGTTAATTATACTTATATTAGGAAAATTTATTCATAATCCAATATTATTGTCATAAAAAAAAGTCACCTATTTAAAAAAAAAAAAGAATTGATGTGTTAACATAATAAAAGAACAATCTCATGCAAGTATCCTAAATAAATACGGGAGTATCTATAATATAAAGAGAAAATAAGATGTGTTTTCATTTTCTAAAACTAAAAAATTTTAGAAAGTTTAGAGAAAGTATAAATTGGAATTCACTCTATTTTTTAGGTTTTGATTTTAAGGAAAAAAATTGTTGTGTAAGATAAGTATCATCAATAATATGTAATGAAGTTGAAATTTCGATCCCAAATGAGAGCGGCTCAAAATATGTTTAACGGGAAGACGACTCACTATAAAAGATTGTACTAGCTATTAAAATACCATATTGATGTTATAAATTTTATTTTATTGTTATGATTTGATTTTTATGGATAAACATTATCATACAAGTAATATATGTAAAAGTTAGGTTTTTGGTCTTAACAAGAGAACGGATCAATAGTAATAACCGTGTTTAACAAGAAAGCGGTTCATTAAATAAGACTATATAAAAAGTGTTTAAATATATAATACATAAAATAAAATGTTTTATTGGAAGTAGAATACGAGGACGGTGGAGACGTCATATACGATTTTTTTAAAACTATACATCTTTTTTCCTAAAAATCATTTATTTTAACTTTTTTATACAAGTTTATCTATAATATACAGAAAATATAAGATGTATTTTCATCTTTTAAAACTCCATAAATATTAAAAAATTTAAAGAATATAAAAATTAGAATTTACTCTCTTTATATAGTGAAGTTAGAATTTCGGTTTCAAATAAGAGCGGCTCGAAACGTATTTAACGGGAAGACGACTCGATAGAAAAGATTGTATTAGCTATTAGAATTTGATACTGTAGTCATATTTTTTTTTTATTTTTACGGTTCGATTTTATGGATAAAAAATATTATATAAGTCTTTATAATATATGTTAAAAAGTTGGGATTTCGGTTTTAACGAGAAAGCGGCTCAATCGAAAGAATCATATTTAACAAGTGTTGAGTATTGAATACAGTAAAAGAATACAGAGGGGGGGGGTGAATGGATTCTTGAATTTTTCTTCGGTCTTGAATCTTTGCAGCAAGATAAGTGATGAGTGTGTGAGATATGAAGATGCGGAAAATTAAACACAAACACAACACAATATCACTTTAATCTAATATTTTATTAGATAAAGATCTTGCTACAATCTGTGAATACAAATGATAGTATTCTCAGCTTCGTTTTTCTCAGAGAGATATTTTCTGGATATTTTTGAGAAACTTCAAAACCTTTACAGCTAAGGAAGTGAGGCTGTATCCTTATAGACATGGATACACCCACTTGCTACAAATGAGGTAGGTAAAACAAAAGCACTTTCCAGTCTGTCTATCTCATTTTAGTAAGAGTCCAAACGGCTACAGATTTGACTTTGAAAAGCCTGTTTAGATCCACTTCTTCAGCTCCTTGTCCCTTGTCTTATCTCTCCAAGCTTCTTTGTAGGCTTTCCAGCATGCTTTATAGGACAGAGTCAAATAAAGTGTCCTGGCTTGTTGCAGGTTTCTGACTTGTACAATTCTTCAGTATTTTGTCCTCAAGAATGTATTCGAGAAGTGACTAAGTGAGTGATTCGAGAACTGGAGTTGACTTGATCGATAACTCTGAGTTCTCGAATAGTGTTATCTTGACATATCGAATCACTTCTCGAATAGCTCTTTTCTCTGGGACTCCTTGAGATATCGAATAGAGCATTTTGACATATCGAATCCCTGAGATATCGAATAGAGCATTTTGACATATCGAATCCCTAAGATATCGAACAGTGTATTCAGAGATATCGAATAGTGTCTTCTGAGATATCGACTCTCTGACTTCTCGAATGCTAGACTTCTCGAATAGACAAATGTACTTCTCGAATTGGTACTTAGGCAAATTCTTCATTTCTTCAAATCCCAACTGTGATTATTTGACAGTTTTCATTCCTTGCTTGAGGCATGAACCTTGGAACTTCTTTCAAGCATTATTCTTGACTTTATAATTACAGTAACACAACTAGAATTTGATGCCTATTACAAGTACAGAACAAATAGAAACTCTACAACTAGAGGTTCCCTCAGTTAAGAGGTCATGTAGGTAATGCATAGCATTACGAACCACTTAGGCTTGTTATTAGATGTATTCAGGCATGCCTCTGTGACTAACAATCTCCCCCAAATTGTGAGTAAGACCCTTAGTCACAATTTCATGTCTGATAACAAGCCTATCATACATAAAGATAAAACTTGACAGTACAGGTATGAATTTCCATTAGCAATTTGGATAGAACTACAGAGTGAGTAATCTTACAGCCTATGATGAAGAACTAGCCATTGTCTTTTGATTCCCTTTCCATAGCTTTGGCTTGAAATTCATCATATTCTTTCTCTCTTCTTTCTTTCTCCTTCCTTGTATTCTCATCCATAGCTTTTATTATTTCTGCCATAGCATCCAATTCTTCAAGCAAAATTGAGTCTTTGAAATCTTCAAGTACTGGTTCCAGAATATTTGCAGGATAGTGGTTGAGTAGATTCATTCTGATGTTGACTTGATTCTTTTTACATGATTACTTGGCAGCAGTATGTGACCTTTGTTTGTAGACCATTGTAGTATTCCATTAGCAGTTTGCTTTTTGAAACATACAGATGGTTTCTTGACTTGAATCTTCTTCTCTTCTTGAGGTGGCAAGACAGTTGCAGAAGCCATAGATGCAAATTTTGAAAGGTCACTACTGGCAGCATTCACCCTAGACTTAGAGTCTTGTGTTGTGGTGAGGTTACTGTCAGCAATGCCTGAGGCTTGCTGTCTTCCACTTTTCCTCTCAGAGCCTTTACCTTGATCATCATCATTCTTCCTCTTCTCATCATCCTTCTTCTTCTTCTTGTCTTCATCACCCTTATTACTCCTGTGATGTCTTCTCCTTCCATCACTTTTATCTTCATCCTTGTCTTGATCTTTGCTTGGGTTGAACTTAGCAGTCTCAGATACAATGCCAGTTGCAATATATGACCTGAGATAAGATATAGCTTCTAATTCTTCTGCTGTTCTTGATCCCTTCTTCTTGATCAGTTTCTCAATGATGGCTATGATGAGATTTTTATTTTGAGGAGTTAGATGCTTAGGAATGACCAGCTGCTTGATATCTTCAATTCTTGTTCCAGCCTGGTAGATAATAGTTCTAGGATCTGTGAAAACTTCAGGTAGCCTTGAAGGTTGACCATTCCTCAATTCATCATGAAGACTCTTGTTGTTCTCATTTCCCTTCTCAATTAGTCCAAGGAGCACATTCACTTCTGAGTGCTTTAGACTCTGTAGAGTATTGATGGTTAAGTGCCATATCTTGTTCTTTCCTATCATCAATATCTCCTTGAGCCATAGATCATTAAGCCTCCTTGGTACTACAGTGAGACAGTCAATCTGACTCTTCAACCTCTCATGATATAGCAGAGCATCACCAGCCTGTTCTCTAGAGACTTTCAGAAACTCCAAGAATGCATCATCATGATAGACATTTGAGTTTGCAATTTCTTGTAGCTTGGCCTCAGTGACCACCTTCACTTCTACTGGCTTGGCACTCTTAGATATTGAGATTGGAGGCTTGTCAGATGGCATACTCCCTGCAACCACTGTGGTTGTGATAGACTGCCTTTGACCATCAGGAGTAGTGATGTGCACAGTTGGTAGAGTGACAACTGGCAGAGAAGTGGGAGGCTCATCAATTTTGTCCTTACCTTTTCCAGGCACATGAGTAGTAGATTTCAAAGTTCTCTGATGGCCACCCTCAGTGATCTTGATGCCCTTTTCTAGTGGTCTCTCCCCCTTTGGATTTGAGTTCTTTGATATCCTCTTCTCCCCCTTAGGCTTGTTGACAGACACAGGGACTGTAGGAGACACCTTTGGAGTTGAAGATTCATCAGGTAGAGAGAGACCCATGTGCTTCATCATTGCAGACAACATTGATTGTTGATGCAGAAGAACATCAGCTGTGGTGGTGGCTTGAGTGTTCAACTGCTCAGTCAGAGTTGTCACAATGTCTGTAAGATGAGCATTGGACTTGTGGAGAGAGACTACCTCCTTTTCAAGAGTATCCACTTTAATGAAGAGTTCATTGGCCTTAAAACCAGATAGGGATTGATCCTTCAGTCTCTGTACTTCGAACCTTGACATCACATGCACAGGAACCTCAGTGACCAGCTTGTCTCCATATTGATTTGCAAAGAGGGTCCTGAGCATGGCATTGGCATCAGTTGTCTGATCTGATAAGGATTGAAATTTGTGCCCCAGACCTGTGACAGCATCCTTGAGAATAGCCAAACCATTGTCCATCCTGGTGCAAGTAGCATTGCAGGTTCGAATGTCCTTGAGAACAGTCTCCAATTGAGGGAATTTAGCATCAAAAGTCCTCTTGATCTCATGCACCTCCTTGGTTGTAGCTGAACACACTTCATTAATTTCTGTCTTTAAGCCTTTACCAAGATAGTGTGCAGCCTTGAGAATGCCTTTATAGCTGTCATTCACTGCTTCAAACACATCAGTAGGGTTGAGAGATTTGGCATTGGACCCTAGTGAAGTGATGTACTCTTCTCTGAGATACTGGAGACCTTCTGAGAGAGGGATTGAGTTGGTTCCTTGCAGCCAAGCATCGATATTCCCATCTCTCTCAGTTTCATCTATGATCTTCTCCTTCTGTAGCTCTACATCCTCTTTGTGACATAGGAGAATAGCTTCATAGTCTGGATTGGGCATGTTTGCAGTGAGAAGGTGCTGAGCAATTTTTGTGAACTCAGGGATCTGATCCACAACTAAGCTTTGAAGTGCTTCAACCGTCAATTGTGGTGGAACAGACCCTGATCCTGAAGCACTATCATGTTGCACAGGCTTCAGCCATTGAGACAAAAAGTTAGAGCTAGAGCTAGGCTTGCTAGGCTCCTCAGTTACAGATGCAACTTCTGCAACCGGATGAACAGACTCTACTACTGTTGTCTCCACAGAAGTGGGATGAGTTACAACAGTAGTTGACACAGGCACAGAGTCTCTAGTAAGAACTAGTGAATCCTCTGTGTTTGTGATGGTGTCATTAGGATATGCCCCAGCATGCATTCCCTGACCATCCAAATGTGGTACCTGGGTGGTGAGCAAGGTGTCATGCACCAAGTCACTTGAATTCATTGGCTCATCAAGGGAAAAGAATTCTTGATGATCAATGCCTTGCTCCTCAATTGCTTGAGTTGCAGGCTTCAAAGAAAGAGAAGTGTGTTGTAGACAAGATTTTGGCAACTCCCCCTGAGAAATAGAGGGAGTTTCAGTTATGATGTGCTCTCCACTCAGTGTTGTGCCAGCCTTATCACTCCCTTGTGCTGACTCTTTACAGATAGGTGCATTGGGGAGGATGCTTGATTCTATAGATGCATCCTGTTGAGAGGATACATCTAGTGAGCTGTGTGCCCCTGATTTTACAACTTCAGCCATTTGAGTGACTGAAGAGGTGGTTTTAGACTTCTTCTTCTTCTTTAGGCTTATGATAGGTGACTCAGGTTTCTCACTTTCTAACCCTAGTTCTACAGCCAAGGCTGCTTCAGTTAAGATTTCCAAGGGTTCAGAAGCAACCTGTTTTCTCTTCTTTTTACTAACATCACCCTTTTGAGAGGATGATGCAGTTGGCTCTTTGCTGGATAGAGTGTTTGGCTGAGGGGGTTGGTTAGCAGGCCTTAGGTTAGCACTTTGTTCTCCTTGCTTAGGCTGTGCTAACTGTGATTTTGAATCAAATATTGGCATGTTGTGGGGGTAAGACCTAAACAAACCCTCCATGTGGGGAGTTATGCTAAGTCTTACATCCACATCATTCCTAGTCTCCAAATTACCAAAAATGAGTTTGGTCATGGACCTAGGATAGCCTATTTTACTCTTATCTACTCCAGGCAATTCAACCAATGACGCATTTTTAAAGTTAAGTGCTGATTGAATAAAGCGAGGAAAGAAAATTTCATTACCTCTCTTGGCTGTGGTCTGACCAAGTCTCCCATAGAGTTCCTGTAGGATGAGAAGTCCAACATCTATCTTTCTCCCATGAGCCAAGGCATAGGCAAGCTGCTGCACGGGTGTACTAATCTGATCAAAGCTTGATTTCCGTGCAGTGAATACATGAAGGAGTGTAGCAAATACAAAGCTCCATTCTTTCCTCAAGAACTTCCTATTCAACTTTCCCAGCTTGATAGTATCAGAGTAGTTGATGAAGTCAAATAATTCTTCCAACTCATCATTGGAGGCCAGAGCATCATACGTCTCTTGCTGCATATCCAAGGCTTGATTCATGTCTGCAGTGGTGATAGTGATATCCTCTCCTTGAATCTTGCAGTGAACAATATAAGAAGTGATAGCATTCTCAAGAGCGATGACCTCCACAGTAGCAGTCCTCCAGAATTGTTCCAATAGATCTATGTACAGAGTTGGGTTGGCTGAGAGCGCACTTTTGATGTATGATTCAGACAACCACCGAACAAAGCACTTGAAATTGGCATTCGGTGCTTCCACATCACTGGTGATTGCGATGAAATTAGTTTGGGATGGTATGGTGAGTTTAGGGTTTGCCATTTGGGTAGAGAAGAAAAGAGAATTAGGATTGAAGAAGAAATTCGCAGTTAGGGTTTTTCAGAGGTTTCAGGAGTTGAGATGCTTGAGAAATCGAACGAAATGAATTGAATAGTTGTGAAGTTGTATGTATATATGAATGTCTTGAGTTGTCGATAGATAAGTGTTCTGTAGCGACAAGTCATTCGAGAAGTATGAAACAACTATTCGAGAAGTCAAGAAAGGCTTATTCGATATCTCAGGCAGTTTTTAACTCACAGCTGGCAGTGATTTAACTCAGAAAATAATTCAAAGTTAAGTAAAATATATTTTTATGAGTGAAATGAAGGTTTGAATATAAATCCAAAAAGCGATTAAGTGTCAGTGAGAAATCAGCCTTTTCAAATGATTCGATAACTCAAATACAGTATTCGAGAACTCTATCATTAGAGAACTAAAATACTCTATTCGAGAACTCAAAGTGTGCTATTCGATTTCTCTAAAAGACACTATTCGAGAACTCAGGAGGGTTCTTGATAGGCCTATTCGAGAACTCGAGCCATGACAAAACAATGAACCATTCGAGAGGTCTGACTTATCGAACTATACTTTTCACTCATAAAATTCAATTTTCACTATCTTTTAAAATTTACCAGAAATATTCACTGAAGAATATTCTACTAAATTAAATAGTGATTCTCTCAAAATTTCACAGAAATTTCAAGCTAAAGATGTATGATTTTCAACATATGCAGCATTGTGGAATATTTATAAATCATAATCCAGCCAATACTTACTTTAAAAATATTGAGCATTTGATAAGGTAAGTATTTACTGCTGCAACAATCTAGTTGATATATTCACTCAGCCAGAATTTGAAGAATTCAGCATTCCAATCTCACTAACCAACCTTGTGAAGGTGGCTTCATCTAATGGCTTAGTGAATATGTCAGCTAGTTGTTTCTCTGTGGGAACATAATGTAACTCAATGGTTCCATTAGTTGCATGCTCCCTTATGAAGTGATATCTGATGTCAACGTGCTTTGTCCTAGAATGATTGACAGGATTGGCAACTATAGAGATTGCACTTGTGTTGTCACACATGATAGGAATTCTTTCCAACACAAGTCCATAATCTCTAAGTTGGTTTCTAATCCAAAGCACTTGAGCACAGCAACTTCCAGCAGCTATGTATTCAGCTTCAGCTGTGGAAGTTGACACAGATTGTTGTTTCTTGCTGTACCAAGAGACTAACCTTTGTCCAAGAAACTGGCAGCTACCTGATGTACTTTTCCTATCCACTCTGCATCCAGCATAATCAGCATCAGAATAACCAACCAGATTGAACCCTGTGTCCTTAGGATACCATAACCCCAAGTTTGGTGTGCCTTTCAGATATTTGAAGATCCTTTTTATTGCTGTCATGTGTGATTCCTTTGGGTTTGATTGAAACCTTGCACATAAGCATGTAGCAAACATGATATCTGGCCTACTAGCAGTGAGGTAGAGTAGAGAACCAACCATGCCTCTGTAGATTGAGATATCTACCTTTTTGCCCTTAGCGTCATCATCTAACTTGGTGGCAGTGGCCATGGGTGTCTTTGTAGGTGAACATTCTTCCAAATCAAACTTCTTCAGTAAATCTTTAATGTATTTGGTTTGACTTATAAAAATGCCATCCTTCCTTTGACTAACTTGCAGTCCAAGAAAGAATGTTAATTCTCCCATCATACTCATCTCATATCTGCTTTGCATGAGCTTAGAGAATTTTTCACACAGCTTCTCATTTGTAGAGCCAAATATGATATCATCCACATAGATTTGAACTAGGATAATATCATCACCATGTTTCTTGTAGAACAGTGTCTTGTCCAGTGTGCCTCTAGTGAATTGATTCTCCAGTAGAAATTGTGATATTGTGTCATACCATGCCCTAGGAGCTTGCTTGAGTCCATACAATGCTTTAAGTAATCTGTAGACAAAGTGGGGAAATTGTGGATCCTCAAAGCCAGGTGGTTGTTGCACATATACTTCTTCTTCCAACTCCCCATTCAGGAATGCACTCTTGACATCCATTTGATAGACCTTGAAATTAGAATGTGCAGCAAATGCCAAGAAAATTCTGATGGCTTCTAGTCTAGCAACAGGGGCAAAGGTCTCATCATAGTCAATACCTTCCTGTTGAGAGTATCCTTTTGCAACCAACCTTGCTTTATTTCTTATGACTACACCATTTTCATCCATCTTATTCCTTAGAACCCATTTAGTTCCAACAACGGTTCTATCCTTTGGTGCAGGCACTAGTTCCCATACTTTGCTCCTTTCAAATTGATTTAGCTCCTCTTGCATAGCAATTATCCAGTCAGGATCCAACAATGCATCATCAAGTTTCTTAGGCTCAACCTGGGATAGAAAGCAGCCATAGAGACATTCATTTATAGTTGCTCTCCTCGTCCTTACTCCTGCATTTGGATTTCCAATTATCTGATCTGCAGTGTGTGATCTATCCCATTTCCTTGTATGTTCAGATTGATTTCTCATCCTTGATGTTGCTTCATCATTTAGATCATGATCATCTACATTTCCTCCCCCTGTGAAGTTGTCACTCCTCACAGGTGTATCTTGGATGCTTGTTTCTTCATTGTTGGTTGACACAGGTTCTTCATTCACTTGAGTTTGTTGGATTATGAGTTCAGATTCACTTTCAATCTCCTCATCAGAATCATCTAGATTGTCAAACTTCAAGGGATCTTTATCTTCATCATTGGCTTCATCTAATCCAGGTAGTTTGCTGTCATCAAATGTTACATCTGTTCTCTCCATTACTTTCTTTTGACAAATGACATAAACTTTGTATGCAATTCTTTCCATAGAATAGCCAAGAAAGATTCCTTCAAATGCCTTTGCATCAAACTTTCCAACATATTCTGAATTATCTTTTAGCACAAAGCACTTGCTTCCAAAAGTATGAACATACTTTAGAGTAGGCTTCTTTCCAGTCATCAAGTTGTAAGGTGTCTTTCCAGTGTTTTTGTTGATGAGGGTTCTGTTTTGGATGTAGCATGCAGTGCTCACAGCCTCAGCCCAAAAACATGTAGGCATCTTTGCATCAAGTAGCATTGTTCTAGCAGCCTCTATCAGAGTCCTATTCTTTCTCTCAACAACTCCATTTTGTTGTGGAGTCCTTGGAGCTGAGAATTGTTGAGAAATACCATTTTCTTTGCAGAATGCTCCAAGCATGGCATTTCTGAATTCTGTCCCACTATCACTTCTTAATGCAATCACACTTGCATTTATGGCCTTTGCTTCTTTGTCAACTTTCTTTATGTGCTCAATGATTACTTGTGGAGCCTCATCCTTTGATGCCAGAAATTCTACCCATGTATACCTTGTAAAATCATCAACCATCACTAGAGCATACTTCTTCCTTCCTAGTGACATAATATTGACAGGCCCAAACAAATCCATATGAATCAGTTGCAGGGGCTTGGTTATAGATGTCACTGTTTTTGACTTGTGGCTTGATCTTTTCATTTTTCCCTTTTGACACGCCTCACACACTCCTTCTTGACAGAATTCAAGTGTGGGCATGCCTCTCACTAACTCCCTTTTGACTAGGGAATTAATGGCTTTGAAGTTCAGGTGTGATAGCTTCTTGTGCCACAGCCAACTGTCTTCATTTGATGCTTTTGAGTAGAAGCAACAAATTGTGTCCTTGCTTGCAGAGTCCATATTGGCTACAAACAGGCTTCCTTTCCTTACTCCAGACAGAGCAAAATCACCAGTCTTCTTGTGGGTGATCAAACATTCATCTTTGTCAAAGTTCACTTTGAAGCCTCTGTCAGTGAATTGACCAACACTCAGTAGATTATGCTTGAGTCCCTTGACCAGTGCTACATTCTCAATGATGACATTTCCAATTTCCAACTTGCCATATCCCAGTGTGTTGCCAATGCTGTCATCTCCAAAAGCAACCATTGGGCCAGCCTTTTCCTCATACTTTGATAGCAGGGCCATATCACCAGTCATATGATTTGAGCATCCACTGTCCAAAATCCACATGACCTTCTTTTTACTTTCTTTGCCCTGCAAACACAAAGGTATTACTTCTTCTTTGGTACCCAAACGAGTTTGGGTCCATGTGACTTAGTGACAGTTTTATCAAAATCAGCATGCTTATCAGTTTTCTTGATGTTGGTCTTCTTGTCACTGTTGGGAGTCTTAGAATCAGGGTTCTTAGACTTAGGTGACAGAGGTACCTTCCTAACTTTAGGAGGACTTGAAGACTTTGTCCTTGTGTAGTGTGTGTGAACATTATGATTGATACAGCCCTCCATGAATTGTCTTCTCAAATTAAAGCAACTAGTCATCACATTCATGTTACATGGCATACAATCAAGTTTATCACAGAAAGGAGAGTCTCTATGTCTTAAAGGCACAGAGCAATCATAGAATGGTTTAGCAACACTACCAGATGGTTTCTTGCAAGCATGAGTCAAATGATTAGAGCTAAAACAGTTTTGACAAACTTTCCTAGGGGCATTTGGCACATAAGCATAGTTGTTATCTTTGTTAATCCCTAATTTGCCATTCCTGTTTGGTCTCTTATTAGTCACTTTCTTCTTAGTCTCATAATTTCCAGCTGAAACAAAATTTACAGGTTTCTCAAGTCTAGGTCTACCTCCTACTGGCTCCTTGGCTTTGGTTTTGACATTCTTACTCTCAGAGGATGCTTGTTGTTCATTTGATTGTGCCTCATCTTCATCCTCCAACATTTGCTTGATGAGTAAGGCATCCTCATCAATCTCAAGTGTTGGTGTTTTAAATATTGGATTCTCAGTCTTTTTCAAAACCTGAGGCACCTCCTCTTGAACAACAATGTCATCTTCAATGACTGCATAGCCTTTCCTCTGTTTAAGAGTGTCATAATCAAGTCCAATGGCAGCCTTAGGTCTAGCTAGATTTTTCTCATGATAAGACTGCAATAGACTAGAGGAATTCTTAAATGTTTTCAACTTAAATTCATTTTCAGCTAATTCATCCCTAAGAGCTTTCTCAACTTGACTAGCACATAGAACTTTATTCTTTAGATACTCAATCTCTTGTTTAAGATTTTCTATTTGCACAGTAGTTAGCTCTAGTTCCTCATTTCTCTTATTTAACAATTCATTCCTAGTAGACAGTTTAGCAATCTCTTCATTAGCAGCAGTCATACTAGTATGAATGTTAAACATCTCAACGGATAGTTGTTCAACCAAAGATTTATATTCAGAAACAGACATGTCTATGGTAGTGAGAGATGGTACCTGTGAGTCTGATGCAGATGGTTCTTCCTTGGAATTGGCCATCAAGGCATAGTTGCAGAATTCTTGTTCTTCCCCATCACTGTCAGAATCATCCCAGCACTTCCCTTCAGCTATGTAAGCCTTACCTGGTGTCTGCTTCTTTAGAAGGGCCTCATACTTAGCTTCAAGCTCAAGAAACTCCTTATCCTTCTTTTTAGGCTTCTTGCATTCACTGGCAAAATGCCCTAGGTCATAGCATCTATAACATCTTACAGATGACCTATCCACATAGCTGGTTTTGAATCTGTTCTTGTTTGTTTTCATAGGAGCCTTGCTCTTGTTGAATGAATGATTTTGAGGTCTAGGCTTGAAGGGCTGATTCCTCTTGAATCTGATGTTTGGGAATTTTCTAGCCATAAAAGCATATGATGTATTTTCCATGCCATCCAGCTCTTCAAGAGTGTAGAACTCATCTTCTTCCTTGTCATCAGCAGGTTCAGTCACTACTTCCTCAGTTTCTTCATCATCTACTATCTCTTCTATTCTCAGCTGACTTGCAGATGCTTCCAGATCTTGAATAGATTTGTTGACAATCAAGGCACAGGATGTGTTTATCATTCTGCCTTGGTTAGCTTGGATAGCCCTCTTTTGAAGCAACTCAAGCTCGTGTGTCTTTAAAACCCCATAGAGCACATCATACGTGACTTTGTTCAAATCTCTTTCTCTTAGAGATATGACCCTTTGCTCTAGATGGTTTGGTGACGATAGTAGAAACTTCATATTTAATTCCTTAGTGCTGTAAACCTTCCCATTCATTTGGAGCTCAGTCACCAGCTTGTGAAATCTTTCAAACATATCAGTGATACTTTCCTTGGGCTGTGCCATGAACGCCTCATACTGTGTGACCAGTATCTGTTTCTTATTTTCTCTTACCTCCTCTGTACCTTCACATAACACCTCGATGTGATTCCACATGTCCTTGGCTGATCTGCATGATGCTACGTTGGCAAACATCGACATATCCAAGGAGTCTATGATTAACAACATGAGGTGGCTGTCTAGGGCAATCTTTTCCTTCTCTGAGTCCGTCCATTTGGATGGCTCTTTTGGAACGTATGATCTAGGAATGACTACTGCGCCCACTGTGGATTCAGCAACTTCTTGTTGTGGTATGAATGGACCATTCTTGAGAATGTCAGGGTAGAGAGGATTGGCAGCTTTGATGAACAACAGCATTTTTATTTTCCAGAGGTTGTAATTCTCTTTGTCGAACTTAGGGACCTTCACCGTACCTGTAGTCTTTGGTGTATTCGAACTCATGATCGTTTTCTGTTTAGATTAAACAGCCTGCTCTGATGCCACTTGTTGAGTATTGAATACAGTAAAAGAATACAGAGGGGGGGGTGAATGGATTCTTGAATTTTTCTTCGGTCTTGAATCTTTGCAGCAAGATAAGTGATGAGTGTGTGAGATATGAAGATGCGGAAAATTAAACACAAACACAACACAATATCACTTTAATCTAATATTTTATTAGATAAAGATCTTGCTACAATCTGTGAATACAAATGATAGTATTCTCAGCTTCGTTTTTCTCAGAGAGATATTTTCTGGATATTTTTGAGAAACTTCAAAACCTTTACAGCTAAGGAAGTGAGGCTGTATCCTTATAGACATGGATACACCCACTTGCTACAAATGAGGTAGGTAAAACAAAAGCACTTTCCAGTCTGTCTATCTCATTTTAGTAAGAGTCCAAACGGCTACAGATTTGACTTTGAAAAGCCTGTTTAGATCCACTTCTTCAGCTCCTTGTCCCTTGTCTTATCTCTCCAAGCTTCTTTGTAGGCTTTCCAGCATGCTTTATAGGACAGAGTCAAATAAAGTGTCCTGGCTTGTTGCAGGTTTCTGACTTGTACAATTCTTCAGTATTTTGTCCTCAAGAATGTATTCGAGAAGTGACTAAGTGAGTGATTCGAGAACTGGAGTTGACTTGATCGATAACTCTGAGTTCTCGAATAGTGTTATCTTGACATATCGAATCACTTCTCGAATAGCTCTTTTCTCTGGGACTCCTTGAGATATCGAATAGAGCATTTTGACATATCGAATCCCTGAGATATCGAATAGAGCATTTTGACATATCGAATCCCTGAGATATCGAACAGTGTATTCAGAGATATCGAATAGTGTCTTCTGAGATATCGACTCTCTGACTTCTCGAATGCTAGACTTCTCGAATAGACAAATGTACTTCTCGAATTGGTACTTAGGCAAATTCTTCATTTCTTCAAATCCCAACTGTGATTATTTGACAGTCTTCATTCCTTGCTTGAGGCATGAACCTTGGAACTTCTTTCAAGCATTATTCTTGACTTTATAATTACAGTAACACAACTAGAATTTGATGCCTATTACAAGTACAGAACAAATAGAAACTCTACAACTAGAGGTTCCCTCAGTTAAGAGGTCATGTAGGTAATGCATAGCATTACGAACCACTTAGGCTTGTTATTAGATGTATTCAGGCATGCCTCTGTGACTAACAACAAGAAATTGATTCATTAGAGAAGATTATTTAATTATTAAAATTTAATATTAATATTATAATATAACGTAAATGTACTGAAGTTTTTTAAAAATAAAAATTGTAACGCCGCTGCTTTATCAACTAGTATATACATAAAGGAGGATAGCGGGAGTTTAGGTGGCGCTCTAAGATCGTCTCAATCTATTTTTTTAATTTTCTAGAATTTTAGAATTTTAAACACTAATAAATGTAATAATATCATTTAACATATTAGAAGTAGAATAGATGTTCGAATTTATAGAGGAGAAGAGTTCGAATTTATAGGGAAGACATATGATTAGAAGTTCTATTGGAAGTAAAATACGTATTTATAATGCATATGAATAAAAGTTCTATTGGAAGTAGAATAGGAGTTCGAATTTATAGAGAATAAGAGTTCGAATTTATAGAAAAAACATATAAATAAAAGTTCTATTAGAAGTAGAAAAATATCTTTTAACATATTAGAAATAGAATAAGTGTTCGAATTTATAGAGGAGAAGAGTTCAAATTTATAGGAAAGACATATGATTAGAAGTTCTATTGGAAGTAGAAAAAGTATTTATAACACATATGATTAAATGTTCTATTGGAAGTAGAATATGGATTCGAATTTATAGAGAATAAGAATTCGAATTTATAAAAAAAACATATAAATAAAAGTTCTATTAAAATTCTATAAAGGAGGATATGCGGGAGCTTAGGTGACGCTCTAAAATCGTCTCAATCTATTTTTCTAATTTTCTAGAATTTTAGAATTTTAAACACTAATAAATGTAAAAATATCATTTAACATATTAGAATTAGAATAGATGTTCGAATTTATAGGGAAGACATATAATTAGAAGTTCTATTGGAAGCAGAATAAGTATTTATAACACATATGATTAAAAGTTCTATTGGAAGTAGAATAGAAGTTCGAATTTATAAAAAAATATATATAAATAAACGTTCGACTAGAAGTAGAATAGGTGTTTGAATATATAGAGCAGACATATAATTAAATATTTTATAGAAAGTACGATCTTCTTAAATTATATATTTTTTATATAAGTTAATTATACTTATATTAGGAAAATTTATTCATAAATCCAATACTATTGTCATAAAAAAAAGTCACCGTATTTAAAAAGAAAAGAATTGATGTGTTAACATAATAAAAGAACAATCTCATGCAAGAATCCTAAATAAATACGGGAGTATCTATAATATAAAGAGAAAATAAGATGTGTTTTCATTTTCTAAAACTCCAAAAAATTTTAGAAAGTCTAGAGAAAGTATAAATTGGAATTCACTCTATTTTTTAGGTTTTGATTTTAAGAAGAAAAAAAAATTGTTGTGTAAGATAAATATCATCAATAATATGTAATGAAGTTGGAATTTCGATCCCAAATGAGAGCCGCTCAAAATATGTTTAACAGGAAGACGACTCACTATAAAAGATTGTACTAGCTATTAAAATACCATATTGATGTTATAAATTTTATTTTATTTTTATGATTTGATTTTTATGGATAAACATTATCATACAAGTAATATATGTAAAAGTTAGATTTTTGGTCTTAACGAGAGAACGGATCAATAGTAATAACCGTGTTTAACAAGAAAGCGGTTCATTAAATAAGACTATATAAAAAGTGTTTAAATATATAATACATAAAATAAAATATTTTATTGGAAGTAGAATACGAGGACGGTGAAGACGTCATATACGATTTTTTTAAAACTATACATCTTTTTTCCTAAAAATCATTTATTTTAACCTTTTTATACAAGTTTATCTATAATATACAGAAAATATAAGATGTATTTTCATCTTTTAAAACTCCATAAATATTAGAAAGTTTAAAGAATATAAAAATTGGAATTTACTCTCTTTATATAGTGAAGTTAGAATTTCGGTTTCAAATAAGAGCGGCTCGAAACGTATTTAACGGGAAGACGGCTCGCTAGAAAAGATTGTATTAGCTATTAGAATTTGATACTGTAGTCATAATTTTTTTTTTATTTTTACGGTTCAATTTTATGGATAAAAAATATTATATAAGTCTTTATAATATATGTTAAAAAGTTGGGATTTCGGTTTTAACGAGAGATCGGCTCAATCGAAATAATCGTATTTAACAAGAAATTGATTCATTAGAGAAGATTATTTAATTATTAAAATTTAATATTAATATTATAATATAACGTAAATGTACTGAATTTTTTTAAAAATAAAAATTGTAACGCCGCTGCGAAGCGCGGCTTTATCAACTAGTTTTATTAAAATATACATGATAATTTTTTCGAGATTTCATAGGATTTGGCTCAATATTTAAAAAGTATAAAATATAGCCGTCGCTTCATTAAAATTTATTATTTTAAAAATTTCAAAATATACATGAATCTTTGAGTAACATGAAACTTTAATGGATCCTACAAAAATTTGAATGAATATCTTCATATTTTAATTTATTCTTTATAATCTTAAATGAATATCCCAAGATTTCAAAAATCTCGATTAAATATCTCAAAATTCTAAATTTTTTTTCAAAATTCCAATTAAATATCTTCAAATTTTAATAAAGAAAAATGTCAGGGAACATGTTTCTAAAAACTTCCAAATATCACGTATCTTAATATATTTACTTGTAAAAATAATAAATAAGATGTTCCGTGTGAAAGGCATATGACTCAGCCTATTTGTAGTTAGAGGATCCTAATCAACTTAAACCAAATTGTAATAAGTAAATATACATATGAACTGTCACAGGAATCTCAAGAAGTATTATCTGTCAGAAGAAAGAAGAAAAGTCAATCTACAGTTTTGATGTCATACACTGGAAGACGATTCAGTTATCTGATCAAGCCCCAGTACAGCATTGAAGTAAATGGATTCATTTAAACAGTGACAGAGATTTTTTGAGTGATAGTTTGAAGATCAGTTACAGTACAAGAGAATTGAGAGAAGAAACAAACCACAACCTAAAGTCAAAAGTGAAGAAGCATCATTGAAGTTAGTCGTTCATGAACCAGACAGTACATCGAACGTCAACACAAATCAGTGGTAATTCTTTACTACCTTCAGTGGTTTGTAAGAATTAAATTAATTATTTATTGAATTAATTAAATTCATTTGTAATTGATATAAATCATTTAGTTGATTTATTTAAATGAATTAATTCTGAAAGAATTAATTTATTTATTTAAATTAATTATTGTATCAATTAAATATGAATTAGTTAATCATTAATTAATTAAATGGATCAATATGACTTAAAGAAAGAAAAATAGATTATGTCTTGGAGAAGAAATTTCGGTATGACTTAATTTTAAGTCTTACCGACAGAAGCTTTTCTGATTTAAGTCTTACCGACCTGATTTAAGTCCTACCGACCTCTGCCAGCTGTTATAAGTCTTACCGAACTTCTGTTAAGTCTTACCGACACATTTTATGTCTTAATGGAGGTTTGTGTAAGTCTTAATGAAGGAAAATCAAGTCTTGGAAGCAGTTTAAGTCATGCTGGAGCAGTTAAATATCCTACAGAAAGCCAGCAAGACCTGTTACTGATATAAAAGAACAGAACAGACCAGATTAAGTCATAACGGAGAAAACACAGCAGAAACATTTCATCAAGACCAGAATTCTCTCTCTCAAGAACACCAAGAACACCAAAGCTTAAACAATTCCCAGAAATTCAAGTTCTTCATCTTTGTTATATTCTATCCGCTAGAACTTGTTTATTTGTGATTCTTGTACTACTAGCGAATTAAGTTTCCTAGTTCTTATCTTGATTATTATTAACTAAATTAGAAAAGTTCATGTCGAATTTTCTAATTAGTTATTAACATCTTGATAAGTTGTTATACTGATTTTGTAACACCACATCAAGTTAATATACAGTTATATTCAACTTGAAAAATTGTGTTAAATAATTCCGCACATAAATTTGTCTTTATCAAATTTAATTTAAAGGACAAATTTCGATAAAAAGGTAAAGATTGTATTCAACCCCCCCTTCTACAATCTTATCGGACCTAACAATTGGTATCAGAGCTGATTGATTGATACACAAATCAAAGATCCCATTTTACTCGATTAAAAATCATCCCCGAATTTTTTAACTCTCTTAAAAAATTCATCATGTCTTCTAAAGTTGGAACTGTGAAAATTCCCATATATGACAAAAATAGTTATGATATGTGGAAGAACAAAATGTTAATGTTCCTCGAGGTTTCAAATCCTAAATATATGAAAGTCTTATCAGAAGGACCAATAATACCTTTTGGAATAATTCCTGAAGTTGTTACTGATGGAAAAGTTATTTCCCCTGCAAGGTATGTACACAAAGATTCTTCTGAATACACTCTTGCTGAAAGAGAGGAAGCTGGACTTGACATTAATTTAAGACTGATCTTAATAGACTCTCTAGACTCTGTAATGTACAGTCATGTGATTAACTGCAAAACTGCAAAGCAAATGTGGGAAACCATTGAAACTGTGAATGAAGGAACAGAGGAAGTTAGGGAGAATCGACTAGAAATTCTGACATCTGAGTATGAACACTTTCGATCAGCATACAATGAAAGTATTCAAGATGTGTTTGAAAGATATAACAAACTTGTCAACAATTTACAGATGCATGGCAAGTATTACACTCAGAAAGAGATCAACAGAAAATTTCTACTGTCAATGCATGTTCATCTAGAACATAGAATTACAGCTATCAGAGAGTCGAGGAATCTAAGTGAAATTACTGTAGAAAGACTCTTTGGTGTTTTAAAAACCTATGAACTGGAACGATCTCAACAAAAGGAGATTTATGGAAAAGGAAGAGTTGCTAATACTTCTACAGCTCTTATTGTTGAGAACAAACAGGAAATGGAAGATAAGGTTATTCAACCTTGTAATGTTGACAGTGGCAAGCTTGAAGTTGAAGTTGGTCAAACGAATGCTAGTCCAGATGAAGGAGACTTCTATTCGTTAGAAGAGCTAGATCAGTTGGAAGATGAGTCCATGGCTTTGTTGGTAAGGAAATTCAGCAACTTCAGATTCAGGAAGAATCCCAAGTTCAGGTACAAATCTAACTATAACAGGTTCCAGAGAGGAGGTTCTTCATCCTCAAGTAACAGAGGAGGTTACAAAACTGGAACAGTTGAAAGAAGTAAAATTAGATGCTACAACTGTAATGAACTTGGACATTTCGCTACTGAATGTCAGAAGCCAAAACAAAACCAAAGAAAAGACTTTGGATCTGAGAAGAAGAAGACAGGTAAAGCCTATGTGGCTGCTGGAAAGAGTTGGGATGATACAGACTCTGAAGATGAAGAGTATGGCAATCTTGCCCTGATGGCAAAATCTGATAACTCCAGTGGTACTTCATCTGAGGTATCATGTACTGATAGTCAATATATTTATCAACTTAGTGATACACTAGGTAATGCTAATAGAGAGATTGAAAGGCTAAATTTGTTAATTACAGATCTTAGTAATCAATTATCAGAATTACACGATGTACAAAATTGCCATGATAAACAAAGATCAGAAATAAGAATTCTAAAAGAACTTGAGAGGTCTCTAGCAGAGATAGTGGCTCAACAACGTGAAACAATAGCTGAGCTAGAAATAAGGGCTAATGCTACTTCTAATTCATGTAAAGTGGCTAAAGAGTTGTTTAACCAACAAGCTATTAATCAAACCGTAGGAATTGGGTTTGATTATAATGAAGCTATTGGTCGAAAAAGCATTAATACCCCTAATCGTGTCAGTGCTGTAGATAGGGGTATACCATTAGTGCTTAAGGGTGTTAGTAACCCTCTCTTTAAGACATCCATAGCAGAACCTTTGGATACAACATCTTTAATCATTAAGGAAGAGATGCGCATTGAGGATGTAGCTAATGGCGTAGTCTTAGAAAGTAATCAAGTTGTTAAAAATGATAAAGATAGAAAGACTGTGTTTAAAAAGGCAGAAAGAGTTGGTGAGTCTGCTAGTTCCTTTAAAACTAGTAGTAGAAGTAACAACATGAATAAATGCAACAACATATCTACCATGCATGCTATTCCTGTTATTGATACTGCTCATAAGAAATGTGATGCTGTTAATTGCATGTGTTAGGTCCAATATGTTTGTAGAAGGGGGGGTTGAATACAAACAGTACTGTTTAATCGAAATTTGTCCGGATAAATTTAATTTATATTTTGACAAATTTGAGCGGAATTAAATGAAACAAAATTCAAGTTGAATATAAAATTATATTAACTTGAGGGGTTTGTTACAAATACAGTACAGAAATTATATCTAGTTAATAAAAACAAATTAGAAAATTCGACATGAATTTTTCTAGATTTGTTAATAAAAATCGAGATATAGATTAGGAGTAAAAACTCGCTAATATTACAAGAGTATCAAATAAACAAGTTCTATCAGATCAGATATTAAAAATAAGATGAACTTGATTTTCTATGAATTTTTCTCTTGCTGTGTTGTTCTTCAAAAATGAGAGAGAATGGAGCTGTTCTTATTTTTCTCTTTGAATGTTATGTTCTGTCTTCTGAGTTGTTGTTTGGCCGCCTGTCTTGATATATCTTGTCTCCTGCATCTTTTCTTTTCTTTTGTACTGCCAAGACAATCGGCAAGACAATCTGTTCTTACAAGACAATCAATTTTGTACTGCCAAGACAATCGTCAAGACAATCCAAAATCTCCAAGACAATCAATTTATATTGCCAAGACAATAGGCAATACAATTAACAAGACAATCGTCAAGACAATTGAGATTGTCTTGTTAATAATAAAAATAACCCACTTGGCTGTAAAGATTTATTTGATTCAAAGTTTGAACTGCTGTAAACACGAAGCCCAGTCGCAGGAAGTGGTATCACACAACACGCGCGGCTGTTCTGGTTTCTTTTACCGCGCGTGCGTGCCACGCGCGCCATATGCGCTTAGAGCTTGTGCCGACAGGATGACAGGATAGTAAATGGTGTGGTCAGAACATGCTTGAATTTATATAACTTTGTAATTGTTGACCACGTGACAATTCATTTGAATTGTTTCAAGACAACAACTCAGTCGACTATAACACAACCTGCCTTCCTTTTTTTTTTTTTTTGATTCTTCTCTTTTGTTTCTTTTGATTTTGATTTAATTGTATTTAATTTAATTAACATAATTAATCAATTAATCAATTAAACAAATACTGATTAATTAATTAATAAGTTAATTAATTAAATCAATTAGACTAATATATTAATTCAAAATTAATTAACATGATAATTAATTTAATAAATAAATTAATTCAGAATGAATTAATTTATTAAATTAAATCAATTACATAATTATATTAATTAAAAGAGAATTAATATAAATCTTTTGACAGCTCAAATCTTTTTCTTGAACCACTGAAAGTAATAAAGAATTACCACCGAATTTTCGTTGACGCTCGATGCACGGTCTGGTTCATGAGCGACTAACTCCAACGGCTTTTCTTTATTTTTGACTTTATAGCTGTGGTTAATGTCTTCTCTTAATATACCCGTCTTGATAGCTTGAACCACTGAAGTTAATGATAAACAACCACTGTTTAATGTTGACACTCGATGTACTGTCTGGTTCATGAGTGACTAACCGCAATGACTGTTCTTCACATATTGACTTTAAAATCTGGTTCCTTTTCTTTTTTTCTCTCTCTATTAATTCTTCTGTACTGTCTCTGTCACAGTAGAAATCTCTGTCACTTTAAATGAATCCACTTCTTTAACGAATACTTCACTGAGGCTTGATCAGATGTCTGAACTTCTTTCAATGTAGTAATTCCTCAAGTCTGTAGATTGACCTTGATCTTTTTCTTCTGACAGATAATACAATCTGAGATTCCTTGTGACAGTCTATATACTATTTACTAATACAATCTTGTTTAAGTTGAGTTGTATCCTCGAAATACAAATAGGCTACATCATATGCCTTTCAATCTCCCCCTATTTGTTTGTTAGACAATAACAAGCAAATACCTAGAGGATAACTCAACTACCTCACTTAAACAAGAAAAAGATAAAACTTTTAAGAATTAAGTAAATAATACAAAAAAAATTTCTCTGGTTTAGATTTAACAATTCCAGAATCTTCAGTTGATGAAATGATAGATGATTGTTCCTTTAGCACTGAACTGATCTTCAATAGATAACTCATCTTCATTTCTGATTCTTCATATCTCTGCCTGATAATCCTTCACATCTTACATTGGTGATTATCAGCAGTTCTTGATTTACAATCACTTCCCATTTCTGACACAGCTTTTCTCACTAAAGAAAAACAGCTGTTCATACTATATAGACAATGGTGAATCAATACCATTTCTATAACTTATGGTATTGTGATGTAATTCTCCTTATATATCCACTTTCATAACAAATGAAAGTTCTTTAGCTTCTTCATCTAAGGATCCCCCTTAGAAACTAGACTTGCTTCTCATTCTAAGCACAGTCTTTACTGCTCCCCCTTTCTAACTCACTCTTCTTTTACTTGTACCCCAATACTTCTCCCCTTTAGTTGAGTATATCTTTTTCAATATATCTCTCCCCCTTAGTTGAGGAATCCTCCAATTCAACTAATTGACAAAGTAGTTGATACTAAATTGTTACCAATTTATACCAATCGTTAGAGTACATTGAAATCAATTGATAAACCTCTGTTAGAAAGGAAGTTTCATTTTCTTCCTCACTGTGAGTGTGTGATAGTGTTTAGTGTACCTCACAAGTGTTTCACTCTTCTCTCCACTCATTTGTGTTGAGTGTCTCACTTCTCTCTGTGTTTACACTCTTGCTCACTAGTGTTTCACTAATTGCTCCAACATCCTTTTGTGTACCTGCAAGGAAAAATCACCATAGCCCCTTCTAGAGAGGTCACTGGTGGTGCAATGGGAGTTCGCAAATCCCAAATCCTCGTTGGACTCGTCAGACGAATCTGAGTCATAATCTACAAGTTGCTAGTTTTCCCTTTTTAGGGTTTTCAGATTTGAATTCTGAGAAGGTAAACAATGATCTATAAATTTAGCATTGAGATCAAGATTCCCTTCTAATGTCTGTGAAGACATCACCTTGTAAAACTCATCAGGTAAAATCTGAATCATAGTTCACAAGTTGCCGATCCGCGCTTATGTCGGATCCGTTACCCGCAGGATCCAGAGATGTTCCCTCTGGGGAGTTAGATAATGATCTTGTTGAATTTTGCATTTGAGATCAATACCTTCTCTCGAGGTCTGTGAAGACTCTTAGTTCATTAAATAACCTTTAACTTATAATCCTAACCGTAAAATGGTTGGATTACAGGTTTCCGTCAATTCATCCTTAGTGTGTGCAATCTCACTTGTGCATATGAAATATTTTGGTTAGTGTATAAGGTAGTGACTCTCCAACTGAATATCCCACACATCCTTGCTTGCTGCATTAAGTGCAGTTACTCCCTGGTGACCTCTAGTCTGATAGGTTACTTCCATTTAGGGGGTAAGATTGAATGTGTTTGAGTTTGATTGTAGTCTGGGATAAAAGTTGTTGGGTTTACAACCTTATGACTAAACATGTGAGAATGCAAAATTTCATGTAGATGAACCTGCATCACAGAATATGAGCAACATAGAGATAGAATGCATTTTTAACATTAAAAAGTTTTCTGAGAAAATATTGCATTTTATCTTAAGAGAAATGATGTACAGTTGTGATTTCAAAAGATTTACAATGTAAGCAATCACAGCTGTAGAAAGATATTTTGAATTTAGGAAGATAAAGATCTTGAGCTGGTTTTACAAAACAAGAACATAGACAAAAATCCAATTAATAATAAATATTAATCGAATCAATGTATGTTAATGTTTAAACCAATACAAACAAAACTATTTTATCATGTTTTAGGTCCTGCATGATAGATACCATCTATTAGAAATTGTTAGCACTTGATAGGTCTTGTCTTCCAATTGTTAGATCCTGAAAATCAAACATTAGTTCCTAACCAATTGTATAGACACATACCAATTTGATACCAACATTGGTCAGTTGTTAAGTCCTTAACACGAAGATCTGTTAACAGCAATCACAAAACAAAGATTTATACTTAAACTGCAGGTTTTGTGTGTGTTAATAAGAAGAACAACAAAAGAACCAAGTACAGGGACCTATTTGTAAGTTTTGCAAGTATAGTGACTAAACTCGAAAAACTATACAAACTATTTATATACACATGAAAAAGAATATACAAAAATAAGAAATAATATATATAATAATTATACAAAATAAAAACTATAAGAATAGAAAAATTCAAATAAAACTAAACAAAGAAGAAAAATTTGAATTAACATAAAAATAATAAAACTATACATAACTTAATAATTTACAAACAAATTTTTATTTTTATTAATTTTTATTTTTATATATTTTTTTTAAATGCAAAAATAACTGTATTAATAATATTTACAGAATATTGAAGATAAAAGATAATAATTTACAAAAATATCTACAACAATATAACTACTTAAAATAACTAAATAGAAAATATAAAATACTAAAAATACCATAGGTTGTCCTTTTGACGAAATTAACACATTAATACCAGAAGAACAAACACTACAAAATATTGAATAAAATATTAACTATTTACATAAACATTTGTAGCAAATTAATAAATCTATATATATTTTCGAATAAAATGACTTTCTTATCAGAAAATTATTTTGAAAGAAAATATGATTTATTAAAAGATCACAAATATTCAAAAGGAATTTTCAACAAAAATAGATTTCTCACTAATTTCCACTTGTAAAATTTGAGAAAAATATTTTTAGAGAAAATAAAATTATTCTAAAATTAAAAAAATAAGTAGGAAAATATTAAGAAGATAATGACAATGATTTAAGAATTAACAAGCAAGATTATAAGTTGATAAAATAATTATACAAGTGATTTAAATCAGAAAATATTCACAAAATAATCACTTGTAAATTATTAAAGATCAAACCTCAGATATTAACTAGTTTAATTACTAGGACTGTTTAACATACCCAATTCACCAACAATTCTGGTGAATGTGGATTCGTCAAGAGACTTAGTAAAAATATCTGCTGTTTGTTCTTCTGTGGGTACAAAAAATAACTCCACAGTACCATTCATGACATGCTCTCGAATAAAATGATACCTGATGTCAATGTGCTTTGTTCTCGTGTGCTGCACAGGATTGTTGGAGATTGCTATGGCACTTGTATTATCACACAGGATAGGAATCTTGTCAAGTACAAAGCCATAATCCCGTAGCTGATTTCTGATCCACAAGATCTGAGCGCAACAGCTTCCAGCAGCTATGTATTCAGCTTCGGCTGTAGAGTTGGAAACTGTTTGCTGTTTCTTACTGTACCAGGAAACCAACCTGCCACCTAGGAATTGACAACTCCCAGAGGTGCTCTTTCTATCTACAACACTTCCTGCATAGTCTGAATCTGTATATCCAACAAGATTAAAACCAGATTCTTTAGGGTACCAAATTCCTAAATTTGGAGTACCCTTAAGATATCTCAAGATTCGTTTAGCATCAATGAGATGCACATCTCTAGGATCCGCTTGGAACCTTGCACACAAGCATGTAGCATGCATAATATCTGGTCTACTTGAAGTAAGGTAAAGTAATGAGCCTATCATACCTCTGTAGCTTGTGATATCTACCTTAGCAGAATTTTCACATGCTCCAAATTTAACAGCTGTAGATGATGGTGTTCTTGTTGAAGATGAGTCCTCCATTTGATACTTCTTGAGAAGCTCTTTGACATACTTGGATTGACAGATAAATATTCCATCTGTCCTTTGACTTATTTGTAATCCAAGAAAGAATTTCAGCTCACCCATCATGCTCATTTCAAATTTACCCTGCATTAACTTAGCAAATTTCTTGCACAACAGATCATTAGTAGACCCAAATATTATATCGTCCACATAGACTTGGACTAGAATTGTATCATTCTTATGTTTCTTTGTGAAGAGAGTTTTGTCTATGACACCTCTAACAAAACCATTTTCAATTAAAAATTCAGATAGAGTGTCATACCATTTCCTTGGTGCTTGCTTAAGACCATAGACAGCCTTGAAAAGGAAGTAGACATAGTCAATTAGATCTGGAACTTCAAAGCCAGGGGGCTGTTCTACATAAACCTCTTCATCTAGCTTGCCATTCAAGAAAGCACTCTTGACATCCATTTGATAAACTTTAAAGTTTGAAAATGCTGCAAATGCCAAGAATATTCTTATGGCCTCAAGTCTAGCCACTGGAGCATAGGTCTCATCATAATCAATGCCTTCAGATTGGGAGTAACCCTTTGCTACCAGTCTTGCTTTATTTCTCGTCACTGTGCCATCTTCATCAAGTTTGTTTCTGAATACCCACCTAGTGCCAACCACTGGTCTGTCTGTAGGTCTGGGTACCAGCTTCCAAACTTCTTGTTGTTTAAATTGATTGAGTTCATCTTGCATAGCAATCACCCAATCAGGATCAGAAAGAGCTTCTTCAGTTTTCTTAGGTTCCATTTCAGACAGAAACCCTGAATAATTACATTGATTCTGAAAAGCTCTTCTAGTCTTCACACCAACAACTGGATCACCAATGATTAGCTTAAAAGGATGAGCTCTATTCCAAACAGTCTGTCTGGGAAGATTAGATCTTGATGATTCGCCTTGATCTTCATTGTGATGTTGTGTGTGACCAGTTGACCCTTCATTTTCTCCCCCTGAGTTGTTGCCAGGTTGACTAGATGATGATTGTTTAGAAGAGTCAGGGGAATTTTGACTACTATCATTGATTTCATCACCATTACCCTGATCATCATTGTTGTCATTAGCATCAGAAAAAATCTCAGGTGCATTGTCATCATCTGAATCTGTATCTGTCATGTCATCGAAAGATAGCTTCTCAGATGGATTCTCAGTTTGGATACTAGGGAGTTTAGTGTCATCAAATGTTACATTGACACTTTCCATCATCTTCTGTTCATCAATCACATACACCCTGTATGCTCTCATTGAATAACCAATAAAAATTGCTTCAAATGCTTTGGTATCAAATTTACCACCTTGATCATCACCTTCTTTAAGCACAAAGCACTTTGCCCCAAATACATGAAAGTATTTGAGTGATGGTTTCTTATCAGCCATAATTTCATAGGGTGTCTTCATTTGATCTTTATTGATTAGAGTTCGATTCTGGGTATAGCACGCAGTATTGACAGCTTCAGCCCAAAAGTACAATGGAAGCCTTGATTCACTTAACATAGTACGTGCAGCTTCAATCAAGGTTCTATTCTTTCTTTCCACTACCCCATTTTGCTGAGGAGTTCTTGGAGCTGAGTATTGTCTGGTTATACCCTTCTCAGTGCAGAAGTCATTTAGAACTGCATTCTTGAATTCAGTTCCATTGTCTGATCTTATAGCTCTCACTGGATACGTAGAATCTCGCTCAATTAATTTGATGTGATCAATCACCAGTTGTGGAGTCTCATCTTTAGAATTCAAAAACAGGACCCATGTGTATTTTGAAAAATCATCAACAATCACTAGAGCATATCTCTTCCTTGACATAGACATCACATTAACTGGACCAAACAAATCCATATGAAGTAATTGTAATGGTTCAGTTATTGAAGATGTGTCAGTGCTCCTGTGACTTGCCCTTTTTAGCTTGCCTTTTTGACATGCATCACAAAGTCCTTCTTGAGTGAATTCCATTGAAGGCAAACCTCTCACCAACTCTCTTTTAACCAGAGAATTCATTGTCTTAAAATTAAGATGAGAAAGTTTCTTGTGCCATAGCCAACTCTCATCATTAGATGCTTTAGTGTAGAAGCAAGTGATTTCTTTAGTGCTTCCTGAGTTCATATTGGCTACGTACAGATTGCCTTTTCTAACTCCTGTCAGTTGTGACTTTTCATGTCTCTTGTGTGAAATTAGACAATTCTTCTTGTAGAAATGAACTTCATAACCTTTGTCACAGAATTGACTGACACTGAGCAAATTGTGCTCAAGTCCTTTCACAAAAGAGACTTCATCAACGATAACATTTCCAGCTTCAAGTCTGCCATATCCATCAGTTCTACCTTTGCTGTTATCTCCAAAGGTAACTACTGGGCCGACCTTCTCCACCACATTTGTCAGCAGGGTTCTGTCTCCAGTCATATGCCTTGAACATCCACTGTCCAAGATCCAGGTCACTCGTTCAACCTGCTCAACACCCTGCAATGACAAACGGATTAAACCTTCTTCGGAACCCAAATTTGATTGGGTCCAGAGTACTTAAAGAATTGGCCTTTGTCAGGCAAAACAACATTCTTTACTTTAACAACAGCTTTATCATTATTCAACAAACATTTCACTTTATAAACAGATTTGACAATCTTTTGTTTCAGTTTAGGTATCCATGTTTGTTTAGTAACAGTATCATTGACTGGACATTTGACTTTGTAAACAGCCTTCATAAAACTTTGTTTAGGCTTTGGTACAAATGTCTCTCTCCTAACATAAGAAGGACTAGCAGTCTTTGATCTAACATTATTCCTGTTCATATGTTGTCGAGGAGCAGTCTTATTATCACATGCATGATTACAATTAAAGTAAGCATACATCACATTAAAGGCACAAGACATACAGTTGACAACACCACATGCCTTATGATTAGAATCAATGATTGGCATGTTACTCATGTTAGACATGTTATTGTTCTGCTTCAACTTGTTACCTCCTAATCCAGTCTTAGAAGAACTAGCTGTTTCAACAACCTTGACTGGAACTTTAGGTACATCTTTCTTGGATGAAACATTTGTTGTGTTAACGTCCTCAACTGATTTAGCCTTAACAAATACTGTGACATTTTTCTTGGATGACACATTCTTTGTATTAGAGTTCTTAACAGTTTTATCCTTAACACATTTATCCTTAACAAGAACTGTGCCATTTGCACTATCCTCATTTCTCATTTCTTCTTGTATAACCATAGAAAGAATATCTGGTGGTCCAGCATCAGATTTTTTAAACATTGGTTTTTCAACATTCTTGAGAATATGTGGTATACCTCTTTCTTTAGCTGAAATAAGATTAGGAGAATGATTACTCAAAGAACCAACAGCTTGATTGTAATCAAATCCTATTCCTACAGTTCGTTCTACTGCTTGTTTGTTGAAGAACTCTTTAGAAACTTTAACAGAATTATAACAAGCTCTAATCTGTGTTTCAAGTTCTCTAATCCTGGTTTCTTGTTCTGCAATCCTCTCAACTTGTTTTACCATGTATTCTCCTAGACCCTTTTCTCTGTAGTTAAGTCGAGCTATTTCTTCTATATTCTTATCTTGATTAATCTGCACCTTTTTTAAATCTAACACTTCATTTTCAAGTTTAGTGTTAACAAGACTTATTCTCTCGTACCCTCTTTGTGCATTATTCAAGGAACTACGTAAACTTTCAATTAACTCAGCATCAGTAAGAATTACCGGTGTGGTATAATAAGTTGAAGATTCAGCATTTGCCACCAGCGCAAAGTTTCCATATTCTTCATCTTCGCTATCTGTGTCATCCCAGCTTTTACCAGCAACTACATAAGCTCTTCCACTCTTCTTCTTTTCAGAAGCATAATCTTTCTTCTGTGCTTGCTTGGGTTTCTGACACTCAGTAGCAAAGTGTCCCAACTCATTACAATTGAAACAACGGATTTTGCTTCTGTCAACAGTTCCGGTTTTATAACCTCCCCTGTTACTAGAGGATGAAGAACCTCCTCTCTGAAATCTGTTATTTGACTTAAACCTGAACTTTGGATTTCTTCTGAATCTGAAGTTACTGAATTGTCTCACCATCATCACCATAGATTCATCTTCCAATTGATCCAGCTCTTCTAATGAATAGAATTCACTACCATCCTGAGTAGCTGGTGTTTGGCCATGTTCCACTTTAGTTTGTTCCTTGTTGAAGCTGTTAGGTTGAACAATTTTAGCTTCCACTTCCTTAGGAACCTCAACTACTAGAGCTGTAGAAGAATTTGCCATTCTGCCTTTGCCAGAGAACTCCTTCTGCTGTACTTGTTCTAATTCATATGTTTTCAGAACACCAAACAGCCTTTCAAGAGCAGTCTTGTTTAAATCTCTGGATTCTCTAATGGCAGTTATTCTATGCTCCAAGTGAGTAGGCATAGTCAGTAAAAACTTCATGTTGATCTCCTTCTGAGTATATTGCTTGCCATGAACTTGCAAGTTGTTGATTATTTTGTTATACCTTTCGAACATTTCCTGAATGCCTTCGTTAGGGCCAGCTCTAAAGTGTTCATATTCAGAGGTCAAAATTTGAAGTCTGTTTTCCCTGACTTCATCAGTTCCTTCATTGATAGTTTCAATAGTTTCCCAGATGTGCTTAGCGGTTTTACAATTCATCACATGGCTATACATTACAGCATCGAGGGAATCTATTAAAATGAGTCTCAATTTTTTATCCAGTCCAGCTTCCTCCTTATCTTCAGAGGTATAGTTCTTAGGGTCCTTTGGATAGGATTTTGCAGGTATTGTTACAACTCCATTTACAACTGTTTCAGTATCATGTTGCATGGGAGTTATTGGTCCATTTTTCAAAACGAACAAAAATCTTGGATTTGTTACATCAAGAAATAACTCCATTTTGTTTTTCCACATGTCATAGTTATCTTTATTAAAGATAGGAATTTTAACGATGCCTTTGGTTGACATGATGAATTTTTAAGAGAGTTAAAAATTCGAGATGGATTTTTGACCGAGTAAAAATAGGATCTTGATTTGTGTATCAATCAATAGGCTCTGATACCAATTGTTAGGTCCAATATGTTTGTAGAAGGGGGGGTTGAATACAAACAGTACTGTTTAATCGAAATTTGTCCGGATAAATTTAATTTATATTTTGACAAATTTGAGCGGAATTAAATGAAACAAAATTCAAGTTGAATATAAAATTATATTAACTTGAGGGGTTTGTTACAAATACAGTACAGAAATTATATCTAGTTAATAAAAACAAATTAGAAAATTCGACATGAATTTTTCTAGATTTGTTAATAAAAATCGAGATATAGATTAGGAGTAAAAACTCGCTAATATTACAAGAGTATCAAATAAACAAGTTCTATCGGATCAGATATTAAAAATAAGATGAACTTGATTTTGTATGAATTTTTCTCTTGCTGTGTTGTTCTTCAAAAATGAGAGAGAATGGAGCTGTTCTTGTTTTTCTCTTTGAATGTTATGTTCTGTCTTCTGAGTTGTTGTTTGGCCGCCTGTCTTGATATATCTTGTCTCCTGCATCTTTTCTTTTTCTTTTGTACTGCCAAGACAATCGGCAAGACAATCTGTTCTTACAAGACAATCAATTTTGTACTGCCAAGACAATCGTCAAGACAATCCAAAATCTCCAAGACAATCAATTTATATTGCCAAGACAATAGGCAATACAATTAACAAGACAATCAAGATTAACAAGACAATCGTCAAGACAATTGAGATTGTCTTGTTAATAATAAAAATAACCCACTTGGCTGTAAAGATTTATTTGATTCAAAGTTTGAACTGCTGTAAACACGAAGCCCAGTCGCAGGAAGTGGTATCACACAACACGCACGACTGTTCTGGTTTCTTTTACCGCGCGTGCGTGCCACGCGCGCCATATGCGCTTAGAGCTTGTGCCGACAGGATGACAGGATAGTAAATGGTGTGGTCAGAGCATGCTTGAATTTATATAACTTTGTAATTGTTGACCACGTGACAATTCATTTGAATTGTTTCAAGACAACAACTCAGTCGACTATAACACAACCTGCCTTCCTTTTTTTTTTGTTTTGATTCTTTCTTTTGTTTCTTTTGATTTTGATTTAATTGTATTTAATTTAATTAACATAATTAATCAATTAATCAATTAAACAAATACTGATTAATTAATTAATAAGTTAATTAATTAAATCAATTAGACTAATATATTAATTCAAAATTAATTAACATGATAATTAATTTAATAAATAAATTAATTCAGAATGAATTAATTTATTAAATTAAATCAATTACATAATTATATTAATTAAAAGAGAATTAATATAAATCTTTTGACAGCTCAAATCTTTTTCTTGAACCACTGAAAGTAACAAAGAATTACTACCGAATTTTCGTTGACGCTCGATGCACGGTCTGTTTCATGAGCGACTAACTCCAACGGCTTTTCTTTATTTTGGACTTTATAGCTGTGGTTAATGTCTTCTCTTAATATACCCGTCTTGATAGCTTGAACCACTGAAGTTAATGATAAACAACCACTGTTTAATGTTGACACTCGATGTACTGTCTGGTTCATGAGTGACTATCCGCAATGACTGTTCTTCACATATTGACTTTAAAATCTGGTTCCTTTTCTTTTTCTCTCTCTCTATTAATTCTTCTGTACTGTCTCTGTCACAGTAGAAATCTCTGTCACTTTAAATGAATCCACTTCTTTAACGAATACTTCACTGAGGCTTGATCAGATGTCTAAACTTCTTTCAATGTAGTAATTCCTCAAGTCTGTAGATTGACCTTGATCTTTTTCTTCTGACAGATAATACAATCTGAGATTCCTTGTGACAGTCTATATACTATTTACTAATACAATCTTGTTTAAGTTGAGTTGTATCCTCGAAATACAAATAGGCTACATCATATGCCTTTCAGCATGTCTTATGCTTTTAATATAATGTCTGCTTACTTTAACGATAATCATGCATGTGTTGATAAGAATGTTCCTAGACAGCATATGAGCAGAAATAAACATGTTAGATCCAGTACTGTAAAATCACCTAATTCTAAGATTAGGACTCCAAGTCCTTCTCAGGATATGGTGAAGACATGGTTACCCAAGCTGAAACCAAAACAAGTTAAAGCTGTTTACAGGGTTAAATGTCCAGTACCTAAAGAAAATGTTATTAAAATAAAAAGTGTTGCTTTACCTGATAAAGGTCAATTCTTTAAGTACTCCGGACCCAATCAAATTTGGGTTCCGAAGAAAGTCTAACCAATTTGTCATTGCAGGGTTTGAAACAGGTTGAACGAGTCATGTGGATTCTGGACAGTGGATGTTCAAAGCATATGACCGGAGATAGAACCCTGCTGACAAATGTGGTGGAGAAGGCCGGCCCAGTCGTTACCTTTGGAGATAACAGCAAAGGTAAAACTGATGGATATGGCAGATTAGAAGCTGGAAATGTTATCGTTGAAGATGTCTCTTTTGTGAACGGCCTTGAGCACAATTTGCTCAGTATTAGTCAATTCTGTGACAAAGGTTATGAAGTTCATTTCAACAAGAAGAATTGTCTAATATCACACAAGAGAAATGAAAGGCCACAGTTGACTGGAGTAAGAAAAGGAAACTTGTACATAGCCAATATGAACTCTGGAAGCACAGAAGAAATTAGATGTTTTTATTCAAAGGCATCCACTGATGAAAGTTGGTTATGGCACAAGAGACTTTCTCACCTAAACTTCAAAACAATGAATTCTCTAGTGAAAAGAGAGTTGGTGAGAGGTTTACCTTCGATTGAATTTACTCAGGAAGGTCTATGTGATGCTTGTCAAAAAGGGAAGTTAAAAAAGGCAACTCACAGGAGCACTAACATATCATCAATAACTGAACCATTACAACTTCTCCATATGGATTTGTTTGGTCCAGTTAGTGTGATGTCTATGTCAAGAAAAAGATATGCTCTTGTGATTGTTGATGATTTCTCAAAATTCACATGGGTACTATTTCTGAACTCAAAAGATGAAACTCCACAACTGGTAGTTGATCATATTAAGTTAATTGAGCTGGATTCTAATCGTCCAGTAAGAGCTATAAGGTCAGACAACGGAACTGAGTTCAAGAATGCAGTTCTGAATGACTTTTGCACTGAAAAGGGTATAAATAGACAGTACTCGGCTCCCAGAACTCCTCAACAAAATGGGGTAGTTGAAAGAAAGAATAGAACCTTGATTGAAGTTGCACGTACTATGCTAAGTGAATCAAGGCTTCCATTGAGCTTTTGGGCTGAAGCTGTAAACACTGCATGCTATACCCAGAATCGAACACTTATCAATAAAGACTTAATGAAGACACCATATGAAGCTCTACATGACAAGAAACCAACTCTCAAGTACTTCCATGTATTTGGGACAAAATGCTTTGTGCTGAAAGAAGGAGATGATCAAGGTGGTAAATTTGAAGAAAAAGCACATGAAGCAATATTTATTGGTTATACTAGAAGAGCCTACAAGGTGTATCTTATTGATCAACAGAAAACTTTGGAAAGTGTCAATGTTACATTTGATGACACAAAACTCCCAAATATCCAAAATGAAGATCCATCTGAAAAGCTTAAGTTTGATGATATGTCAGACTCAGATTCAGATGATGACAATCAACCTGACGTTGTTGCTGATAATAATAATCCAAATGTTGGTGGTACTGATCAAGGTGATGCTGGTGAAAACAATGATAATTTTCAAGACACCACTGATACTCTTGAACCATCAACAAGTCATACTGGCAACAACTCAGGGGGAGATAATGAAGGGTCAACAAGTCATACTCAACATCATACTGAAGATCAAGGCGAATCGTCAAGATCAATTCTTCCCAGACAAACTGTTTGGAATAGAGCTCATCCTTTTGAGCTGATTCTTGGTGATCCAGATGTTGGTGTGAAAACAAGAAGAGCTTATCAGAATCAATGTAATTATTCTGGGTTCCTGTCTGTTATGGAACCTAAGAAAGTAGAAGAAGCTCTATCTGATCCTGATTGGGTGATTGCTATGCAAGATGAACTCAATCAATTTAAGCAACTAGAAGTATGGAAGCTGGTACCCAGACCTAAAGATAGAAAAGTGGTGGACACAAGATGGGTATTCAGAAACAAACTAGATGAAGATGGCACTTTGATAAGAAACAAAGCAAGACTGGTAGCTAAAGGTTATTCTCAAGCTGAAGGCATTGATTATGACGAGACCTATGCTCTAGTGGCAAGACTTGAGGCCATCAGAATATTCTTGGCATTTGCATCCTATTCAAGATTCAAAGTTTATCAAATGGACGTCAAGAGTGCCTTTCTGAATGGTAAGCTAGATGAAGAAGTGTATGTAGAACAGCCTCCTGGTTTTGAAGATCAAGATCATCTGGACTATGTCTACTTTCTTTACAAGGCTATCTATGGTCTTAAGCAAGCCCCAAGAAAATGGTATGACACTCTCTTTGAATTTCTATTAGAAAATGGTTTTATAAGAGGTGTCATAGACAAAACGCTCTTCACTAAAAGACATAAGAATGATATAATATTAGTCCAAGTCTATGTGGATGATATTATATTTGGGTCTACTAATGAGCTTCTATGCAAGAAGTTTTATAAGTTAATGCAGGGTAGGTTTGAAATGAGCATGATGGGAGAACTGAAATTCTTTCATGGATTACAAATAAGTCAAAGGCAAGATGGAATATTTATTTGTCAATCTAAGTACATTAAGGAGCTCCTCAAGAAATAGCACATGGAGGAGTGCTCATCAGCAAAGACACCATCAACTATAGCTGTCAAAATTGGTTTATGTGAAAGTTTTGCCAAGGTAGATATCACAGGCTATAGAGGTATGATTGGCTCATTGCTTTACCTAACTGCTAGTAGACCAGATATAATGTTTGCCACATGCTTGTGTGCAAGGCTCCAAGCGAACCCTAAAGAAATCCATCTCACTGCTGTCAAAAGAATCTTAAGATATCTAAAGGGTACGCCTAATTTAGGCATCTGGTACCCTAATGAAACTGGTTTTACTTTAATTGGATATACAGATTCTGACTATGCAGGAAGTGTTGTAGATAGGAAAAGTACATCTGGGAGTTGTCAATACCTAGGTGGAAGATTGGTATCCTGGTTCAGTAAGAAACAGCAAACAGTTTCCAACTCTACAGCCGAAGCTGAATATATAGCTGCTGGAAGCTGTTGTGCTCAGATCTTATGGATAAGGAATCAATTAATGGACTATGGCATTGTATTGGAAAATATTCCTATTTTATGTGATAATACAAGTGCCATAGCAATCGCAAGCAATCCTGTGCAGCACTCAAGGACAAAGCACATTGACATAAGGTATCATTTTATAAGAGAGCATGTAATGAATGCTACAGTGGAACTACTATTTGTAGGCTCTGGAGATCAAACTGCAGATATTTTTACTAAGTCGCTTAATGAATCCTCATTCACTAGAATTGTTAGTGAATTGGGTATGTTAAACAGTCCTAGCAATTAATACTGTTAATATCTGATATTTGATCTTTAATAATTTTGCAAGTGATTATTCTGTGAATATTTGTTGTTTGAAATCACTTGTATAATTATTTTACCATCTGATTTTCTTGTTTGTTTAGTTATTTTTCACTTTGTTTATTCATATTATTTAATACTTCATACTTCTGTATTTTTAAAATATTTGTAGATATTTATTTCTATTTTATTAATTAATTTATCATATGTTTTGTAATGTTTGTCCTGTTAATATTGCTTTGTTTTCGTTAATAGGTTAGCATATGGTATGTATAATTATTTTTATTATTTCTTTAATTTTCTATAATATTTTTATTATTTTTATAAGTTAATTATATATTTTATATTGTTTTTAATGTTTATTTAAAGTTAATATGACTTAAAATTAGGAAAAACAGTCAATATGACTTAATTTAAAATCGGTATGACTTAAACAGGTTAAGTCTTACCGAGTTTTAAATCTAAGTCATATTCGCAGGTCAGTATAAATTAAGTCTTAATCAACTGTATTTAATTAAGTTTTAATTATTTATTTGTTAAGTCTTATTAGTTAAGTCTTTTTAGTTTTAAATTTAAGTCTTATTCGGAGTTTTAAGTCTTGTTTATATTAAGTCTTAATTTAATCTTAGTTTTAATTAAGTCATTGTAGAATATTTTTTATTTAAGTCATATTCGAATATATATACATATTAGTTATGTCTTAATAATTTTTAAGTCATATTCACTAGTCAGTGTAAATTAAGTCTTAATCACCTGTAAGTTAATTAAGTCTTAATTACTTATTTTTTAAGTCTTATTCATCTGTTTGTAAGTTTAAGTCGTTTTCATGTACTTAGTATATATATAACTGTTAGTAGTGTTAAGTCTTATTAACATTATAAGTCTCTCTCAAGTTAAGTCTTAGAGAACCAATACATACGATACACACACATATCAAGGTCGAACCTCTGCCCGATTTTCGACCGAAATCACTCATCTTCTTCACGATTTAACCACATATCTGGACTCCTTGCTTGATTATCTTCATTTTGATTGGTTAAAATTGAGATTTGGTTCAGTTTTGAAGAGTTTTATTTTCGAAAAATCGGTTTTTAGATCTGTTTTTGTGAAAAACTGGGTTTGATTCTTGCAAAACTAAAAATATACGTGTGTTTGTGTGTATACAAGGATCATTGTGTGAATTTTTCAGAATTTTTGAAGAACTTTTAATTATTTCGAATTTTTAATTAATTATTAATTCGAAAAATTAATTTTTAAATTAAAAATTTGTAAAATCTGAAATTTTCAAGGAAATTAAATCTTGATTAAAATGGCTGATCGATTTGAAATTATTGAACATAATTTAATCGGTTATTTTGATCTAGAAAAATGTTGAGTTGAACGTTTTCGACCGTGGATTCGTTTTTTTAAATGAAAATTCACTGGTTCGCAATGCTTTGAGAATGGATGCTCCTCTGAAAATTGAACCTTTGCGAATCATGTGTACTACTGCTGTCGTTTCTAATGATAACAGATCATTTGTCTTCTCTGTAGGAGACAATCAGTACACAGTGAATGAAAATACAATAAATACGGTCTTAAATTTTCCAACTGATAATTTCGAAGAATTACCATCAGATCAACAATTGATAAATTTTTTGAATGGTGTATTCTATCAAGACAGTCCTGATCAAACTGTCTGGAATAAAAAGAACTTCGTTCAGGAATGAGATTATCTGTTTGACACATTAGGTAGAGTCTTTGCCAATACTACTAAAGGGAACTTCGGGGTATTACCAACTTTCTTGCAGCATATTGGATATGCAGTTGCACACAACCGAAGAATTAATTTTGGCAGACTACTGTGTGTTCCGATGGTTAGAAGAATCATTAATGCAAAGAAGAATTTTGATAATGGACATAAAGTATCATGTTATTATCCAAGATTCTTGTCATTGATTTTTAATCATCTTGTGGAACTAGAAAACCAAGCCCAATTCCTAAACGGAGAGTCACTGGCGTCAGGTAAACCTACTACCAGATTGTTCACTGAGTACAGCAACAAGCCTAAATTCACAAACATACCTGTAGTTGTCACCCAATTCATGTCAAACTATATACAACTACCTGTCATTGAACCTGTACCAGAACCTGAACAACCAGAACAAAACCCTGAACCACCAGTGGAAAACATACTTGTTGATAATGAAAATCAAGGCAATCAACAAGTTGAACCTGCTCAGCAAATTGTTCCTCAGCCAGCTGCACTTGCTGTTGAACATCCAGTGCAAGAAACTGCATCTGTCCCTGAACCTGAATCAGATCAACCCATCTTATCAGAGACTGTTGCGGAATCAGCTGACCAGGTATTGTCTTCTGTTCCTCAAACTACTACTTCTCAATCTATTTCTGGAACCCAAGTGGTTGGTAGGTCTGACCAAGGGGTTGTAATACCACCACCTCTAACCCAGGTCGTAGAGCCAAACACTCAACCAACAAAACTCATATCTTTTCACTCCAGAAAGAAATTGCAAGTCAAAAGAAGTCGAATCAGTAGTGGTAGTATGAGTGAACCCACAGCTCTGCCTCTAGAAAAGAAAAGTAGAACTCAAACTGAGGCAACTGTAAGCCCGTCTATATCCTCCCAACAGGATATGGAAGTTGATATGGCCGTTACACAGTTACTAGAATCATCTTCTCAACAGGGTGATTCTATTGAAATTCGCCATAGGGCCGTGGCACCTTGTAGTGAGTCAAGCAAACCTCCCCTATTACTCACAATGGGGGAAGACATACCTTTAGATGAGTCTCAGGACACACTGCAAGGAGAGCACGTAGAAAATGTGACAGTGCCTACCATAGTTACGGTAGAAGAGTCTTCACAGGCTTTAGAGGGAAATCTTGGTTCTCAGCCAACTTTAATAGAACCATCATCTCCCCTCCCAGGACAAACACTCCTGGCTCCCACAAGGGATTTTCCACTAGCAGTTTCAACTGGAGAAGGTGGAAGGCAACTTGATCAATCTACTACTGAAGCAATTCAGTCAACAATTTCAAATGTTCAAGTAGATTTGGTTAAGGATAGGGATTTGCAAACTCCCATTGCACCACCACTGACCTTCCCAGAGGAGGCTAGGGTGATTTTATATGCAGGTACAAATCTGGAAGCAGCTAAGGAATCTGAGAGGAGTGATGTGAGGAATACCATAAAATTGAGTGAAACACATGCACTTCAGGTGAGTGGATCTCAAAGTGAACATCAGGTGAGCGCACACACTGACACATACACTCTCTCATTACTAGAAAAGATAACTGCTTTAGAGAAAGAACTTGCAGTCAGCAAGGCTGAAACAGAAATCCTTAGAGCACAAGTGGGTGAGCGATCTTCTTCATCCACCTCTGTCAACAGTCAGCTTGCTGTAATCAAGAAGGACATTAACTACTTAAAGACATCTTTCACCAAGAAGATAGAATCTCTCGAACTCTCTCATGAAAAGGCACTTGATGACTCTGGAGATATTACTGTTGCTCAAGACATGATAATTTCTGAGATTTCCTTGAAAGTTGATAATCTACAGTCAGAGGTACAGCACAATCAGGAATCTACTGATTCTCGTCTGGACCAGATCGAAAAGCAAAATGCACACCAGGCTAAAGGGTTAAGACATTTGTTTAATCTTGTAAGTCAAAGTCGCAAACCTACGAATGAAGAAATTGAATTCTTTACAAGTAAGGATGGTGATGATGATGAACAAGATCCTGAAGCTGGGGCAACTGATAAATCTGTAGAGGATTCCTCAACTAAGGGGGAGAAATCAAAGGGGTCACAAGATAAAACTAAAGAAAGAGAGGGAGGAAAAGGAAAATCTGGTAAATCTGACCAAGGTGAAGATAAGAGGAAGAAAGTAGTTGAAGAAACTAAAGAAGAAATTCAAGACAAGAACACAGGTTATTATTACACGGGTGAACCGGATAACTTCGATGTTTTTGCTGATCTTGAATTCCCTGATCAAGGTGAAGAACTTCCTGAACCTGATCTTAGTCACTGGGAAGATGAAGGACCAGTGATATCTGAATTTGAAGCTCAACAAGCTGAGAAAGAATCTGAAGAATTATTTGCTCAAAGGGAAGCTAATTTGCAAATGAGAGAAGAAAAACTTCAAAAATCTTTAGAGCAAATTGCACGAAATGAAGAACTTCAGAAAGCTGAACAGCAAGCATTACAACGACTACATGCTATAAATGTTGAGAAGAGAAAAACATATATCAGACTAAAGAGCGGTGACAAATGGGAACGTGCTCAAAGAGCAATTGATTCACCTCAGAGTTATGATTATGAAGATCGTCGTCTTGGACAAATTCTCGAGGAATTCAAACTGGCAAATCCAATTCATGAAATGTATATAAAGGCATTACAGGTTGAAGTCATCAGGATAACTACTGCATTTGAACCCAAATCTGATGAACTGGTAATATTTGTAGATTGTCATAAAGTTGGAACATTCAGAGTATCTATTCAGTTCTTTTATGACAGATCACTGACAGAGATATGGGTAATTAGACCTAAGGTAAGAACATCTTCTGAGCTAGGTGTATTGTTACATGAAAAGTTCAAAGAATTTGCTGAAAGAGCTGGACCAGAAGTGATTAAGGAACCTCCACAAGTAAAATTTCTTAAGGGAGAGGTACTTCACTCAATCAATCTTCAGACAGATGAGTTATACGAACATCATGCAAAGCACTTGGTATATGCTGAATATGCTCTCAGAAATCATGGATACTTGACTGAAGAAAAGGTAATAGCTGCAGATCACATTCGTTCCTATGCACAAACGAACATAAAAGATTACAAGAAATTTCAAGGTGAACTGAGAAAGAAGCTTGGAATTCCTTTAGTCTTACCTCAAGGATTGTCATTAAGAAGAGAACGTCTTGTTGATTCTGAACTACACATGAAACTTCAAGTCACAGATGAGCCAGAAGAAGGAGAATTCAGAAGGGAAGACAACTGAAGAAAAAGAATTGCTCTACATGTTATATCTTTAGAGCTTGGATAAATCTTGATAGGAATTTGTATCATATGATCAGTCTAGAGGATCATCTATCTTGTATTTATCTTTCATGTTTGAATCTGGCAAATGTTAAATATAAACCAGAACTTTTTTTCATATTTACTTAGTATTTAAAGTTTTATCTTTCATTTGGTTAAGTTGGATTAGTTGAGGTATCCTCTAGGAATTTGCTTGTTATTATCTAACAAACAAATAGGGGGAGATTGAAAGGCATATGACTCAGCCTATTTGTAGTTAGAGGATCCTAATCAACTTAAACCAAATTGTAATAAGTAAATATACATATGAACTGTCACAGGAATCTCAAGAAGTATTATCTGTCAGAAGAAAGAAGAAAAGTCAATCTACAGTTTTGATGTCATACACTGGAAGACGATTCAGTTATCTGATCAAGCCCAGTACAGCATTAAAGTAAATGGATTCATTTAAACAGTGACAGAGATTTTTTGAGTGATAGTTTGAAGATCAGTTACAGTACAAGAGAATTGAGAGAAGAAACAAACCACAACCTAAAGTCAAAAGTGAAGAAGCATCATTGAAGTTAGTCGTTCATGAACCAGACAGTACATCGAACGTCAACACAAATCAGTGGTAATTCTTTACTACCTTCAGTGGTTTGTAAGAATTAAATTAATTATTTATTGAATTAATTAAATTCATTTGTAATTGATATAAATCATTTAGTTGATTTATTTAAATGAATTAATTCTGAAAGAATTAATTTATTTATTTAAATTAATTATTGTATCAATTAAATATGAATTAGTTAATCATTAATTAATTAAATGGATCAATATGACTTAAAGAAAGAAAAATAGATTATGTCTTGGAGAAGAAATTTCGGTATGACTTAATTTTAAGTCTTACCGACAGAAGCTTTTCTGATTTAAGTCTTACCGATCTGATTTAAGTCCTACCGACCTCTGCCAGCTGTTATAAGTCTTACCGAACTTCTGTTAAGTCTTACCGACACATTTTATGTCTTAATGGAGGTTTGTGTAAGTCTTAATGAAGGAAAATCAAGTCTTGGAAGTAGTTTAAGTCATGCTGGAGCAGTTAAATATCCTACAGAACGCCAGCAAGACCTGTTACTGATATAAAAGAACAGAACAGACCAGATTAAGTCATAACGGAGAAAACACAGCAGAAACATTTCATCAAGACCAGAATTCTCTCTCTCAAGAACACCAAGAACACCAAAGCTTAAACAATTCCCAGAAATTCAAGTTTTTCATCTTTGTTATATTCTATCCGCTAGAACTTGTTTATTTGTGATTCTTGTACTACTAGCGAATTAAGTTTCCTAGTTCTTATCTTGATTATTATTAACTAAATTAGAAAAGTTCATGTCGAATTTTCTAATTAGTTATTAACATCTTGATAAGTTGTTATACTGATTTTGTAACACCACATCAAGTTAATATACAGTTATATTCAACTTGAAAAATTGTGTTAAATAATTCCGCACATAAATTTGTCTTTATCAAATTTAATTTAAAGGACAAATTTCGATAAAAAGGTAAAGATTGTATTCAACCCCCCCTTCTACAATCTTATCGGACCTAACACCGTGGCATATTCACATGAGAAATGCTAGATTCTCAAAAAAAAAATATTCCAAAACCTTTCCAAAACCTTAGTTGACAATATTTGATTGGATATGTATTTTAAAAATAAAAGGCTCTCCATGTTTTCATAAGAACTCCACTAATTAAAAGATGACATTTGACATTCAGGAACAATTCCGAGATTCCTAGCATCGGTCTATTCACATTAACCTCACATTTTTGGAACATTATTTTTTTAAAAATTTATCTAAGATCTAATTTAAGCATACCTAAAATTTTCAAAAACCAGAAAATGCTTGGAAAATTTTGAAGGAATTAGTTTCTGTAAACATACCTATTGGTAGTTTCTTTAAAGAAAATTATTAAAACTTTAATTTAAAGATGGTGAGAATATATTGCAAGTCATTTAGCACAATTTGTTCTTGTTTGGAGTTGTTTCGAACAGTGTTTCTGAAAAAGAAAAACATATATCCAACATATTTGGTTGGTGTTGAAGATTAGGGTAGTGTTAGGATCGCATCCACTATAGATCAACGTTAATCAAACACTATAACAAACACGAAAATAAAGAACACAACAATTTAACGTGGAAATCCCTCAAGGGAGGTTAAACCAAAAATTCACTAAATATGAATGTATTACAAGATTGGAGTCGCTCCCTCACTCAACACTCTTGAATACAATCACCTCACCTTGATTACAAAAGTCTCTTGTGTATCGCACACAACTCTCTAACTTTTGCAATACTCCAAAATTCCTACAAATATCTATATTTGTAGGCACCATAAATATTCTAATCCTATTCTATATCAAATCATATTTGTGACAATTACCATCTTTTCTTATCTTGGATAGAAATACTTCCACAATTATATTCCTACCAAAAATAAGAATTACCTCAATTATCACAAATTAGAATTCTGCTCATAATAGGATTCTTAACTTAATTAGGAATTCGGAGCGGACCCCAATATATCCTCCCTCAGCTCGAATTCCCTAATACCTCAACCGATTCCGAGAATCTTACCCTTTTCTCGGTCTTCATCATCGTTGCTTCCCCATCTAAACAATAGATGTTCTTCTTATTCATCACCCCTTATAGAATCAAGCTCTTTCCCTTATACACCTTGCAACTTCGCCCTCGTCCAACGAATCTGTACCCACGTGATGCCAACACATTCAAAGACAACACATTCTTTGATGCATCTGGTACGTATCCCATATTGAGAGCTTTCTTGATCGTACCATCATGGAGTTTAAGCCGAACAGTTCAAACTCCTTGAACCTTCATCTTCTCATCATTCCCCACAATGATATTACCAAGATTTTCATCAGTGCATAAAGTCTCAAAAATCGCTCGATCTCTACATATATGCATGGAAGCAGCAGAATCCATCACCCATTCTGATTTATTCTTCACCGAACTAGAAATAGTATCCTCACTCGCCATCAAAAACTCTCCATCCTCGATCACATGTGTAGAGTCTGCATCATCAACTTTGTTCTTTCCCTTCATCTGCTTAAAGGACTTTAAAGCATATTTAAAGCTTGGACAGAACATTCCCACATGACCTGTTTCACCACAATAATAGCACTCAACATGCTCATATCCTTCGTACTCGGCCGAGATTTACTTCTTCCTTGTAGGTCACTGCGATTGCGACTCCTCCCTCTTTCAGCACTTTGGACAGCTAAAAATGCCTCACCACTTTGAGAAACAGCATCCTTTGTCATCCTCTCATTATCTCTTAACGCCTTTAATACATCATCAAGCGTAAGAGTTGTCCTCCCTACTAACAGCGTCTGCTTAAAATACTTGAAAGAACTCGGCAACGATGACAGCAACAACAGAGCTTGTTCCTCGTCTTTCATCGGCTCATCAACATTAGCCAGATGACACATTAACTGATTAAAACAACTAATGTGATTATGGAGATTACCTTCCTCATCCAGTTTTAAAGAGTACAACTCCATCTTCAAATTAAGTCGGTTGGTCAACGACTTCGAAGCGTATATGCTTGCTAACTTGTCCCATATCTCTTTCAGTGTCGACTCCTTCAACACGTTATACTTCACCTCGGGTGCAAGTGCCAACCTGATTGTACTCGCCGCTCTCTTCTGGATTTTTGCCCAATCTGTATCGCTCATCTTTTCTGGCTTCTTCTCCTCTAAGGCATCATCAAGTCCTTGTTGAATTAACACATCCTTGAAGGTTAACTGCCACATAGTAAAATCCGTCTTCCCATCATACTTGGGTGCATCAATCCTTAGCGACTTTAGATCCTCCATCAAGCCAAGAAAATCAACTCAAGATCATCTAACAACGCGCAAAAAGTCTACTTCGTGATTGCCTTCTCTTTAACGCCAAATCTACTTCTCGAACCTAAGCTCTGATACCAGTTTGTTAGGATCGCATCCACTATAGATCAACGTTAATCAAACACAATAACAAATACGAAAATAAAAAACACAACAATTTAACGTGGAAACCCCTCAAGGGTGGGTAAAACCACAAATTGTAGAGTGGGTGTCAATCCAAGTCCCATATCGATAAGATAAAGAAGAATTATCTTGAATATAAGCAGCCAAAACAACTCCATTAGTATGAGGCCTTTTGGGAGGAGCCCAAAAATAAATCCGTGCGGGCGTGGCCACATCCCAGAACGGACAATATCATATTAATGTGGAGTTAATGGGTGTTACGCGGCCCAACAAGTGGTATCAGAGCCGATGGTTAAGAAGTTGATCCTGGGGTTGCGGGCTGCAAGTTGTGTGGTGTGGGAGGCTCTCCAGAACCGCGGTTGGAGATCTTGGACGGCTTGTGTCGAAAGTCTTTGTTAGGTCCAATATGTTTGTAGAAGGGGGGGTTGAATACAAACAGTACTGTTTAATCGAAATTTGTCCGGATAATTTAATTTATATTTTGACAAATTTGAGCGGAATTAAATGAAACAAAATTCAAGTTGAATATAAAATTATATTAACTTGAGGGGTTTGTTACAAATACAGTACAGAATTTATATCCAGTTAATAAAAACAAATTAGAAAATTCGACATGAATTTTTCTAGATTTGTTAATAAAAATCAAGATATAGATTAGGAGTAAAAACTCGCTAATAGTACAAGAGTATCAAGTAAACAAGTTCTATCGGATCAGATATTAAAAATAATATGAACTTGATTTTCTATGAATTTTTCTGCTCCTTGTATTTTGTTCTTGATGAGAGAGAAGAGAGTAATCTGCTTTGAATGTAATATTTCTATCTATTTTGTCTTGTGTCGATTCTGTCTTGATATATAATATTCACTGCCTCTTTATCTTCAAATATAAATGCCAAGACAATCGGCAATACAATCTATTCTTCCAAAACAACCATTTTTGTACTGCCAAGACAATAGGCAATACAATCGTCAAGACAATCAGGTTCTTCCAAGACAATCGGCAAGACAATCAAATTCTGAGATCTTTGTCTTGCTTTATCAAAAATTATCATTCTGTCTGAAGCTTTTTCTTTTTGATCATTATCAAGACAATCTGATTTGAATTGTCAAGACAATCGTCAAGACAATCAAATCAGATTTTTATTCTACTTTTTTAAAGCTGTTCAGAATTTATCATTACCAAGACAATCGGCAAGACAATCAGAGATTGTCTTGCTTTACTGATTTTCTTTTTCAAGACAATCAGTGATTGTCTTGTTTCTCCAAATCTCTTCTCCAAGACAATCGGCAAGACAATCAGGGATTGTCTTGCTAGTTCATTTTTCAGATTAAATTAAATTGATTAACAAATAATCATTTTAATTTATCCTTACTTAAATAATTAAATTAGATTTAATTAATCTAATAATTAATTTAATTAAAGAATTAATTCAGGATGAATTAATTAATTAATTAAATTGATCACTTGATTTAAATTAATTAAAGAAGAATAATTATATATATCCTTGGATTGTCTTAATTCTTTTCTGAATCACTGAAAGTAATAAAGGAATACCACTGAATATTTTGTTGACGTTCCATGCACGGTCTGGTTCATGAACGACTAACTTCAATGACTGTCCTTTAATATTTCACATTAAAATGTGATTCATTTTTCTTCTCATTTCTTTCTCCTTCTTGTATTTCACTGTATTCTGTCTGAACCTGTCACTCTAGAAATCTCTGTCTTTGAAATATATCCACTTCTTTGATGCTATACTGAGGCTTGATCAGCAATCTGAGCTTCTTCCAGTGTAAAACATCAAAACTATAGATTGACTTTAGGGTTTTTCTTCTGACAGATAGTACCTCCTGAGATTCCTGTGACAGTTAAAGTTATTTACTTATTACAATCTAAGCTTAAGTTGAGTTGAGTCCTCGAACTACAAATAGGCTGTGACATATGCCTTTCAATCTCCCCTTATTTGTTTGTTAGAAGATAACAAGCAAATACCTAGAGGATTACTCAACTAACTCAACTTAACTTAGTAAAAGATAAAACTTTAAATACAAAGTAAATAAAAGAAAGATTCTGGTTTATATTTAACATTGTCCAAATTCAAACATAAAAGATAAATACAAGATAGATGATCCTCTAGACTGATCATATAATACAATTTTCTATCTTGACCTATCTAAGCTCTAAAGATATCACATGTAGAGCTGATCTTCGCTTTGAAGTTTCTTCATCCCTTATCTCTCCAGGTTCAACTTCATCTTCGTGTTCTAGAAATCTTCTGATATTCTCTGTGTCAAATCTTTCTTGATCATCCAATGTTTTGATCAAATCCTTGTCAAGTACACGTTCATAATCTGACACAAGACCTTTAGGTTTCTTAGGCAAAATTCCAAGGTTGCCCCATAGCCGATTCCGAAGCATGTAATATTTCTTTTCAAAGCCAGTTAAAGCATATGATCGAATAATGTCAGCAACAAAGATACTTTCTTTATCTTCGAATCCTGTAGTCCTCAGCATATGTTCTAACCAGACTAGATGAGATGCAGTGTATAATTTCATCGACTTAGAATCAAGGAAGCAAGAATGTAGTGTATTACCCTTGAGAAACTTAACATGATGTGGAGTTTGAATAACTTGTGGACTATTCCTTTGAGCAAACTCTAAAAGTCTTTCATGAAGTAAAATATTCAGTTCAGAAAACCTTTTTACCTTTAGGGACATAATCCACAGTTCAATCAAGCTTCTCTGTTGAAAGATTTGAAGTGACACATAGAGAGAACCCATTGTACGAGAGTCAATCTGAATTATCAGTTGATCTGCACATCTGTCAAACCCAGCTACTATCCTCGAGATTTCCAGCATCAATGCATCCATATATTGCAAGTAATTTGGATTGGTCTCTTGAAACTGTTGAAGTAGTTGGAGAAAACGTTCATCATCATTAGCATTGTTTTGAATAGAATCAAAAATTTCTCTTGCTCTCTCCCACTTTGGACCAATCTTCAACTGAATATCTCTTTTTCTTTCTTGTACATTGATTGCATGTAGCTTTTGTTTCTCTGCATCTTCAGCTTGCTTCAGCTTCAGTCTTTTATCCACTAACTGTCTGGTCTTCTCAAGCTTAGCTTGTCTCATCTGACGATCAGCTTTCTCCTCTTGAAGTTCCTTCTCAAATTCAGGATCATCTTGCTAGTTTGAAAGATCTTCTTCAATATCATTTAATTGTTGTACCTCAAAATTACTATTCTTGAGATCGAAATCAAAATCGGATACATCCTGATCATGAGCAGCTTTTTCTTTTCCCTTGGTAGACTTCTCCTTATGCCTCCCTTGATCTCCTGACTTACTTCCTCCTGCTCCTCCAGACTTACCTGCTCCTCCATCTCCAGACTTCTCCCCCTTAGTTGAGGAATCCTATACAGACTTTCTTCGACTGTCAAGCCCTCTATCTTCATCATTATCCCCCTCATTATCATCATCATAGTCTTCAAAATATGCTCTTTGTTCTGGTGTGATATGATGAGTAGGTTTAACAATGTTGTATAGATGATCAAGTCCTTTAAACATGTAATCATACTTTTCTTCAAGCTTCGCAAAGGTTGTTCAATATGATTGAGCAGTTACATGCATTTCCACCTGAAGTTCATCCACCCTATTAGAGAGTCTGTCAATAGCATTTAGAATATCTGTTCTTTCTGTAGATGCCTGAGAGTTGGATTGTATCAATGTATTAATTATTGGAGTGAGTTTAGTCTTTATGTTGTGAACATCGTCACGAATAATCATGAGCTGATTGTTGACAGAGGTGGAAGAAGAAGACCGTTCATCCACTTGTGCTTTGAAAAATTGTTTTTCAGCCTCAGTTTCCATCAATTTCTTTTGCAGATCTTTTATTTGAGCCATAAGAGACAAAGTGTTTGTGTCAGTGTGTGCGCTCACCTGATGTTCACTCAAGGATATGTCACTCTCCTTTCGTGCATGTGTTTCACTCATATTTAAGGTGGTCCTCACATCACTCAACACTAGCTCCTTTCCTTGAGCTGTACCTGCAAAAGAAATCACCCTAGCCTCTTCTGGAGAGGTCAGTGGTGGTGCAATGGGAGTTCGCAATTCCCAATCCTCAGTCATCTTTATCAATTCATTTGGATTTGATAACTGAATTTCTTCAGTAATAGGATGACCAAGTTGCCCTTCACTTTCTCCAGATAAATCTGCGAGTGAAGAATCCCTTGAGAGAGCCAGGAATGTTCCTCCTGGGAGGGGAGATGATGACTCTATTATAACTGGCAGAGAGTCAAGATTTCCCTCTGAAGCCTGTGAAGGCTCTTCTACCGCAACAATGGTAGGCACTGTAACAATCCTATCGTGCACTCCTTGCTCAGTGTCCTTAACAACATCAGATTCTATGGTAATGTTTTCCCCCATTGTGAGTAATAAAGGTGTGCATGACTCTGTACAAGGTGCCATGGCCCTTTGGCGAATTTCAATAATTTCATCCTGTTGAGAGGATGAAATTAGTAACAGTTCATCGGCCATTTCAATGTCCAAGTCGTGTTGGGAGGAAATGGATGGGCTAACAGATGCCTCAAGTAGTAGGTTTCTTCTCTTCTTTGGTGGAGGCAGAGCTGTGGGATCACTCACATTATCACTTCTTCTATCAGCTCTTTTTGTCAACAACTTGCTTCTGGCTTTAGGTTTAGCGATTTGATTGGACACAGTGTTTGGCTCTAAGACCTGGGATAGAGGTTGTGGTTCTACAACCTCTTGGTCTGACCTATCAGCCACTTGGGCTCCAGAAACAGTTTGAGAGATAAAAGGCAATACCTGCTCCATTGATGCAGTAGCTGTACCTGAAGGAATGGATTGTTCCATTTGATGTTGAAGTTCAGGGACAGGTACATTTTGAGGTTCAGGTTCAGGTGCATTTACAAGTCGAGGAATGACACGTAGATTTATGAAGGTAGACAAATATGGTGTAACATACACTGGCACATTTATCAATTTTCTATGTGTTTCAAGGCTAGTGAATATTTTCTTGGTTTGCCTACCTGATACCATAGGGTTGTCATTCCTGAAGATTGTTTGTTGATCAACAGGAACAAGATGATTAAATATCAAAGTTAAGAATCTAGGATAATAACATAAAACTTTCTTACCCTCATCAAAATCCCTTCTGGCCTTAACAATTCTACCAATAATAGTATTCCAAAGTAGATTACCAATATTGATTCTACAGTTGTTAGCAACAGCATAACCAATAGTTTGTAACATAGAGGTGAGTAAATGAAAGTTACCTCTGGTTGTATTAGCAAATACCTTGGAGATCGTGTCGAAAAATGCATCCCATTGTTGAACCAAATTCCTTTTGCTCAGGTTGTTCATATCAATTACTCCACGATAATTAATATCACTGAAGAATTGATAGAGTTGTTCACTGGTTGGAAATGGATCAAAATTATCCACTGGGAGGCCCAATACAGTAGTAAGGGTTGATTCTGTCACTACGTGGTGTGTACCATCAAAATCAAAAGAGAATGAGGTCAAATCTTCAGACACCACAGCTTCTGTGCAAATCAATCTCAGTGGTCCTATTTTAATTGGGGCCTCGATCGAAATAGCAGTTCAGATAATTGAATCGTCATTTAAAAACCGTATCCAAGGCTTAAATCGATCATAGGGACAATCGTTCAGATTAAAATAGCCAACCAAATTATGCTTCATTATCTCAAAATTATCAGCCATTTTTTTAACACAAAAAACACACTTCAATTTTAGGAAAATTAAAACAATTCGAAAATTTTCAGAATTATTAATTAATTAAAATTAATTAAAAATTCGAATTAATTCAAAGTTGTCAGAAAAATCCCAAAAAATTATATGATGATCTCCTGATCACTGGGAGTCTCAATCTATTTTTAGATTTCAAAGAAAAAATCTAAAACTCTCAAAACACTGAAAACCCGATTGTAACTTTTGAAAAATTGATTTTCAAAATCTTAACAAAATTCGAAAATAATCGGTTCAATAGAAAGGAAATTGGACGATCTACTTGAATCCGTTCTTAGTTTTCAGTTTCGTTGAAGAAATTTGAGCAGAGTTTCAGTCCAAGAATCGTGTGTATCGTGTGTCTATATAAGTTCTCTGTGTCAATACACGAGAGAGGAAAGCTGTGAGTGTTGATTGTCTTGGCTGTTTCCCTTTTTTTTTTTGTTTAAGAATAGAATAACACTACAAGACAATCGGTTGATTGTCTTGCCGATTGTCTTGGTAGTATAACACTATCAAGACAATCGTCTATTTAACTGATTAAAAACAAACAGAAACACATTTTTTTATTATTATTATTATTTTTTATTATTTTTTAAAAACAGAATTGACACTCTAAGACAATCAAGTGATTGTCTTGCCGATTGTCTTGGTAGTTCAAAACTATCAAGACAATCGTTTGTCTTGAATAAAACAAAATAAAAACAAAACAAAAAATCTGAAAAATATTTTATTATTAACAAAATAACCTGCCAAGACAATCTGTGGATTGTCTTGGCGATTGTCTTGATATTATAATGACAAACAAGACAATTGATTAATCTGTTAATTTTATACTAATAAAATACAAATTAATGAGCAAACTTAATCCAATTAAAATACACTATTATTTATTATTAAAATTACTATAAATAAATATTTAGTAAACACATGGATTAATCTTTTTACGAAAACAAACATAAATAACAAAAGGACAAACACTACAAAACATTTAATAAAATATTAAATATATTTACAAAAACATTTATAACAAATTAATGAATCTAAATATTTTCTAATAAATAACTTTCTAATAGAAAATTATTTAAGGAGAGAATATGATTCATTAAAATATCACAAATATTTCAAAACACAAGAAGTAATAAAGAAGTTATTATAAACATGTTGACAAAGATTTTTAGCAATTACAAGCAATAAAAAGTTGATAAAATAATTATGCAAGTGATTAAAATTTAAAAATAATAACAAAATCACTTGCAAATTATTAAAGAATAAACCTCAGATATTAACCAGCTTAATTACTAGGACTGTTTAACATACCCAATTCACCAACAATTTTGGTGAATGTGGATTCGTCAAAAGACTTAGTAAAAATATCTGTTGTTTGTTCTTCTGTGGGTACAAATAACAATTCCACTGTACCATCCATGACATGTTCTCTTATAAAATGATGCCTGATGTCTATGTGCTTGGTCCTCGAATGCTGCACAGGATTGTTGGAGATTGCTATGGCACTTGTATTATCACACAAAATTGGAATTTTTATTAATACAAAACCATAGTCTTTCAACTGATTCCTAATCCACAAGATTTGAGCACAACAGCTTCCAGCAGCTATGTATTCAGCTTCAGCTGTTGAGTTGGAAACTGTTTGTTGTTTCTTGCTGTACCAGGAAACTAGCCTGCCACCTAGGAATTGACAACCCCCAGAGGTGCTTTTTCTATCTACAACACTTCCTGCATAATCTGAATCAGTGTATCCAACAAGATTAAAACCAGATTCTTTAGGGTACCAGATACCTAGATTAGGTGTACCCTTAAGATATCTTAAGATTCGTTTTACAGCAATGAGATGAACATCTCTAGGATCTGCTTGGAACCTTACACACAAGCATGTAGCATACATAATATCTGGTCTACTTGCAGTAAGGTAAAGTAATGAGCCTATCATACCTCTGTAACTTGTGACATCTACCTTGGCAGAATTTTCACAAGCTCCAAACTTGACAGCTGTAGATGATGGTGTCTTAGCTGAAGATGAGTCCTCCATTTGATATTTCTTGAGGAGCTCTTTGATATACTTGGATTGACATATAAATATTCCATCTGTCCTTTGACTTATTTGCAATCCAAGAAAGAATTTCAGTTCTCCCATCATGCTCATTTCAAATTTACCCTGCATTAACTTAGCAAATTTCTTGCACAAAAGATCATTAGTAGACCCAAATATTATATCGTCCACATAGACTTGGACTAATATTGTATCATTTTTATGTTTCTTAGTAAAGAGAGTTTTGTCTATGACACCTCTAACAAAGCCATTTTCAAGTAAAAATTCAGAAAGGGTGTCATACCATTTTCTTGGTGCTTACTTGAGACCATAGATAGCCTTGAAAAGGAAGTAGACATAGTCCAACAGATCTGGATCTTCAAAGCCAGGGGGCTGTTCTACATAGACCTCTTCATCCAGCTTACCATTTAGAAAAGCACTCTTTACATCCATTTGATAAACATTAAAGTTTGAGAATGCTGCGAATGCCAAGAATAATCTAATGGCCTCAAGTCTTGGCACTGGAGCATAGGTTTCATCATAGTCAATGCCTTCAGCTTGTGAATAACCCTTTGCTACCAGTCTTGCTTTATTCCTTGTGACTGTGCCATCTTCATCAAGTTTGTTTCTGAATACCCATCTAGTGCCAACCACTGTTCTATTTGAAGGTCTGGGTACCAGCTTCCATACTTCTTGTTGTTTGAATTGATTGAGTTCATCTTGCATAGCAATCACCCAATCAGGATCAGAAAGAGCTTCTTCAGTTTTCTTAGGTTCCATTTCAAATAGAAACCCTGAATAATTGCATTGATTCTGATAAGCTCTTCTAGTCTTTACTCCAACATCTGGATCACCAATAATTAACTCAAAAGGATGAGTTCTATTCCAAACAGTTTGTCTGGGTAGATTAACTCTTGATGATTCCCCTTGATTTAAATTGTGTTGTTGAGTATGACTTGTTGATCCTTCACTAACTCCCCCTGAGTTGTTGCTAGGATGATTAGATGAGTATTCAGAAGCATGAGTGGTGTTTTCAATATTATCATTATTATCACCACCATTATTCTGATTGAACTCATCATTGACATTGTTGTCATTAGCATCAGCAAAAACATCAGGTGGACTATCATCATCTGAATCTAGATCTTTCATATCTTCAAAAGATAGCTTTTCAGATGAATCTTCAGTTTGGATACTAGGGAGTTTAGTGTCATCAAATGTTACATTGACACTTTCCATCATCTTCTGATGTTCAATCAAATACACCTTATAAGCTCTTCTTTCATAACCAACAAAAATTGCTTCATGTGCTTTGGCTTCAAATTTTCCACCTTGATCGTCTCCTTCTTTAAGTACAAAGCATTTTGCTCCAAATACATGAAAGTATTTGAGTGTTGGTTTCTTTTCATTCAAGGCTTCATAGGATGTCTTCATCAAGTCTTTGTTGACAAGAGTTCGATTCTGAGTATAGCAAGCAGTGTTGACAGCTTCAGCCCAAAAATATAATGGAAGCCTTGATTCGTTTAACATAGTACGTGCAACTTCAATCAAGGTTCTATTCTTTCTTTCAACTACCCCATTTTGCTGAGGAGTTCTTGGAGCTGAGAATTGTCTGGTTATTCCTTTTTCAGTACAAAAGTCATTTAGAACTGCATTCTTGAATTCAGTTCCATTGTCTGACCTTATAGCCCTCACTGGATACTTGGAATCCAACTCAATTAACTTGATGTGATCAATCACCAGTTGTGGAGTCTCATCTTTAGAATTCAGGAACAAAACCCATGTGTACTTTGAAAAATCATCAACAATCACAAGAGCATATCTTTTCTTTGACATAGACATCACATTCACTGGACCAAATAGATCCATGTGAAGTAACTGTAAAGGATCAGTTATCGAAGATATATCAGTGCTTTTGTGAGTTGCCCTTTTTAGTTTGCCTTTTTGACAGGCATCACATAGTCCTTCTTGTGTGCATTCCATAGGGGGTAAACCTTTCACCATTTCCTTCTTAACCAAATAATTCATTGTTTAGAAATTCAGGTGAGAAAGTTTTATGTGCCATAGCCAGCTTTCATCTGTGGATGCTTTAGAATAGAAGCAATTGATTTCTTGAGTGCTTCTAGTGTTCATGTTGGATACATACAAGTTTCCTTTTCTGACTCCCGTCAGAGATGGTTGTTCATTTCTTTTGTGTGAAATCAGACAATTCATTTTGTTAAAGTGGACTTCAAATCCCTTGTCACAGAATTGACTGATGCTGAGCAAATTATGCTCAAGTCCTTTTACAAAGGACACTTCTTCAATGATAACATTTCCAGCTTCAAGTCTGCCATATCCATCAGTTCTACCTTTGCTGTTATCTCCAAAGGTAACTACTGGGCCGACCTTCTCCACCACATTTGTCAGCAGGGTTCTGTCTCCAGTCATATGCCTTGAACATCCTGTTGAGTATTGGATACGGTAAAAGAATACAGAGGGGGGGTGAATGGATTCTTGAACTTTTCTTTGTTCTTGAATCTTTGCAGCAAGATATGTGTTGAATGTGTGAGATATGTAAGTACAGATAACAAAGACAAACACAACACAATATCACTTTAATCTAATATTTTATTAGATAAAGATTTTGCTACAATCTGTGAATACAAATGGTAGTATTCTCAGCTTCGTTTTTCTTAGAGAGATATTTCTTGAGATGTATATTGAAAAACTTCTTCTCTTCTTTTGCTAAGGAAGTGAGGCTGTATCCTTATAGACATGGATACACCTACTTACTACAAATAAGGTTGGTAAACAAAATACTTTCCAGTCTGTCTATCTTATTTGAGTAAGAGTCCAAAAGGTTACAGATTTGACTTTGCAAAGCCTGTTCAGATCCACTTCTTTAGCTCCTTGTCCCTTTGTCTTATCTCTCCAAGCTTCTTTGTAGGCTTTCCAATCTGCTTTATAGTACATAGTCAAATAAAGCATCTTGGCTTGTTGCAGGTTTCTGACTTGTACAATTCTTCAGTATTTTGTCTCCAAGAATGTATTCGAGAAGTGGTTAAGTGATAGATTCGAGAACTCGAATTGACTTAATCGATAACTCTGAGTTCTCAAATAGTGTTATATTGACATATCGAATCACTTCTCGAATAGCTCTTTTCTCTGGGACTCCTTGAGATATCGAATAGACCTTCTTGACATATCGAATCCCTGAGATGTCGAATAGCTTCCTTAGTCCTTGAGATATCGAATAGATCATTGACTTGTTGACTCTTAGAGAACTCGAATGATGCTTTGACTTGTTGACTCCATGAGTTCTCGAATAGAGTAATAGACATATCGAATCTCTGAGATATCGAATGAGATATCGAACAGTGTATTCAGAGATATCGAATAGTGTCTTCTGAGATATCGAATCTCTTACTTCTCGAATGCTAGACTTCTCGAATAGACAAATGTACTTCGCGAATTGGTACTTAGGCAAATTCTTCTTTTCTTCAAATCCCAACTGTGATTATTTGGCAGTCTTTATCTCCTTGCTTGAGGCATGAACCTTGGAACTTCTTTCAAGCATTATTCCTGACTTTATAGTTACAGTAACACAACTGGAATTTGATGCCTATTACAAGTACAGAACAAATAGAAACTCTACAACTAGAGGTTCCCTCAGTTAAGAGGTCATGTAGGTAATGCATAGCATTACACATACTTAGGCTTGTTATTAGATGTATTCAGGCATGCCTCTGTGACTAACAATCTCCCCCAAATTGTGAGTAAGACCCTTAGTCACAATTTCATGTCTGATAACAAGCCTAACATACATAAAGATAAAACTTGACAGTACATGTATGAATTTTGATCAGCAATGTGAATAGAACTACAGGGTGAGTAATCTTACAGCCTATAATGAGGTACTAGCCATTGTCATTAGTTTCCCTTTCCATAGCTTTGGCTTGCAAATCATCATATGCTTTCTGTCTTCTTTCTTTCTCCTTCCTTGTATGCTCATCCATAGCTTTTAATATTTCTGTCATAGCATCCAGTTCCTCAAGCAAAATTGAGTCTTTGAAATCTTCAAGTACTGGTTTCAGAATGTTTACAGGATAGTGGTTGAGTAGATTCATTCTGATGTGGATCTGATTCCCATTTCTCCTCCTATACTTCACCACATAGGGTTTAAACTGAACTCTACACAATCCCTTTGCCCTTAGCTTTTCTGATTCAATCTCCAGTCTCTCAATTTCTTTCTCCCTTGCTAGCCATTTCTCAAGACACTCTTTTCTGATTTTCTCCTTATGATCTCTCTTCATCTTCACAAAATCAATTAGCTCCAGCTTCCATACTCTTTCCACTTTATCTTCTGAGCTCAACAATGCAATGATTCTTTCTATGTCATGTAGTTTGCCCCAGTGTTGACATCCTCCTTGTTTGAATTTCTCCTCCCTTCCATCAGTATATTTGATCTCAAGGCAGTTATCAACAATGGCAACATGATAGATTCTTTGAGCTTGTAAGAATTGCAGTTGGACTTCATCAAAATCTTCATCTAGTGGTTGGAGTTTTAAGCCTGGATAGATTGTCAGAGTCCTTGACTTGGATAGCTTTGGTTTCCTTGCAGCTTGTTTGAATTTGATCCTTTTGACATGGTTGCCTGGCAGTAGCATGTGACCTTTGTTTGTGGACCACTGTAGTATTCCATTAGCAGTATGCTTTTTGAAATGTACAGATGGTCTCTTGACTTGAATCTTCTTCTCTTCTTTAGGTGGTAACACAGTTGCAGAAGCCATAGGATTAGATTTTGGTAGGTCATTACTAACAGCATTCACCCTAGACTTAGAGCCTTGTGTTGTGGTGAGATTACTGCTAGCAATGCCTAAGGCTTGCTGTTTTCCATTCCTCCTCTCATAGACTTTGCCTTGGTCATCATCCTTCTTCTCCTTACTGTCTTTCTTCTTCTTCTTATCCTCATCCCCCTTATCACTCCTGTGATGACTTCTCCTTCCATCACTCTTGTCTTCATCTTCATCATCCTTATTCCTCCTTGGCTTGGCCATTTCTGGAATTACACCAGTTGCAATGAATGATCTGAGAATGTGCAGTGCCTCTATCTCTTCAGCAGTACTTGTCCCCTTTTTCTTTTGTAGTAGATCAATGATGGCAATAATGAGTATGTGATTTCGAGAAGTGAGATCATTGGGAATGACCAATTGTTTAATCTCTTCAATTCTGGTGCCAGACTGATAGATGATGGTCCATGGCTTCTTAATCACTTCTGGCAGCCTTGAAGGTTGGCCATTCCTCAAGTCATCATACAGACTATTATTGTTTTCATTTACATTCCTCTTCTCTATGAGCTCTATTAGTGCATCTATCTCTGAATGTTTCAAGGCATGTAGAGTTTTGTAGGTTAGATGCCAGATTCTGGATTTTGCTACCATCATTACTTCCTTGAGCCATGAGCTATTAACTTTTCTAGGTACCACAGTGAAGTAATCGATCAGATCCTTCAAGCCCCTTAGATACAATTGAGTGTCACCAGCCTGTTCTCTTGAGACTTTCAGAAACTCCAAGAATGCATCATCATGATAAACATTTGAGTTTGCAATTTCTTGTAACTTGGCCTCAGTGACCACCTTCACTTCTACAGGCTTGGCACTTTTAGATATGGAGAGTGGAGGTTTATCAGATGGCATACTCCCTGCAACCACTGTGGTTGTGATAGTTTGCTTTTGACCACTGGGAGTAGTGATGTGCACAGTTGGTAGAGTGACAACTGGAAGAGAAGTAGGAGGCTCATCAATTTTGTCTTTTTCTTTGCCAGGCACATGAATTAGAGATTTTGAAGTTCTTTGATGAGCACCTTCAGTGATTTTGATGCCCTTTACTGGAGCACCTTCAGTGATTTTGATGCCCTTTACTAGTGGTTTCTCCCCCTTTGTATTTGAGTTTCTTGATGTCCTCTTCTCCCCCTTAGGCTTGTTGTCAGGCATAGAGGCTGTAGTGTTGACCTTTGGAGTTGAAGATTCTTCAGGTAGAGGGAGACCCATGTGCTTCATCATTGCAGACAACATTGATTGTTGATGCAGAAGAACATCAGCTGTGGTGGTGGCTTGAGTGTTCAACTGCTCAGTTAGAGTTTGTACCTTGTCTGTAAGATGAGCATTGGACTGAGTGAGAGTAGCTACCTCCTTTTCAAGTGCATCTACCTTACTGAATAATGCAGTAGATTTGAAACCAGACAGGGATTGTTCTTTAAGTCTCTGCACTTCAAATCTAGAAAGCTCATGCACAGGAACCTCAGTTACCAGCTTGTCTCCATATTGATTTGCAAAGAGTGTCCTAAGCATGGCATTAGCATCTGTAGTCTGATCAGATAGAATTTGAAATTTGCTTCCTAGACCTGTGACTGATCTTTAAGGAGAGCTAGACTATTATCCATCTTGGTGCAGGTGGTGTTGCAGTGTCTAATGTCTTTGACCACACTGTCTAGTTGAGGAAATTTGGCATCAAAGGCCCTCTTGATCTCTTCTACTGAAGTGGCTGTCTTGTCACTCACCTTGTTGACTTCAGTTTTGACTCCCTTGCCAAGATAGTGTGCAGCCTTGAGGAAACCCTTGTAAGAATCATTGACAGCTTCAAACACTTCACTAGGGGACAGGGATTTTGCATTTGACCCCAGTGAAGTGATGTATTCCTCTCTAAGATATTGAAGTGCTTCACTGAGAGTTACATCATACTTTCCTTGCATCCAGGCATCTACATTTCCATCTTTCTCAGCATCATCAATAATCTTGGCCTTCTGCATCTCCACATCATCCCTATGGCATAGTAGGATGGCTTCATAATCTGGATTTGAGATGTTGGAGGTGACAAGGTTCTGGGCTATTTTGACAAACTCAGGAATCTGATCCACAACATAGCTTTGGAGAGCGTCAATGGACATTTGTGGTGGAACAGACCCTGACCCTGAAGCACTGTCATGTTGCACAGGCTTCAGCCATTGAGACAAAAAGTGAGAGCTAGAGCTAGGCAAGCTAGACTCCTCAGTTACAGATGCAACTTTTGTAACCGGATGAAAAGACTCTGCTACTACTGTCTCCACAGAAGTGGGATGAGTTACAACAGTAGTTGACACAGGCACAGAGTCTCTAGTTAAAACTAGTGAATCCTCTGTGTTTGTGATGGTGTCATTAGGAGATGCCCCAGCATGCAGTCCCTGACCATCTAAATGTGGTACCTGGGTGGTGAGCAAGGTGTCATGAACCAAGTCACTTGAATCCATTGGCTCATCAAGAGAAAAGAATTCTTGATGATCAATGCCTTGCTCCTCAATTGCTTGAGTTGCAGGCTCCAAAGAAATATGAGTGGTAGATTCTGGAAGAGAAGTGTGTTGTAGATTAGATTTTGGCAACTCCCCCTGAGAGATAGAGGGAGTTTCAATTGTGATGTGCTCTCCACTCAGTGTTGTGCCAGCCTTATCACTCCCATGTGCTGACTCTGTACAAGTAGGTGCATTGGGGAGAATGCTTGATTCTATAGATGCACCCTGTTGAGAGGATACACCTAGTGAGCTGTTTGCCCCTGATTTTACAACTTCATCCATTTGGGTGACTGAAGAGGTGGTTTTAGACTTCTTCTTCTTCTTTGGCCTTAGTAAGGGTGACTCAGGTTCCTCACTTGCTATGCCTAATTCTACAGCCAAGGCTGCTTCAGTTAAGATTTTTAGAGGTTCATAAGCAACCTGTTTTCTCTTCTTTTTGCTAACATCACCCTTTTGAGAGGATGATGCAGTTGTCTCTGTGTTTGGTAAAGTGTTTGGCTGAGAGGGTTGGTTAGCAGGCCCTGGGTTAGCATTTTGCTCTACTTGCTTGGGCCTAGCTAACTCAGATTTTGAGGCACATATTGGCATGTTGTGGGGGTAAGTCCTAAATAAACTCTCCATAAGGGGAGTTATTTTGAGCTTTACATCCACATCATTCCTAGTCTCCAAGCTACAAAAAATGAGTTTGGTCATGGATTTCGGATAGCCTATTCTATTTTTGTCTAACCCAGGCAATTCAATCAATTTAACATCTATGAAATTAAGTACAGATTGAATAAAGCGAGGGAAGAAAATTTCATTACCTCTCTTGGCTGAGTTCTTACCAAGTCTCCCATATAATTCTTGCATTATGATCAAACCAACATCAATCTTTCTCCCATATGCTAGAGCATATCCTATTTGTTGAACAAGTGTGCTGATTTGATCAAAGCTGGACTTCCTTGCTGTGAAGACTTGAAGAAGAGTGCCAAAGACATAGCTCCATTCCTTCCTCAAGTACTTCCTATTCAAATTTCCAAGCTTGATTTTATCTGAGTAGTTGATAAAATCAAAGAAATCTTCCAATTCCTGATCCGTTGCTTGACTGTCATACATTCCTTGTTGTAACCCCAGTGCTTGATTCATATTTTCAGTAGTGATGGTGATTTCCTTGTTCTGAATCTTGCAATAGATTACGTATAAAGTTATTGCATTCTCTAGGGCCACGACCTCCACAGTAGCAGATCTCCAAAACTGTTCTAGTAGATCTAGATACAGAGTTGGGTTAGCTGAGAGTGCATCCTTGATGTATGATTCAGCCATCCATCGAACAAAGCACTTAAAGTTTGCATTGGGTGCTTCAACATCGTTGGTTATTGCTATGAAATTGGTGTGTTTAGGAATTGTGAGTTGGGTATTTGCCATTGTTACACAGAGAGATGAGAAGAGAATGAAGGTTGAAGAAGAAATTTAGCTTTTGACGTTAGGGTTTACAGAGGTTTTGGAACTTTAGCTGCCTGAGAAATCGAATGGAATGATTTGAACAGTTGTGGAATTGTATATATGTGAGTGACTTGAGTTGTCGATTAGATATATGTTTTGTATCGACAATTCAGTCATTCCAGAAGTATAAAACAACTATTCGATAAGTCAAGAAAGGCTTATTCGATATCTCAAGCAGTTTGTAACTCACAGCTGGCAGTTATTTAACTCAGGAAATAATTCTAAGCTAAATAAAATATGTTTTTATGAGCGAAATGAAATTTTGAATATAAATCCAAAAAGCGATTAAGTGTCAGCGAGAAATCAGCATTTTCAAATGATTCGATAACTCAAATACAGTATTCGAGAACTCCATCATTAGAGAACTAAAATACTCTATTCGAGAACTCAAAGTGTGCTAATCGATTTCTCAAAAGACACTATTCGAGAACTCAGGAGGGTTCTTGATAGGCCTATTCGAGAACTCGAGCCATGACAAAACAATGAACCATTCGAGAAGTCTGACTTATCGAACTATACTTTTCACTCATAAAATTCAATTTTCACTATCTTTTAAAATTTACCAGAAATATTCATTGAAGAATATTCTACTAAATTAAATAGTGATTTTCTCAAAATTTCACAGAAATTTCAAGCTAAAGATGTATGATTTTCAACATACGCAGCATTGTGGAATATTTATAAATCATAATCCAGCCATTACTTACTTTAGAAATATTGAGCATTTGATAAAGTAAGTATTTACTGCTGCAACAATCTAGTTGATATATTCACTCAGCCAGAATTTGAAGAATTCAGCATTCCAATCTCACTAACCAACCTTGTGAAGGTGGCTTCATCTAATGGCTTAGTGAATATGTCAGCTAGTTGTTTCTCTGTGGGAATATAATGTAACTCAATGGTTCCATTAGTTGCATGCTCCCTTATGAAGTGATATCTGATGTCAATGTGCTTTGTCCTAGAATGATTGACAGGATTGGAAACTATAGAGATTGCACTTGTGTTGTCACACATGATTGGAATTCTTTCCAACACAAGTCCATAATCTCTAAGTTGGTTTCTGATCCAAAGCACTTGAGCACAGCAACTTCCAGCAGCTATGTACTCAGCTTCAGCTGTGGAGGTTGACACAGATTGTTGTTTCTTGCTGTACCAAGAGACTAACCTTTTGTAAGAACCCCAAATTTTGGATATAATTAAAACTTTTTATTAAGTAATGATAAAATGAGGAACAATGATTCCGACAACAAGGTCACCAGCTCTAATGAATGGTGGTTTCAAAGAACAATGATTGTAATGAATGGATATTGCTTTGGACAATGATCCTGATGCATTGGTATATTGTCAGAATAGAGTAATTCGATGGTTGAGGACCTAGATAAGAATAATCTACCATCCAGGAACGAGCTAATGGATCCTTGAAGGGAAATGAGTACGTGCATAGTGTTTCCCATACGTGCATAGTGTTTCCAGTACGTCCATAGTGTTTCCCGTACGTGCATAGTATTTCCCGTACGTGCATAGTATTTCCCGTACGTGCATAGTGTTTCCTGTACGTGCATAGTAATTTGGTGGATGAATAGTGATTTTGTAAGTTGGAAAACTTTTCACGCCACCCTATGTACGGGACGTGATATGGATGTTTCGAAGTCATATTAGTAATGCGCAGAGGAAATAAGTGAATGCAGAGACGATGGGAATTCAGAAATTCCAAATTCTTTTTCGGTATAATATTTGACCGGACAGTGGATTAAGTATTATTATAATCCAAGAATTGAGATATTAACTTTGAGGATTTGATATTTTGGGATGTTATTATATTTGATTTAAGAATGAAGGTAGGAAACCACTAAGGCAGTGAAACAAGCGTTCTGGAAACCGCTAAAACGTTATAACGAGATTAATCAATAAAGCGAACGAATCCTAGATTACGGATTAAGTTCGTATCGAGATTAAACATCCTACATGGTCATCAGGAGGATTATATTAAGGATTGGGGAAGGTATTATGAATATCGAGAAATTTCCCGGTAAACCCTAGAGGTGAAACTACTTAGTTATTCGTCCGAACGATCAATCGAAACGAGCAATAACCGGACAAAAGAAACAAGCAGTGGAAGCAAGAGTCATGCATAAGCCACTAGAAAATATCTAGCAAACCAAGTGATGACTCATGCAACTAGCATACTTAGAGATGAAACTAGTACTTAGCAAAAACTAACTACTAGTTAGCATGAAATCAATCAATGATCAACACTTGTCCTTACAAAATACATCATCCAATGCATCATCACTTTAATAAAGTAGCTTGGATGAGATATTACCAAATACAAATCACTTTATGCATTATTTCAAGCCAACCAAGCAAGAACAACCAAAACACTCTCCATTTTTTTCATTCGGCCCTTTTTAATTCCAAAATCAAAAAACTACTTCCAACCATTGTTTAATCTTCAAATTTTTAAGGTGAGGTCTATATTTCATAAAACTAATCTCCTAGAAATTTCAAGTCCAAACTCCTTTGTTTCCATTTTCAAAAAAATAAGAAAGTGGAGGATGAATAGTAACATCAAGAACAAAATTCTTGGTTTTCTTGATTTTTGGATGATCTAAGCTTGGTTAAGGATGTTCATGGACTATACAAGGCTTAGCAATGTCTTAATATACTCCAAGGAAGGTATAAACTTCAAAAACCCTAGTCTTTGATTTGAGTTTTAATGGAGTTTTGGATAAGTTTTGGTGATAATGTTGTTATAAGCATGTTTACATGATTATGTAGTTAGTTTGTTTGATTTAAGAGATGTGATGAATATGATGATATAATATGATGTTCCTGGACTTATGAGATTAGTATTATGAATGTAAGATGATTGGTATGCCCGGTGTGGCTTGGGTTGTTGATTACGATTTATGGAACGTCCGATTTATAGCCGTCGTAATGCCCGATTTTTGTTAACCTTAAGAAATCGTGTTTGACAGTAGCCATAAATCACTGTCCAGTATCATGTTCTACCATGGCAAGATAGATCATGTTATAAGCTTCGTTTTGATATAAAGATCATGTGAAACGGACTTACGGTTTAGGAATTATGGCCGATTCACTAAAAGACGTTCGAAACCGTAAGTACGAGTTCGTTATTAAAATTGAACCCACGTAAAATACGTAAGTCAGTGGAGAATCTTGGTAATTAAATACTAGAGGTAAAAAGGAAGGTGTGAGAGAAAACCTCATGTGAAACGGATCGTTTTCCGATTTTATAAAAATGTTCGAATCAAAGTTAATCGCAAACGAACCCCTAAAAACCCGCTTGATTATAACTTCGGTAAAACACTTAGAAAACGGGCGATAAAACTCGGAGCATAATATTGATTTGTAACGATCGACTTTAGAACTTGTATGACTTAAGTATCTCCCAAGTGTAAGTACAATGACATGTCGTATTAACGAACGAATGTCAGGTCGGATCGATGATAAAAGGAATCCACTAAAAGGGGTATAACGAGATAACTCGATAACGTGTTTCGATTTAAGTATAACTTAACTTTTAAGATGTTAAGTGATTAATCCCGAATGCCTTGGCTATTTATAGATCACCAAGCTGACCCGGGACCCACTACCACTACCCATTACCGTACTCGACTACCAGGCAAGTTCAATTCCCTTCTTTTAGGCTGTTGTTGTGATTGAATATATATATATATGTTTTCTGTTGTACATATGCCATAGCATGCATGCCTACTTTCAAGTTATATCATTATGCTTGTTCCCTGATTGTTTATTGGCTTATAAATTTGACAGCTAACGTATCAATTATAAGCCGGTTATTGTAAGACCCTCAGAGAAGGGTGTATATATCTTATTCATCAACTATAGACCGAGAGTCAATATTTCTTGATATATCAAGGTTACCTCGAAGGAAAATATTTAAGTAAATATTTTCCCTTATTCGGGCGACGAATATTATTTGAATATTCGTTCGAGATTATTTATTTAACGATCCTTACTTCAAATAATTATTTGAACGTAACCATTCGACGAATAATATTTCTCAATATTCATTCAGAGTCGAATTGATTATCGATTATTATTTCGAATATTCTTCTAAAGACGAGACTACTAAATGAATATTATTTGGATATTCATTTAGAATATTATTTTATTAAATAAATATTACTTTTGAAAATTCATTTAAGATATTAATTACTTGATGAATATTATTTTAAATATTCATCTGAAGCCTGATTTATTTATCGAATATTATCTTCAATATTCCTTTAGGGCTTGGATTACTAAATGAATATTACTTGATATTCATTAAATGAATATTACTTTTTGAATATTCATTTAAATTCCTAATTAATTATGAATATTATCTTAAGTATTCCTTTCAGGCCCTATTAATTAATGAATATTATTTTGAATATTCATTTAAATATTTATTTATTCAATAAATATTCTCCTGATGTTTCACCAGGGATTATTTTAAGAAATACCCTGATTAAAGATATCCTTTAATATTCTTAAATATTCTTTAAATATTTTTAATTCAATAAATATTCTCTGAATATTTATTTCATACTTAGAATAACCTCAATAAGGTTTATCTTCTTCGATTATTATAGAAAATACCCCGGAGTCATATTATTATTAATCTTATATCAAGAAAGGTTCTCAGACATCATTCTTCTTTGAGTCTACCTCTCTAATAATAAGGGAACCTTACTTGGAAAATGTTATTTATCTTGTCGACTTCCCGGTCATAGAGTATTCTCTTCACTCGCAACTCGGGTGCTGTTGACTTATTAAGTCGTTGTTTACCTTCTTATCTTTCGAGGGGTAAGGTTGTTGGAACAAGTTGATATTCGATACCAAGCCACAGCTTGGAAGTTATTGGTGAATTTTCCTTTCCAACTAGATACGACTACCTTGTAGAGTCTTATCAACAAGTATTATACTTGGGGAAAGGGGGACGAACGGTACATTCAGAATCATGAATTCTATTTGAACTAGGAGTCGTGTAAGAGGCCGAGTAGCGCCGGTCCATCCCCTTTTGGCCCAACCGTTGGCCGGGGAGAGCTAGTAAGGCGGTAGACAAGTAAAGCCGTCAGTTCTTCCTTCTACCGGTAGTAAATCTAATTTGAGCTGTACGATCTCGACTGATCATCAAGATTGGAACAGCGGGCGCGGTGAATACTCCCTCATTGGTTCATCATCCAAACTTATTTATTTCCTGCAACATGATTACTGTTGGCAGAGCTGGAAAAGTGTTCATAACTGGAATTGCAATCTTTTCATGCAAGTTCCTCTTTTTAATGACAATGACAATATCACGCTTACTTTTGATGTAGCAGATATTTCTACAAACAAATACTTTAAGTTACCTTGTAACTTCATCGTTCATATTATACTGGCATCATTTCCGTAAATGCATGGCATATGGTTTGAAAGATACTTTTGAACTGTTATATATTATCGTTCAGTTATATATTATTGTTGGTGGGCTATTGCTCACCCTTGCTTTATTATTATATCACAACAACAGCTAGACCAGATGACTCGCACAAGGCGCACTCGAGGCGGGCGAGGACGATGAGACTACCAGAGCTGAAGAAGAAGCTATTGGTAGGATATATTTATTCTTTCAGTACCAAGAATATGGTCTAGTATGACTTATGTAAATGGATGGCAAAGAGTATGTATTTATATTGAAATTCTTTTGGATTGTAAGAACTCATAATGTGATTAATAAAAATTTGATTGTTACTCTGATTTCATCTCTGGGACTATAACTGGTGTGTTTTATATTGTTGTGTTGGGTAATAGAGACGTAATTTATTTTATGTTAAGGAAAGTTCAATTGTTGTGGACAGAATTGGAAACCGTAACCACCGGATCCCGGACCCCGGATCTGGGGGTGTTATAGAAGTGGTATCAGAGCGTACGTTATAAACCCCAGAGATGAGGTGACGTTAAAACAATAAATTCAATAAGATAATAAGAACTCTTGCCAAGTTCATAGTCGGACTACTTAATGTAGTGATGACATATAAAACCCTTATGGGAACTCGTAAGTATCATGATAGTAACTTAGCTCGATATCGTATCGACGAGTAAGGCGACAGACCTTGAGGCATACGAGCAGCAACGCGATGATGCTTTATATGCTGAAGATCAGCGGGTAATTCGATGGAGTACCCTACTGGAGACCCGGAAGAGGTTCCAGCAGATAAGGAAAATCCTGTTAGGATAAGGAGTAGAGTCCCTAGGAATAGTTGAGAATGAGGCAGTAAGTGCCATATCATTTGATAAATGAATCAGTATGAATATTGTCAGTAATAATTCGCCACGAGAAGGCAGATGTCATAGGTTACAATTTACGAAACCAAAGTGAGGTTAATGAGGTGGTTTTATTCAGGGAAATGTTCATGAATGAATCAGTAGAAAGTAAAGACATTGGGAAGTGACAGCATGATTGGGTAAAGTTATATAAAGAAGTAGTAAGCAAGACAATGATCTCAGAACCTACCGGAAGATAAGACCAGTGAGTCAAGATGAACTCGTAATGAGACTACTGCCAGAGACTGAGTATAGAGTTAATTCAACTCAGTTAAATGATGAACCAGAAACGTTAGATGCATGTGATTCAGAGGAATATTAAATTCCTTATTCTCTTTGAATGGATTATAGTAGTTACCTTAAGTTTACTTCGACACAGAATTATAATGGATCAAGTAATACGATCAGCAGTTAAAGGGAAAAATGTGAGAAAATCTTCCTAAAGCTAAAAGATGAAAGTGGTAATGACCAAGAGTTGGCATTGCTTAATGGAAAAAGGAGACTTTGTGCTTCCAACGATGCTTCACATAAAGGATTAGGATGTGTGCTTGCGCAGCATGACAAAGTACTAGCGGATGCATTTGGACAACACGGTTCACCAGGTTCGGATGGCCTTAGTAGTGCCAAATTTTTGGAACAACCAACTCCGACGGTAAGGTTCCTGTTGAGACTAGTGGTTGGGTAGACTAACATTTGGTAATATTGAATATCAGGACATATAGGTATCAGGAAGTTGTGACTGGTTTCAGTTTGAAACTGTTGATTCCCCTCTAAAGGATGTATATAATTGGTTCCTCTCCAGTGGTTAAACTTCCAACCTGATGACGATTATTTCGTTAATTATGACTGTTTATGGTTCTACCTGCTTGGAGGTTCATAGAACTATTCTTCAGGTTTCGAAATTGGTCTCCTTAATGTTACCAGTAGGCGGATAGATTGACCAAAATTTCCCTGATTCAAAAAAAAGGGAATTCAGTGAATTTTGGCAAATCTTGTCTTTCTGATTATCAGAGAACATCATTGAAGAGAATGGAAACTGGAGCGAACCCTGTGGATTGGGTAAGGTTGCCGTCATATATGGGTTAGTAGACGGACCCTGAGTATTACAATCGATGGTAGAGATAAAATGATGAAGTGAGATTGGACGGAAACAGGAAATGTAAGTAAGAAACCAGCCGGACTGAGAAATTCCAGGATTGACTTAAATGAAAAGGCTGTTATGCCAGGAATGGTAAGCTTGTGTGGCATGCGGGATTGATAAGAATAGTTGAAAAGATAAAAGTGGAGGAAAGGTGACCGGAGACGGTGCCGAGTAGTCAATTAAGACTTATATGGAGTAAAGTTTTGGGAAGGTAGAAAGGTATCAAAGAAGAAGGCACTATGCCGGCAATTGCTAAAAAAGTAATGCTATTAGCCAACCCCTAAAATCATATATTCTTATTTTAGTGTGGCCAGTTAAGACCAAGTCACAAAGGATTATCAAGTGACTAGACCCGCAATGAAAGGACAAAGCAGGGCTGCTTCTAAGTAAGCACCGACTGCAAGGGCTTCTAATATAAAGGAAATATTAATGAGATCATAGGAATCTTCTACTTAACCCTTTGCAACCCCTGTTTTGATTGGGAATTTGCTAGATTTTTTTTAGTATGGGGTCACCCGTACTAAAGTGATTCATGTATATATGATTGTCCAAGATTACGAATAAAAATAGAAGTACAGTGACTTGAGATGTTTGATGTTAGGGTATTATAAACACCATGAATACATTATGACTAAGGAAAGTAAACAATGAAGGTTTATGGAGAGAGTATAGAAATGGTCAGAAATTGAACAGTATGCTGTAGAAATTTTGTCTGAGGCAAGTACCTTCGCGAAGAACGTTAAGTACTAAGAGATTCATGTTGAACTCGACCAATATCTTCCAAAACATCCTTGCTACCTTTACCAAGTTCTGTAAGAAAGCAGATAGACATACGTTGTCTTTTGGAAGGTCAAATAGGCTGACAACTATCTTAAAGAAGAGGTTAGCATTAAGCCACCGATCGATTATCAAATGAGAATGATTGAAAAGAGACCCTTATTAAGGATACATGATCTGATTGCCAATTATAGGATGCAAGAATTCCTTGGTAGTTGAATTAAGGATAGGATATCCATAAATTAAGACAAACCCTGGGGAATGCACAAGGGATGGCATTAACCCTAATAAAGACATTGTGAATTCAGATGATATGAGTTTGATTTGCTAAGGCAACAATGACCTGTAAGGATTATGAAAAAGAGTTCTGGAAAGAACATAGGTAGAATTATTAGAGTATTGATCAATGACGTTTTGATATACCCTGTACCTAGAAAATACAGGAGGAATGAGGAGGACGACCTAAGAAACCTTACAAGGAAAAAGTTAACATTCTGAGTTTCAAAATAGAAGTTTGGTAGAGAATGTGTAAGACACAATAACAATAATGCCAGATGAGGCATGTATGAAACCACGATGAGGTATGGATGGAACCCAAGAAGGTTGAGATTATCCTAGAACAAGAAAGAACTAAGAGAACAAATATCCTAGGTATGATCGAGAGTAACTTTGATAAAGTTCCCACGGGAAGGTGGAAGCAATGACTTATGGAAAAAAAAAGATTGATAGTTATATTTTCTCCTTCAGCAGAGATTAATGGAGAATGCTTTAACCCAACAGTGATGGGAATGAGGTAGAAAAGTTTGAGTTGGAATGTATCCAGAGAACATCGATTACAAGAAATTGTTAGTATCAGGAAAGGCCAATGAGGTGGCCGACAATCTAAGTATAAAGGAATAATTACAAATGTTCATACCGAAGAAACAGAATGATACTTGGAAGGACCTTGAAGGTCATATCGGAATGGAGGAATTTACATTCCTTCTGATGACTGTGCAAGAATTGACGGTAATAATAGTTTAAGTAAAGATTCGATTCCTGATGGAGTCTTAAGCATATTACGTACCTTAGAAGGTCCCGTTTTGAAGCAAACCAGGACCATGGTACAAAATTGATGAAGTAAACCGTTAAGTTTCCAGTCTTTTATGGAAGATGCATAAGTGATAGTTTCATCAACCGGACCTAGCTGCGATGCTTGAAACTCTTCTGCAATTCTATCTACTTCATGTTATATCTACATCAAGTTCAGGAAGTGTTCCTTACGGATAAGGAATAGTGATTACTTTGTCTCCCTAAGGGATTTGAAACCCGTAGGGTTAGCTATTAACGCACTACGTAAACAACAAGCAATGGTGATTCTTCTAAGAAAGTAGATGACAACGTAAAGATAAAGAAAGTGCTGCTATTGATAAACTAAATGGCATGTTGATGAATGACAAGCAAGTTTGTGTTAGTGTATTTCTGCGCAAACCAGATAGAGAATATGAGGTTGATGATTCATGATGCCAAATGTATTCCCGTAGAAAGAATTAATGAGACTTGGAGGGAAGGGCAGTTGAGCCCGAGACTTATTGGGCCATTTGAGAGTTCAAAAGTGTTCTCGAGCCAGCCTTACCCCCAAAACTTATAGCACGGTCATAACGGGTTTTCATGTGGCAAGGCTACACCAGTAAAATGCAGATGTTCAACAGATGATAGGAGTACGAGCATGTAGATATACGACCTGGTCTGACTTACGAAAGACAACCTGTGGAAAACCACGGATAGAAAAGAACAAGTGATGAGAAACAAGGTTGGCAGAAGTAGATTATATGAATCTAAGTTAAAGGGATCGGGCCAGATTCATTTCGGAAAGTTTAAATTGGAATAACGTGATGATTATAGAATAAATGTGACGGAATACCGATAAGGAGGTACCAAGTGCAAAAAGGTGTCTCAATAAATAGGTGAAGGTGAAAGTAAATAATAGAAATGAGTAAGAATCAGATAATAAGAAGGATGTGATTGATAAAGAAAAGGCTGGGAAAGCAACTATGGAATGAGAAGCAAGGAATGTTATGAATGGGTTTTCTAATGAATTCTCAGGATGACAACCTGATAGTGTCAATATTATAGTTATGAAAAAGCTAGTAACATGATATGGGATGTCAGTAATAATGATGTCAAGTGAGAAATCTAAGATTTAACCTGAAAGGTTGAAGGATTTCCCGAATGTGAGTATCGCTAAGATTGAACAAGAGTATTTGTCCATAGAATAATGGACAAAGCAGCAAGATATGTTGACGCGTGAGATTGCGATCAAATAGTATTGGATATAATTATGATTAATTTCTTCTTTGATAAACCTCTATAGTTCAGAGGTAAATTCTGAGTATGATATTCTACAATCATGAAAGCTTTCTATAATCCTTTAGAACTCTTTTCTCTTCTTCTCTCTTATTCATCTTCTTTATGAATTGAGAAGAACAACCCTTTTAGGAGGGGAGGTACTGCTACGTGACTATCTGTCTATGTGATAGAAGTCTAAGTGGAATACCATAACTTGTTTAATTGTTTGTCAAGTACTAAAGGCTGGCCCCCTTCTGTACTAACTATGCAATATAACAAATGTTCAATTGATCATAGTGATCTCTCAATAAATCTTTCCACTTCTCTATATTGATCGAGATTGCGAAGATTAAAGCGATCAGGAAATGCACAGTACGAGCGAGGTTACCTTTGAATTCGTAGGGTGATAGTGATACCAATGTTACTGCAGGTATCAATAAGGATAAGACTGAGTAAGAGTATAACCCGGATAGTGAGTTGTACGAAAAGTAGCAACGTTGATGGGAAAAGGATACAGTATGGATTGTAGCACTAGAAGATGTGCTGAGGAAGGGTAGAACGACTAAGAATTGACCGGGAAGCTAAAAAGTGAACGACAGGCAAACGACTCTTTGCTTCCTACCCGATTCCGGGACGGAATCCTTTTAAGGAGGGGAGACTGTAAGAACCCCAAATTTTGGATATAATTAAAACTTTTTATTAAGTAATGATAAATTGAGGAACAATGATTCCGACAACAAGGTCACCAGCTCTAATGAATAGTGGTTTCAAAGAACAATGATTGTAATGAATGGATATTGCTTTGGACAATGATCCCGATGCATTGATATATTGTCAGAATAGAGTAATTCGATGGTTGAGGACCTAGATAAGAATAATCTACCATCCAGGAAGGAGCTAATGGATCCTTGAAGGGAAATGAGTACGTGCATAGTGTTTCCCATACGTGCATAGTGTTTCCCGTACGTGCATAGTGTTTCCCGTACGTGCATAGTATTTCCCGTACGTGCATAGTGTTTCCCGTACGTGCATAGTGTTTCCTGTACATGCATAGTAATTTGGTGGATGAATAGTGATTTTGTAAGTTGGAAAACTTTTCACGCCACCCTATGTACGAGACGTGATATGGATGTTTCGAAGTCATAGTGTTTCCAAATTCTTTTTCGGTATAATATTTGACCGGACAGTGGATTAAATATTATTATAATCCAAGAATTGAGATATTAACTTTGAGGATTTGATATTTTGGGATGTTATTATATTTGATTTAAGAATGAAGGTAGGAAACCACTGAGGCAGTGAAACAAGCGTTCTAGAAACCGCTAAAACGTTATAACAAGATTAATCAATAAAGCGAACGAATCCTAGATTACGGATTAAGTTCGTATCGAGATTAAACATCCTACATGGTCATCACGATGATTATATTAAGGATTGGGGAAGGTATTATGAATATCGAGAAATTTCCCGGTAAACCCTAGAGGTGAAACTACTTAGTTATTCGTCCGAACGATCAATCGAAACGAGCAATAACCGGACAAAAAAAACAAGCAGTGGAAGCAAGAGTCATGCATAAGCCACTAGAAAATATCTAGCAAACCAAGTGATGACTCATGCAACTAGCATACTTAGAGATGAAACTAGTACTTAACAAAAACTAACTACTAGTTAGCATGAAATCAATCAATGATCAACACTTGTCCTTACAAAATACATCATCCAATGCATCATCACTTTAATAAAGTAGCTTGGATGAGATATTACCAAATACAAATCACTTTATGCATTATTTCAAGCCAACCAAGCAAGAACAACCAAAACACTCTCCATTTTTTTCATTCGGCCCTTTTTAATTCCAAAATCAAAAACCTACTTCCAACCATTGTTTAATCTTCAAATTTTTAAGGTGAGTTCTATATTTTATAAAACTAATCTCCTAGAAATTTCAAGTCCAAACTCTTTTGTTTCCATTTTCAAAAAAATCAAGAAAGTGGAGGATGAATAGTAACATCAAGAACAAAATTCTTGGTTTTCTTGATTTTTGGATGATCTAAGCTTGGTTAAGGATGTTCATGGACTATACAAGTCTTAGCAATGTCTTTATCTACTCCAAGGAAGGTATAAACTTCAAGAACCCTAGTCTTTGATTTGAGTTTTAATGGAGTTTTGGATAAGTTTTGGTGATAATGTTGTTATAAGCATGTTTACATGATTATGTAGTTAGTTTGTTTGATTTAAGAGATGTGATGAATATGATGATATAATATGATGTTCCTGGACTTATGAGATTAGTATTATGAATGTAAGATGATTGGTATGCCCGGTGTGGCTTGGGTTGTTGATTACGATTTATGGAACGTCCGATTTATAGCCGTCGTAATGCCCGATTTTTGTTAACCTTAAGAAATCGTGTTTGATAGTAGCCATAAATCACTGTCCAGTATCATGTTCTGCCATGGCAAGATAGATCATGTTATAAGCTTCGTTTTGATATAAAGATCATGTGAAACGGACTTACGGTTTAGGAATTATGGCCGATTCACTAAAAGACGTTCGAAACCGTAAGTACGAGTTCGTTATTAAAATTGAACCCTCGTAAAATACGTAAGTCAGTGGAGAATCTTGGTAATTAAATACTAGAGGTAAAAAGGAAGGTGTGAGAGAAAACCTCATGTGAAACGGATCGTTTTCCGATTTTATAAAAATGTTCGAATCAAAGTTAATCGCAAACGAACACCTAAAAACCCGCTTGATTATAACTTCGGTAAAACACTTAGAAAACGGGCGATAAAACTCGGAGCATAATATTGATTTGTAACGATCGACTTTAGAACTTGTATGACTTAAGTATGTCCCAAGTGTAAGTACAATGACATGTCGTATTAACGAACGAATGTCAGGTCGGATCGATGATAAAAGGAATCCACTAAAAGGGGTATAACGAGATAACTCGATAACGTGTTTCGATTTAAGTATAACTTAACTTTTAAGATGTTAAGTGATTAATCCCGAATGCCTTGGCTATTTATAGATCACCAAGCTGACCCGGGACCCACTAACACTACCCCTTACCGTACTCGACTACCAGGCAAGTTCAATTCCCTTCTTTTAGGCTGTTGTTGTGATTGAATATATATATATATATATATATATATATATATATATATATATATATATATATATATATATATATGTTTTCTGTTGTACATATGCCATAGCATGCATGCCTACTTTCAAGTTATATCATTATGCTTGTTCCCTGATTGTTTATTGGCTTATAAATTTGACAACTAACGTATCAATTATAAGCCGGTTATTGTAAGACCCTCAGAGAAGGGTGTATATATCTTATTCATCAACTATAGACCGAGAGTCAATATTTCTTGATATATCAAGGTTACCTCGAAGGAAAATATTTAAGTAAATATTTTCCCTTATTCGGGCGACGAATATTATTTGAATATTCGTTCGAGATTATTTATTTAACGATCCTTACTTCAAATAATTATTTGAACGTAACCATTCGACGAATAATATTTCTCAATATTCATTCAGAGTCGAATTGATTATCGATTATTATTTCGAATATTCTTCTAAAGACGAGACTACTAAATGAATATTATTTGGATATTCATTTAGAATATTATTTTATTAAATAAATATTACTTTTGAAAATTCATTTAAGATATTAATTACTTGATGAATATTATTTTAAATATTAATCTGAAGCCTGATTTATTTATCGAATATTATCTTCAATATTCCATTAGGGCTTGGATTACTAAATGAATATTACTTGATATTCATTTAGAATATTATTCACTAAATGAATATTACTTTTTGAATATTCATTTAAATTCCTAATTAATTATGAATATTATCTTAAGTATTCCTTTCAGGCCCTATTAATTAATGAATATTATTTTGAATATTCATTTAAATATTTATTTATTCAATAAATATTCTCCTGATGTTTCACCAGGGATTATTTTAAGAAATACCCTGATTAAAGATATCCTTTAATATTCTTAAATATTCTTTAAATATTTTTAATTCAATAAATATTCTCTGAATATTTATTTCATACTTAGAATAACCTCAATAAGGTTTATCTTCTTCGATTATTACAGAAAATACCTCGGAGTCATATTATTATTAATCTTATATCAAGAAAGGTTCTCAGACATCATTCTTCTTTGAGTCTACCTCTCTAATAATAAGGGAACCTTACTTGGAAAATGTTATTTATCTTGTCGACTTCCCGGTCATAGAGTATTCTCTTCACTCGCAACTCGGGTGCTGTTGACTTATTAAGTCGTTGTTTACCTTCTCATCTTTCGAGGGGTAAGGTTGTTGGAACAAATTGATATTCGATACCAAGCCACAGCTTGGAAGTTATTGGTGAATTTTCCTTTCCAACTAGATACGACTACCTTGTAGGGTCTTATCAACAAGTATTATACTTGGGGAAAGGGGGACGAACGGTACATTCAGAATCATGAATTCTATTTGAACTAGGAGTCGTGTAAGAGGCCGAGTAGCGCCGGTCCATCCCCTTTTGGCCCAACCGTTGGCCGGGGAGAGCTAGTAAGGCGGTAGACAAGTAAAGCCGTCAGTTCTTCCTTCTACCGGTAGTAAATCTAATTTGAGCTGTACGATCTCGACTGATCATCAAGATTAGAACAGCGGGCGCGGTGAATACTCCCTCATTGGTTCATCATCCAAACTTATTTATTTCCTGCAACATGATTACTGTTGGCAGAGCTGGAAAAGTGTTCATAACTGGAATTGCAATCTTTTCATGCAAGTTCCTCTTTTTAATGACAATGACAATATCACGCTTACTTTTGATGTAGCAGATATTTCTACAAACAAATACTTTAAGTTACCTTGTAACTTCATCGTTCATATTATACTGGCATCATTTCCGTAAATGCATGGCATATGGTTTGAAAGATACTTTTGAACTGTTATATATTATCGTTCAGTTATATATTATTGTTGGTGGGCTATTGCTCACCCTTGCTTTATTATTATATCACAACAACAGCTAGACCAGATGACTCGCACAAGACGCACTCGACGCAGGCGAGGACGATGAGACTACCAGAGCTGAAGAAGAAGCTATTGGTAGGATATATTTATTCTTTCAGTACCAAGAATATGGTCTAGTATGACTTATGTAAATGGATGGCAAAGAGTATGTATTTATATTGAAATTCTTTTGGATTGTAAGAACTCATAATGTGATTAATAAAAATTTGATTGTTACTCTGATTTCATCTCTGGGACTATAACAGGTGTGTTTTATATTGTTGTGTTGGGTAATAGAGACGTAATTTATTTTATGTTAAGGAAAGTTCAATTGTTGTGGATAGAATTGGAAACCGTAACCACCGGATCCCGGACCCCGGATCTGGGGGTGTTACACCTTTGTCCAAGAAACTGGCAGCTACCTGATGTGCTTTTCCTATCCACTCTGCATCCAGCATAATCAGCATCAGAATAACCAACCAGATTGAACCCTGTGTCCTTAGGATACCATAACCCCAAGTTTGGCGTGCCCTTCAGATATCTGAAAATCCTCTTTATTGCTATCATATGTGATTCCTTTGGATTTGATTGAAACCTTGCACACAAGCATGTTGCAAACATGATGTCTGGCCTACTAGCAGTGAGGTAGAGTAGAGAACCAACCATGCCTCTGTAGATTGAGATATCTACCTTCTTGCCCTTACTATCTTCATCTAACTTGGTGGCAGCGGCCATGGGTGTCTTTGCAGGTGAGCATTCTTCTAAGTCAAATTTCTTCAATAGATCCTTGATGTATTTGGTTTGACTTATAAAAATGCCATCCTTCCTTTGACTCACTTGCAGCCCAAGAAAGAATGTTAATTCTCCCATCATACTCATCTCATATCTGCTCTGCATGAGCTTAGAGAATTTCTCACACAGCTTCTCATTTGTAGAGCCAAATATGATATCATCCACATAGATTTGAACTAGGATAATATCATCACCATGTTTCTTGTAAAACAATGTCTTGTCCAGTGTGCCTCTAGAGAATTGATTCTCAAGTAGAAATTGTGACAATGTGTCATACCATGCCCTAGGAGCTTGCTTAAGTCCATACAATGCTTTAAGCAATCTGTAGACAAAGTGAGGGAATTGTGGATCCTCAAAGCCAGGTGGCTGTTGCACATATACTTCTTCTTCCAACTCTCCATTCAGAAATGCACTCTTGACATCCATTTGATAGACCTTGAAATTAGAATGTGCAGCAAATGCCAAGAAAATTCTGATGGCCTCTAGTCTGGCAACAGGGGCAAAAGTCTCATCATAGTCAATGCCCTCCTGTTGAGAGTATCCTTTTGCAACCAACCTTGCTTTGTTTCTTATGACTACACCATTTTCATCCATCTTATTCCTTAGAACCCATTTTGTTCCAACAATGGTTCTATCCTTTGGTGCAGGTACAAGTTCCCATACTTTGCTTCTTTCAAATTGGTTTAGCTCCTCTTGCATAGCAATTATCCAATCAGGATCCAACAATGCATCTTCAAGTTTCTTAGGCTCAACTTGGGATAGAAAGCAACCATAGAGACATTCATTCAGAGTTGCTCTCCTTGTTCTCACTCCTGTATTTGGATCTCCAATTATCTGATCTGCAGTATGTGATCTATCCCATTTCCTTGTATGTTCAGATTGATTTCTCAGCCTTGATATTGCTTCATCATCCAGATCATGATCATTTACATTTCCTCCCCCTGTGAAGTTTCCACTAATCACAGGTGTGTCTTGGATGCTTGTTTCTTCATTGTTGGTTGACACAGGTTCTTCATTCACTTGAGTTTGTTGAATTGTGGGCTCAAATTCAGTTTCAATCTTCTCATCAGAATCATCTAGATTGTCAAACTTCAAAGGATCTTTATCTTCATCATTGGCTTCTTCTAATCCAGGTAGTAGGCTATCATCAAATGTCACATCTGTGCTTTCCATAACTTTCTTTTGAGTGATGACATAAACTTTGTATGCAATTCTTTCCATAGAGTAGCCAAGAAAAATTCCTTCAAATGCTTTTGCATCAAACTTTCCAACATATTCTGAGTTGTCTTTTAAAACAAAGCATTTGCTTCCAAAAGTATGAACATACTTTAGGGTGGGCTTCTTTCCAGTCATCAAGTTGTAAGGTGTCTTTCCAGTGTTTTTGTTGATGAGGGTTCTGTTTTGGATATAGCATGCAGTGCTCACAGCCTCAGCCCAAAAACATGTAGGCATCTTTGCATCAGGTAACATTGTTCTAGCAGCCTCAATCAGAGTTCTATTCTTTCTTTCAACAACTCCATTTTGTTGTGGAGTCCTTGGAGCTGAGAATTGTTGAGAAATACCATTTTCTTTGCAGAATGCTTCAAGCATGGCATTTCTGAACTCTGTTCCATTATCACTCCTTAATGCAATCACACTTGCATTGTTGGCCTTCGCTTCCTTGTCAATTTTCTTTATATGCTCAATGATTACTTGGGGAGCCTCATCTTTTGATGCCAGAAATTCTACCCATGTATACCTTGTGAAATCATCAACCATCACCAGAGCATACTTTTTCCTTCCTAGTGACATAATATTGACAGGCCCAAACAAGTCCATATGAATTAGTTGTAGGGGCTTGGTTATTGATGTCACTGTCTTTGACTTGTGGCTTGATCTTTTCATTTTTCCCTTTCGACAAGCCTCACACACTCCTTCTTGACAGAATTCAAGTGTGGGCATGCCTCTTACTAACTCTCTTTTGACTAGAGAATTAATGCCTTTGAAGTTCAAGTGTGATAGCTTCTTATGCCACAGCCAACTATCTTCATTTGATGCTTTTGAGTAAAAGCAACAAATTTTGTCCTTGTTTGCAGAGTTCATATTGGCTACAAATAGGCTTCCTTTCCTTACTCCAGATAGAGCAAAGTCACCAGTCTTTTTGTGGGTGATCAAACATTCATCTTTGTCAAAATTCACTTTGAAGCCTCTGTCAGTAAATTGACCAACACTCAGTAGATTGTGCTTGAGTCCCTTGACCAGTGCTACATTCTCAATGATGACATTTCCAATTTCCAACTTGCCATATCCCAGTGTGTTGCCAATGCTGTCATCTCCAAAAGCAACCATTGGGTCAGCCTTCTCCTCATACTGTGATAGCAGGGCCATATCACCAGTCATATGGTTTGAGCATCCACTGTCCAAAATCCACATGACCTTTCTTTCACTTTCTTTGCCCTGCAAACATAAAGGTATTACTTCTCCTTTGGTACCCAAACAAGTTTGGGTCCATGTGGCTTAGCAACAATCTTATCATAAACAGCATGCTTATCAATTTTCTTGATGTTAGTCTTCTTGTCACTGTTAGAAGTCTTAGAATCAGGGTTCTTAGACTTAGGTGACAGAGGCACCTTCCTAACTTTAGGAGGACTTGAAGACTTTGTTCTAGTGTAGTGTGTGTGAACATTGTGACTGATGCATCCTTCCATGAATTGTCTTCTCAAATTAAAGCAACTAGTCGTTACATTCATGTTACATGGCATACAATCAAATTTATCACAGAAGAGAGAGTCTCTATGTCTTAAAGGCACAGAGCAATCATAGAACGGTTTAGCAACACTACCAGATGGTTTCTTGCATGCATGAGTTAAATGATTAGTGCTAAAACAATTTTGACAAACTTTCCTAGGAGCATTGGGCACATAAGCATAGTTGTTGTCCTTGTTAATCCCTAATTTGCCATTCCTGTTTTGTTTCTTTTTAGCCACTTTCTTCTTAACCTCATTATTCCCAGCTGAAACAAACTTCACAAATTTCTCAAGTCTAGGTTTACCTCCTACTGACTCTTTGGCTTTGGTTTTGACATTCTCACTCTTAGAGGATGCTTGTTGTTCATTTGATTGTGCCTTATCTTCATCATCCAACATTTGCTTAATGAGTAAGGCATCCTCATCAATCTCAAGTGTTGGTGTTTTAAATATTGGGGTCTCAGCCTTTTTCAAAACCTGAGGCACTTCCTCTTGAACAACAATGTCATCTTCAATGACTGCATAGCATTTCCTCTGCTTGAGAGTGTCATAATCAAGTCCAATGGCAGCCTTAGGTCTAGATAGATTTTTCTCATGGTAGGACTGCAATAGACTAGAGGAATTCTTGAATGTTTTCAATTTAAATTCATTTTCAGCTAGTTCATCCCTAAGAGCTTTCTCCACTTGACTAGCACATAGAACCTTATTCTTTAGATATTCGATTTCATGTTTAAGGTTTTCTATTTGCATAGCAGTTAGTTCTAGTTCCTCATTTCTTTTGTTTAACAGTTCATTCCTAGTAGACAGTTTAGCAATCTCTTCATTAGCAGCAGTCATACTAGTATGAATATTAAACATCTCAACAGATAGTTGTTCAACCATAGATTTGTATTCAGAAACAGACATGTCTATAGTAGTGAGGGATGGTACCTGAGAGTCTGATTCAGATGGTTCTTCCTTGGAGTTTGCCATCAAGGCATAGTTGCAGAATTCTTGTTCTTCTTCATCACTATCAGAATCATCCCAACACTTCCCTTCAGCTATGTAGGCCTTACCTGGTGCATGCTTCTTTAGCAGAGCCTCATACTTAGCTTCAAGCTCAAGAAACTCCTTATCCTTCTTCTTAGGCTTCTTGCATTCACTGGCAAAATGCCCTAGGTCATTGCATCTATAACATCTCACAGATGACCTATCCACATAGCTGGTTTTGAATTTGTTTTTGTTTGCTTTCACAGGTGCCTTGCTCTTGTTGAATGAATGATTTTGAGATCTAGACTTGAAGGGCTGATTCCTCTTAAATCTGATGTTTGGGAATTTTATAGCCATAAAAGCATATGAAGTGTTTTCCATGGCATCCAACTCTTCAAGAGTATAGAACTCATCTTCTTCCTTTTCATCAACAGGTTCAGTCACTTCTTCTTCAGTCTCTTCATCATCTACTATTTCTTCTATTCTCAGTTGACTTGTAGATGCTTCCAGGTCTTGAACGGATTTGTTGACAATCAAGGCACAGGATGTGTTTATCATTCTGCCTTGGTTGGCTTGGATAGCCCTCTTCTGAAGCAACTCAAGCTCATGAGTTTTTAAAACCCCATAGAGCACATCATATGTGACTTTTTTCAAATCTCTTTCTCTTAGAGATATGACCCTTTGCTCTAGATGGTTTGGTGCAGATAGTAGAAACTTCATGTTTAATTCCTTAGTGTTGTAAACCTTCCCATTCATTTGAAGCTCAGTCACCAGCTTGTGAAATCTTTCAAACATATCAGTAATACTTTCTTTGGACTGTGCCATGAAAGCTTCATACTGTGTGACCAGTATCTGTTTCCTATTTTCTCTTACCTCCTCTGTCCCTTCACATAACACCTCGATGTGGTTCCACATGTCCTTGGCTGATGTGCATGATGCTATATTAGCAAACATCGACATATCCATAGAGTCTATGATCAGCAACATGAGATGACTGTCTAGGGAAACCTTCTCCTTCTCTGAGTCCGTCCATTTGGATGGCTCTTTTGCAACATATGATCTAGGAATGACTATTGTGCCCACTGTAGATTCAGCAATTTCTTGTTGTGGTACAAATGGACCATTCTTGAGGATGTCAGGGTAGAGAGGATTGGCAGCTTTGATGAACAACAACATTTTTATTTTCCAGAGGTTGTAATTCTCTTTGTCGAACTTAGGGACCTTCACCGTACCTGTAGTCTTTGGTGTATTCGAACTCATGATCGTTTCCTGTTTAGATTAAACAGTCTACTCTGATACCACTTGTTGAGTATTGAATACGGTAAAAGAATACAGAGGGGGGGTGAATGGATTCTTGAACTTTTCTTTGTTCTTGAATCTTTGCAGCAAGATATGTGTTGAATGTGTGAGATATGTAAGTACAGATAACAAAGACAAACACAACACAATATCACTTTAATCTAATATTTTATTAGATAAAGATTTTGCTACAATCTGTGAATACAAATGGTAGTATTCTCAGCTTCGTTTTTCTTAGAGAGATATTTCTTGAGATGTATATTGAAAAACTTTTTCTCTTCTTTTGCTAAGGAAGTGAGGTTGTATCCTTATAGACATGGATACACCTACTTACTACAAATAAGGTTGGTAAACAAAATACTTTCCAGTCTGTCTATCTTATCTGAGTAAGAGTCCAAACGGTTACAGATTTGACTTTGCAAAGCCTGTTCAGATCCACTTCTTTAGCTCCTTGTCCCTTTGTCTTATCTCTCCAAGCTTCTTTGTAGGCTTTCCAATATGCTTTATAGTACATAGTCAAATAAAGCGTCTTGGCTTGTTGCAGGTTTCTGACTTGTACAATTCTTCAGTATTTTGTCTCCAAGAATGTATTCGAGAAGTGGTTAAGTGATAGATTCGAGAACTCGAATTGACTTAATCGATAACTCTGAGTTCTCGAATAGTGTTATATTGACATATCGAACCACTTCTCGAATAGCTCTTTTCTCTGGGACTCCTTGAGATATCGAATAGAGCTTCTTGACATATCGAATCCCTGAGATGTCGAATAGCTTCCTTAGTCCTTGAGATATCGAATAGATCATTGACTTGTTGACTCTTAGAGAACTCGAATGATGCTTTGACTTGTTGACTCCATGAGTTCTCGAATAGAGTAATAGACATATCGAATCTCTGAGATATCGAACAGTGTATTCAGAGATATCGAATAGTGTCTTCTGAGATATCGAATCTCTGACTTCTCGAATGCTAGACTTCTCGAATAGACAAATGTACTTCTCGAATTGGTACTTAGGCAAATTCTTCTTTTCTTCAAATCCCAACTGTGATTATTTGGCAGTCTTTATCTCCTTGCTTGAGGCATGAACCTTGGAACTTCTTTCAAGCATTATTCCTTACTTTATAGTTACAGTAACACAACTGGAATTTGATGCCTATTACAAGTACAGAACAAATAGAAACTCTACAACTAGAGGTTCCCTCAGTTAAGAGGTCATGTAGGTAATGCATAGCATTACACATACTTAGGCTTGTTATTAGATGTATTCAGGCATGCCTCTGTGACTAACACATCCACTGTCCAAGATCCAGGTTACTCGTTCAACCTGTTCAATACCCTGCAATGACAAATGAATTAAACCTTCTTCGGGACCCAAATTTGATTGAGTCCTGCGGATTTAAAGTATTGACCTTTATCAGGCAAAATAACATCTTTAATTTTAACATCTTTAGTCAATAAACATTTAACCTTATAAACAGATTTGAAAATCTTTTGTTTTATCTTGGGTATCCATGTTTCTCTAGCAGCAATAACACTTGTGTCATTGACTGGACATTTGACCTGGTAAACATTCTTGGTAACCTTTTGTTTAGGCTTAGGTACAAATGTCTCTCTCCTAACTTGAGGAGGAAAAGCAGTCTTTGATCGAACATTATTGTTCCTGTTCATGTGTTGTCGAGGAGCATTCTGTTTAACACATGCATAACTACCATTAAAATAAGCACGCATATTGTTAAAAGCACAAGACATACAATTGATAACACCACATGCTTTATGATTAGAATCAATGATAGACATGGTATTTTCCTGTTTCAACTTATTACCACCTAATCCAGTCTTAGAAGAACTAGCTGATTCAACAACTTTGACTGGCACTTTAGGTACATCTTTCTTGGATGAAACATTCGTTGTATTAGTGTCCTCAACTGATTTAGCCTTAACAAAGACTGTGACATCTTTCTTGGATGAAACATTCTTTGGATTAGTGTTCTTAACAATTTTATCCTTAACATATTTATCCTTAACAAAGACTATGCCATTAGCACTATCCTCATTTCTCATTTCTTCTTGGATAACCATAGAAAGAATATCTGGTGGTCCAGCATCAGATTTTTTAAATAGAGGTTCTTTAACATTTTTGAGCACATGTGGTATTCCCCTTTCTTTAGCACTAACAGGGTTAGGGGAATTTATGCCCAACGATCCAACAGCTTCATTGTAACCATACCTTATACCTGTTGTTCGTTCTACAACTTGATTGTTAAAGAACTCTTTGGAAACTTTAACCGAATTATAACAAGTCCTGACCCGTGTTTTAAGTTCAGTAATTCTAGCCATTTGTTTTCCTACAACTTCTAGAATAGCTTTCTCCTTTTTATAAAGCATTGTTATTTCATCTCTTTGTTGATCTTGATTAATATGCACCTTTTTCAATTCTGACACTTCATTGCCAAGATTAGTGCTTAACAGATCTAGTCTTCTATAATCAGTTTTTGCATTATCTAAGGAATTATAAAGACTACGAATTAACTCAGGATCAGTAACAATTACCGGTTTGTTATGATGATTAGATGCTTCATCATTTGCCACCAGCGCAAAATTTCCATATTCTTCATCTTCGCTATCTGTGTCATCCCAACTCTTACCAGCCGCAACATAGGCTTTTCCAGGTTTCTTCTTCTCAGCAGCAAAATCTCTTCTTTTAGTTTGCTTCGGTTTCTGACATTCAGTGGCAAAGTGCCCTAATTCATTACAGTTGAAGCAACGAATCTTGCTTCTGTCAACAGATCCAGTTTTGTATCCTCCCCTGTTACTAGAGGAAGAAGAGCCTCCTCTTTGGAATCTGTTATTTGACTTAAAACTGTACTTTGGATTTTTTCTGAATCTGAAGTTGCCAAATTGTCTTACCATCAATGCCAGGGATTCATCTTCCAGTTGATCTAACTCTTCCAATGAATAGAAGTCTCCACCATCCTGAGTAGGTGGTGTTTGACCAAGTTCTATATAGGACTCAACTACAAGAGACCTCCCTCTGCTGTACTTGTTCCAGTTCATAGGTTTTCAGAACACCAAACAATCTTTCAAGAGCAATCTTATTCAAATCTCTTGATTCTCTGATGGCTGTTATCCTATGTTCAAGATGAGTGGGCATTGTCAACAAAAATTTCATATTAATCTCCTTATGTGTATATTGCCTGCCATTGACTTGCAAGTTGTTGATAATTTTGTTATACCTTTCAAACACTTCCTGAATGCCTTCATTAGGGCCAGCTCTAAAGTGTTCATACTCAGAGGTTAAAATCTGAAGTCTGTTTTCCCTGACTTCATCAGTTCCTTCATTGATAGTCTCAATAGTTTCCCACATGTGTTTTGCAGTTTTACAATTTATCACATGACTGTACATCACAGGATCCAGGGAATCTATTAAGATAAGTCTCAAATTCTTATCTAGTCCTGCGTCCTCTTTTTCAGCAGGAGTAAAAGAATCAGCATGCTTCGGAACAGATGTTGCAGGTGATACTACAATTCCTCCAACAATAGATTCAGATATATGTTCTTTTGGAATTATAGGTCCATTCTGTAGAACACCCAAATATTTAGAATTTGCGACATCAAGAAACAACTCCATTTTATTTTTCCACATTGTATAATTGTCCTTGTTAAACATGGGAATTTTAACAATGCTTTTTGACGACATGATGAATTTTTAAGTGAGTTAAAAATTTGAGATAGATTTTTGGCGGAATAAAATTAGGATCTTGATTTGTATATCAATCAATAGGCTCTGATGCCAATTGTTAGGTCCAATATGTTTGTAGAAGGGGGGTTGAATACAAACAGTACTGTTTAATTGAAATTTGTCCAGATAATTTAATTTATATTTTGACAAATTTGAGCGGAATTAAATGAAACAAAATTCAAGTTGAATATAAAATTATATTAACTTGAGGGGTTTGTTACAAATACAGTACAAAATTTATATCTAGTTAATAAAAACAAATTAGAAAATTCGACATGAATTTTTCTAGATTTGTTAATAAAAATCAAGATATAGATTAGGAGTAAAAACTCGCTAATAGTACAAGAGTATCAAGTAAACAAGTTCTATCGGATCAGATATTAAAAATAATATGAACTTGATTTTCTATGAATTTTTCTGCTCCTTGTATTGTGTTCTTGATGAGAGAGAAGAGAGTAATCTGCTTTGAATGTAATATTTCAATATGTTTTGTCTTGTGTCGATTCTGTCTTGATATATAATATTCACTGCCTCTTTATCTTCAAATATAACTGCCAAGACAATCGGCAATACAATCTATTCTTCCAAAACAACCATTTTTTACTGCCAAGACAATAGGCAATACAATCGTCAAGACAATCAGGTTCTTCCAAGACAATCGGCAAGACAATCAAATTCTGAGATCTTTGTCTTGCTTTATCAAAAATTATCATTCTGTCTGAAGCTTTTTCTTTTTGATCATTATCAAGACAATCTGATTTGAACTGTCAAGACAATCGTCAAGACAATCAAATCAGATTTTTATTCTACTTTTTTAAAGCTCTTCAGAATTTATCATTACCAAGACAATCGGTAAGACAATCAGAGATTGTCTTGCTTTACTGATTTTCTTTTTCAAGACAATCAGTGATTGTCTTGTTTCTCCAAATCTCTTCTCCAAGACAATCGGCAAGACAATCAGGATTGTCTTGCTAGTTCATTTTTCAGATTAAATTAAATTGATTAACAAATAATCATTTTAATTTATCCTTACTTAAATAATTAAATCAGATTTAATTAATCTAATAATTAATTTAATTAAAGAATTAATTCAGGATGAATTAATTAATTAATTAAATTGATCACTTGATTTAAATTAATTAAAGAAGAATAATTATATATATCCTTGGATTGTCTTAATTCTTTTCTGAATCACTAAAAGTAATAAAGGAATACCACTGAATATTTTGTTGACGTTCCATGCACGGTCTGGTTCATGAACGACTAACTTCAATGACTGTCCTTTAATATTTCACATTAAAATGTGATTCATTTTTCTTCTCATTTCTTTCTCCTTCTTGTACTTCACTGTATTCTGTCTGAACCTGTCACTCTAGAAATCTCTGTCTTAGAAATATATCCAATTCTTTGATGCTATACTGAGGCTTGATCAGCAATCTGAGCTTCTTCCAGTGTAAAACATCAAAACTATAGATTGACTTTAGGGTTTTTCTTCTGACAGATAGTACCTCCTGAGATTCCTGTGACAGTTAAAGTTATTTACTTATTACAATCTAAGCTTAAGTTGAGTTGAGTCCTCGAACTACAAATAGGCTGTGACATATGCCTTTCAGTCTTCCTAACACGGAGGTGGTCGGCGGCGTGTCCTGCAAGATGAGGAGCCCAACAAATAATAGCGGTGGTATAAGGGTCACAAGATTGGTGGTTCTTGGATTGAGGGGAGATTGTAGAGTGGGTGTCAACCCAAGTCCCACATCGATAAGATAAAGAAGAATTATCTTGAATATAAGCAACCAAAACAACTCCATTAGTATGAGGCCTTTTGGGAGGAGCCCAAAAATAAATCCGTGCGGGCGTGGCCACAGCCCAGAGCGGACAATATCATAATAATGTGGAGTTAATGGGTGTTGCGCGGCCCAACAGGTAGAATATACCACTTTAATCAGGATTTCAAAGGAAATGGATTTAAGAGATTACGTTTAGGGATATCAGAAGTTTGTGTAGGAACATTTTGTTGGGTTGCGAGTAAATTCTAATTTCATAATAATATGATATTGTTCGTTTTGGACTGATTTTGTACGGATTTGTTTTTGGGCACATTTATAATAATACGATATTGTTTGCTTTGGATCAATCTCGCACAGATTTGTTTTTGGACACATCCCAAAAGATCTCATATTATTGGAGTTGTTTTGGCCGCTTATATTCACGATAATTCTTTTTTATCTTGATGATGTGGGATTTGGGTTGATATCCACTCTACAATCTCCCCTCAATCCAAGAACCACCAATCGTGTGATCCTTATATCGCCGCTATTTATCTGTGGCTCCTCATCCTGTAGGACAGATCGCCTGACCACCTCAATGTTAGGAAGACTTTCGACACAAGTCGTCCAAATCTCCAACCGTAATTCTGGAGAGCCTCCCACACCACACCACTTGTTAGGTCGCGAACAAGCCTAACTCCACAATAATATGATATTGTCCGTTTTGGGCCGAGCCCACACAGATTTATTTTTGGGCACATCCCAAAAGGTCTCATATTATTGGAGTTATTTTGGCTGCTTATATTCAAGATAATTCTTGTTTAACTTGACGATGCGGGACTTGGGTTAACCATAAATCCAATAAATATGAATTTTTTTACAAGAATGGAGTCCCTTCTCACTCAACACTCACCTCACTTTGATCACAAAAGTTCTTTCTTGTGTATCGCACACAACTCTCTAATTTTTGTAATGCACTAAAACCCCTGTAAATATCTATATTTATAGGCACCACAAATATTGTGATCCTAATTTATTTCAAATCCTATTTGTGATAATTACTATCTTTTCTAATATTGGATAAAAATCCTTCCACAATTAACATTCCTAACAAAATAAGAATTATCTCAATTATCACAAATTAAAATTCTACTCATAATAAGATTCTTAACTTAGTTAGGAATTCGGGATGGACAACAACATATTCAGAAAGAATAGTGTTTCGGGTATCAAAATTGGTACCATCCCAAAAGACGCCACCTTCCTATTAATGGTATTTATATTAACACATGCGGGTTCATTACATTTATGTGAAACTAACCAATCAAAATATAACTCAATTAAAATATACACTTAAAATTTACTAATAAAATAGACGATGATATAGTATGTAAAATAATCTCATTATTTTATTTAAATATGAAATGACTGGCATTTTTTGATGGAAAAATATTAATCAAATTCACATAGTCAAGTTTCTGAACCATATCCTTTTTTATAGATAAACATAGCTGAACTACTTAACCTTGCTTGCTTGACACATGATTGAACGAAGGTAGTAGTTATTCAACTTTAGTTTGAAAAACTCTGCAACTGTAACAATTATTGTTGGAAAATTGATGTAAAAAAATATAAGCATTTGGATAACTATTTTCCATTTCTTTTATTTAATTTAACATATATCTTGCCCTTTTAATATCTTTTGTCAAATTTCGACTTAACATTTACAAGTATTTATACAAAAATACTTACTATATTTTTAAAATTTGAGGATAATGGATTTTGAGTGCCCTAGATACAAGATTACTTGGCCTATAATTAGAACTACCCGGTAGCTAGTTGATTTGAAAAGAAGGGAAAAATCTTTTAAGAAAGGTTGTTTAAATAGCGAATGCTGGTTTTTAAAATGGACTTTTATTGGACTGTTGAAATGAGAAGAAGGAGAAAATTTTTCAAGAAAGGTTGTTTATATACGAACTGCTCATGTTTTTAAGATGGACTTATTGAACTGCCAAGCTGACAAAATTGATAAAACTGTTTTCTGTTATTCAATCATTCAAATCTTCCTCAAAATACAGGTTTGAGGTTATACATATAAACCCCAATATTACCATATTATAGATATCTATAATATAATATAATATATATTTAAATATTGTCTAATACCCCCCTCAAAATGGAGCATGTAAATTTTAGATGCCCAACTTGCTAAAATAATAATCAAATTGTCTCTTTCCAAGAGCCTTTGTAAATATGTCCGTCAATTGTTCAGTTGTAGGAACATAAAACGGGGAGATAAGACCATCTTGAATTGCATCCCGCACAAAATGACAATCCACCTCAATATGCTTCGTTCTCTCATGAAAAACGGGATTTTTAGCAATGTGCAGTGCCAATTGACTGTCACAAAATAGAGTAATAGCTTTCTTGTGATGAACACCAAGAATCAATAATAATGCCTTCAACCATTTTAACTCACAAGTGATAGATGCCATTGAACGATACTCGGCTTCAGCTGAAGAACGAGAAACTGTATGCTGCTTTTTGGTCTTCCAAGAAATTGGGGACTGCCCAAGAAATACCAACCAACCTGTCAGAGATCGTCGAGTAAGTGGACATGCGGCCTAATCTGAGTCACACCCACCAGTCAAAGATAACTCACTATCCGAACGAAGTAAAATTTCTTGACCTGGAGCCCCCTTTAAATAACGAACTGTATGTAATGCTGCATCCCAATGCTCTTGTCGAGAATGTTGTAAAATTGAGAAAGAATATGAACCACATAAAGTATTTAAATACCTCTGTCTTATCAGTCAACAAGAAAACCCATATGACACGAGAAAAATCATCAACCAATGTCAAAAATAACGAGCACAACAAGACGAAGGCGAACTGTAAGGACCCCATAAATCGCAATAGATTAACTCAAATATCCGTGTAGATTTATTATCACTTATAGGAAAAGTTTCTCTATGCTGCTTTGCACGATGACACACTCACATGCTTTATCCAAACACTCTTTCGACTTACGAAGTTGAGGAATCAATTTTACTACTTTAATTGATATGATGTATTTTTAGGATTACCAAAAGTTGTAATCATTGATTGCGATTGTTTCTTCGAAAATCCGGGCAACACATATTCTGTGTATTGATTTATATTTGCGAAAGCAAGGGTTACATGACCTGACTCTGATGCCATGACAAAATTGATAAAACTGTTTTCTGTTATTCAATCATTCAAATCTTCCTCATAATTTATACTTATAAACCCCAATGTTACCATATTATAATATTATAGATATCTATAATATAATATAATATAATATATATTTAAATATTGTCTAATACAAGCCCATGTCAAAAAATTCAAGTATAAACATTTAGAAGAATCTAAAAAAAGTTAAAAAATCATTAAAGTAATAGAACTAAAAACTATGGCTTTTGTTTAAATCCTTGGAGAGAATTTGGGCATTTTCCTTACATAAAATTTTCCACCGGTACTTATCTCAAAACTCAAAAGTATAGATTTTGAAAAGAAAGATTTAGTTAAGATGTTATGTAAATAAATTATAAGGAAAAAGTATATTGGGTGAACAAAAATTATGCAAGAAACCGTTTTGGGTTTGGTTAGTATCTCGGCCCAAAAGGCAGGCACGGTTGAAAAATTATTTTGGATCTGGTTAGTATTTCAGCCCAAAAGATAGGTGTGGTTGAAAATGTCAAAATGAAAAGTGAAAAATTCTAACGCTAAAACAAGAACTATCCATTTTTTAATTGGATTTTTGCCCATTTTCGAGATTCGTTTCTAATTATTCAAAAAAAATTGCAATTTTTAGGATGCTTGACATTACTATTAAATATTATTATTACTTTAAGAATTTTTTTTTTGAGAAAAGTGTTATTTAGAAAATTTGAGACATTTTGGTAAAATTAAAATTTATTGTGCTATTTAAATAAAAGCTGGAAAAAACTTTTAGATTAATTTATTTTCAAAAATGTGGTTAGAGTTGTACAATATTTTTTTTTTCAATTCATTTGTAAACATAAATGTTGTAATGATTTGTAAAATGATTTATAAATTAATAAATTAATTAAGATAGGACAATTAAATTAAAACTCCAATTAATTAAATTACTAGAATTATTGTATCAAACTAAAATAACATATACAATCTTCATCATATGAGATTTTTGATTGCTGAAGTACTGTATGTTCATTTCCCATTTTCTATCATTTCCTTGACTTTGCTATGGAGTTTGTAACGATTCACATTCTGCAAAAATATTTTTTGGCACAAAATTGGGACGCATTTCAAATTGGTGAAAAAATATATATTTAATAAAGCTCAATCTAATATGGGTGTTTGGGGAACTTATTTTCCAGAATAAGTCAACTTATTTTAAGATGAATGTTAAGATTCCTAAATTTCTAACTTATTTTTGCAACTTATTGAATTTCAAACATACAATAGATACTAGTATAAAAAAATTATCAAAATATAAAATTTTTATCCGAAAATAATTTCATAAATCCTTAAAAAAAGCTCGGCCAAACAGGCACACAGATATTTAATGCCATTGACCCTGCAACGATGCTTCTTTAAAAAAATTTAAATCTTCTTTTCCGAACTCCAAATATTCTTTCAATAAGCTTAGAACATATACATAAAACATATACGTCTTTGCAAGATATATAGATTTTTTGAAAACATTTGGGATTTGGATGGCATTTGGGCCGGTATTGAAAAAATCAAACGTCAAAACAAGAATTATAGATTTTTAGGTTCAATTTTTGTTCATTATAGAGATTTGTTAGAATATATATACTTCTTTGCAAAATATATAAATCTATTTATTTAAAAAAAACATAATTTTTAGGGTGTTTGACATTACTATTAAAAATTGTTGTTACCGTGAGAAAAAAGAAGAGTGTTGAGAAAAATGTTGCGTAAAAAATTTGAGACATAGTAAAATTAATATTTAATGTGCTATTTAATTAAAAACTGGAAAAAATATAAAATTATTCTTTTCCGTAAATGTTGTTAGAGTTGTAGAAATATTTTTTTTAAATTTTTTTTTTTTTGTAAACACAATTTTGTTGTAAATTATAAAAATATCATTTATAAAATTAACGAATGAATTATGATAGGAAGATTAAATTAAAACTCCAATAAATTAAATTATTTATTTATTGTATCAAAATCAAATAACTTAAACAATCTTCATTATATGAAGTATATGACCGATTCCAAAAATAAAAAATACCTTGAGATTCAAATTCTCCTCCTTAACATCATACCAAAATTTGGTGTCATTCCGAGGTCTTTGAATTTTTGGTTATCGTCTTGCCTTTGGGCAGGTGTCTCTCCTTCTGGAGTGGTTTGGAGTGTTTTATGTTTTTAAGTAATTATGTATCTCTATGTTCGTGGTTGGATCTGCTGAGAATAACTTTGTTGATGTCTTGGGGGATCTGGAAAGACTGCATCGAAGTTAGGACGGTGAAGATTATTGCAAGAGCTCACCACTCACAACCAAAGATGGTTCATCATTTTTTGGAGGTTTTCACTTTCGGCATGTCTATAGCTGGTATCCGGCATGTAGATAGCTGGGGTGTTACTTATCCTTTGGGGGTTTCCATGTTCGGCATGTCTATAGCTGGTATCCGGCATGTAGATAGCTGGAGTGAGGATTCTGAACACTGGGATATCAACGGTTTTTATGTGATGTGGTCAATTGTGATATCGTTGTTTTCAGGGATTTTGGCGCAGTTTGGATCGCTTGGGATGTTTTCGAATTTGTTTTTAGCTTCAAGAACTTTTATGTTCATCTTGTTGAACGATCAGAAAACAATTTATTTGTTATTCAGCCTGGTCGTGTTGACAGTCGGGGGTTTGTTCCGCTGTTATATTGAGTTTGTTCCAGTAATATAATTTTATGCATTTTGTCAAAAAAAAAAAAAGTATATGATTCCTGAAATATGTTCATTTTCCATTATCTATCATTTCTTTGACTTCGTATCTAAAACTTATAATGATTCACGATCTGCAAAATATTTATTGGTACAAAATTTGGATGCGTAACAAATTTGTGAAAAATTATATCTTCAATGAAACTCAATCTAATATAAATAAATGTTTATTGCAATTGACTTATAACCGTATTTTTTTGAAATTTTAATTCTGATCTTCCAAAGTCCAAATGTTTTTTTAATATAATTTCGAAGGAATTATATGCTATAAATATTTTTCTATAATCTTCTGATGTTTGTCCACAACGAAAATAAGGAATTTAGTATCTAACTTTGTGGGAGTTTGAGAATATATTAAAATATGTAACTTATAATTTAAATGAATAAGTGTCATATAAATTATAAGTAGAATTTTTTTTATAAGTTATACAAGTATTTGTATAAATTATTTATAAGTTGGTGAAATATTTATTAAATTAAATTAAAAAATATTAATTATTTAATATAATAATCTCAATACATGCATATGACATTTATAGATATAAATATAAAAATGTAAAATATTAAATAAATAAAAAATCAACTAATAAGAAATAAATCGAGAAAAAGTACGTCGTAACTAACTTTCAACTTATCAACATATAAGTTATAAATTATAAGCTTGGGGTTAATAAATTGGGTAAACAAACATGCCTTATAAGTTGAAATAGGCTTATAAGACATAAATTGTCTTATCTTCCGGTAGCCAAACAGGTCCTTTGTAAGGACGAAATTATCCTAACGTTTGTGAATATCCAACTAATAAATATGCTCAAAGTAATGAAAAATAAATGTGTTTTACTCTTAAATTGCAAAGAAGAAGATAGAAAGATATGAATATGTAACTCATACTTTACGATCTTGATGAAAAAGTTATTAATATCTTTAATATGTAACTTATCATCTTAATAGTGAAGTCTATAATTTCTATTTATCTCTCAATTATATATATAATTGAAAAGAATTTAATTTTTGTAACTAACTTTCTTGTCATATGAGATAATTGACTTTGATTTGGCAGCATACATCAACATCCCTTGAATGAAACAAGTTATAAATCCCAATCTTAGAGAATTTTTTGAGAGATTATGTTCAATTTGCAAGAATCACTTGTTCTGTGTTAAATGTAACTTGTTTTTCCAAAACTCCACCCCAAGTTTTTGATATTGCTAGACGTTATTCTTCTGAAACCATACCTCCTTTAAAACCCCAATTTTTTATGTTTAGTCCCAGTTTTGCTATCATTTTTGACTCCATTGTTTCATTTTCGTTGCTAGACGCTTTGTTACTACCCTTAGTGTTATAGATTATGAGAAGGTTTGTCCAGGATTAGTTAATGAATTTTCTAATTTTTTCTAGTTGATTGTTTAACATGAAGAGCATATATGATTATTAACTTATTGGCACATAGCTAATTGGATTTTAAAAATTTAGTTATCTACAATAAATTTCACCTATCAAGTTAATAACTGATAGTATTTTGTCCTAAACCCAATCATGTGTGATGGGTTAGGAAATACTTTCATGTAATCTTATTTGATTTTATTGATATTAATAAAAGACTTGTTGTTTTTATTACGGGCTTTATCTATTTAAAGTGTTTAAATAAGAAGTTCCATAGTTTAGAGTAAAGCTTCTAGAATTATAATGAGATTATAATAATGAGATCTAGAAGATGATAACACTAAACTTAAATAGTTCCCGATCGTAGGATAACTAACTGGGAGTTAGTCAATCCGTAAAGATCGGTACATACTATGCTTGCTTCCTCGGAAGGATGTCTATTCTCATAGACATTCGTGTGGTGACACTATAGCTAGTATGTAGGTGCTTATTGGAGAATAAGTTCACTGAACGTGACTTGATCTAATGAACGACTAATGGAGTTTACTCACGTGTTAATAGTTGTTCATAGGTTGATGGTGGTACAAGTGTCCTTAGACTTGAGACCGTTAAAGTAATCTTATATACAATGAACTATGTTTTGGTTTAGTTCTAAGTCCTCAAGGGACAATCATTAGTTCTATTCCGGGTATAGGAATTTGTATATGAAGATAGTTAACGATCGATAAAGAATCTACCCCTTTCAGTAAAAGAAAGTGAATATCCTATGATGTTCTTACTATGTTAGTTCTGGAATCTCTGGCCAGAGTAATTGAAGTTAGAAAGAGTTTCTAATTCAAATGAACTAGACATAATGTATAAGAAATTATATGATTAAATTAAATAGGCTTGACACGCGATCCATGCCTTGTATTTAATCGGGATATTGTCGGGTAGAAGGAATTGATTGTACGGTAACCATTTGCTGAATAGGTTTTATATATTCTAAGCAATGAATTCATATTATCCGGATAGTCGCGATATATTCAAAAGTATCACTCACGATGTAGAATAAATATTAATTACTTATGTAATTATATTTAACGAATTAATTAGTAATTCGTATAAGTAATAATAAATTGTTTATTATTATTTATTTCTACTACCGGCTTAATATTGAACCTAAAGGGTCACACCATAAAAAGGTTAAATATTTATAGATGATGAGAATAATTAATAATGGCTATGAATTATTTATTTATTGAATAAATAATTAATTAGCAATTATTTATAATTTATTAAATGAGATTTAATAGATTATAAATAAATTAATAAAAGTTCTTAATAATTATTAATTACAAAATTTAGTTTGAGAAATTAAATTTTATGAGAGAATTATTTTCAGAATGGGATTAATAATTAAAAGGGTTTTAATTATTAAATGATTATTTAATTAGATAAAGTAAAGACTTTATTTCTTTAAATATCAAACATTTCCAAGAGTTGGAGTAGATCACAAACACACAACACAAAACATCCCAGGGGGTTGAGAAGATCATGGAGAGCTTTTGAAGTTCATCAAAATCATTCCAAACCATTTAATTAATTTTCTCAATTGTTCTTCATCTACTATATGATATTTGATCTTGGTGGATACCATTAGAGCACTCCACACTTGAGGGGTGATTGCTGGAAATCAAAGACACATTCATAACAATCCCATGAAAGCTATCAAGGTATTTTTCTTGTGTTCATACAATTTTTAAATCTATATACATGATTAATTAGGTTTTTATGCAAGTAAATGTGATTTACGCTTCCGCTACGGTCATAAATTCCTTCAATGGTATCAGAGCATAGGTTGCATGTATATAGATCCCAGAAAAAATTTCGGAATTTTTCAAGCTTGTATGAATTAGTTATGAATTTTTGAAGTTCTATGAGGCTATAATCAAATTAATTACGATTTAATTAATAAATTATTTTTTAAAATAATTTTGATCACTGATATATTTTCTGCAAGTGTTGTAGAAGTCCCAGAAAAAGTTTCATAATTTTCCCATGGATAGATTATTTATTATTGATTTTTAAAGAGTTTAAAAATTAATAAATAATAATCTGTTTTATAAATATATATATCATTTATAAAATATCTAGATGGGTAGTTAAAGTTGGGGGCCCAGAATGTTGAATTATTGGGCTGGTTTATTGTTGAATGGCCGACTGAATATATATAATATATATATATATATATATATATATATTTAAAATTTTCTGTCGACTGAAAAGAAAATCACTGCGCGCGTCTGTCTGCCGCGCGTGGGCGTCACGCGCTGGCGGCTCACGCGCCGCGCGTGCAGCTCACGCGCCGGATCGGGTCGGGTCGGTCGGGTCGGGTTGGATCTCGGGTCGGGTCATGGGTCGGGTCGGGATGCTGACGTCAGCATGACGTCATCCATGTGTAACGCGTCTGTTGAATGCGTTACACAAGTAATATGTTATTTTTGGCGTGTAACGCATTCTGGTAATGCGTTACAGGGTCAAATGGTGACAGTAATGGCCCTGATTCGTATTTTGATTTTTCCCGTTGATCCGTAACTCCGTTTTAGGCGTATAATATATCGTTGGATTCGTTTTTTCGAGACGGATCTAATGGAGTGGTCAAATAAATTTTAAAAATTAATTTTAAAATGGTTATAGCTTCCGGAAGTGTTTTAAAGCCCGTTTTAATTGTGTTAAAATGCTTTAAAATACTAATATTATTTCATATAAATGTTTAACATGATATAACATGTTTGCCTATATATATGTGTGCAAAGAAATGCCATGAGATAATATATATAGTTTTATATATCGTATATAAAATGCATGTTTGACTTTAGGTTTTAACGAAAACGTTTCACAACCTAAATAATAAAAAAATCCCTCGTTATTTAATATCAAGTAATAAAATGGCCAATGTCACAACGGGCTTGTGTCGGTCATAGCCTTCCAACATGGTAGAAAGTAATTCTTAGTTTTGAGCTTTTTCGTTTCGTGCTACAGCCGAGGGCTTCGTTTTCAAAAATAGGAATTACTTGTCTATTACATGAGATGCGTATAATTAATTAGAATCCAATTGTCGTTACGTGCTACAGCCGTGGGCTATTGAGATCTTATTAATTTAACGAGATGTTGGGTCTCACTTGACTTAGAATATTGAATTTAGACGTGCTACAGCCGTGATTCAATGATTCAAGAGGCTAAATGAAATTAGGGAATAACATGAGATGTAATTGATAAAGAGTTATCTGCCTATGGAACATTACATAGTGTTTCGTGCTACAGCCGAGGTTATATAATGAAAAGTAGGATCCCTATTCTCACATGCATTGAGAATGCTTAAGTTATACATTTGAGGGTTGTATAATTTTAATAAAACTGTGGGAGCCACCTATGAATAAAGACCCGATTCATAAGGTGTTATAATAAAATTGGATATCTACTAATGTTGTTATGTATTCACAAATTTCAGATTTATAGATCATGTCTTCTACTCTATCACTCCGTAGCATACTTGATGCGAACAAATTGACTGGTCCCAATTATGCTGATTGGCTTCGAAACCTGAGAATCGTTCTCAGGGCTGAGAAGAAGGATTATGTGCTTGACTCGCCTTTACCTGTACCTCCTTCTGATGATGCACTTTTCCAGGAACGAGAAGTGTATAATGATTGGTTAGATGCTGCTAATGTTGCTCAATGTGTCATGCTAGCATCCATGACACCTGAGTTACAGAAGCAACATGAGAAAATAGATGCTCCTACCATTCTGATACATCTACAGGAGCTTTATGATGTACAAGGTATAACCGCTCGATATGATATATCGAAAGAGCTATTCCAATGTAGAATCGCTGAAGGGTCGTCTGTGAATGACCATGTGCTTAAGATGATCAATCTGATTGAGCATCTTGGGCAGTTAGGTTTTGTCATGGATGGGGAGTTATGCCAAGATTTAGTCTTGCAGTCACTCCCGGATTCGTTCTCGCAGTTCGTTATGAACTTTCACATGAACAAGCTGGATGTCAGCTTAGCTGAGCTCCACAACATGCTGAAAACTGCTGAGGCGAATTTTCCCTCCAAAAGGGGTTCTGTTCTTATGATCGGTGCAATACCTCTACTAAGAGGAAGAGGAACTGGAAGCCGAAGAATAAGAAAAAGGGTGAGAATAAGCCTGTTCCACCAAAGGCTGACCAAAAAAGCAAAGCAGTTTGCTTCCACTGTAACAAGGTGGGACACTGGAAGAGGAACTGCAAGGTTTACCTTGCAGAGTTAAAGAATAAGAAGGGCAATGAGATTACCGCTTCTGATACAGGTATGTTCATGATTGAACTAAATATGTCTTTAAGTCAGATTTCTACTTGGGTATTGGATACTGCTTGTGGGTCTCATATTTGCAATTCGTTGCAGGGACTAAAGCAAAGTAGATCTCTGGGGGAAGATGAAGTGATTCTATTGATGGGCAATGGAGCAAGAGTTGCTGCTGCAGCTGTAGGATCATTTCCTTTGCATATGCCTACGGGCAAAACTATTGTGTTGAATAAATGTTATTATGTACCATCAATTGTAAGAAATATTGTTTCTATTCCTATACTTGATTTGGATGGTTTTACATTTATTGTTGAGAATAATAAATGTTTAATTAAGAGAAATAATATTACTTATGGATACGGTACATTACATAATGGTTTGTATATATGTGACTTAGAACATAATTTGTTTCAAATTGAACAACCTAATAATAAAAGAAAAAGAGATAATAAAAATCCAACTTATTAATGGCACTGCAGACTAGGTCATATTAGTGAGAACAGACTTCGCACATTACATAAGGATAAGTTACTAGAACATTTTGATTTTGAATCATATCCTACATGCGAGTCTTGTCTCATGGGTAAAATGACTAAATCTCCATTTACTGGACATGGAGAGAGAGCTGCGGGGTTGTTAGACTTGGTACACACAGATGTATGTGGACCAATGTCAACAAGTGCTAGAGAAGGATTTTCATACTTCATTACTTTTACGGATGATCGATCCAGGTTAGGATATGTATATCTTATGAAATACAAATCCGAAGCTTTTGAAAAGTTCAAGGAATATAGAAATGAAGTAGAAAAACAAACCGCACGTAGTATAAAAGTTCTTCGATAAGATCGAGGAGGTGAGTACTTAAGCGGAGAGTTTTTAGGTTATCTTAAAGAAAATGGTATAGTTTCTCAATGGACCCTTCCCTATACTCCACAATTAAATGGAGTATCTGAGAGAAGGAATCGTACTCTATTAGATATGGTGAGGTCCATGATGAGCTTTATTGATCTTCCAGTATCACTATGGGGTTATGCTTTAGAGACGTCAGCGTATTTACTGAACAAGGTGCCTTCTAAATCGGTTCTCACGACCCCACATGAGATGTGGAGTAGGAAGAAACCAGGTCTTAAACATGTTAAGGTTTGGGGGTGTCCAGCTTATGTCAAGAAAGTTGAACATGATAAGTTGGAACCTAGATCCGTGAAATGCAGTTTTGTGGGATATCCTAAAGAAGGTCATGGATATTATTTCTATGATCCTTCTGATCAAAGGATATTTGTTTCTAGACACGTTTACTTCTTAGCGGAACAGTTCCTCCTTGATAGAAACAGTGGGAGAAATATTGAACTTGATGAAGTTCAAGAACCACAAAATGCAACGATTAGAGAAGAAGTACCTGTTCAGAAAGAACAACCTTCTGTAGAACAACCTTTACGTAAGTCAGAGAGAATGTCCCGCCCAATCGAAAGATATTACGGGCTTGTCATTGAAAATGATGATGATTTGTCATTTGTTGATGATGAGGACCCTATGACTTATGAAGAGGCTGTGAGTTGTAATGACTCAGAGAAATGGCAGGATGCCATGAAATCCGAAATGGACTCGATGTATATAAACCAAGTGTGGACTTTGGTTGAGGCACCTGAAGGAGTTAAACCCATTGGGTGCAAATGGATATACAAACGAAAGTTAGGAGCAGATGGCCAGGTGGAGACCTATAAGGCCAGGCTTGTGGCAAAAGGATTCAAACAAAGACAAGGGATTGACTTTGATGAAACCTTTTCGCCTGTAGCCTTGCTCAAATCCATTAGGATTTTGCTTGCGATTGCAGCCTACTATGATTACGAGATCTGGCAAATGGACGTAAAGACGGCCTTCCTCAATGGGAAACTTGAAGAGGAAGTGTATATGACACAACCAGAGGGTTTTATTTCCAGTGGAAACGAAAATCTAATATGTAGACTGCTGCGAACCATATATGGTTTGAAGCAAGCTTCTCGAAGATGGAACATCCGTTTTGATGAGACAATCAAAGAGTTTGATTTTATCAAAAACTTAGATGAACCATGTGTTTACAAGAAGGTTAGTGGGAGCGCGGTAACATTTCTTATATTGTATGTGGATGACATACTTATAATAGGAAATGATATACCGATGTTACAATCAGTCAAGGTCAGGCTATCAAAGAACTTCACTATGAAGGACTTGGAAGAGGCATCCTATATTTTAGGGATGAAGATCTATAGAGATAGATCTAATCGAACGATTGGCCTATCCCAAGGTACATACATCGATAAAGTGCTAAAACGGTTTAGCATGGAGAACTCGAAAAGAGGTCTCATTCCTATTAGTCATGGGATTACTCTTTCCGAGAAGATGTCTCCAAAGACATATAAGGAAAGGGTGCGCATGAGTAGGATTCCTTATGCCTCGGCAATAGGATCCATCATGTATGCGATGTTATGTACTAGAGCTGATGTTGCTCATTCACTTAGTGTGACGAGAAGATATCAGTCTAACCCAGGTGAAGAACACTGGAAAGCAGTGAAGAACATATTGAAGTACTTGAGAAGGACTAAAGATGTTTTTCTTGTTTTTGGTGGATCTGAATTGAAAATTGAGGGTTATACTGACTCTAGTTTTCAATCAGAAGGCGATGGTAGCAGATCCCAGTCAGGGTATGTATTTACTCTAAATGGGGGAGCGATTAGTTGGAAGAGTTCCAAACAGCCTACAACGGCTGACTCCACAGCGGAAGCAGAATATATAGCTGCATGTGAAGCTGCAAAGGAAGCTGTCTGGATGAGGAAAATTGTTTCTGATTTGGGAGTAGTTCCTAGCATTGAGGATCCTATAGTGTTGTATTGTGATAACAACGCTGCAATAGCTCAAGCTAAGGAACCAAGATCCCATAAGAATTCCAAACACGTGTTGCGGCGCTTTCATCTGATTCGAGAGATCATAGAAAGAGGGGATGTCAACATCGTAAGAATTGACACACATAACAACATAGCGGACCCATTTACTAAGGCATTGTCTCAGGCTCACTTTGATCGACATAGAGATAAGATGGGTATAAGATACCAGAGTGATTGGCTTTAGTACAAGTGGGAGTTTGATAGTATTTTGTCCTAAACCCAATCATGTGTGATGGGTTAGGAAATACTTTCATGTAATCTTATTTTATTTTATTGATATTAATAAAAGACTTGTTGTTTTTATTACGGGCTTTATCTATTTAAAGTGTTTAAATAAGAAGTTCCATAGTTTAGAGTAAAGCTTCTAGAATTATAATGAGATTATAATAATGAGATCTAGAAGATGATAACACTAAACTTAAATAGTTCTCGATCGTAGGATAACTAATTGGGAGTTAGTCAATCCGTAAAGATCGGTACATACTATGCTTGCTTCCTCGGAAGGATGTCTATTCTCATAGACATTCGTGTGGTGACACTATAGCTAGTATGTAGGTGCTTATTGGAGAATAAGTTCACTGAACGTGACTTGATCTAATGAACGACTAATGGAGTTTACTCACGTGTTAATAGTTGTTCATAGGTTGATGGTGGTACAAGTGTCCTTAGACTTGAGACCGTTAAAGTAATCTTATATACAATGAGCTATGTTTTGGTTTAGTTCTAAGTCCTCAAGGGACAATCATTAGTTCTATTCCGGGTATAGGAATTTGTATATGAAGATAGTTAACGATCGATAAAGAATCTACCCCTTTCAGTAAAAGAAAGTGAATATCCTATGATGTTCTTACTATGTTAGTTCTGGAATCTCTGGCCAGAGTAATTGAAGTTAGAAGGAGTTTCTAATTCAAATGAACTAGACATAATGTATAAGAAATTATATGATTAAATTAAATAGGCTTGACACGCGATCCATGCCTTGTATTTAATCGGGATATTGTCGGGTAGAAGGAATTGATTGTACGGTAACCATTTGCTGAATAGGTTTTATATATTCTAAGCAATGAATTCATATTATCCGGATAGTCGCGATATATTCAAAAGTATCACTCACGATGTAGAATAAATATTAATTACTTATGTAATTATATTTAACGAATTAATTAGTAATTCGTATAAGTAATAATAAATAGTTTATTATTATTTATTTCTACTACCGGCTTAATATTGAACCTAAAGGGTCACACCATAAAAAGGTTAAATATTTATAGATGATGAGAATAATTAATAATGGCTATGAATTATTTATTTATTGAATAAATAATTAATTAGCAATTATTTATAATTTATTAAATGAGATTTAATAGATTATAAATAAATTAAGAAAAGTTCTTAATAATTATTAATTACAAAATTTAGTTTGAGAAATTAAATTTTATGAGAGAATTATTTTCAGAAAAGGATTAATAATTAAAAGGGTTTTAATTATTAAATGATTATTTAATTAGATAAAGTAAAGACTTTATTTCTTTAAATATCAAACATTTCCAAGAGTTGGAGTAGATCACAAACACACAACACAAAACATCCCAGGGGGTTGAGAAGATCATGGAGAGCTTTTGAAGTTCATCAAAATCATTCCAAACCATTTAATTAATTTTCTCAATTGTTCTTCATCTACTATATGATATTTGATCTTGGTGGATACCATTAGAGCACTCCACACTTGAGGGGTGATTGCTGGAAATCAAAGACACATTCATAACAATCCCAGGAAAGCTATCAATGTATTTTTCTTGTGTTCATACAATTTTTAAATCTATATACATGATTAATTAGGTTTTTATGCAAGTAAATGTGATTTACGCTTCCGCTACGGTCATAAATTCCTTCAATAACAACAAGCTTAACCTCACATACTAAAAACCCACCTATCATCTTAAATTTTTGTTAAATTCTATAATCAAGGATAACATAATTCTTAACAAGTTTATTTATTTGTTTGGGGTTAGAGACGTTATCTTACTTCTTTTGGTGGCTCCTTTACTTCTTTCGGTGGCTCCTTTACTTCATTGTTTCATTTTCGTTGCTAGACGCTTTGTTACTACCCTTAGTGTTATAGATTATGAAAAGGTTTGTCCAGGATTAGTTAATGAATTTTCTAATTTTTTTCTAGTTGATTGTTTAACATGAAGAGCATATATGATTATTAACTTATTGGCACATAGCTAATTGGATCTTAAAAATTTAGTTATCTACAATAAAATTCACCTATCAAGTTAATAACAACAAGCTTAACCACACATACTAAAAACCCACCTATCATCTTAAATTTTTGTTAAATTCTATATTCAAGGATAACATAATTCTTAACAAGTTTATTTATTTGTTTGGGGTTAGAGACGTTATCTTACTTCTTTTGGTGGCTCATTTACTTCTTTCGGTGGCTCCTTTTCTCAAGTGATTAAGGCGGTTTGTTGTTTGAATTTGAAGACTCTTACCATTGAAGAATATAAGAGAACTATTGAAAGAATTAGTTGAAGGTTTTCGTTGATCGATCATGATCTGGAATGAGGCGCACAGTGTGGAGAAACGTATTTAATTTTAGTCGTTCATTCTTGTTTGCAAACTTGGATTGGATAATGATGGTTATATCAGTTTGCTCATGTCTAAGGAAACTAATAAATTAGTGGGGGGTTAAACGTAAGGGCAGTCTGGTTCTATTTGATAGTGAGTTGTTTTCTAAAAAATATGATGTTTGCAAGATTGCTGATGTTGAGGAAATCTATTTTCTTGAATTAAAGCCCCAAGCTTCGTGATGGTAAGCTTTTAATTTTTAAAATTTTTTATGTTATATGTTCATTTCAATTGTTTTTGAACTGTTTGTGTTATGCACTTAGAATTTTTACTAGTATTTTAATTTTGTGATCCATATACTTGAGTGATTTATTTATATTAAATTAATGTTTAGTTGATATTTGTTTTGCCTATGGATTAAACATAATTCGTGATATTGTTTTAATTTTCTTTATCATCTAGATGTCACATATATGTTTCCATGTGAAGAGTATTGTCACATGTTCATTTCAATTGTTTTTGAACTGTTTGTGTTTTGCATTTAGAATTTTTACTAGTATTTTAATTTTGTGATCCATATACCTTGTTGCTTTTATTTATATGAAATTAATGTTTAGTTGATATTTGTTTTGCCTATAGATTAAACATAATTCGTGATATTGTTGTAATTTTCTTTGTCACTTAGATGTCATGTTTATGTTTCCATGTGAAGGGTATTTTAATGATGCTGTAAAAAATCTCATGGAGTTTTTGGGTAGTTGTGAGTCCTCAATTTTAAATGATGACAAATTACCTCATTATCAACGGTGCTTAGTGTTCTTTATTAATTTGTTTGCGGTTAGAGGGGTTATTTTTTCTTGGACAAAGTGATAGAGTATATATTTATATGTATTTTACATGATTTTATTCCTCATATTAATTATATTTTTCATTTAATTGGATTTTTATTGAATAAATTTTAATGTTTTATTGTAGGAAACAATAAATCCTAAACTTGGATGGATTGGAGAATAAAGAGCTGAATTTGAAGATTTTTCAGAGGAAATTCGGATTTGTTGGGCTGCGCGCGCGATCTTCACAGTTTGGGCCATATCTTGAGTTCTACAAGTCCGTTTTGGACGATTTAATAGCCCACGTGAAGATAACAGGATTCTCTTTCATTCTAAAGTGGTCGAGGTCCCCAAATACAACTTGAACGGCCCAAAAGTACTGAAGAAAAGACAGCTACGAATTTTCCTTAAAAAACAGAACCAGTTCAGGAAAGTATTTTGTATTTTTCCAAAAAGTATTAAAAATACTTTTATTAGAGACATATAGACATCAGATATTGTGATTAGGTATTACGTATTATTGAACGTTCCTAGAGAAGAGAAGAAAATGAGGCTACGTACAAAAAGGAAGAGGCTTGGGAAGAAGAGATTGCTGCGAATACAGATTTTATCTTTTCTCCTTATTCTTCCATAATGTTTACACACTCTTGTGTATTGGTTTCTTTTGAGATGATGAACTAATTTTCTCTCTAGGCCTTTAATTGATTCTATTGTTAATATATATGTTGTATTCTATTCTCTGTTTTTGTGGTCGTATTAATTGTTTATATTGATTTGTGTTTAATGCTTTTCAAACATTGATCACCCTTGAGATTGAATCAGTAATTTAGGTGGACTTGGAAGAGAAAAACTAAGTTAAGACCCAATCAATATAACCTAGGATTAATATTTATATTAATTTATGGTTAGGATAGGAATATACATAAATACTCTAGGTAATCCGGTTAAGGCAAAACTTAATGTTGTTTATGGATTTAAATTCTACATAGGAATATGGGAGTTAATGCATAAATTAGAGTCATTTGAGATTCGGAAGGTCCTTGTGAGTACTTGATAGCCTTAGACTAGCAATTAGACCACGAGAATAGAGGTTAAGGAAGAAGCTTGTTGAAGAACATTAGAGGAAGTTAAAGGCCTAGTTTTCATTCTCTTGGAATTTATTATTCGATATTGTGTTATTTTAATTGTTTAGTGATAAATTAGTAAACACTCCACTTGATTTTTATTTAGACTTGAATTGAAAGAAAGATAGTAAGTGGTACTTAACAGCTTATAAGCAGTCCTCGTAGGAACGAACTTAATTACTACTTGTTGCGATAAGTATTCTTGCGTTAAGGTTGTAATACCCATAACAAGTTTTTGGCGCCACTGTCGGGGACAGTTTTAAGTATTTATTTGTTGATATCATTGTGCTATTTAGTACTTTGAGATCAAGTTATTGATTGTTCTTTTGTTCAGTTTTGTAGGGGCTTTATTTTGTATGCGTAGACGTGACTCGTCTTCCCTTCTTCCACTTGATTAGGAGATTGAGAGAACTTTGAGACATATTCGAAAGCAAGTTAAGGAAGCTAATATCCAATTCAGTACAATGGGTGATAATGTGAATGATCCGCCTATAAATCCTGCTGTGAGGCATTTGCGGGTGGAGGAGTACATAATGCCTTCTTTCGATGGCATTCACTCTAGTATTGCAAGGCCTGCTATTGCTGCGAATAATTTTCATGTTAACTCTGCTACAATGCAGGCTATCAGGGATAACAAGTTTCACGGTCTTTCTGCTGAAGATCCTAATGCTCACTTGAGGAATTTTCTTGAGATTGTTGATAATTTAAGGTTAATGGTTTTACTGAGGAGACTATAAGGTTGAGGCTGTTCAGCCGCTCACTGGAAGGAAGAGCACGAGAGTGGTTGGATTCTCTGTCCAATAATTCGATCACTACATGGAATCAACTTGTTGAGAAATTTTTAAACAAGTACTTTTCTCCAGCAAAGACTGAGCGTTTCATCAAAGAAATTCAAAATTTTCAGCAGTTTGATATGGAGTCTCTCTATGAAGCTTATGAGAGGTTTAAAGATCTTTTGAGAAAGTGTCCACATCATGGACTATCTGATCAGCAGAAAATTCGCACATTCTATAATGGGTTGACATTGCAATGTGCTACTCAAGTTAATGGTGCAGCAAGGGGTTCATTGATGAACCAATATCCCGAAGATGCTTTTGAGATTCTTGAGGATATTACTTCGAATAATTGTAGGGCCTATGAAAGAACAAGTTCCAAGAAAGTAGCTGGTTTACATGAAGTTAATCCTTTAACATCCTTTTCAGCTCAGATGGTGTCTCAGTTTGAAGCTTTGAATAAAAAGCTTGAGCCTTTATCAGTGGATAGACATCAACCAGTTCATCATGCTCATCAATTTCAGGATGTTCATATGTTTTGTGATACGTGTGAAGAGGGACATCCAACTCAGCAATGTCCATTAATTTATCATGATGCGTCACAGTTTAATACAGTGAACTATGTGGGGAATTCAAGTAATCAGCAGAACAATCCTTACTCAAATACATACAATCCTGGTTGGAGGAATCATCCCAACTTTTCATGGAACAACAATGCTAGGCCAAACATGGCATTCAAGCCTAATGCACCACCTGGTTTTCAACAAAATTCAAGGCAACATGAAATGGAAAAGAAGCCGACAACTGAGGATCTTCTTCTCCAATACATGCAGAAAACAGATGCGTTGATTCAAATTCAAAGTGCATCTATGAGAACTTTAGAGATGCAAGTGGGTCAATTGGCTAGTGCTATGAATAATCGTCCTCAAGGATCCTTGCCTAGTGACACTGAGCTGAATCTAAAAAATGATCGAAAGGAGTACTGCAAAGCAATAACTTTGAGAAGTGGTAAGGAGATTGAGGGGAATACAAAGAAAGCTGATGAAGAGGTTATAAAGGAATCTGAGTCTAGTGAAGAGCCTCAAAAGTTGGTACATGAAGAATCCAGAAAAGATCAGTAAGAACCAGTTAAAGCACCAACACCAAAAAAGCCTGTCTATCCACCTCCTTCATATCCTCAACGCCTGCAGAAACAAAAGCAAGAAAAGCATTTTCAAAAATTTATGGACGTTTTCAAGAAATTGTCCATTAATATTCCTTTTGCTGAAGCATTAGAGCAGATGCCGAGCTATGTCAAGTTTATGAAGGACATTCTTTCGAGAAAGAGAAGGTTGGAAGAATTCGAAACAGTGGCATTGACTGAAGAATGTAGTGCTATTTTGCAAAAAAAGTTACCACCAAAGCTCAAGGATCCTGGAAGTTTCATTATTCCATGCACTATTGGTACACAAAATTTTGGGAGAGCTCTGTGTGATTTGGGAGCCAGTGTGAATTTAATGCCTTTGTCTATTTTTATGAAGCTTGGAGTTGGAGAGGTAAAGCCTACTTCGGTAAGGTTACAACTTGTAGACAGGTCATATGCATATCCAAGGGGAATAGTGGAAGACGTTCTTGTGAAGGTTGATAAATTTATATTTCCTGCGGATTTTATTGTGCTTGATATGGAGGAAGACGAGGAAATTCCTCTGCTATTTGGTAGACCATTCTTAGCCACAGGAAGGACTCTTATTGATGTGCAAAAAGGAGAGCTAACTATGCGAGTGCAAGATGATCAGGTAACCTTTAATGTGTTTGCTTCTATGAAGTTTTCAGATGATCCAGAAAGGTATTTTTATGTGAGATCTCTTGCTGATGAAATTGATACGCACAAGCAGAACACTAGTGATCCCCTCGAGTTGTCTTTTCAAGAAGTAACTGGTGATTTAAGTCGTAAAGGGGAGTTTAGTAATGAATTGAATGCATTGCCTAACATTCAAAATTTTTCTGAGAGCTCTGAATCAGTTAAGATGCTCGAGAAAAGTAAGGCTGATAATTCTTCCACTAAAGATCTCTCGAATGTAAAGCTCGGAAAACTTCCACCACATTTGAAGTATGTACTCCTGAATGATGAACTAGTGCTTTTTGAAGTGTGTCATGATAATGTATTAAGAAGGTGGATCACCAATGATGAGGTAAAAGAGTGTTTTGTTCAATCAACTGAGAGGGATAAACACCTTAGAGGTGTGAAGAAGAAAAAGAAAAATAATAAGTCGATGGGCGGGAAAATCGATGTGAAGATTGATAGAAGAGATATATTGGAAGTAAGCAAGCCGAATGTCAAACATTGTGTGAAAAGTCCTTTTGATAAGGACAATTCTATTGCTCTCTTGAAACCGCCATGAATTGAGTCAAAATGTCCGACGAAATGACGTTAACGACAGCGCTTCTTGGGAGGCAACCCATGATTTGTGTAAGGTTAGTAAATTTTTATCTCATTTTTTTTGCATTTTTTTTAAATTAAATTATTATTATTATTATTATTATTATTATTATTATTATTATTATTATTATTATTTCCAATTACTCCCACAAGGTACCTTGATGAATTTTGTGTGAAGTGTTTCAGGAATAAAATTGATTTGCAGAATTATAATGCGGAATAATTAAAAAAACAGTGCAAAAAAAAAATGTTTGGGGAATTTAGCGAGGAAAGAAAAGAAATATGAGCATGGTGGTGCGCGCGAGTAATTGTGGTGCGAGGATTCCTGATGCTATTTTTTGTTGTTCAGACACGCTACCCGCAGTTCGGTTTTGCTAACCACGGTGCCAAAATTCCTGCCTAGTCAACAACTGAAATATTGAAATCCATTTGTTTTTCGGTCGAGCCCTGCAGTGCTTGGAATACAACCTACGGTGCAGAATTTTCTGGCTAACAAAACAATATTCATTTGTTTTCCCTTTCCTGCTGTGTGAGTTGGACAACCTACGATGCAACATTTCCTGCTGCTCAATGTGTTGCAACTTGCAATGAACGCAGCAACCCATCTCCTGCTTCTATCTGGGCCAATTTGGTTGGTTACTACAATTCAGCCCATTTCCATATTCTTGCTGTTGGCCCAGCCCATTATTCTGGTCCAGTTGCACACACAAGGCACCACATCAACAGCCATATGTCGCCCAGCAGGATCCCAGTCAGCAACTCGTCACCGCCATGTCAGCTACTTCATTGGCAGCCTTCCACAAAAATAACTTGGAATATGATGGCCAAGGGAGTTGAACCCCTGGCCTTAGGGTGTTTGAGCATGACTTCTATTTGCCCCTTTGAACCACATGAGCTGCCTTGCTATTCGTGCTAGGTGATGGACTAAATTGATTATATAATGAAGCAGAGCCCTGGAATAAAGCTCTGCACACCTCATTTCACAATTCTTTTTCCGACGGCATTTCGTGCATATGCATTAAGGAATATTTTAACCTTTCTTTGTATATTATTTTTATTTTTATTTTTTTTTATATTTGTTTTTAGGATCTTTTAGTAATGTATATATGTTATATATTTATTCATTGAGGACAATGAACCATTTAAGTGTGGGGATGCATTCTCAATATATTTAAAAAATTCAAAAAAATATATATATATATATTATAAAATTCAAAATAAAATTAAAAAATTAAAAGACTTTATATATATAATTACCTTGTCTCAAGAGCATGTTAGCACGGATAAGTACACATTGTGTAGATTTATTTCGCATGATTAATTATGAGTGTCATTTTCATGAAAAATCATTTGATACTTGATAATTCCTTGTGTGCGTTTGCGAAAATTTAAAAACTTGAGATGCTTCTTAGTCAATTTTAATGGGTAACACATGCTTCTACCTTGCGAGGATTTGAGCTTAATTTATATGAATGATACATTTTATATCAATCCCTTTCTTTTGTTGTGTGTTGTTCATCATTACGCGTGTTGCTCTAGAACTTGTTTTAAACCGTTTTGAGACTACATGATATGTGTATGCATGAATATGATAAAGGCACTAGGATTAACTTTATTTGTCCTAAACAGTACCTTGAAAAATAATCCTTAGTGAACCCCCTTGAGCTTATATCTGTTTCTTTCGTATATCACCAATCTAAAATTCTTGAGCCTACTTATTTATTCATGTCTTGATTTGCTGGTAGAGCATAGTGATTGAACTTCAGGGTTGGTGAATATTTAGTGTGGGGATTTCTTTTGCTAAAGTGTTCATTTGGTGGGAGTCAATATGAAAAAAAGGCTAGGTACTCCTTTGAGACCAGTGGGTGGCAAATGCAATGTCATATGAAAGGGACAATCCATGTACATGTGCTGGTATTAAGTGCATTGTACTAGAAAGTATTCTTTGTGACTTTTCACTGCCCTTGGTTACTGGAGTTTAAAAAAAGGAAAAAAAAGGTCAAGTAGAGTTTGTGTTCATTGGTTTGTACAATGTGAAAGAAGGGAAGTACATGGGTTATATGTGCTTATGGGTTTAATGCTTGTGACAGTCTGGCAAACTTTTACATGATCTACTTTTCATGTTTGGTGCTTTAATTAAAAATGAATGCTATGCTCTATTGGTTGATCAAGTTTAGCCACTAGTTAGCCTATTTCTTGATATCCTACCCATACCTAAGCCCCATTACAACCTTTAACAAAGACCATTTGATTCATGTATGCATGTATACGAAGTAGTGGAGATTTGGTGAACAACCAGGCATATGGTAGCGCATGAGTACTTGAGTGAACTTGAGCGAAACACTTATACCTTGTGTGTTTGAGAGTATTGTGAGATGTTTATCCATAGCATGCGTACTTGTTGATTGCGACTTTGATGCCTATTTCATGATATATTTTTGTCTATCAAGACATTGTGTACATACTTGGATTGTTTTATGTTAATGATGCATAAGGTGAGAGTACTTGTACTTTCAGACACTTCCAGGTTGTTATGTGATTAAGGTTTATAATGTGTGGAGTACTATGATATGTTGCATGTTCGAGAGACTTGGTGATTAAAAATATTGATTTTGTGAGTATATCTTCTATAAACTCTCACGAGACAAAACTCGTCCTACTAGGGCTGCCTAGGGGTTTAACGGCTTGTTGCATATGCTCAATGGAATCGTGTCATCTACGAAAATGGTGTTAGTTAGTTAGATTAGTTTTATATCTTTATTTGCCCGAGGACGTGCAAAATGCTAAGTGTGGGGATATTTGATAGAGTATATATTTATATGTGTTTTACATGATTTTATTCCTCATATTAATTATATTTTGAATTTAATTGGATTTTTATTGAATAAATTTTAATGTTTTATTATAGGAAGCAATAAATCCTAAACTTGGATGGATTGGAGAATAAAGAGATGAATTTGGAGATTTTTTAGAGGAAATTCGGATTTGTTGGGCTGCGCGCGCGATCTTCACAGTTTGGGCCATATCTTGAGTTCTACAAGTCCGTTTTGAACGATTTAACAGCACGCGAAGATAACTGGATTCTCTTTCATTCTAAAGTGGTCCAGGTGTCCAAATACAACTTGAACGGCCCAAAAGTACTGAAGAAAAGATAGCTACGAATTTTCCTTGAAAAACAGAACCAGTTTAGGAAAGTATTTTGTATTTTTCCAAAAAGTATTAAAAATACTTTTATTAGAGACAGATAGACATCAGATATTGTGATCAGGTATTACATATTATTGAACATTCCTAGAGAAGAGAAGAAAATGAGGCTACGTACAAGAAGGAAGAGGCTTGGGAAGAAGAGATTGCTGCGAATACAGATTTTATCTTTTCTCCTTATTCTTCCATAATGTTTACATACTCTTGTGTATTGGTTTCTTTTGAGATGATGAACTAATTTTCTCTCGAGGCCTTTAATGGATTTTATTGTTAATATATAAGATGTATTCTATTCTCTGTTTTTGTGGTGGTATTAATTGTTTATATTGATTTGTGTTTAATGCTTTTCAAAGATTGATCACCCTTGAGATTGAATCAGTAATTTAGGTGGACTTGGAGGAGAAAACCTAAGTTAAGACCCAATCAACATGAGTTAGTTGTTATTTCTGTGTTGTTGTGTTGAGTTCAGTTGTTTCAAATTTTCATTACGTATAGCATCGAAATGAGTCAGCAATCAGATTACATGAAGGAGATCGAAGGAAAATGTGCAAGTTTGAACCTGGAAGAAGAGGAAAAGTACGGGGTGGAATATGAGGAAGAAATACCGGAAATCGACAATGTTGACATGAGATGGTGTCTAGTTGGGAAATTCCTGGTGGATTATCCAGTCGATTTCAATGCTATGCAAAGTACATTGGCCAATCTGTGGAAGACAGAAATGGGAATGTATGTTAAGGAGATAGAAGCTAATCGCTATCTTTTTCAATTCCACCACGAAATAGACATGAACAGAGTGGTGGAAGGGAGTCCTTGGTCATTCAACAGAGCGCAATTGATTTTTGAACGGCCGAATACGGGGGAAAATCCTAAAGACATTATGCTGCAACATCTAGATATGTGGGTGCAGATTCATGATTTGCAGGTGGGATTCCGTTCGGAGAGGGTTATTCAAGACATAGGAAACTACATTGGTCTTTACATTAAGAATGATCCAAATAATTTCTCAGAAGTATGGAAGGAATATTATCGAGTCAGGGTCAAGATAGATATTAATCAACCGCTTAAGCTCAAGATGAAACTGAAGAAAAAAGGAGGTGAATGGGTATGGATTAACTTTAAATACGAACATGCTCCAACTTTCTGTTTCTTGTGTGGCATTATAGGCCATTCAGAGAGATTTTGTCCAAAGCTGTTCCAACAAGATGGAGAGAACCTGGAGAAAATGTATGGACCTTGGATGAGAGCTATCCCTAGACGGGGTAATCAAAATCTTGGATCAAAATACCTCAGGCAAGAACCAGCTACAATGAACATACCGAAAAAGATGAAGAAAGGGGCGGAGCAGGAGGGTAGAGCAGATGGAGGTAACAGAGTGGAAAAATACAAGGAGAGATTTGCGGAAAAGAGTATCTTTGGAGCCGACAAGGAGAGATTTACGGAGGAACACAGTTTTGGAGGGGAAAAATCAGGAATAGTGACTACAAATATTAATATTGAAAATCTGAATAAAGCGGGAACTGGCATGATAAGGGGGAGTAAGGGAGGAATCCAAGGAGATAATGACCTTGTTGTCGAGGAAAGCAATGACACAAATGAGGCATTGATAGTGTTTGATCCAAAATGCAGGCGGAAGGATAGATATTGATAAATTCAAATGAGGATACAGAAATGGGCTTTCTTTCAGATGGGCTGTCAAAAAACGAGTTTAGGGCGGGTTCTGGTTTCCAGGCCCGCCAACAATCATGAGTACTTATAGCTGGAATTGCTGTGGGCTTGGGAACCCACAGACTTTTCAATTCCTAAAAGATGTTATTTATCAAAAGCAGCCCAAGTTTATTTTCTTAAGTGAAAAAAAGTCCGACAGAAATAAAATAGAGAGAGTAGCCATTTAACTGGGTTACGAGGGGTGTCTCATAGTAGAAGCTAGAGGTCAAAGCGGGGGTTTAGTGATGTTGTGGAAGGAGAAAGACGAGGCTCGGGTAATAGGGTATTTAGTCAATCATATTGATATAGAAGTGCATATCGGAGATATGGCTCCTTGGTGGCTTACAGGTATCTACGGTGAACCAAATCGAAATTTAAGGCACAATACTTGGGAGCTATTAAGGGATCTGAATGGTAAGTCAAATCTTCCGTGGTGCGTTATAGGAGATTTTAACAACATCCTATCTCAGAATGAAAAGAAGGGAGGGAACCCATATCCAAATTATCTGCTAGAAGGTTTTAACATGGCAGTGCAAGATTGTGATTTGACTGATTTGGAGTTAATTGGGCATCAATTCACCTGGGAGAAAAGTAGAGGCACTGAGAATTGGATTGAGATCAGGTCAGACAGAGCTATGGCAAATTCAAGTTGGTGGGAAGCGTTCCAATCAGCCCAATTATTCAATATAGATCACATAGGCTTTGATCATTCACCTATCTTTCTGCAACCAAAAATGGAGCAAAGGTACAATTCTAAAAGGAAATTTCAATTCGAAAATGCTTGGCTGTTAGATCCGTTATGTTTAGAGATTGTTAAAAGCAAATGGGATTTAAACAGAAATTTAACTATTTTGGAAAAGTTAGAAAGATGCAAAAATTCTCTCGATAAATGGGGTCAAAAACTAACTGGAAATTTCAAGGACCGAATTCGGAATTGTAAGACGATGCTGAAAAATCTCAAAAGAAGGAGGGACGAGGGGGCAACGAGAGAATATAAGGTAGCTTAAGATAATCTTGCAGAAGTATACTATCAAAAAGAGATTTATTGGAGAAAACGGTCGAAATAATTTTGGCTCCAATATGGTGATTTTAACACTAAATATTTTCACTCTTCTGCTACTGCTAGAAAGAAAATAAACGCTATTCATAGACTGCAAAATGATGAAGGGCAGTGGGTAGAGAAGGATAATGGTTTGCACGACTTAATGGAGAATTATTTTAAGAATAGTTTCTCTACAATGGTTGCAGAAGTTGATGTAGTTATGAGGGAGGTTCAAAGGAGTATAACGCCTAATCAGAACGATATGTTGATGAGAGAAATCACCCCAGAAGAGGTTAAATCAGCAGCTTTTAGTGTTGGTCTATTGTGGGCAACGATGTGATCTTAGCAGTCAAGGATTTCTTTGCTAATGGTAAACTGCCAGAACAGTTAAATGATACCATTTTAGTTCTCATTCCGAAGAAAAAAATCCAAGACTGATATCAGACCTCAGGCCTATTGCGTTATGCAATGTTATGTACAAGATTATTGGGAAAGTTCTGGCAAATCGTCTAAAAACTTTGCTGCTTGAGCTCATTTCAGAAAACCAGAGTGCATTTCTGAAAGGTAGACTTATATCGGACAATGTAATGATTTCCTTCGAGATTTTGCACTATCTGAAAAGAAAACAACAAGGAAAAATAGGTGCTATGGCATTAAAGCTGGATTTAAGCAAAGCATATGACAGAATTGAGTGGAAATTTCTCGAGGTTATCATGAGGTAGATGGGTTTTTGTGAGAGATAGGTAAACTTAATCATGGAATGTGTGCAGTCGGTTAAGTATGCTATAACTCATGGAGGTGAGGTGTTTGGGCAAATAAATCCCTCTCGAGGTATAAGGCAGGGAGATCCACTTTCTCCCTACCTGTTCATATTATGTGCTGAAGGGCTTTCCAGTTTGATTCGGAGTTACGAGCGCAAGAAGTGGATTCATGGTTGCAGAATTGCGGTAGGAGCACCGGTCATATCGCACATGCTTTTCGCAGACGACAGCTACATTTACTGTCGAGCTACTCAAGATGAAGCTAGTAAAATTATGGAATTGTTGACTACTTTCGAAAAAGCTTCCGGACAAAAGATAAATTTTGAAAAGTCTTCAATTTTTTTTAGCAAAAATACGGAAGCGACTGTTAAATAAACTGTCACTAGTTACTAGATATGAAGCTGGCTGACGCAAATAGTCATTACTTGGGTCTTCCGAGTTTGATTAGCAGGAATAAATCAGCAGTGTTTGGATATCTGAAGAATAAAATGATAAATAGAGTGGAAGGATGGGGAAACAGATGTATTTCTGGTGGGGGTAGAGAAGTGCTTATTAAAACAGCCTTACAATCAATTCCTACTTACATAATGAGTGTGTTTCTACTTCCACAACAGGTATGCACAGAGATAGAGAGAGTGTGTAGCAACTACTGGTGGAAATCTGGAAAGTAAAGCAGAGGGATACATTGGAAGAGCTGGGACAAGATGTGCTCCCATAAGAACAAAGGGGGGTTGGGTTTTAAGAAGTTAAAAGAGTTTAATCTTGCTATGCTGGGTAAGCAAGGCTGGAAACTGCTTACAGCTGAGAATTCTCTGGTATGACGAGTTTTTAAAGCAAGATACTTTCCAGAAGGAAACTTTCTATATGCTGAAATAGGTCATAACCCAAGTTACATGTGGAAGAGTGTGCTAGCTAGTAAGGATCTGATTCGTAGGGGTACTAGATGGAGAGTGGGAGATTGCAAGAGTATCAGGATTTTAGATCAACCGTGGCTGCCTAATGATCAAGATCCGTATATAAGAACTAATCACGATGCTCTCAAAGATGCCCTGGTATTTAACATCTTTAAGATGGACGACAATAAGTGGGATACAGATATAATTGAAGATTTGTTTGAAGAAATAGATAAGGAGTTGATCTACAATATCATACTATCGGAATCTCAAACCACGGATGTGAGGTACTAGAATTTTGAAATGAATGGAGTTTATTCAGTCAAGAGTGGTTATAAACTGCTGCAAAGAATGAATAACAATTGGAGAGATAGTGATAACTCTGGCACTTGGAGAAACTTATGGCGTCTTCGAATACCTCCAAAAGTTAAGGTTTTTTTGTGGAGAGCTCTGACCAATTGTTTGCCTACGTTATGCAGTTTGTCATCGAAGAACGTTCAAGTTAATATTTCATGTCCGCTATGTGGGACTACACCAGAAATGGAGAGTCACTGCTTGATTCACTGCATGCTCGCTAGAAATTGTTGGAACAGGGTCTGCCCGGGAATCATTTACAATGAGGAATGGGAGCTCGCGGCATGGTTTGATCACATTTTAGAGCATCTCAGAAATAAGGCAGAACTAATAAGCACAATTTACTGGAGCATTTGGATGGCCCGTAATGAGATGATTTGGAATGGAAATACTATGAGAGCGGGGAAGTAATAAACATCACAAATGCATATCTTACACAATGGTAAAAGGTTCAAATATTGGGAAATAACAAACCCATAAGGCCAGTAATCCAAGCTGGTGATATTGAACTATGGGTCAAGCCAACAGAAAACAGTGTTAAGATCAATTGTGACGCTACAATCTTTAGAAATTCTCAAAGTATTGGAATAGGATGGATTGCTAGGAATGAAAATGGAGAGTTGCTAGCAGCTGAAGCAAAATGTATGATTGGCACGCAGAAGATTCACATTGCAGAGGCTATTGGCATAAAAGAAGCTCTGAGTTGGGTCAAGAAAATTGAGGGTGACAGAAGAGAGTGTGGTAATATGCAACAGTTGAATTACTTGGTAGAATCCGACTGTTTACTTGCGGTAAGGGCTGTTCTATCAGACGTCGAGATCTTCTCACCTTTTGGTGGAGTTATTAATGATTGTAGAAGGATTTTAAGGGATTTAAACATTTTGTTCATTATATCTGTTAAACGATCTGGTAATAGAGTTGCGGATTGGCTAGCCCGCTCCTCTAATTTGAATCGAGGTGGTATAATCAGAGGGGATCATGTCCCTACTGATCTTCAAATCATTTAAGAAGCAGACATGTGCTAATGATATTAAGCTTTCTTCAAAAAAAATATAACCTAGGATTAATATTTATATTAATTTGTGGTTAGGATAGGAATATACCTAAACACCCTAGGTAGTCCGGTTAAGGCAAAACTTAATGCTGTTTATGGATTTAAATTCTACATAGGAATATGGGAGTTAATGCATAAATTAGACCACGAGAATAGAGGTTAAGGAAGAAGCTTGTTGAAGAACATTAGAGGAAGTTAAAGGCCTAGTTTTCATTCTCTTGGAATTTATTATTCGATATTGTGTTATTTTAATTATTTAGTGATAAATTAGTAAACACTCCACTTGATTTTTATTTAGACTTGAATTGAAAGAAAGATAGTAAGTGGTACTTAACAGCTTATAAGCAGTCCTCGTAGGAACGAACTTAATTACTACTTGTTGCGATACGTACTCTTGCGTTAAGGTTGTAATACCCATAACACAAAGTTTGTTGTAAATGATTTAATATTCAGTAGGAGAGTTATCATTAGAAACTTTAATATCTGATTCTGAGTGGGAGAGCATAAGGGTTTGAAGGTGTGGACATCTGATCGAGTTCCAAGTGTGTTATTGAGGATGAAGTCTCAATTGTTAAGGCATCTCCATTTTTGTTGGATTTAACCAAGTTAAAGGTAAACTATGACTCCTTTAATTTTCGGTTGTAGATATTTAGGTTATTTGCTTTCTATTGATTTGTTTTGGGTTTTTGATCAGGACAATGATACAATTAAATTAATCAAAAAATCATGTACGAAAGGGCATTTTAAGACCGACTTCGTGATTTTGGTTCTTATAAAGGCGATTGTTCTTGCTGCTTGGAATGCTACTAAAGCTGGATATAATGAGACTAAATTTTTCTAGGAAGATGGACATTAAACTTTAGGCAATGAAGCTCTAAAATACTAGCTTCAACAAATGTTTAGGACTCCATGGTTTTTTTAATGGTTCAGGTTTTTTATATAATGATAAATGTATGAGGTGACGTTAGAGATTTATGCGTTGAACAGGTCTTGCAAACATTCATAAAACATTAAATGTTTATGTGCCAAATTACTGACCATTGTATCTGTTCGTCCACAACACTCAAATCGATACTATACTATAATAAGCAGAAGTTGGTATATTTTATAGTTTGGTTAACCTCTCATTTTTGGTTATCCCCTCATTTTTTGTTATCCTTTTCATTCATAGCCGTTAGATTTTCAACTCAAATAGATGATGACTGTTAGATATAATACTAAAAAGTTGTTATATACAGAAGTCTATGGTTCAATTGCCGCCAATAACAAATTAATTTATATTTAATACTAAAAGTCATTATATACAAATGTGTGACGTTCGAATCCTCGTAACAACATATTAAAATTAAAATTTATAATATTATATTACGCTATAAGTAAATTACAAAAAATTAAAAATAACTCGTGCTTTGCACGGATTATAAACTAATTATCTAAATGTAGGAAGTACTTGGCAAGAATAAAGGGAAATAATTTAACTGAAAGTGGTAATAGTGGAACCTAGGAGTGAGCACGGGTCGGAACCAAACTAAATCGAACCGGGAAAGAACCGAGAGCCGAAATAGTAATATTTTAAGAATTGAATCGGATCAAACTCCTTTTTGTGGGAGAACCGAACCAGAAATTTCAGTTCGGTCGATTGTGAACCAAAAGAACTGAACTTTAATTTTATTTCAAATTTATTTAATTTGTATATTATTTTACTCTAAATTTAATAATTTTAAATGTTTTTATGTGTGTTATAAGAAGATTATTCATTAGGGGTAACTTTACTAAAAAAAGTACTCCCTCCGTCCCGTTGAGTTGTATACGTTTAGTTTGGGCACGGAGACCAAGAAAATGTATAAAAAATGAGTAAAGTTAGATGAAAAGTGGGTAAAGTGGTGGAACCTATCAATAATTAATAATAGATTTGAGATAGTGGATGAAAGTAGTGGGTGTAATAGTGTTTTATATTATAGATTTTAGATAGTGGAGGAAAGTTAGTGGATGTAATAGTGTTTTTTATTATTAAAATTTTACTATTTTTGGAATGTATAGAAATGATGGGACATCCCAAAATAGTAAGTGTATAGAAATGAATGAGACAGATGGAGTATTTATTAGTGGTAAAAAATTATGTGTTCGACTACTTTCTAAAAAATAATAATAGTAATCGAAACACTAGACAAATGAATATTATAGTATAACATAAGGTTTAATTTTTGAAATTTGAAGTAGTTCAATCTAATCTAATCTAATATATGAGAAAAGATTGTAACACGTACTTCCTCCGTCCCTCTCATTTGTTTACAAATGAGTTGGGCATGAATGTTAAAAAAAGTGTAAAATAGTAAAGAAAAGTAAGAAAAATGAGTAAAGTGGTAGGATAAATCAATATTTTATGTATAAAGTGAGTATAGTGGAGAAAAGTTGTGGGTATAGTTAATATTTGTTATGCCCGAATCTGGCATGATGGCTAAATTGATTTGATTAGCTAAATTAACGGTTCATAATCTATGATGGGCCTAGCGGATGAAGATTGAGTTGTTAAAACCCACTACTAGAATCAGCCCAACATGCCTTTGCGATAATATCTCTATTATAGGGCCACCTCGCTACATGGACACCTCACTTATGATCTCCACCAAGGGATCGCTTCATTTCTATCATCACATCTGGAGACTAAAACGGGATCGCTATCTCATTCTTTACTGGAAGGCTCATGGCCAGACCCCTCGAGGTCGCATGAGTATCTGGGCGCTTGTGTCCGCTTCACATGTCCAGATCCCTCGAGGTCGCATGCTAGGCCCCTGCTACTTCTTTACTAGCTTCGCTTGAGAGGCCTCGTTTCTAGCCATGCGAGACCATGGGTTTCCTTCTTTGAACCATGGATCATGGGTAGAATTGATGACTCATTGCCACGTCAGCCTTAAACGAGTGGGCTTGGACTGTGGCTTATCTCTTAAAACCCTAGCCTGTCTATGTAACTTCTTCTCCAAGAACTACGTATGGCTTGATCCCTATAAATAGGGTACGTAGGCACCTTGATACGGATGAGAAACAGTTAACCCTGAAAACATCTATCAAGTTCAGCCACACCAACACACGAAAAAACCCTAATCTTTGTTCTTCTTTTATTAGCGAAATATCCGTATTTTGCTCCGTTAATCCAGCAAACCTCCAACATTTTTATACTAATTTCTCCCTATAACATTTGGCGCTAGAAGGAGGGGCAACTAGTCATTGAACTGGGAGAAGCGATGACTAAATCACACAAAAAGAAGAATGATGGAGAGACTCCTGGGTCGCATAGGGTTAACAGGGATGATCCCCTGACGAGGGACCCCTCAGAGGACGAGGTGTCCAAGGACAACTCTAAGACCGGGTACAAAGAGGAGCAAACACCCCCTATCCAAAAGGTGGCGTTGACCAGCGAGGTTATGTCTTTTTTAAAAGGCCTCGGCGTCCAAGTGACCGCTGTACATGATAAGATTGCAAAAGTGGAGAAGCGTTATAGCTCTAGAGGATCGAAGTGGAATGCCAGGACAGGTGATCGAACCTATCAAGGGGAAAGAAGCAAAAGCCCTGTCAAGAAACTTATTGATGATTTCGAGGATGTTTTAACAGATCAAACAAACCCTGACTGGAATGAGGAAGAGTATTCGCTCGAGAAGAAAGGAGGATCGCATGACAAGGTCGCTTCATTTGAGGGGAGATCGGTTAGTGTTTTTGACCGTCTCGGAAAGAAGCTAACTGAACACGACCTCCGTCTCAAATTAGAAAAGATTGATGCACCTTGGAATGAAGAATCTAAGAATAAAAGCAAAGGCCCTCATCGACCATTGTCTCCTCATCGAGATCGCGAGCGGTCATATCGTCGCGATGACAAACCCCCCTCTCACAAAGAGCGTGAGCGGTCCTATCGTCGCGATGACATACCCCCATCTCATCGAGATCGAGAACGATCCCAACACCATGAAGAGGATCGTAAAAAGAAAGATCGCAGGCATGACCAGGAGGAGTCTAGCATCCCAAAAAAGACTCAGTCACACCATGGAAGTACTGAAGAGAAAAAGGAGGGGGACAAGGAGGCCAAAGTGGGAGACTATAAGCTGGAAGAATTGAAAAGGGCCTTGGATGCGATGAACAATGAGAAAATGATCTTTAGTACCAAGGGCTCTTCTTCATCCTTTACCCACGAAATTCGAACTGCACCACTTCCTGCAGTGTTTCGAGGGCATCATTCAGATATGACCTATAATGGAGATACCAATCCAGCTGAGTTCGTGAATCGATTAAACAATGAAATGGATGTATACCAGGTGTCGCAGCTTGCGAGGTGTAGGTTGTTCGCAGCCTCGCTAAGGGGAAGTGCTCAGCAGTGGTTTTCGAAGCTAGGAGCACTGGTTATTATCGATTCCTGCGAACAATTTGTATCTTTATCAAACAGTTCCAATCTTCAATGCTCTATGCACCCCCGGTAGCTACGTTGGTGAACATAAAACATAAGGAAGGAGAAACTCTTCATGACTATTTCAAGAGATTCAATGTTGAAGTGCCTCGCGTGCGAGGTACAAATGATGAGGCTGTGAAAAATTTCCTTATTGCTGGAAGAAACTGAAAGAGCAAACCCCTAGCACACTTTCAGAGTTGCACAGGGTCGCTGAGCCCTTCAAGCGTGTTGAGAAATCACTTACAGATCTCAAGAAGAATAGTGAAAGGAGCGCAGTGGAAGTAGAAGTAGGGGAGTGAAAAGGAAGGATTCTCGGAGTCCGAGGTGAAGACGGGATCGAAGCCCTAGCCCAAAGAGAAGGGAACGCGATCCACCAAGGCGATCCCCTCCTCGAGCTCGCCCTGCAAGGAGTGAAAACAAATTTATCCCTCTGGTCGCCCTAATTGATCACATCTATATTGTCAATGCGAACAAGGGGGTATTTAAGAGACCTACACAAATGGGTCCAAAAGGAACTGCCGACACTAGCAAATATTGTGCCTTCCATGAACAAACAGGGCATGATACAACAAATTGCTGGCAGCTCAAACAGTAAGTAGATCAATTAATTTGAGATGGAAAGTTGACTGAATGGGTAGTTCGCGAAGTAAAGAAACATAATGCGAAGTCAGGTCTCGGTTACAATGATGTTCCACCATCTAGACAAAATGAAGAGCCCCACAAAGAAAGAGAAACGCGAGGCGGAAGCATTCATGTAATTATTAGGACCCCATATCGAGGGAGACAGCAACAAGGCCAGAGAGAGGTATGGTTGCGAGGCTAAAAAGCGACCCCTCACTAATGTTCATCACCTACAGGAGCGACCCCCGAAGCTCTTTAAGGGGGAGGATACAAACATTATGTTTACTGAAGAATATGCAAAGTGGGTTCACCACCCCCATTCTGATGCCCTCGTTGTCCGAATTCGAATTGGATCACAGAATGTTTACAGGGTCCTGGTTGACAATGGGAGTAAAGTGAATATTCTGACGTACGAGGTCTACCAAAAAATTGGGTATGTGGACTGAGACCTTATCCCTACTGTGGGACATCTTTATGGGTTCACTAGAGCCTCAATTAGTGTAAAAGGCCTTATCAGGCTCCCAATCACTTTAGGGGACGAGCCCTACATCACCACATAAGTCGCGGACTTTATGGTGGTGGACCAGCCATCAGCCTATAATGCTGTTGTAGGAAGGCCTATTCTCAAAGAAATGCGGGTGGTCACCTCCATCTATCATCTTTCTATGTAATTTCCCACCCCGCAAGGAGTTGGGTGTGTTAGGAGAATTCAATATGAGTCCCGTGAATGTTATAACAAGGCCCTCAAGACAGCTGAAAGGGGGAATAAATCTGGGGTAGACATGATGGAATGCGAGGAGGATGACAGGGTCCGTAAGTCAGCTTCACGACACTCAGCTGAGTGCAATATAATATCTATTGAGGAGCTTCCTGAAGGTTATTTTGATAATTTGGGCATACAAGTAGAACCAATACCAGGAGCCTTGATGATGGAAACTTCTCAGCCAATAATGGTTCTCCAGGAAGGGATCGTTGAAGAGGATACTAACAGTGATAATGAAGAGAGCCCTGAACAAGCTGCAGCGCGAGCCCGAAAGGGAAAGTGGGTTCGCAAGGAAACTTCCACACTAACAGAGATACCAAATGGAATCACACAAGAGATAACTGTTGTTAAGAAGTATGGACATGTGAGTGCAGCCCGAATGCCCGAGGATGGGATCGCTCCACCTCAAAGTGAAAAAAGTAATTGCTGCGAGGCGGAATCAAGCCAGGCTCGCAAGTACGATCTAGACCTTGATCCTCGCATCCTAGAACATGTAGAGCGAGCAGGAGCAGCGGAAGATACTATCCCTATCCTTGTTGATGTACAGGATCCTTCTAAGGTGTTGAAGATAGGGTCGAAACTCAATCCTGGCTTAAGGGAAAAGCTTGTCACTTTTTTGAAGGCCAACCTTGACGTGTTCGCCTGGTCTCAAAAAGATATGGTTGGGATCGATCCTAGTGTGATGTATCATAGGCTAAACTTGGATCCAAAAAGGAAAGGAGTTAGACAGAAAAGATGACCCATAAGTGGAGAACGAGCCGAGGCTCTCAAAGAAGAAGTGGATAGACTCCTCGAGGTAGGGCTCATTAGGGAATCATTCTACCCTGACTGGCTTGCGAACCCTGTCCTCGTTAAAAAGCCAAATGGAAAATGGAGAACCTGTGTAGACTTCACTGATCTTAACAAACATTGTCCTAAGGATAGTTTTCCTTTACCCAGGATTGATCAATTAGTGGATGCAACAGTGGGACACGCACTTCTTTCTTTCATGGATGCTTATTCTGGGTACAACCAAATACCCATGTATGGCCCTGATCAGGAACACACCTCGTTCATCACAGATAGAGGGCTCTACTGTTACACAGGGATGCCCTTTGGCCTCCTCAATGCTGGGGCAACTTATCAAAGGCTGGTTAATATGATGTTCGAAAAGCAGATCGGAAAAACAATGGAGGTGTATGTGGATGACATGCTGGTAAAATCCAAGGAAGCTGGGGACCACATCGCTCACCTAGCTGAAATGTTCAATATCTTGAGAAAGTATAGGATGAAGCTCAATCCCCAAAAGTGTGTGTTTGGGGTCGAATCTGGAAAGTTCTTAGGGTTCATTGTCAACCACAGAGGAATCAAGGCGAACCCTGCAAAAATAAAGGCTTTGATGGACATGCGATCCCCAAGAAGCGTGAAAGAAGTTCAGATTTAACAAGAAGGATCGCAGCTCTTAATCGGTTCGTTTCAAAGTCATCAGACAAATGCCATGAGTTCTTCAAGGCAATTAAGAAAGTTGGAAAAAATTTTGAGTGGACCTTTCAGTGCGAGGAGGCCTTCCAAAAGATAAAGGAGCATCTGGGCTCGCCACCCCTTCTTTCGAAGCCTCTTTATGGCGAGGTCCTCATCATTTACCTCGCTGTGTCTGAGCACGCAATCAGTGCAGTACTGGTACGCGAGGAGGAAAAAAGTCAGTATCCAGTGTATTACATTAGCAAAAGAATGTTAGATGCAGAAACTCGCTACACCAACATGGAAAAGCTTGCTTATGCTTTAATTTTGGCTTCGCGAAAGTTAAGGCTATATTTTCAGACCCACAAGATTGAGGTTCGCTCAGCCTACCCACTGAGGCAAGTAATGCACAAGCCTGAATCTTCAGGAAGACTGCTAAAATGAACAGTGGAGCTTAGTCAATTTGACATTGATTTCAAGCCTCGTGGCCCTATAAAAGGGCAAGCACTTGCAGATTTTATTTTGGAGTTTCCTCCTCAATCTGAGGAAGATGACTGGGCTATCATAGCAACTCCAGAAATAACAGCTCGCGAGGCCAAAAAAGAAAATTCAGCCTCGTGGTGGGAGCTATACGTAGATGGGGCATCTAATAAGGAAGGAGCCGGGGTTGGCATCGAGCTGGTAACTCCAGAAGGTCGTAAGATAAAAAGTGTAGTGCACTTTGCCTTTGAAGCCTCCAATAATGTAGCAGAATACGAATCCCTCATTATTGGTTTCAAACTTGCATTGGAGATGAAGGTGAAAAACCTCACAGCCTACAGTGATTCTATGCTGGTAACATATCAACTCTGGAGTGGGTGGCAAGCTAGAGGTGAGCAGATTGAGCTGTATCTGCGATGTGCACAAAGATTGGCTAAAAAGTTTAACAAATTCAAAGTGGTTCATATCAGAAGGGAAAAGAATCAAGGAGCAGATGCGCTAGCAAAGTTGGGGTCGCGCCACGAGGCCACCTTATTTGGAATTATCCCACTGGAAATTTAGAGAAAGCCTAGTGTACCGGAGGAGTTCATAATGGAAATAGCGACCCTCGGATCGACTTGGATGACCCCGATATGGGAATATGTGAAAAATGGTGCTTTGCCACAAGACAAAAAAGAAGCGAGGAAGATCAAATATCTGGTTGCTCGTTATGTCATTTATGATGAGGTCTTGTATCGAAAAGGGTTCAACACCCCGCTTTTGCGATGCGTAGATGGTGAAGAGTGTAACTATGTTTTGAGAGAGGTACATGAAGGAATATGTGGCAATCACTCGGGGGTAGTTCGCTAGCCCAGAAAATCCTTCGTCAAGGGTATTATTGGCCTACACTTAAAAGGGATGCATTTGAGTTTTCAAAGAAGTGCGATGCCTGTCAAAGGATCGCCAACTACAGTAATGCTCCAGTCGCCCACCTCATTTCACTCACGAGCCCATGGCCCTTCGCTACGTGGGGTATTGATCTGATTGGGGAGCTCCCCAAAGCCAAGGGAGGAGTCAAATATGCAATCGTAGCCGTGGACTACTTCACCAAGTGGGCCGAAGCTGAGCCCCTCGCTACTATCATGGCCAAAAAATTAAAGGATTTTGTGTACAGAGCTATTGTATGTCGCTATAGAATCCCATATCAGCTCATATCAGATAATGGGAAACAATTTGACAGTAAGGAGATGAAGGAGTTCTGTGAAAATTTGGGGATCAAGAAAAGTTTCTCTACTGTGAGCCATCCTCAAACAAATGGTCAAACCGAGGCCATTAACAAGATAATCAAACATACCCTAAAGGCCAAATTAGAAGAAAGCAAGGGTAATTGGCCCGAGGAGCTACCAAAGGTTTTGTGGTCCTACAACACGACCCCGAGGTCCACCACTGGGGAGACCCCATTTTCTTTAACCTATGGATGCGAGGCCATGGTGACTGTTGAAGTAGGTTCAGGCTCGTTCAGAAGGGAGCACTATGATCCCGAAGAAAACGAAGTGAATCACAGACTCTATCTAGATATGATTGAGGAGACGCGAAGCGAGGCCCAATTAAGGCTCGCAGCATACCAAAGAAAGACCGCAAGGTATTACAATGGAAAAGTTCGCGTGCCACACCTTCGTGTGGGAAACTTGGTACTAATGAGGGTGATGCCTAACACAAAGGTCGATACTCATGGAGTTTTTGGGGCTAATTGGGAAGGGCCCTACAAAATTTATGCTGTTATCAATGAAGGGACCTATTACCTCACAGACATGGAGGATAAGGTCATACCTCGAGCTTGGAATGCAGAACACTTGCGAAGATACTATCAATAAAGGCCTCGCCCCTAGTAGTCTCTATCTACAATTATTTAGCATGAATAAATTCATACAAAATACTGGGGGGTAATGATCATATAGACACCTCCCCTTTATGATGTAATGATTACTGGGCCTCGTCCCTACTTATCAACTTTTGGGCCTCGTCCCACTTGTCAACTTTTGGGCCTCGTCCCACTTGTCAATTTTTTGGGCCTCGTCCCTATCTAGCAAATAATGGGCCTCGCCCCCATTTATCAATACATGAGTTTGTTTGCTCTATGAATTACTTTTTTATTTTGCATTCAAACTTCATTTGCTTGTCTATAAGCATTTACATTTTAAGGTCTAAGCCATCTCAACGAGGCGGGGATCGCAATTAAAAGTATTTCAAAGTAGCAGCACACATCTTAAACTATCTACAACGATCAAAGGAATCTAAGCAAAGGAACACAAATCTAAAATTATTCAAGGCACTTAGTATCTATGAGCACAATTTATATCTCAACATCTCAAAAAGCGAGGAAAAAGCTAAAGTAAAAATGACATCAATCTGAGGCCTAGCGACTGCGAAGTCAAATTACTTGTGCAATATGATATGAGCAAAAAGTTATAGAAATTAAAGCAGATCGCAATGTGATCCCACAATTCTTAAAACAGTTATCAAATGAAAGTTGAAGAAACCAATATTACAAGCGCGAGGCATTCAAAGGGTGCTTGCATCCCCAGTTCAAAGCTTCAGCAAATTTTTGAGTAAATTTAAGAAGCAGGTGGATCCTGATTGACATTGGCGGTCTCCTTGGACACTCGTGCCTCTTCTTCCAGCCTCGCTTCCTTCTCCAACCTGGCTTTCTCGGCATCCTCGTCAACGATCTACTTTTTCAGAGTTGCTAAGTCAGCATTTCCTGGCCCAAGCTGGTCCCAATTAAAGTCAGGGATCGTTCAAATGAACCCCTTCATGAATGAAACCTGGCCCTGAGATAGGAATGTGTCTTCAGCGGTAGCTAACTCGGCCTTCGCAGTAGCCAGATCATGTGTAAGCTTCGCGATGTCGTCGTCCTTCTTCTTCGCAGCTTCACCACTTGACTTCTGCAGCTCTTTCAGAGATTTTTCAAAGTCATTCCTTTCCTTCCGAGCGTTCTTCAGATCTGTTCGAAGTTGGGCAGTCTCATGTGAAAGCTGTTTATTGTACGTCTCCTCAAGGGATCGCTTATCCTCCATTTTTTGCCACTCCAGGACCTTGTTCTTTTTGTCCAACATGAAGAAATTCTTAGTATGTGCTGCTTGACGGATAAAGGCCTCAGCTAGACACCTAGTCAAAGGATTGGCATTTTCTTCTGGAGACACTTTACACTAGTTAGAAGTTTCTGCCTCGTCAGAATATTTAGATCCTAGCGAGGCAAAGAGGTGCTGGGATGCACTAGCAGTAACGACCCCAGAAGACGGTTGCAGGGCCCCATCTGTTTGTCTATATTTACGGGACCGCTTCAAGGGGCTCTCTTCAGGAGTATCAGTTCGACCCCCAGCTACGTTTGACAAAGCAGGAGGATCGGCAGTAACCTTTGGTGGTACCGTGGGTTTAATAGGAGGAGGAAGAGCCTTTGTTGAAGAGGTCACTTTGAGGGTTGCGCCCTTCTTAGATTTTGCCTAAAGGAAGGGAGGACCTTGGTTTTTGCTATTTGAGTTCGACATACCTGCATAAAAAAAAGGGGGGCGGGTCAGGCCATTTAACAAGATATGATGGTCGAAGTGCGAAGACAGATAAAGATAATGCATGACAAAATAGAAGGGTACGATCCCTGGATCTAAGTTACATCAGAGAATACCCTAATCTATGATTTCTATATGCGAAGACAACATAAAAATTGATAAAAGGACGTGATGCATGTTTCAACATGGTATTATCTTAAAGGAAATACCCTCTTCTGCTGTTTTTTCGACATGAGAGGACGAGGCCTCTTCTCTCACTCTTTTTTGTCGCGAGGACCTCCTCGCATGCAAAGGCCCAGCTTCAGAGATAAACCGACACCTTCTTTCAGGAACCCACATTCTACCAAGTTCTTGTGGGTGAGAAGGGCTCTAATGTTTCTGTCCTCAAGGCTCATTTTTCTTAAAACATCGTCAGCTCGCACTTTTTCGTCGCCTTTAAGAATAGTGCGGACTTGACCGACTGCGATCCCATAGGGGTTGAAGGTCAGCTTCGATATATAAAAAATATATATGTAATATGAAATGGAGAGTTCGAAAAACAGTTAACTCACTAGGAAGGTAGTTGAAGGAGGTCTTAATCCTCGGAACCTCGTGAACGTAGAAGAAGGGTTCTTTCCACGAGCCCGAGTTGCTGATACTACCAGGAAGAAGGTTTTTCTTGTTGAAATCTAGCCACACAGAGAAATACACGTAGCCAAAATCTTTGGCCCCACATCGTTTTAATTTGAGAAAATAACCCATGGTCCTCGCGTCAAGGGGTGGATATTTCAATTTGTGATAGATAACGTAAAGGGATATCATAGATCTATAATCATTGGTGCTAATTTGGATGGGAGCTAAGTTGTAGATCTCGCAGACATCTCTTATGAAGGGGTGAAGAGGGGAAGAAACGCCGATCCTCATCATAGGGACCGTTAGGACCATCCTTGGAACCCTGCCACCATTCTCTTCATGGTTAAAGCGATAGCATCGCATCTTTCTCTTGGGGAGGATGATTTTACCCTCGGGTAGAAATTTTTCAACCCCCTCTGTCATGGTTTTCATATTTAAAGTTGTGGACAAGTCTCGGCAGGCAAGGGTGCGAGGCTCACCTGGTCTTACCTTTGAACCAGGTTCGATGTCTTCAGGACGAGGTCCACCCACATATATAACTCCCTCCAGCTCTGGTTGGGGGGTTGGGATGTAAGGATTAGGTGAGTCTTCTGGGACATAGTCATAATCATTAAAATTTACAACTCTTGACACCTCGTCAAGACCACCATCATCTGAAGACGGTTCCTCGTAGTTAGTTTGATCGGAGTCAACTTCGTTGTCTGCACCACCTTCAACGTCATAGTAGGCCTCGCCTAATGAATCTATCGGAGAGTCACTTATGTGGATGGGTGACATGGCTTGAGGAGGGGGTATTCTAGCAAGGATTTGTGCTGCTTGCGAGCTAAATGCCTCTCATTTCTCCTTCAATGCCTCTATTTCTCATTCGGCATCTGACATTACAACTTGAGGCTCATTTTGAGCAAGAAGAACTTCAAGGGATTGGTCTCGCGAGCTTGAAGGTTGTTTGGATCGCCACGAGATCAGTGGTACCTCTCTGGTGTATTGTTCATGGGACCATTGTGAGTCGAAGTATAATCTAAAGTAACTCTCACTTATGCTCGCTGCCTTCGCAATATTGGCATCGGCATTCTCACTGATCTCAATGTGAGGAACTGGGGAAGGTGTCCTTGAGCTATCATTGTTTGACATCTGAAAAAGAATATGAAGAATTATGTGTGTGCCCTTACAGAAAGCAAAAAGGAGTAAAGGAAGAAAAGAGTAAATAAATAAAAAAGCTCTATGTGTATTCACTTCGTTCACGAGGCGTGTCAGGGATCGCTATTCTAAGTAAAAAAGAAGGATCTATACTCTTAAGTGAAGGGTCGTTAATCTACTTAAGCGAAGAGAGGATCGCAAAGCGAAATTAGCAGTATGGGATCGCATCGCATGCAATTAAAGTCATCTAATTATGCATATGTAATGAAGAACAACAATCTACATATTGAGAGGGAATGAAGACTTACTTTTTCTTGAAGAATGTTGAAGAAAATCTGAAAAAGTTGGGGTCGCTGTTCTTAGAGCTTGCAAATTTTCGTTGTTTGATCCAGGAGCAAACTGGCAGCACTTCGACAATGTGTTTGTAAAGATGAAAAAGGAAATGATAGTGACAGGAGTATATATAGTCATCAGGAGAGAGAAAGACATGGGACACGTGTAAAGATCTCAACCGTTGAATACAAATCTCGAGACATAACAGCTGTCAAACCTCTTCAAATTCTTGGGGTCGTGACGTTCCCAACGGTCATGTCTATACAAATAGCGAACCAAGGCGTCGCATCGTGGCCTTAATTGGTTAATTCTTGAGTCCACATTGCATCCTCAATGGCAATATGGATTCGGGGGGTAGTTGTTATGCCCGAATCTCGCATGATGGCTAAATTGATTTGATTAGCTAAATTAACGGTTCATAATCTATGATGGGCCTAGCGGATGAAGATTGAGTTGGTAAAACCCACTACTAGAATTAGCCCAACATGCCTTTGCGATAATATCTCTATTATAGGGCCACCTCGCTACAGGGACACCTCGCTTATGATCTCCACCAAGGGATCGCTTCATTTCTATCATCACATCTGCAGACTAAAACGGGATCGCTATCTCATTCTTTACTGGAAGACTCATGGCCAGACCCCTCGAGGTCGCATGAGTATCTGGGCGCTTGGGTCCGCTTCGCATGTCCAGATCCCTCGAGGTCGCATGCTAGGCCCCTGCTACTTCTTTACTAGCTTCGCTTGAGAGGCCTCGTTTCTAGCCATGCGAGACCATGGGTTTCCTTCTTTGAACCATGGATCATGGGTAAAATTGATGACTCATTGCCACGTCAGCCTTAAACGAGTGGGCTTGGACTGTGACTTATCTCTTAAAACCCTAGCCCGTCTAGGTAACTTCTTTTCCAAGAACTACGTATGGCTTGATCCCTATAAATAGGGTACGTAGGCACCTTGATACGGATGAGAAACAGTTAACCCTGAAAACATCTATCAAGTTCAGCCACACCAACACACGAAAAAACCCTAATCTTTGTTCTTCTTTTATTAGCGAAATATCCGTATTTTGCTCCGTTAATCCAGCAAACTTCCAAAATATTGTTATACCAATTTCTCCCTATAACATATTTATATTATAAAATTTTACTATATTGGATAAAACTCAAAATGTAAAAAATTGAGAGGGACATCTCAACAAAAAAAAAAGTGTAAAGAAATGCTCACTCCAGTGGAACCTCACACAGTCACACGTGAACCAAACAGAGTACTAGCTAGCGCCGTTCTTAGGTAAAGAAAATGGCAAAAAGTATCATTCTTAAGCAATTGATTAAATATTAATAAATCACTGCTTTTGTTAATACTAGCTTATAATATGTGCTATGCACAGATTTCTTTTGATTTGTAAATTTTTTATTTATATTATAATAATATTTTTATACAATCATTATTTACAATATTTTATTTTAATTTTAATTTAAATGATTTAATATAAATTTAATTAATGATATACATGGTTTAAACTTAAATTATAAAATTTTAAAATAAATATGTCGTTGATGGGGTTCAACCTTGAAATTTTAATAAATTAATTTAATTATATAATATATTTAATCATTAGAACTAGTGATTCTGATTTTCTAATAAAAAACTAACGGTTATTATTCGTAATATACGAATTTTTAATATATTTTCTTAGTGATTAAAAAATATGGTGTGATATCTTTGGGTATATATTAATTATTGCAAGATTAAGTTTTAAATTAAAAGTTATCGTGCTTTAATTAGAAAAGAAATATTATTGATTGGAAGGTATATATGATAGGTGTATAAAAAGTAATATCATCAATAAAAAATAAATATTTTTTAATTAAAAAAAGCAATCAGTTAATTATCATTAATTATATTATTTTATTATTTATTTTAATAATTTGGATGATCGTGCCAAAAATCGAACCGACAAACTTTCAATACCCGTGCGATGAACGGATTTTTTTTATTATGTTTTGAATTTTATTTAATATTACAATTATGTTTTTATATAATCATTATTTTTAATAATTTTTTAATTTTAATTTAATATAATTTAATATATTTATTTTTATGAATTATACTAATATTTCCTTATTATAAACAACTTGTACAAATTTTTAATATATTTTTTTAGTAGTTGAAAAATATGGTGTGATATTGTTGGGTTTATATTAATGATTGTAAGATTTATTTTAAATAAAAAAAGGTAACGTGTTTTAATTCGAAAGGAAATTTTAATGATTAGAAGATATGATACGATTGATGTTTTTATGTTTTTATAAAAGGTAATATCTTCAACTAAAAGTAAATGTGAAAAAGGCAATCGATTAATTACCATATTTTTTATTTAATATTACAATTATGTTTTTACATAATAATTTTTTTTTATTTTTTATTTAATATAATTTAATAAACTCATGTTTACGGATTATACTAATATTTCCTTATTATAAACAACGTATACATAACTTTAATATATTTTATTTATAATTGGAAATATGTTGTGATATTTTCGGGTATACATTTTAGTAAATTAATTTAACCATATATTATATCTAATCATTAGATCCAATGGTTTTTGATTTTAACTAAAAATCTAACGGTCATTATTCATAATATACGGATTTCTATTTTATTTTGTTAGTGATTAGAAGATATGGTGTGAGTATATATTAGTTGTTGTAAGATTATGTTTTAAATTAAAAATTAATTGTTTTAATTAGAAAAGAAATATTATTGATTGAAAGATATGATATTTTAGGTGTTTATAAAAAGTAATATCATCAATTAAAAGTAAAAAATTTTTAATTAAAAATGGCAATCAGCTAATTATCATTCATTATATTATTTTATTATTTATTTTAATAATTTGGATGACCGTGCCGAAATATGGTGTGATATTTTCGGGTATATATTAATGATTTTAAAATTAGTTTTAAATCAAAAGGTAACGTATTTAAATTTGAAAGGAAATATTAATGATTGGAAAATATGATACAATTGATGTTTAGATCTTTATAAAAGGTAATATATTCAACTAAAATTAAATGTGAAAAAGGCAATCGACTAATTACCATTAATTATATTTTGTTATTATTTATTTTAGGTGTTTTAATAGCATAGATATCGTATATATTTTTCTTTATAATGAAGGGTAAATAAGTAAATTCATGACATATCAAAAAATTGGTACCAAAAAATTGTTTCGGCTTTTATATAATAGTATAGATTTTCGGGTATATATTAATGATTGTAAAATTAGTTATAAATAAAAAAGGTAACGTGTTTTAATTTGAAAGGAAATAATAATGATTGGAAGATATTATACGATTGATGTTTTTAGATTTTTATAAAAGGTAATATACTCAACTAAAAATAAATGTGAAAAAGACAATCGACTAATTACCATTAATGATATTATGTTATTATTTATTATAGGTGTTTTAATAGCATAGATATTATATATATATATTTTTAAAATGAATGATAAATAAGTAAATTCACGATGTACCAAAAAATGGGTACGAAAATTTTTAATGTTTTGATCTTTATGTAATGATATAGATTTATCCAGCTTTAGTCAGAAACCATTATCAGGATTGTTCCATGCGGGCAGGATTCTCACATTTGGCATCATTAGTCTAATTATTGGATTAGTTGCAATCTGTCACCAAAAGTTCTTAAACAAACCCCACTTAAATCAATCAAATAAAATATGGATCTAAATTTTCCAACTTCATCGTATTGTAATGTTCTATACTTTATATTATTATGGATTGTGCATAATTGCTCTTTTTCAATTGGATAATACTAAAACATCAAAATAAAAGGATAATACTAAGGATAAAAATTAAAATATTATATTTTTATTCAGAAAATTTTAACATATAATCAAATCACCTAAAGTTACGTGCAAAGGTCCCTCCGAACCTCCAAACTCATGAGTAAATTATTTCTTTGAATCCATGACCTTGCAAAATTAAATTCAACACCTTGACCAGCGGAGTTGTATGTGCATTTGAGTTTATATTAAAAATCATTAACTACATACATAAATATTTTTTTTGTTTATATATATTTGTAGATAAATCTCAATTGGCTTACTTCAGATAATGTATAATTATTAATTATAATGTATATTTGTAAATAATTATACATTAATGTATAATTTTTAATTATACATGCATACGTACAAACATACATACATACATACATACATACATACATGCATACATACATACATTTATGTTGTATAAACTATTAATATTTCATTATTTGTAATCTATTAATTGTTATATAATTAATATGCATATTTATACATATACATATGTACAAACATAAATACATACATATATAAATTTCTGTGGATATATAATAATAGACTATAATATTTACTAACATATACCATATCTCATTAATCATTTTAGAACTACTGTAAATATGTATGAATTAAATACAAATAAAAAATATCACAATACAAAAAAAGAACCGTCATACGTATATTGGTATAATACAAACTGTATTAACTATCGTAAAACTCATCAATCACATCTTTAATACGTAAACACAAAAAAATATAACAAATATATATATATATATATATATACATATATATATATCTAATAGAGCAAATTTATTCATATAAAAAGTCATATTTACCCCTACTAATTATATCTATGTTATATTTTCGGAGGCTATTTACGTATTGCAACACTAACATATTTATTACATATTAATAACTGAATTGAACTAATATGCATTTATTATTATGTAATTGATACTTGTATGTATCTTTGTATCCATCCATGTTAACTCTATATATTAATATTTCGATGTACGATTTTGATCTTAACATTGACCTATTTATTACATTTCGTTCAAGTTTGCTTAAAAAAATTATGCATAAAAATAAAGTATAGCGTAAAATAAAAAACAAATTTAATTTAACCAGAATTATAGGGGGTTCCATGAGCAAATTTATTCATATAAAAAGTAATATTTACCCCTGCTAATCCGATTTATGTTATATTTCCGGGGACTATTTAGGTATTACAACAATAACATATTTATTACATAATAATAACTTATAATAACCAATATGCATTTTTTTTACTAAATAACTAATATGCATTTATTATCATGTAATTAATATTTGTATGTATCTTTGTATACATCCATGTTAATTGTATATATATATATTTATATTTCGAAGTACAGTTTTTATCTTAACATTGACCTATTTATTATACTAGCTTATAACCCGTGCGAAGCACGAGTTTCTTTTGATAGGTTATAAAATTTATTTAACATTATAATTATATTTTTATATAATCCTTATTTTTAATAATTTTTTAATTTTAATTTAATATAAATTTATATAATGAAATGCATGGTTTAAATTATATTTTGTAAAATTCTAAATTAAAAATGTCGTTGACGGGTTCGAACTTTGAATTTTTAATAAATTAATTTAATCATATAATATATCTTATTATTAGATCTAACGATTGTTATTTATTAATAAAAATAATGATTTGTATATATGGTGAGATATTTTTGGGTGTATATTAGTGATCGCAAGATTAATTTTAAATTAAAAAGTACTCCATGTTTTAATTACAAAAATTACTATTAAAATTGGATCCCCTAATTCCGACCTCGTCCCGATCCCCAAATTCTTTTTAAAATATTTTACGCTTTAATCCGAAAAATTTCTCGAATCCCCAATTCGAACAGAACTTAAATCAGATCGGAATCGAACGGGTACCCATCCCTAGTCATTCCAATATTAGTTTTAAATTAAATGGTAAAGTGTTTTAATTAGAAGTAAAATCTTTAGAAAAAATGAATAACTGAGTTGTTGGAGTAGAAAAAAGAGTCCAAGTAGAAGTGGATGAAGGAATTTTAATCAGAATATAATTACGTTAACATTAGTAATTAGCTTTTTGAGTTGTTTTTGTAATTTAATTATTTAATTATTGTAATATTAGTTTTAAATTAAATGGTAAAGTGTTTTAATTAGAAGTAAAATCTTTAGAAAAAATGAATAATTGAGTTGTTGGAGCAGAAAAAAGAGTCCAAGTAGAAGTGGATGAAGGAATTTTAATCAGAATATAATTACGTTAACATTAGTAATTAGCTTTTTGAGTTGTTTTTGTAATTTAATTATTTAATTATTGTAATATTAGTTTCAAATTAAATGGTAAAATATTTTAATTAGAAGTAAAATCTTTAGAAAAAATGAATAATTGAGTTGTTGGAGCAGAAAAAAGAGTCCAAGTAGAAGTGGATGAAGGAATTTTAATCAGAATATAATTACGTTAACATTAGTAATTAGCTTTTTGAGTTGTTTTTGTAATTTAATTATTTATTTTAATAATTAGGATAACCAAACCGAAAACCAAAACTTAGGATAACCAAACCGAAAACCAAAACTTTCAATGTTTCGGCTTTAATAGTATAGATATGATTCAAGTTTAATTTAACAAAACAAAATATAGCGTAAAATATAAAACAGATTTAATTTAACCAGAATTATAATTTGCATGTCACGATCGATATTGCATAAATTTTGTTTCCTCACAACAACAATTGCTGCGAAAATATGAACAATCGAAGATATCAACAATAGAATAATTCATAAATATTTATAATTTAGAACATGCCTTACAAAACCAATTTTTATCAAATGACATGACATGATAGAAGATATGAATGTGTACAGATTCTATTTTATTATTAGAAAATTACCCACAGGTGTGAAATATTAATATTCGGAAAAAAATTTTGAACCTTTTCTTGGAATTATTTACACTCAATTTGCCATGCTGTCATTGCCAAATGCCAACTATATATATCCTTTATCTTTGCAGTATTTTAAGAAGCAACCATACCAATAGAAAATATTGTAATTTTTCGTAGTAGTCCCAGTATCGGTGACGAAATTTAAAGTCCTATGATAAATTTAGATTCAGTTTTAAATTTTATTTATAACTAGCTTAGCTCATGCAAAGTACGGGTTATTTTTAAAATTATATGATTAAATAAAATAAAATAATTTATTATGAATATAATTTAACTTTGTAATATTAATTAATAAAATTATTAGTAATAATATTAGTTATTTAATAAATAATATGTATTGTTTAAAACTAATAATATAAAATTTTAATGTAAATTTGTTGTTGACTGAACTTTGATCTTTAGAAGAGGGATTTAAATATGGAATATTCTTTATTATTATATCTAACGATTAGCATCTATTTACTAATGTTGTGTTTGGTTGGAAAGAATGGAATGGAATCAATAAAATTAAAAGAAAAAAATGGAGGTAGATGGAAGATATAGAAATAAAATGAATAGTTACAAAATTTCTATGATGAGAAATGTGAAGAAATTGAATGTTGGGGAGAATGAAACATTCCTTCTTAAATAGGTGAGTTTGAGTTCTAATTCAAATGATTAAGAATGGAATGAATGAATGAATGAATATTTTAAACATTAATCTATTTCATAGTTCAAATTTTATTTCATTCCTTTCCATTCCATTCATCCCAACCAAACACAACAAAAATATTCAACGGTCACTATTTTTTTAACGATCGGTTGAACCAAATTACCAATTATCCCCTAGTTTGTTTATTAAATATTAGTATAGATTTATAATGTTTTTGTGTCGATTTTGGATTGGAAAAAATGTATGTCGTATACACCTGTATGACTTGAAATGTGACATTGATCATGATTGTGTGTGTTTAGATGAACAAGTTTCAAGAGTTCAAGTCAAATGCAGATAGCCAAGAGCTAGCAAGAAAAACTGCCAACTCACAAATAATAATTGATATAAAAACATGGAGAAAATTCATGGCCTAGCTTTACTCCACCTGGAAAGCTAGCTAGCTAACTCAATGATAGAGCTTTAATTGCTTCAAGTTATCATCTGAAACATTTCTTTGAAGATATGTGAACAAGTTCAATGCAAAATAACACAGCTTGCTTCCCAGCTTGTTTTCTTTCTATATACAATGATTGGCATCATATACATCATAATCATTCTTGATTAACTTGCAATTACATGTAATTATATAATTAGAAAGTAAGTGTTAAGCCAAATCTAATTTAACTGAATTGGATTATAATTAATTTTGTCTTCTTTAATTACCCATCACTGTTGTGATTTTGATTTATGAGTAAGTGGTTATAATGGTATTAGCACAATGTGATATTAAAAGAAAAAGGGAAATAATTAAGAAGATTAAAGGAGGGCATAAACAGTGTTGCGGCCAGTAGAAGTAGAGCTTATAGCAGAAGAAGAACAGCTGTGAGGGTTAGGGGTCATAGTGCTATGTACATTCGGAAGTATGGTAAACTTTAATTACGCAATCTCTTATAATACTCTAATGGTTTTAGGTTTGTAAGGTGACTTGTAATCAACAATTTGCTTTGTGCTAACCACTTTAGTTAATTTATTACAGACAGCTTTAGTGTAACAATCTGTTCCAAATCTAGGCTGATAATGAAATAATCTTAATGTTTTTTCAAAAAGCAAATAATAATGAAATTTTTGCGAAAATTTAAGTTTATAACACCTAACGCGAGTAATATATAAAATTTTTGGAACCTAAATCAATTTAATGTACCTGTCACTTAATTTGTTTGTTTGTTTTATATATGAAAGAAAAAACTTGCTAATTTTGGTTATATTTAGAAATTGTATATCTGACTCACACACGGTACTTTGCAAAATTATTGCAAAAAAGTTTGAAAAAAAGGACATATCACTACTGGAAAAACACCCTACAACATCGGTTTTTGACCGATGTTAAAAGTATTTCAGAACCGATGTCTTTGTTGGTGTAGATAGAGGGTCTTTAACATCGGTTCCTGACCGATGTCAAAGATGTCTATAGACATCGGTTCCTGAGAAAAAACTGATGTCAAACTTTTGATGAAAAATGCTATGAAATCAAATAAAAATTGGAAAAAATGTTTAAATTGATAAGTGTCATTTTATCATTGGCTGATTAAGAGGGTGTTTGGAATTGCTTAAAATAAGTTACTTTTGACTTAATGAGGGTATTTTTAACTTAAAGGAGAAATTAAAGTTGTTTACTTTAAGTTGAATGAAAGTGTTTGGGTAATTTTACTTAAAGTTAAATGGGGGTTTAATAATTTTGGCTTAAAGTGAATTTGACTTAAAAAAATTTTAAATTCATGATATTTAAGCTTTACAAGAATTGTGAAAAAAATAAAAAATAAAAAAAATCCATAAATCATAAGTCAAAAGTACCTAAATGGAAGTTATGACTTAAAATAATTTTTTAACTTAAAGCTCAGCTTTAAGCAAGTTACACAAATAGAGCAAAAGCTCCTTAAAGGAGCTTTCCCCGTTAAGCACAAGTAGCCAAACAGGCTCTAAATAACTAATGTGATGGATCCAGCGTGCATTCATATGAATCACTCAATTAAAATTTTTCATTTTGTCAATTTGCACATTCCACATAATTTTGGATATATTTTTGTAGAATTTTTTGGATTCCCTAAAATTGCTCATTTTTGATAGTCACAATAATATTGGAAGCGATATTTTTTTTTCTAAGAGTTGGAAGTGAAGTTCAACATAGTAGGAAATGAGATATTAATTACCTGCACATGAAAATTCTGAAATTTTATAATTATCTTAAGAACATTAGCAAGATTAGCAAATAAATTGGGACAATAAAATTGATAAATTAAATTTATTAAAGTCAATACAAATTAAAAGATCGATTGAATGTTAGCAACATTTATGCTAACTTCTTAAACAAAAACGAAGTGTAAGGTGGATAGGAGAAGGGGTGAAGCAATTTAAGCCCGTTTTAAGAAATTTTATTTCTCAGAAATAAGTTACTTATTTTGAAAAAAAGTACGTAAATATGTATTTTTTTCTGAAATAAGTAATTTATTTTTGCAAGATAATGAATATTAAACTTCCCATACACATTTTTCTTTAAAAAAAAGTATATAAATAAGAATTTTTTCCAAAATAAGTAACTTATAAGTTCGAGTTAAAATTTGACAAACGGGACCTTATTATGGTTTTCATAAAAAAAAATTAGAAATTCAACACCTTTCATTTAATTAAAGTTATACTTCTTCCTTCGAGTTAACATGCATCAACTTAATTGTACGAATGATGAAAAACCAGAAGAAAGCTTCAAATTTGAATTTGTCATTTACTGTCCGTACACGGGTTTAAAAAATAACACTCGAAGGTCAGGTGAGGATTCACTCCGAAATAAACTTGTGCTATTCATTTCTATACACTTACTTACTATTTTGGGGTGTCCCATCATTTCTATACATTTCAAAAATAATAAAATTTTAATAATAAAAACACTATTACACCCAATAACTTTTCTCCATTATCTCAAATCTATAATATAAAACACTATTACACCCACTACTTTCTTCTACTATCTCAAATTTATTATTAAATATTGATTGGTCCTACCACTTTACCCACTTAATTTTCATCCAACTTTACTCATTATTTATACATTTTCTTGGTTTCCGTATCCAAACTCAATGTATATTATTGAGTGGGACCAGGGACGGAACTAACTGGTGGCAGGGGGTGCGGTCGCGCACCCCTTCATCGACCATCAGTTAGAATTGCTATGGATCGTTATTTTGCTAAAATACCAAAAACTAGTGTTGGTTCGACAACTACAAGTAGTGTGGCTTCTCCGGATCCTAATGATTTCAATTTAACTGAACTATTATTCATCCGACAAGAACTTGAAACATATATTCAAGATTTGAGAAAAGATGCACGATTCAAGTATCTTGTTGATTTAGGAAATCTGGGGAAGAAATTGGTGGAAACCATGAAGCATAAATGTTTTCCCTTGGTGTATCGTTTGATTGAATTAGCCTTAATTCTTCCGGTTGCGACAGCATCTGTTGAAGGGTTTTCTCGGCAATGAATGTGGTGAAAACGAGGTTGCGAAATAAAATGGGAGACGAATGGATGAATGATTGTTTAGTTGTCTCGAGAGAGAAGTTTTTATGGTTATTGATGATTAAGCTATTTTGCAACGA